>CM067845.1:301713268-302913268 GCA_034509565.1 Triticum monococcum | reverse complement strand
CGGGCAAGATGCTAAAGGCGCGGAACCTCCCCAGCAAAGCTTCGGCCCGGCCTTCCACGGCCTCAGTGGCAGTGGCGGCAAGGTCACCGCTCATGGGCTCCAGTAGGCTGTCGAGGTCGACGTTCGGGTCACGCAGGTAGACGTGGCTGAGGACACGCGTCAGCGCCGCCGAAGACAGGGTGCGCGCCTCGGCCTCGGCCTCGGCCGTGGGGCCAAGTCCGTCTACGACATCTTCAAGCGCACGGACTAGGAAGGGAAGCAGCTTGGCGGGGTTGTCCTCTGTGCCGGCCAGCAGCTCCTGCAAGCCGCTCTCGTAAAGCGTCTTCAACGCGGCACGAGCCCTCTTCTCCATCTTCATGAAGGCCACCCGATCCTCCGCCAGGACCTTCACCTTGGCATCCAGCTCAGCCCTCTCCGCCTGCAGTGACCGCTCCAGCGTCTCCAGTTCGCCATGGCGGTCATTGAGCTTGGCGTCCCGGTCCTTGACGGCAGCCTCCCGAGCCTTCATCTCCTTCTCTTTCTCCTAGCGGCCGTGGACCTCCTTGGCAAGCTCGTCGCGCAGGCCTTGTAGCTCGACCTCCAGCTCCTTGCAACGAGCCTTGGCAGCCGCAACATCGCGGGCACCCTTAGCTTGGTTGGCGGCCTACTTCTCGCCATCGGAGGCCGCCGCCGCTTGGCTCAGCGCTGCTCGGACAGAGGCAGCAAAACGGGCCCAGCTAGAAGCTAGCTCCAGGCGCCCGACCGCTAGGAGAGGGTCCGTGCTCAGAAGGTCCTCCCGCAACTGGCTTAGTTCGCTGGCGACCTGGTCCAGGACAGCAGCAGAGGAAGCAGAAGAAGTGGGAACCGGCGGAGCAGGCGAAGAAGATGGCGGCGTGATCACGGGTTCGCAGGAAGGAACCCCCTGGGCCTTGGTCGCCCCGGCTGCAGCATCGAGCGCAGTCGACTCATGGCGTCCCAGTCGGCCTCGCGAGGACGATCGGACCAGGAAGGCACGAGCCGCGCCGTCTTCCTCCCCAGCGGATGAAGGCACCGCCCCGACAGATGGACTCGCCCCAAGTGGAGCAGCAGAAGCCCCTCTCAACCTCTTCGCCACAGGCGCCGGCCTGACAAGAGAATATGGACGTCAAGCCTCAGCGGCAGAAACCAAGCAAAGTAGGAATCAAGCACTTACTAGTCGTCGCTCGCGGACCCAAGCAACTTCCGGCCGAACTTGAAGCCCGAGAGCCTGCAGCTTGGGTCAGCCTCGGGAGGCCTGGAAGCAGAAGCCACGTCAGGAGGGCTGAGGCTGGCTTCAGACCGCCTAGGGATCGGAGCGGACCCTGGGGGAACCAGCGCCGACCTGCCCTTCCTTGTGACCAAGTGAGAGTCCTCGACTCCTCGCCCGGTGCCGGCACCGTCATCATCTGGCATGGAGCGAAGGGCCCAAGACCTGAGCCGAGGGAAGGACTCCCCCGACTCCTCGCCAGTCACCTCGAAGACAGACTCTTCCTCCTCCGCATCTTCTTCCTCCTCACTCCCGCTAGAGCTGCCAGAGGACACGTCCACCATCGCCAGCGCCGCAAGATCCTCGGGGGCCACCACGGGCACCAGCCCCTCACCATTGAAGGTGGGCATGCCATTCACCGCCTGCTCCCAGTCATCACGAAGGAACAGGGGGACGGGGGCGCCCACCGGCTTCGCCACATCTCCCCCAACCAAGGAATGGAGGGTCGCGACCAGATTCTCATCGGTCAGGGCCTCAGAGCTTAGGCGCAAGGTGGCGTCCGCTTCCCCAAGCCTCCACAATGGGAGCGAGTGCTCCTGGAGCGGAGCCACCCGGTGCTCCAAGAACTCCCTCAGGAGCGGACGGTGTTCCTCTTCAAAATGGCCAATTGTTGGCGCCCTTCCCGCTCATTATTTGGGGAGAGGCCCAGGGCCTCTATAAATAGAGCTAGCCACCACAAAGTAGAGACATGGAGAAAAACCCCGAGACATCCAGAAATCTGGTAGAGCCCTAACAGAGAAAGAGAGAGAGGCGACTGAACTCAGCCTAGCAGTTCATCGCACCAGCTCAAGAACACCTCTCACGAGGCTGTTCTTCCCATGTACTGTTCATCATCAGCCCCCTGAGGCAATCCACCACACCACACACTGGAGTAGGGTATTACACCACAATGGTGGCCCGAACCAGTATAAACCTCATGTCCCTTGTGTTGTTCATTGTTTCCAGCTTAGATCACGCGAGGAGATTGGACGTAGATCGGTAGGGGAGAGATCCCCGCGCGCACCCCAGTGTTCGAACCTCAAGGGTCTGCCGGAACCCGAAATCCGACATCTTCCCTTCTTGAGACACGCCCTCTCGATCGTGCACACACACACTATCGCCTCATTTTAAGCTGATACCTATCGCACACACACTCATTGTGTCTTTGTCACACATGCACTCCGTCCTCCTCCACTCTCCCTCTCTCTCTCACACACACATGGGCTTTTTGCAACAACTAGCAAGATGCCCATGCATTGCACGGAACATCAAGATGCATTTGTATGAGTAGTTTATCTTGTGGGGGAAAAGGATGAACGAGGGAAGGCCTTATTTGCAAATGTGGAGAGGGGTGTGGGTATCTTTTTGCAAAATTGCCATAGTTTCCTTCCTATCCGTCAGATATAGATCGGACAGCCTATATTGCAGGATGGCAGGCACACGATCATCACCGACAATGCTTTTTATAAGAGTGGGGATAAAAAATAGAGTTGGTGATGATGGTGGGCCTGCCATCCTGCAATGTAGGTCATCCAATTTATATCTGACGGGTAAGAAGGAAAATATGGCAATTTACCCGCACTCTTCACCACATTTGCAGATAAGGCCTTCCCTCATTCATCCTTTTCTCCCACAAGATCTTGATGTTCCGTGCAACACACGGGCATCTTGCTAGTAAGAGTAGAAATTAGACATATACCACTTCTCGAATCTTGAAACCAACAACATTCCTCCCTTATCTCATCAAAACCTCCAAAGGAATATAGAGTGAAACATAACATATTTTTAGTGATATACGTATTTCAAAACTAGACTTTTTTCTATCAAATTGTGAATATGTATTAATCTACTTTAATCGTGTGGCAACGCATTGGCACATTGCTAGTAGTTATTATAATTTTCTGGACACCAGACAAATGGTGGAGTACATATACGAAGAGAAGAGGCGCACGCACGCAGTCGGCCTCTCGATGTCTCGCACACATGAGTGTTACATAAAGGCTACGTTAACAAATAAACCCTAAAACCCTAGGTGCACGATTGCTGCATTCGCGGGTACCGGGTACGTGGTGGAGCACCTTTGTAGGAATAATCAGCTCGCGTGATAATTTGATCCGTAGGAGTTGATGGTCGGGACCACAGGTGAATGACTTGGAGCGCGGTGGCTCGCCAGTTGCCATAGATCGAGTAGCCACGTTTAAAATATCGTTTTTAGTGGGGTTAAGAGTTCTGATTTTCAATGGCGCGTTATAAGTAGTAAGTAGTTTTTAGAACGATTGGTATGGAGCAAAAATGGAATTCATAGTACTACGTACCTCCTTGGCGTATGGTTGTATGGTTTTTTTTGCGATGGAGGTTGTATGGGTTTATGTTGCGAGATGTTGAACCTGGTAGTTCTAGGGAAAATACTATGGTTTAGATTTAGATGCTGGTTTTCAGTAATGAAAATCAGAAGGGGAAACCCTTCTTTGACTAAAAAACTACTACCTCCATTCTGGTTTATTAGTCCCCATCGTACTTTGGGTCAAAGTTTGTCCACGAATTTTACTTGTAAAATGTGAATGGAAAACGAGATTTTGTTATACCCAAACAAAAAAGGACTGGAGGGAGTGATTGCTCTGACACGGACACGACCTCTCATAGTGCACGCATTGAACTGGCGCGCCGGCCAAGAGGGCCGCACTCGTTGCAGGCCTGGCTGAGCACACCTCCTCGCCGCGTACAACCAGCTTAAGACTGCCGTGCCTACCTTCATTGAATCCGCACGTGTGCCGGCAACACGTCCTTCCGCGAGCCTGCAGGCATTTTAGAACACAAAAAATGACTAAAATATAATTAATTTACGCATGGTCTGGACTTGTTGTGCTCGCACTGGTAGCGGGAACTAGTAGAGGATTTTCTTTATTTATAACTCTCCTCACATTTTTTTGGCTTTGAAGTGAATCATGGTTGTGCACATTATGTATGAATGTGCAGATATCTGTGAACATGAGTTTGATGTGGAAGTTGAACTTGGAATGTCGGGCTTGCGCGTGAACTATACCATGTCCAATGCTTCGTCTGTTATTGTTTGGAAAGTAATTGATGTTATTACATGACCCGAAAAAAAACATTTTGTGCCACATCAGTAGATGCACGGACATCACAACAGGCATGCTGACTGGATAAACATTTGAACCTAGCTATTATGAAGGAAATTTTGTATTGACAACAGTTTTAGATAGCAGGAGACGCCTAGCCTGCTCTGCCTCTGCTAGCTTATTTCTGCCTTCTTCCATCTCTTCTTTTGCTTGGGTGAAGAGAGCATCTGATTGCTCTTTTCGCTTCTTCAGGAACTCAGCTACATTCTCAAGGGCTACTGCATGCTTTCTTTCAGCCTTTACTAATGCCATAAGGACACGAACAGCTGACGAATCCACCTGGCTTGTGTGTTATCCAACATCATCTATAAATTTGCACCTTGTGTCTAATCCAACATCATTAGGGAACTGGCACCTTGTGTGTAATCCAGCCTCATTTTGGAAACATGATCTCGAGGTTGACCATACTTCCCTCCTCGCAAGAACTGCATCCTGACATGAAGTTACTTCTTTTTTAGATCAATACTCAGAGCAACCTAGATCCATTTAGTAGAAGCCAGATAAACAGAACTCGGAGAAGTGAATTCAAAAGGAAAAAATAATAAAAACAGACTACAAGGTGAGAACACCCACTTCCTACATCAAGCTAAAAACGAAAACATTAGGACGATTAAGACTCTTCTTATTACACATCGAAGAACACCATGCTTAAGAGAAACAAAAACTACAACATATACACATCGAAAAACACGAGGCTACACGAAAGTAATTGAAAGGGTGTTACTTACCAAAGCTCGTTTTACAGGTTCGGTGCAGCTCCTCTTTAACTTGCCATGCTCCTTGAAGATGTCCCGAATATCCCGTGTTTGGTCTTCATTGCTCCTCTGCATGTTCGCACTCGTGGTTTTAAAATCTCAACATGGCAAGAAAAATATACTACTAGTAATACTCGCGCATCTTGTGGGCAACATTAAAGCACTCGTCTGCCATGTTAGAGCATCTCCAACAGAATCGCAACGCGCGGCGCTTTAAAAATCTCAACATGCTATCTCTACTCTCTTCTCTACTGTTATATTTATTTTATATTTAATATTTAATATTTATCTCTACTTCCTTTACTGTCTACTTTTTTCTCTATACTTTTTTCTTGCAATATAGGCCGTCCGATTTATATCTGACAGATAGGAAGGAAACAAATGGGAATTTTGCAAAAAGATACCCATACCCCACTCCAGATTTGCAAATAAGGCCTTCCCTCATTCATCATTTTCTCCCACAAGATAAACTACTCATACAAATGCATCTTGATGCATGCAACGCATGGGCATCTTGCTAGTTCTAAAAACCTTTCCATCATTTGCCACACTACTGGTTGCAGATGAAAAACCTACCCAAGCATAGCGCGATACAGGAGCGACGCACAATTACAAGCTGATATTCTGTTGGACAATGGAGGCTATAACCAATTACTTTTACGGGAACAATAGCACCCAGGAAATTTGAAGGGTAGGTATGAACAAAATTGGAACTACACATGTACTGCTAAGTGATTCAATACACACATTACCAATCGAGGAGGAGAATGATGGTCGCGGCGGCCTCTGTGAGTCACGGTCGGCAGCGGGAGTCAGTTCATTGTCCACGATGGTGGTACTTCTGCGCTTGGCGTCGGCTTCCGGGAAGCAGATCCGAGACCGTGGAAGACGATGCCGGGGAAGAGGCTCTGTGTACGACGACGACGATGGACCGGCTCCAGTGCAGCGTACGAGGTCATCGATGAGGCAGATGCGCTGCGGTGGACGAGTGCGCCGATGTAAAGGGGAGGAGCATGAAGGTTGTGGTTCCGTGGAGAAGTCTATTTTGCGGTGGGGATAGAAAATGGGGAGTATTCAGGTGTACTACTCTGGGTGTCGGGGTAGGGTTGGCTGGGTAGGGTGAACCTGAAGTTACGAAAATAGCCCCCAACTAAGCGTCATCCGTAGGCCTGTTCCGAAGGCTATGATGGTAACTTCCCACTGCTCGAATCAGGGTCGCGGGAGATTTTCCCGCCGACCTCAAAATTTTGTGACACTAGACTCCCCGTGTGGCGTGTTGAGTGATTTGGCTAAGCAACTAGCGAGTAGTAGTAGTAAACTCTGCATATTAGGTTTGACCGAAGTCAAACTTCCTAAAGTTTGACCAAGTTTATAGAAAAATATAAACATTTACCATAACAAATATGTATGGTGTGAAATTACATTCAATAATGAATCTAATGGTATTTGATTGTTATTGTATATGTTAATATTTTTTTATAAGCTTTCTGAGAGTTTACAAAACTTGACTTTGACCAATGCTAATACGCGGACTTAAATAAAAATGGAGGGAGTACACATTTGTTTTCTTAGTTTGTAGTGAACTAATCATTTGTTGAAATTGTGAAATAAATATATTAGGCTATTGACTTCGAATGCAATGGTCTATACAATTCAATAGTTACAATCATTGTTGAATCCCAAGATGTATACAAGGTCTATAGTACTTCACAACATGCTCAAACTCACATAATCCCAGTCAAATGAGAATCTAAATGCATTTCATAGTTATTACTTTGTAGGATGCAAAAAAAACAACCATAACTCTACATCAGCCATTATAGAAGCAACGTTTTGACATATCCCAAAGTGTGAATGAAACGTGCAGAGAGAGCTTTTGAAGATGGAGCAGATAGGGCAGGAAAGATTGTATGTATGTGTACGAGAGAGTAAGAGACAAACCTAACGAGACAGAGAGAGAGATAGAGAGAGAGAAAGAGAGAGGAAGAAGTTAGGTCTGTGAGAAAGATGGATACATGTAATATTCATGAGATGCGTGTGCATCTGGATTCTGTATACGTGGAAGGAGAAGAGACAACATGTTTGATGAGAGAGCTGGAAAAACATGGACGAGAGGGGAAGGATCTCGTGGGTTGAGGGATTGACAATTTTGTGTGGGGTAGAGAGGGATTGGTAATTTTGTCAAGAGAGAGAGAGAGAGAGAGGGTGGGGGAGGAGTCAGTCAGTCGTCGTCACATCACCCTGCTCAAATGACCCCGCATTCTCTAGCGCGGTGTGGTCGCCGTCTTCGATCTGCTCGATGCCCTCTTTGAAGATTGAGGTGTTGTGCATGTTGGGGTGCAAAGAATCACAAGCGAGAGTGGTCGCCGTATAACCTTGGATGGGGATGAATTGTGTGCTTGGGGGAGTGTGTGTGTGTGTGTTGTGCTGCATGTGTCTCCGTGTGTGTGTGTGTGTGTGCGCGTGTGTGTCAGATATTGACAGAAAACAAACCTAAGGAGAGAAATGGGTATTCACGAAGAGATTGTGCGAGCCTTGAGGTGGGCAGGGGCCGGGTGAGGGCTGTCAAAATGTGCGCGTTGATACATGTATTGCATGCGACCGTGCGAGGGACGGACGAATCGAGAGAGATAGTTGTTGTGTTACGGATGCTCCTCTCTCTATCTCTATCTCCCTCTCTCTCTCTCTCTTTCCCTCTCTCTCACACACATACACAAGTAAGGCCCTATTCGGTTCCAAATAAGTCACCAACTTATAAGTCGAAAAGTGCAAAAAGTGACTTATTTTGCCAAACGGACCCAACTTATAAGTCACCCCAACTTAAAACTTATAAGTCACCCCTTTTTACGTGGATCCCATCACCTTTACATTAAAAAACAAGGTGGGAAGGTGTGGTCAGGTGACTTATAAGTCAGATGACAACCAAACAGGCGTGACTTATAAGTCACTGATTTTAAGTCACCTGACTTATAAGTGAGGTTACTTATTGGAACCAAATAGGCCCTAAACTAGAAGACCGTTCTCTCATGTATACACAATGTATCGGCATCTGTTTATGTCTCACTCATGCATGATCATTTGCACATTCACACCTCTCTATGTCTGTATCACACGCACACCGTCTCCACATTGCCCTTCCGCCACAACACACATATGGACACATACACACGTTCTATCTTAGTCACACACACAAAATCAGTATTAAAAAAAATAGGGCGCACCTAAAACATCCAAATCCAAATAAACACGAACTGGAGCTAAATTCAAATATATGGAAATATTGCAGCGTCAAGAACTTTCACAGGAAAAAAAGTTGAGTAATATTCGAGGATTGTTTTCACACACACAAAAAGGTTCAGTGGATGTCCTTCGAGCGTGACGCGGTGACGCACCGTTCGATCGACCGCACGGCCGCGGTTCACGCGCTTGCATAGGATTCAGTATCGTGGCTGTGGTACTAACTAATAAAAGCGTTGCCTAAGTCTAATGTTTACGTGTACTAGTACGGTTTTCTTTTAAGTTTGACCAACCTTATATATATATAACTAAAGTAAGCTCCCACACGTGCACTCATCAATATGCCGCTGCCGTTGCGCATGCAGGCGCCCGCCTGCTCCGGCCAACAATTTCTCGCCCATCACCGTTGTGTTGCCGCCATCCCTGTGCCATGAAGCTGAAGGCTCGCCCGCTCACGTCGTCTGCAGTCCCTCCTCGCGATGTCGCCGCGCTGCCAAGCACGCGAGCAGCTGGTGGAGCCGCGTGTATGCACGCAGCGTACGAAGAGGAGGACGAGCACGTGCTCCAGCACACCGGCGAGGAGGAACTACCGTGTCATTGTCGTCTCCGCCCACGCGGAGGAGGCGCGCATGGTGGCTGTCGCAGTGGAAGCCGGTCGCGCGCACGTCGAGCCCGCAAACCGGGTGCGGACGCAGAATCTACCTTCAAGACCTTGAATGCCACGTGGATCCTGTAATGTGAAGGAGCAATTTGGGTCAGTCGACTCATGTGAGCCGTTTGATGCAACATGGATGGCTAGAAGGGCTTCTTCTACCTCTTCTGCCGTCTTCTTCCTTCGCTCTGTTGAACTTCTTTCACAAATTGACTGATCCAAATTATACTACTAGTACGAACATATTAAGTACAGTAGGAACACGAAGATACAAAAAGTAGTACCAACTGCAAGAAGAACAGTAGTAAGACAAAGTACTAGTACTACTGTACGTACTAAAGAGTTCAAATAACGAGAAAGAACATAAACAAAGTTCTGCTGGGGCCTCAGCACAACACACCCTTGAAAATAAACTAAGCAACTAGTCCGCTTGACACTACAGTAGAACCAGCATGAGCGACGACACTGCCACCTACTCGGAGTCCGAGTCCACGTCCTCGACTTCGTCCTCGTCCCTCTTCCTCTTCCTCTTCGCCGACGCTTCTTTGCTTGAACCGGACACTGGGCTCTACTTCTTCATCCAACCCTTGTAGATATTTAAACAAAGGTAGGCATCCATTACTGCGTACAGGATGTGATCTTCATCTAATGTCTTCGACTCCCATGCATGATGAAACTCGTGATGAGGTTTCTTCAGTTTAGCATACGAAGGATCAATCATGGCTGCTGCCAGGTTCAGCATTGAAGGTTGAGAGGAGGACACCAGGCTTGCCCTCTGGAGAACGAAGGGCTGGCCTACAACGAGACCTATCCGACACAGGACATCCTTGTCGTTCTTAAAGCCTACAGTAACAAATTTCACTCTTTTGTCCTTGAGGAAGTTCTTAAAATCCTGGCACTCAACATTGGCATGGCATATGTGGTAGACCAAGCAAACGTTATGTACGCAAACCTTGATCACGGCAGGATTCTTCCTCTCTTCGTCCTTTAGATCCTTCTCTCGTCCCAGGATTGTGGTGTACTCAACATCTAGCCCAGTGACCCACTCATCCGTTGAACTGTTGAACATGCGTAGGAAGCGAGCAAGCCATGCTTTCGCCGTCTCGGATCCACGTGTGTAGATGACGATGAACTGATCGCCGGTGATGGCTCTAACCTGGTACTCAGCAGCGACCATGGAGATTTGGGAGGCCATGGATTTTGGAGGAGGGTTAGGAGAAGTTGAACTGTTGTACCCCACAAAAAAACTGGGAGCGAACTAATGTGAAAGGACGGGATGACTGGGAGCGAACTGTTATAAGGTAGAAGACGGGGACGAGTAGGGCGTGCGAACGGCATGGGGTTGCTGGCTTGCCCGGTGGATAAACGGCTGCAAGCCCCCAAAGAGTTCTCGAGAACTATGGGGGACCCACTAGATGTCATGTCTACTAGACCCATATCGTAGGCCTAACGGTATAGCTTCTGCCTGTTCGCACGCCATGCCGGCGCGTGGATGTAACTTCACTTAATTCTGTCAAACGTCGCGCCTCCCACGACCTTCGCCTCCCTCGCATGGTCGCACCCTTTGAGACTTCGACCGGCTATAAATGAGCAAAAAAATTGCCTTTTTTTAGACAAGCAATTTTTTTTGCCTACTCCGCATGCATGATACTCCCTCTGGTCCTTTTTACTCCCGTCAACCATTTGCAAAGTGTTTGACCAAATTTATACTTTTTTTGAACACCACCTTATATTAGTTAACCAGCCACACCAGTACACTCATTCGGTACAATATTCACCACACAGGGCGGTACGTTATTTACAAGAATATCATCTAATCTATTGTCAAAGCTATACTTAGAGATTAAGTGTGCCACCTTATTGGCCGAACGGCTAATCTTTGACAATTGTGAATGTTGACACATTTTTCTATAAGTCTGGTGAAAGTAGAGGTACATTGACTTCAGACAAAACTTAAATGCACAATGCAGACTAGTTCCTCCATCCAGGTGCGTGTCATGTCCTATCTTGTCATCACAACAAGGTCAGCTATTAGAGTACCACTACCTCCCTTCTAGTTTAAAGGGCTCGATTCAAAAATTTCACCTACTCTTAGCAAGATAGTAGAGGCGGTTGAATGGTTTTTGAAGTCTGCAAAAGTACTCAACTAGTGTTGTCGTTCTTCACAAAAAAATGTGTTTACCAATGCATGCATGAACACTAGTTACTCTAACCCCCCTCTCTTCCTTAATTCTTTGCCACATCAGCATGTTTGCTATTCCCGTGTGCATGATACCAGCTAAGATACCACCATTATGGCCAGCCTTAATCATCGCATGTAATAATTTAGTGCACCTTGAAATATGAACATGTGTGGGGTGTGTATGTTTTTAATGACTTGAGACTATACCTAGCCCGGCATGCAAGATGACTTATTATGCACCGTTCCCCATACCTGCAGGAAGCCTGTTCGTCTCCAAATCTTTTCCTCTCCATGTGTGGAAACAATATGCCTGCCAAACTCTCCTTCTCCCTCCGGCGGTCCCACCACTCCACCCCGTGTGAAATTTTTTGCATGCATGACTCTCCTCCCCCCCACGCTCGTCCAATCCGTTGTGACCAGCAATATTTCCACCCTTTCGCTCCCCCGTAATGTACTCCAACAAATATGCCCACGTAACTGTTACTTAACTGCAAGTGCATTGGGTCACTGAGACATGGGCCCAACAGGGGTCTGGCCCACATGTCAGTGATGCAACTGGACCTGCAGTTAAGTCAGTGCAACTCAGTCCATATCTTACGTAGGTGTGCCATTGCTCGCTAGAAATACTGCGCCTCCCACGACATCGCTATCTCCTCCCCCTCACGTTCACGTTCATCACTATCTCCTCTCCCTCCCTCTCACGTCGATCCTCCAGCGACTCCGGCATGGTGAACGGGTAGCCTTTCTCGTACTTGATGTTCTCCGCCAAGGGCCAGCAGTGACTGTTGCACGCATCCGTGAGGTGATGCACCATGTCTGCCGGCGAGCCACAAAACAGCATCAGGCAATCATAGCAGTGGACGAAGGGCTCCTTGGAGGCATCGACCAGGCCGTCCATGAAACAGGAGTGGCTGTAGGGGACGTTGCGCCAGTTGAATATATGAGCAAAGTTACTACGAGATTTAATCCGAATAGGCACAAAATAAATCATGAATTCTACAACGATTTCGAACAGGAAGGACAGAAACACATACGGTGCAACGGGAGCAGCACCATTGGCGTTGAGGTTGTCGCCCATGTCCAAACACCACGTAGACACGGTCTTTGAGCATGGTTCGTAGTCGTTCCATGCTCAGGCATTGAAGTTTGTAACTATTTTAGATTAGAATATACTACTCCTTCGGTGCTAGTAGTAGAGCAGAGTCCTACTCTACTACTCTACTCAAGCAAGTTAGGGCATAGCACTGTAGGGAGTACCAGTACTGTGATCACTCAAGCAAGTTATCTGGCATCGACATGACCCTACGCTGCTGGTATGTGTCTCGTAAGTCAAGCGGCGTGTTGTAGTCATCATCACCTGTCCACTTCCCGCAACACATATTCGCTTCTCCATATTTGTCCGCACATAATCTCGTCCAATCTTCCATCCCCGCTAAGGCGCCTCCCCCCTCGTCCGAAACCCAAGCACTAACAATGGCAGAACCGAGCAGCATCCGCCGAAAGAGTGGCTGGAATTCGCTCCCCACAGAGGTAATCAAGCTCATTGTTTCGTGTGTGGACAATCTTAGTACCATGCCGCTCGCCGCGTGCTCGTCGGGGCTGTACCGTTTACTCAAAGCCCTCAGGCCAGAGCTTTTTAAGCCAGCTCCTTGCTTTTTGATGCCGCCTGATCTTCAGAAATAGCATGTCACGCAGCATAATGATCGTAGGGTGGCGAGCATCAACCCCCTTGACTGCGATCCGATCCCCGTCAGCCTCAACTACATTAACGGTATGTACTGGGTCGACATGTCAGCCTGTACATTCGGTTTTTCGGTTTGATTCGGTTCAGTTTATACGGTTTTTATACTTCGGTTTATACGGTTTTATACATAGATACGGTTCGGTTTCGGTTGTAACCGTTTGCTTTCGGTTCGGTTTCGGTAATAACCAAATTAACCAAAGTTGACGCGAACTTCTGATCAACACATGGTTTTGCTACATGAAGAAACAAATTTAGTACATGTCCAATACAAGTAGGGGGCACAAGCACAGCCTAGTGACGTGTTTGAAGAAATTCTAGAAAATTTATGTTCCAGTACAAAGCACTTATAGTACATACAAGCACAATCCAGTACAAGGTCAAGACTACAAGTACAAGCAGTCAAGCACCAGCAAAACTGCACAATAACACAAGGCACAAATCAATCTAGTACAAGCACTTAGTACATGTCCAGTACAACAACATGAAGAAATTCTGGAACAACAACATGAAGATAATAAACTCCATTACAAGTTCATATGAAATTCTGGCGCATAAGCTGAGTACAAGTACAATAAATTCTAGAACAAGCAAGTTCAACACAGCCAAAGTTCAACATTGCGCAAAATGGGTTCAACACATGACTGATGACACACACAAACTTCATCACTTCAGGCAGCAACTTGCACAAGTTTCCACTCCAGTTCCACACATGAATATCAATCAATCGATATTACACCATTATCGTCCAATCGAAGGGCTCCCACACCTACAAAAAGTAACAGAAATATTGCATGATCGAGTAAATAACATAAATTTTGCATGGTCATTGAAATAACTGAAATGCACACCCATTTAAGTACCTTCCTCCAGTTTGGTCAACTCAGCAAGATCGAGTTCAACATTGATAGGCTTACTACGTAACCAATCTTGCGTACATATCAACGCTTGGAGTGTCGCTGGTGTCAAAGAGCTTCTGAAGTCATCAAGAATATGGCCACTAGTGCTAAAAGCTAATTCAGAAGCAACCGTTGAGATGGGGATTGCTAGTATATCACGAGCCATTTTTGACAGGACAGGAAAGCGAGCAGCATTCAACTTCCACCACTCAAGAAGGTCAAATTCTGTAGTCAACTCTTCGGTATCCTCAGCTAGGTACTTGTCTAATTCAGTTCTCATATTTGAGCTAGTGCTACCCTCTCCACAAGATCTCATTCTCTTCTTGTTGTAGCGTGACCTCATAAGAGAATTTTCAGAAGCATTTTCACTAGCACGAGCTTGTGATGCTAATTCACTAGTAGAACTGGTTCCATCCAATTCTTTGTATTCTCCAAAAAGAGAGACAAATTCGTTGTGTGAAGAAGTCAAGATTCTGTTACCTATTATACAACCATAGGTGTCTTCAATCATGTCCTTAAAGAAATGAGATTCCTTGGTCTTTGCATAAAGAATTAAGACAAGACAAGGCAAGTTAGAAAGACATTAAGAACAACATACATATAGTTGACAAAAGAACAACAGCCAGTCAACCGCATACCTAGGATCAAGGATGGCGGCAATGAATATATATTTGTTCATCTTTTCAGGATCACCCCAATACTTCTCATACTTCGCTTTCATCTTGAGAGCCATGCATTTAAATATTTCATCATCACCACAGATCACATGATCACTCCATTCACCCAACAAAAAGTTAACATCAGCAATCTCTTCCAAGAAGGTGTTGGTTGTAACATACTTGGTGCCAGAAACCTTATTCGTGAGGTCATAGAAGTGTTGGAGGAATTGTTTGAACTCACGAACATATACCCAATCACTTTGAGTTGGAGGACCCCGTTGGTCAAGAGCATCGGGCTTAGGTTCTGGACCAGTTTTTTCTAACTCGGTCTTGTAGTTGGGATCATGAAGTGCATATTGCTCAAATACCCTCTCAAATTTCTCAACATTGTCTAGCATTACAAATGTAGAGTTCCATCTAGTAGCCACATCAATATTAATCAAACCATTGCTCGCTACCTTGCTTAGCTGCACACACTTCTTAAATACATCCAGTCTAGTTGGGGAGGCTCTAACAAACTTGATAGCATGGCGAATTCTGTTTACAGGATGGCACATTATCTTTAGCCCATCTTGAACCACAAGATTAACAATGTGAGCCACACACCTCATGTGAAGATATTGACTTCTTGCATGTGTGCAGCCCCTATTAGTCAAAGATCTCTTCATGTAGGCTAAGCAGGTGTCATTAGAACTCGCATTATCTACTGTAATAGTGCACACTCGTTCAATGCCCCACTCAATCAATAATTTTTCTAACGATTTCCCAATATTGTCCCCTTTGTGTCCATCTACCAAGACAAAGCTAATAATTTTTTTCCTAAGGTTCCACGAAGAATCGATGAAATGTGCAGTAAGAACCATGTAGCTTTGCTGTCTTTTTGATGTCCATGTATCAGTGGTGAGGCAAACAGTTTGACGTGAATCGATGAAATACTTTCTAAGCATAGCTTTCTCAGTTTCATAAAGAGCAATGATATCTCTATACATAGTGGTCCTAGATGGCACATTGAACCTAGGGCAAGCTTTAGACATGAAGAACCTAAATCCTTCTTTCTCTGCAAATATGAACGGAAGCTCATCTATCACTATCATGCGAGCAAATGCTTCCCTAACTTCTTTCTCATTGTATTGCCAAGGAACCACAGAATTGCCATCAGCGCAAACTTGGTAGGTAAGCTCGGTCTGATTGCTACCGATGTGGGCAGGATTCTTTTTGCAAATCTTCAAATGGTTTACTAAAGAAGCAATACCTGCCGATGTGGATTTGCAGCCTAATATAGCACTACAATAGTTGCAGTTTGCATGATCTGGATCATCGTTCTGAATTGTGAAGTGTGCCCATGCCTTTGACCTCTTGTTCCTTTTCTTGCTAACACTGTCAGGGGTAACATCAGGTTGTGTTTCAGGTAACGAACCATGACTAGCAGCATAACCAGCACCAAGATTAACACTATCGGACACCTGAAGAAATAAGTTAGGTAGTTCCCATTTAGATTAGTACTAACAACAGAACCAACAGTGGAAAGTAATGAAATAATTGTTCAGTAGCAAACACACACTACTGGAACTGAACGGAAGTGCTTGTTTTTCTCAGCCACTAGCCCACTACTAGTTACTACTGCAGCCGAACTAGCAAATGCTTTTTTTTCTCAGCCACTACTACTGCAAGTCTGCAACCAAACTGAACCAACTAATGTATGTATCATGAGATCAGGGAGATGCTATGCTACTGAACAAGTATCCAACCAGATCGAACTAAAGGTCAAAGAATGGGCTTACCATGATGGCGTCCACGGCTCGTGTTGCTCTATGGAAGCGTGCGTCGGCGAGCACGACGGAGGACGGAGCCGCGGAGGTCAGCGAGTCTGCGACTCAACAACGTGGAGGAAAGAGGGCGGAGCCGGAGGTCAGCGGCGATGCGGAGGACGGATGGCGGAGGTCAGCGTCGCCGGTGTGCGCGATGGAGAACGGAAGGCGGAGATGGACGGAGGCACGGAGCTTCGCCTGTTGGGGGGTGGAGCCGCGGAGGGGGCGGATGGATGCGCCGGAGTATGACCTAGCTAAGCTAGGGTGCCGCCGCCGCCACCCATATTCTGCTCTGCGCGGCTGGCCTCTCTCGGTCTCTCTCCTCTGCGTCAGGGACTGGGGGTGTCGCTTCTGAGTTGCCCTAGGGCAATTGGGCTAGGTTGAAGGAATAAAGGAGAAGGCCCGGTTTGGCTGGCCGACTGGGCTTGTAATTTTTTTTATGTTGCTGGGCTTTCGGTTTAGTTCGGTTTAACCGAATTTTTTCGGTTTCAAACCGAAAAAACCGAATTGAGTATGGTTTTCGATTTTGTAAACTGAAACCATAACCAAAACCTGAAAAAACTGAATTTTCGGTTCGGTTTAGTTTTTTCGGTTCGATTTTTGGTTTTCGGTTCGGTTTTGCACAGGGTGAGGCATGAACACGTCTTGGATGGTGCTTGTCGACGGTCGCGGCAGCTGGATGCTCGTGGAGGTCCACACCCAGCGATTGATCCCCTTCCTTTGATTAACACTGCACTGCTTTGGCACCGCGGCCCAGAATACTCGGAATCTTACAGTAGCCAACATGATACCAAGTTTGATTTGCTCAAGGTTGTAATCTGCCAAGTGCCCACAAGATCTGCAAATTATAAAGACTTCAGGCTAATTGCGTTCTTCAACCGCGGTCTCGCCTATCTGACAGGTCACTGCGGTAAGTGGATAAATCTGCATGTCCATCGCAGGATCATACATCCTCCATGGTTCTCTGATGCCATTGAACACAAGGGCTTCATTTACGCTGTCGACTCCTTCTATGGCTGGACGTATTGCTGGCCTACTCCAGTCATCGCTACAAACGGTTGTTACAGCAGTATGTTACTTTCCTATGATATCATGATGGCTTGCTTATATTATTGTCAACATTTGCTGAAAAAATATTCATGCTCATAACATGCTGTTCTTAAGATTGACTAAATCAAGAGCCCTTTTTTATTTGACTCCAACTTGATATGATGTTGTAGGCCGCCTGGTGTCCCTACCCTTCCTAATCCTAGAACCTTTCAAAGAAAAGCGGCATGGCAGTTGCAGGTGGTTCCTAGCTCGATCAGACGATGGCGAAAGATTGATGATCGTTCGCACGTACTGGCGTGTTGTTTCGCGGAATACAATCACAGTCACTGCAAGGTCTTTGAGCAGGATCCCAGCTTCTCTGGGCCTTCAGGAATTTTTGACTGGAGGCTGGTAAGTAGCCTTGGTACACGCTCTCTGTTTGTCGGACTGAATTATCCGATTAACCAGGAGATAACCGACGGCAAGGATCATGATGGCAGCGCGGTTTCGTTCATCAGGCAAAACTGTGTGTACACAGCGTACCATGCGTCTCTGCATGCACCATATCCTGATATGTGCCGCCACGCTCTGCAGCCCAAAGTAGGAGAGAGGGTCGCAAGTATCAGACTTCGACCTGCTGGCTGGAGTTTCCCCCGTCAGGCACCCATCTGGTTCAAGCCGTCAACCAATCTCCATAGCTTAATAAATAGTAACGTCTAACTGAGCCAGTTAGTTAGATGCGTACATTTGGTGTAGTAGGATCTTTATTTAGTTTGATGCATACACTTGTTCTTTTTTGGTAGCCCTTTTGTAATTATGGCTGATGTTTGGTTTGGAAGAGAGAGCTGCGTCTTCACTCTTCTGGCCTGCTTACTGCTTCTGTTGCACCCCCAGCCCTGGTTGTTGCTGCTGTTGTTTTTAATGTACAATCAGTAGTATATTTTGTCTGTTGGTTGAATAAATGTGTTGTTAGAACGACAAGCACAATGTTTTGGAAGTCGTTGCACGGTTCGATCCTTTAGTGCCCCGTACCGTACGTAGCGCATACTATTTTTCATACGGAACACATTTTCCACTTGTTGATAACATGCAGCCCACTGATGAAGGTCCAATAGAGAAGCCCATAATTAACTGGAAGGGAGGCTCTCACATGAATCCGGCCCAGGTATATGCTCATGGTCCCCTAAACATAAATAAGTAAATAAATAAATCTAAATGCTCATGCACCAATTCTTTGGGAAAATAGGTAGCCCAGTATTTCTTTTTAAAGAATACCCAAGCTAGGCCTATTTGTTTTCTCCGAATTACTGGGCTGCAAATCTTTCAAGACGAGGAGGGATGCATTCCGGCCCGGCTTAAGAGTATGGTCAATGTCTGTTAAAAGTAATATCAAAAGGTGTTGAAAATTCCAAACAAAAATATCAAATGGGATATAAGTTTTTTTTGTTTTTGTTCTTCACTGATATCTTATTCGTATTTTATTGGATTTAACATGACATAGTACTAATTTATTTTTAAATTTGTTTTAGTATGGCTATTAATTTTTGGATTAAGAATATTTCGTTCCCCAGCAAAAATTTGTGAATTTTCGAAATTTCCCACAAATTTAGTTAATTTTTTACCCTGGTAGTGACCAGAAAATGGCCAGCAATTCTAAAAATGGAAAACGGGCTGCCATAAATTCCATATGAATTAGAAAATGAGTAAAAATTATAAAAATAATAGCAAATGGGTTGTACACGCCATAGATTTCGAGACTGACTTGTTTACGCAAGGCTTTGTCAGTGAACACACGATTCTAGAAGCAGTGACTGTTGGATGTCCATCCAATGGCCGACGTGCTTCTTCAATCTCTGATCTTCCTACTCCAGCCACCTAAACTGGCGCCGGCGGGACTGCCTGCGACCTCCTCTTGTGGCCCGCTATGATGTCGCGTAGGCTTCCCCGGCCCACCCTACTCCCTCCGCTGGCTTGGCCGCACGCAATCAACTGCCTCCTTATTACGCGAAAAAATGATTCCTCCCACTGACATCTGGGGCGCACCGGTTGGGAGGCTAACCTGTGGGCCTACTAAGTTGACGCGTATGCAGGGCTTGTCAACTTAGTCAACAAACGATTCTAACAGCAGTAACCGTTGGGTTTGAATCGAACGGTCCTGCTGCTTCTTCAATCGCTGCTCTTCTTGCACCAGCCGCCCAAACCAGCGCCGGGGAGACTGCCTGCTCCTGCCTCCAGTGGCCGGCTGTGCTGCCGTTGAGGCCTCATCGCCCCCTACTACTCCCACCGCTAGCCAGGCCCTGCGGCGACGGCAGCCTCACACCGCAGCCGAACCAGTGAACCCCCGTACTCCTCTCCGCGTGGGCATCCACTACCGCGTCTTCCCCGGCTCCGCGTCGTCTCCTTCCTAGGCCTCTCCATCGTCCACCGCCTTGGTGCTCTCAGCGCGGTGTGGTCAACATGGTCAATGACATTCCATCGGAAGAGTACTGCACGTGAAGAGGCTGACAGCTGGGTCCACGGCCACAGCCCAGTTTTTTGTGATTTGCCAAGTAAGTCGCTTTGTCAGGCCTCTTGGGCTGCAAATCTTTCAAGACGAGGAGAGCTTTCATTCGGCTGGCCGAGAAAATGGCCCATCAGTAATGAGAAATGGGTTGTACATTTTTAAAACACATCAAACTGGAAATTAGTTTCAAATATCTTTTTTTTTCATTTTGAGATCTTAATTACATTAATTTTTATGCGTGGAGAATTTGTTGGATTTTATATGTATATACATTTATTTTTAAAATCAGTTTGAATGTGAGTCGAAATTTCGGGATTAAAAACAGTTCGGACCGCACCGAAATATGCAAAATTTCGTATAATTTTTTAACCGTGGCCACAATATGGACTGTAATGCTAACAAAAAGAATATGGGCTCCAAAAAACCTTAATAATTAGCAAATGGGCTGTAAATTATTAGAAATAATGGCAGATGGGTTGTATGCTGTTTTCATAGATTTGAGGCTTTCCTAAAAAAGGTTGACGCACAAGCAGGGACTGTTGGATGGCCATCCAACAGCCGCCGTGCTTCTTCAATCTTTGATCTTCCTGCTCCAGCCGCTCAAACAAGCGCCTGCGGGACTGCCTGCTCCCTCCTCCGCGCGGTCGGCTCTACTGCCGCGCAGGCCTCACCGCCCCACCGTACTGCCATCGCTGGCCTAGCCATCCCTCTACTCACCCACACCTGCTGTTATTCTCCGGCGACGGCAGACAAACCAGTAAACCCTCGTACAGTCATACTCCCCTCCGCGTGGTAAACAACTGCCGAGTCTTCCCTGCCTCTGTGTCGTTCCCTTCCTAGGCCTCGCCGTCGTCCACCGCCCTGGTGCTCTCGGCGCAGCCTGGTCAACGTGGTCAACGACCGACATGCATCTGAAGTGGACTGTACGTGGAGAGGCCGACAGCTGGGTCCATGGCTGCACGCAAGGAAATGACTCTTATTACGCGCAAAATAATGATTCCTCCACCTGACATCACAGACCCACCGAAAGGGCCTCTGTATTTCGCGAAAAAAATGTTACCGCCACTGACAGCTCGGACCCACCAGCTATATCTTTGCATGCAAGGAAGTGCCTCCTTATTACGCACAAAAAAATGAATACTCCCCCTGTTAGCTGGGACCCAGTATAGTGGCAGGCTGACTTGTGGGCCTACTAAGTTGACGGGTACGAAGGGCTTTGTCAACTTAGTCAATCTGCACGATTCTAGCTCCAGTGACCGTACGATGTCCATCCAATGGCCGTAGTGCTTTTTCAACCTCTGGTCTTCTTGCTCCAGCCGCCCAAATCAGCGCCGGTCATGCCGCGCGCTCCTGCCTCCCGTGGCCGGCTGTGATGCCGCGGAGGCCTCACCGCCCCCTACTACTCCCACCGCTGGCCAGGCCATCCCTCTACTCACCCACACCCCCTGTTATTCTGTGGCAACAGCAGCCTCACACCGCAGCCGAACCAGTGAACCCTCGTACTCCTCTTCGCGTGGGCATCCACTACTACGTCTTCCCCGGCTCCGAGTCGTCCCCTTCCTAGACCTCGCCATCGTTCACCGCCGTGGTGTTCTCGACATGGCGTGGTCAACGTGGTCAAGGAACAACTTCCATCGGACGTGGACTGTACGTGAAGAGGCTGACAGCTGGGTCCATGGCCGCAGCAAGCAAGTGCCTCCTTATTACGCGCAAAATAATGATTCCTCCACCTGACAGCGGGGACCCACCGGACGGGTCACCGTATTTCGTGAAAAAACGTTTCCCCCTGACTGCTGGGACCCACCAGCTACATCTTCGCACGCAAGGAAGTGGGTCCGGGCAAAAAAAACGATTCGCCCCCTGACTGCTGGGACCCACCAGCTACATCTTCGCACGCAAGGAAGTGCGTCCGGGCAAAAAAAAACAATTCACCCCCTGACTGCTGGGACCCACCAGCTACATCTTCGCACGCAAGGAAGTGCCTGACAGTCGGGACCCACCTGGTCAAAGCGTACGTAGCGTTGTCATTCTGGTCGCGAACGTGTACGTATATATATATATATATATATATATATATATATATATATATATATATATATATATATATATACTGGTGGATGTAGAGGCGCGCACGTGTCATAGTAGAGGCGCGTACGTGTCGTAGTAAAGGCGCGCACGTAGCATGTACACGTACGTACAGCGGCCAGGGTGCAAGAAAGAAAATTTGGCCACGTATGTGTACATACGGGCGGGGTCTCAAATGCCTACTCGTGCATACGTACGGCCAGGGCTCGTGCACATGGCTGGGTCAAACGGAGAAACAATGCCGTCGTCGTGTTCATGGTGAGGCAACGGAATGCGTCGTGTTCATGGGGAGGCAACGGAATACGTCGTTGTAACATCCCAAATTTTCAATTTGAAATGTTATACATTAGATCATCAATGCATATCATATTTTATTTTGCATTTTGGTGGATCCTAGAAAATTCTACGCAACTCAAGAACCCACGAAGAGAGTTGGAGATTTCGTTATTTTTAAATCTGAGTTTTCTCAAATTTTGAGAATAGGATCATCTGATTTTATTTATTTTATCATTAATTATTTCTATTACAAAAATATGAGAGAGGGAATAAAATGACTTTCCCAAAATAAAGAAATATTGAGGATTTAATAATAAAATCAAATAAGATTTTATTTCGGAGTTTTTCGTTATTTTATTTGAATTTAGGAAAAAAGTGCGTTTTTCAAAATTGCATGTAGGTCCCAAATAAATGTTCACCTTGTGAGGCTTGATTTTAGAAGCCCGTGAAAATTTGTTTCGGAATTTTTGGAGTCCGTTTAGTATTTATTTTTATTTTTATTCCGAGCGGAATAATTTAAAAAAACGAACCGACCTACGGGCCGTGTCCGACTAGGACTCCGGCCCGAGGGGGCCTTTATAAGCCGAGGCCCAGCCCCGGGGAACCCTAGCCGCCCTAGCTCCCAACCCTAGCCGCCGCCCGGTCCCGCCGCCGCCGCACCGCGCCGCCGCCGCCTGCCACCGCGCCGTCGATCAGCTTCGCGCCGAACTGCTGGCCGCCGTCGTTGCGTCCGCAGCTGCCGTGGTGTCGCCTTAAACCGCCGGCCCGTCGTCTTCCTCGTTGGCGTCGCCAGAGCCGCCGCTATGGGCCGTTTTCGTAACCGCGCCCCTGCCTCAAGTCGCCGCGTCGAGCTACTGCGACTCCGACTCCGACTCTGTGGCCTCGCCCTCCGTGGAGCCGCCGTGCCGTTCCGAGCCGCCCACCTTCTGAGTCGCCATGCAGTGACTTCGCTGTTGAGCCGCCTGCTACCGCCGCACCGCGAGCCAGCTGTCCCGCCTCACTTCGCCGCAGCAACATGCCGCTGCCGCGCCTCCCGCCGTTGCGGCCCCGAGACGGCGCTCCTGCCTGCAAGCCGGCTTGCTGCCTCTGCTAGCGTCCCGCGGTCTACATCGCGCCGAGCGGCCTCGTTGAAGATGCCTTGAGTCGCCAGCAGCCGCCACCGCCCGCCGGCCACAGCCTTCGTTTGATTTTGGTTCGACTGCGGTTTCATCCCCCGCCAGCGAATGACGTAGCAGTTTGTTTTGCTGCAATCTGACAGAGTGGAGGGCTCTGCTGAACTTTTATTTTACTCCCTACATTTCACAATATAGTGCTTCCTCTATCCACGTGCTTCAACTTTGACCGTAAATTTAACTATCAAGACCGATTGCGGCGGGAGCAAAAATTATATCAGTGAATTCGTATTCGAAAGAAGTTTTAATTATATAATTTTTTCTCCCGCCGCAGTTGGTCTCGTTGGTTAAATTTACGGTCAAAATTGGACATCGGGAAGCGTGAGCGCACTATATTTTCAAATGAATGGAGTATGTCTGAACAAGCATTGGTGTATTTGGGATCAGTTGGATTGCTGGGAAAATACTCTGTGCAACAAAGAAAAGGCATAAGCTTGTGATCCCCTGCGTGCATCAAGGGCTCATTAGTATCTGCCCCGGAAAGATTTCTCAAGATGGTGCTTGTTTTGGACAAGGATGATTGTCTCTACAGGAACAAGATGCCCAGACTGTTGCCCAAAATTGAAGGCCGTGGTAGCGGCATCAAGACCAGTATTGAGCCGCTGCGGCCGCCCGGTGGCCTTTGCCGCTGCCATGGTAGGCCCCGAGCCGTTGAGTCACCGGCCTTGCCTCAAACCGCCAGGACCGGCAGCAGGTTTGATTGAATGCCCTCAAAATCGCCTGCAAAAAAACCGGCCTCGTTGCCGAAGATGAGTTTGTTGGTCTTACACGGCTGCAACTGCAGAATACAAGTTTTGGAGAATTAGACGTACTCAAAGGCATTGGTAGAACAAGTTGCAAGCACAATTCAAGATCAGTTTTTTTCCAATGTGGCGACTAGTACTGGTACTCCGTATTGGATTAATTTTCTTCGAGGAGCAGTCTGTGTAAATTGGATGAAGCACACGTACGTGGAGACCAATTGTGCATTAAATGGCCACACCCGCATGCGTTCAAAATAAATAAATCAGGTGCTATTTCTCCTATATATTTTCTTAGTACCTTTTAAATTACTCCACGCACAGTTACTCTGCTCTACGGGTTTTTTATATGCAGGGTAACTATTTTCTACAAAGATGGCATTAAACCACGGATACAGACCACACCGGCTTACAAACACCGTACCATCCCTCGCAACCGCGCCGGCTTAAAGCACCGTGGCCGTCTCTTACGACCGCGTCGGTTTACAACGAGGAGGACAACTTGCCTGTCCACACCGGCTTACAATGCCATGACCAACTCATCTCTCCGAGGTGCCTCCGATGCTGCGGTCGTTTTACTGTCCGCCCTGCGGTCCAGCCTATCCAAAGTGCCGGTTTGACTAACGGACTTTACGCACAGATCATCTATTGTTCACAAACATCAGGTGATATCCATCTAAATTTATCTATTAAACACTTATTGTTTTTTGTCAAAGAACAATTACTCCGCCCTGTAATATTTTTACACGGGACAATTTTTTATGCCATTATATCTCGGATACGGAGTGCATGCACTAGCATTCGTCCATGCCACGCTGCTTGACAGACATGCGTGCAAGCCGCCGTTCCCATGGTCCAGTATGCATCAACTCGTCAGGACCGCGTGAATTACCCAATAAAGCGCGCACAGGCCGCCGTCCCCCGCAGTCCGGTCTACATCCACATACGGCCGACTTGCCCGTCCGTGCCGGCTTACAACGTCGCGGCCGATTCATCTGTCTGCTTGCATGGCCGACTTGCCCATGATTGATTTCAGCTTCACCGTGGTGATCATCAACTCCGCGGTGGATATTTTCTGGCCTAACATATCAGGTGAAATACATTCATTATATTTTTATATTATATATTGCTTTCTTTAAAAGAGCAATTACTCTGGCTTGTAAGTTTTCCAATGCAGGACAAATTGTCTACTACAAAAAGGGATTATTATATCTCTGAGCTATTGGATAACTCATGCCGATTTATATCATGGTTAAATATGGAGAATCTCAAGCCAACTCCTCGAGTCGTCTTGAGACTCGGGGGCTACAATGACATGACTCAGAGAAATCGGCCAGTTTCAGTGAATTCAAGAACTCCGGGTCAATGGAGGGAAGATAACCCGGTCCCGGAGACTACCGCCATATTGGTAAAAAAAATAAAAGGCCGTCAGAAAATTTCTGGCTCACAATGATGCTTCGGTTTACAATCCGGCTCAAGGTAAACCTGTCTCCCACAAAGCTTTGAAGCTCTAAATACCCAGTTTGAAATTCCAGTTTAAAAAGAAGTCATCTCTCGCAAGTTTGTGTTTTCAGAAAAAATTACAGGGACCAAAGAGAGTTTGTTGCACAGCACAACTCAAACATAGGCACCCGGCGAGCACAACTCAGAAATATATCACTTGGGGGCTTCCGACTTATTGAGCTAAGCTATGATTACCCTTTGATCCGACTCATAGCCACATTTACAGGTCATTTGGGAGCTTCCTGTTCAAACATAGGTCGTATTCGAACCAAAGAGAACATAGTTGTCGGTACCCTCTTGATCGGCACACTGCCATACTCACTAGGGGGCTTCTTGATCGTATTCGAATCATAGCTTAACCCCTTTTGGGTCCGACTTGGATCGTATTCGAATCAGGGTTGTTAAAAACCTCTTAAGGTCATTTGGGGGCTTCCTGTCCAAACATAGGTCGTATTCGAACCAAAGAGAACATAGATGTCGGTACCCTCTTGATCGGCGCAAGGCCAAAGCCACTGGGGGCTACATGATCGTATTCGAATCCTAGCTTAACCCCTTTGGAATGGTTTACTGATCGTATTCGAATCAGAAACCTCGATTTTTATTTGGTTTAAGTTTTTGAAAACAGTCTTTTGGGTTTGTCTTGAGACTTTTTGTTCATATCTGAAGCATATATGTGGTTTCGATTAACCCGGCTTGACTTTGGATGATAGCTCACCATATATGACAATTATAAACATTTGGAAGTTTTTGCTTCTAAAGATTGGGTTATCACCCTTACTGCACAGGTATCCTAAACCGGCAGTACGATTCAATATCACAGGAACCGGTATTTCAAACCGGGTTATATTATTCAAATCTTTAATAGCCAACATGGCTGGATTTTTGTTATGGTTATCAATAACCAATATTACGATTGAGGTTTTCAAAGTCGCTTCAGCGCAATGGATATTATTTTATCAATGGATATAATTTATTCTACAATGGAAGGAATAGTCCCAAGTCGTTGCAGGCTTACGACCCGGCACTTGGGGGCTACATTATTCAAATTGAGATTACATCAAATATGCAAGTCCCATGTCACTGCCAGCATGCACCATGGCACTTGGGGGCTAATGCAAAGTCATTTTTTTATCAACTTGTTGAAGACCCGACTCATCCCATTGTAATGAGCCGGCCCTTGGGGGCTACCAATTGCTCCTGTCAAAAATTCAAGGTACACAAGCCTCAGTCCATTATATTGAAAGATCCACTACTCAGTTGGTAGAGTACAAAGCTCTTAATGTTATGGACATGGGTTCAAGCCCCATGGTGGAGATTACATCATAGGATGTTATTATCAATGAATTATATAATAAGTTCCAGCTCAGTATTATCTTACTGAGCCAGGCCTTGGGGGCTACATGTTGTTGTTCAAGTCTACATGATCATATTTATAAAGTCCCTACTCATTATTACATAATGACCCGACCCTTGTGGGCTACACTGGTTGAAGTTTTTATGAGTAGAAGGCAGTTACAAGTCTCAGGTTGCTGCAAGCATGACAACCCGACACTTGGGGGCTACATATATGGAGTATTCAGTCTTTACTAGTGACTAAGATGAACAACATGGATTTCTTCAAAGTGGCAGTATTTATATTGAAGCAAGTCTTAAGTCATCACTTTGTTTCAACTCAAGACTTGGGGGCTACAGGTAATATGGATATAAGGGAGAAAAAACTTCAAATTCTCAGTTTTGAGTAAACCAGATTGACTCGGCATCACCAATAACTATGACCCAGCGTCGGCAACAACTATGACCCGGTGCTATCAATATTTACAAACCGGATATTTTGGCAATGATAAACCGGCAAGTTATACAAGCCGGCTGAAAGTCAGATGAGTATTTTAAGACCAATATTTTTTAAGCCGGCACTTTGGAAGCCGATTCAAGTGGATTATTTCTTACAATATTTCTCTACAAGAGACCAATGTCAGCAAATTGACTCTGAAGCTGGCTTATTGACCCAGATTTCTCAAAAAGAAGTATCTGGATTTTTTACATTGACAAAATCGAAACATATCTGCTAAGGGAGATTTGCTATAAGATCATGGACATGTAGATATCAACAAGGAAATGACAAGGACTTAATGATGATCAGGTGCCGGCTTACAAGAATTTTTTAACCCGGTGCACAACCTGTCAAATTTGTTTTTGTGTTTATTATGCAGGATCAGTTTAACATGGATAAATCCAAATTAAACTAGGGGCTAATGTCGGGGATATACCCCACGGTATGACCCGGCTGGATGTATGACCCGGTCGGACTTGGCGACTCACTGATGACCCACCCTGACTTGGCGACTCACTAAGTGACCCGCCCAGATTTCTCCACTCACTGATGACCCGGCCGAGCCAGGAGACTCATTGGTGACCCGACCGGCGGGTCAGAGGAGCGACAAGACCCGGTGGCCCAACAGGCGGTTCATGGAAGGCTGGCTCGTATTATGGTGGGCCGGCTTAAGAGGGAAGCATAAGGAATATTCCCTTACAAAGGAAGCAAGACTAGGACTCTACTTGTAATAGAGTAATCCTAATCCTACTTGGACTAGTCATGTAAGCCGCCCCTTCAACATATATAAGGAGGGGCAGGGCACCCCAAGAGAGACAAGTTCCACAAGTTAGACAGATTAGGTTTAGACAGACAAGTCTATAGCTCTCGAGATAGAGCACCCTTGTAATCGTGAGCATCACCATGATCAATATCTATGAAGTAGGATGTAGGCTTTTACCTCCATCGTGAGGGGCCGAACCTGGGTAAAACCTCACATCTCTCGTCTCGCTCAACCCCTCTCAAGCTACCACATAGATGCGTTAGCCTCACGACTAAGTCCTTTCAACAAGGACATCTGTCGTGACAATTCCACGACACAAGGCTCTTAGGATCTTCTTGATGATGAATTTGTCGTTCATCTCTTCACTTCCTAAGCCGGCAATCTCATTTGTGATAAGAGCAAGTCTAGAGTACATTTCAGCGACACCTTCACCATCCTTCATTTTGAACTTGTCAAGTTGACTTTGAACCACATCCAACTTGGATTCCTTGACGGAGTCGGTACCTTCATGCATATCAATCAAAGTATCCCAAATTTCCTTTGCATTCTCAAGACAGCTGATTTTGTTGAATTCTTCGGGGCACAATCCGTTGAAGAGGATATCACAAGCTTGAGCATTGTAATGTAGCATTTTCAACTCTTCCGCGGTAGCTTCACGGTTCGGTTCTCTTCCATGAAAGAATTCACCTTGCAAGCCAACACACACAATAGCCCAAACGGCGGGGTTATGTCCAAGAATATGCATTTTCATCTTATGCTTCCAACTAGCAAAATTAGTGCCATCAAAGTAAGGACCTCTACGGTGGTAATTTCCCTCGCTAGGCGCCATACTCTCCTAGGTTGTGAAACCAAGGCTATGACTTCCAAAAGCTATGAAAATCAAAGCAAATAGAGACCAAAGCTTTGATACCACTTGTAGGATCAAAAGTATGTCTAGAGGGGGGTGATTAGACTACTTGACCAAATAAAAATCTAGCCTTTTCCCAATTTTAGTTCTTGGTGGATTTTAACAACTTTGAACAAGTCAAGCAATCTTAACACAATTTAAGCAAGCATGCAAAGAGTATATGAGCAGCGGAAAGTAAAGCATGTAACTTGCAAGAATGTAAAGGGAAGGGTTTGGAGGATTCAAACGCAATTGGAGAAACGGATGTTTTTGTCGTGGTTCCGATAGGTGGTGCTATCGTACATCCACGTTGATGGAGACTTCAACCCATGAAGGGTAATGGTTGCGCGAGTCCACGGAGGGCTCCACCCATGAAGGGTCCATGAAGAAGCAACCTTGTCTATCCCACCATGGCCATCGCCCACGAAGGACTTGCCTCACTAGCGGTAGATCTTCACAAAGTAGGCGATCTCCTTGCCCTTCCAAACTCCTTGGTTCAACTCCACAATCTTGTCGGAGGCTCCCAAGTGACACCTAGCCAATCTAGGAGACACCACTCTCCAAGAAGTAACAAATGGTTTGTTGATGATGAACTCCTTGCTCTTGTGCTTCAAATGATAGTCTCCCCAACACTCAACTCTCTCTCATAGGATTTGGATTTGGTGGAAAGAAGATTTGAGTGGAAAGCAACTTGGGAAGGCTAGAGATCAAGATTCATATGGTAGGAATGGAATATCTTGGTCTCAACACAAGTGTAGGTGGTTCTCTCTTAGAAAAAATAGGTTGGAAGTGTAGGTTTGTTCTGATGGCTCTCTCAACTAATGAAGAGGTGGTGGAGGGGTATTTATAGCCTCCACACAAAATCTAACCGTTACACATAACTTTCCAAACTCGGTGGGACCGAATGATTAAACTCGGTCGGACCAATTCAGCAAAGCTAGTGACTGTTAGGGTTTTCGGTGGGACCGACATGCAACTCGGTAGCACCGATATGATTAGGGTTAGGGCATAACGTATCTCGGTGAGACCGACTACACAAACTCGGTGCGACCAATTTTGGTAATAAGCTAACCAGAGAGTTGGTCAGGTAAACTCGGTGGGACTGATCGCTCATTTCGGTGAGACTGAAACGTTACAAAGGCAAAACAGAGAGTTTACATTGCAATCTCGGTGGGACCGATCGCTCATCTCGGTGAGACCGAAACGTTACGAAGGGAAACAAAGAGATTACAACCCCATCTCGGTGAGACCGAGATCCCTATCGGTGAGACCGATTTGCCTAGGGTTTGTGGCAGTGGCTAAGACACTTGAAACTCGGTGGCGCCGGATAGAAAGAATCGATGGGGACGAGTTTGACTTTTGGTTTAGGTCATATGTGGATGTGAGAAGTAGTTGAGGGTTTTGGAGGATATCACTAAGCATTTTGAGCAAGAACCTCATTAAGCAACACCTCATCCCTCCTTGATAGTATTGGCTTTTCCTATAGACTCAATGTGATCTTGGATCACTAAAATAGAAAATGTAGAGTCTTGAGCTTTGATCTTGAGCCAATCCTTTGTCCTTAGCATTTTGAGGGGTCCACTTTTCTCATTCATGCCATGCCAATCATTGAGCTTTCCTGAGATATTAATCTTGAAATAGCATTAGCTCAATGAGCTATATGTTGTTAGGAATTACCAAAACCACCTAGGGATAGTTGCACTTTCAATCGTCCACGGAGGACTTGCCTCACTCGGGTAGATCTTCAAGAAGTAGGCGATCTCGTTGCCCTTACAAACTTCTTGGTTCAACTCCACAGCATGTCGGAGGCTCCCAAGCGACGCCTAACCAATCTAGGAGACACCACTCTCCAAAAGGTAATAAACGGTGTGCTGGTGATGAACTCCTTGCTCTCGTGCTTCAAATGATTGTCTCCCCAACACTCAACTCTCTCTCTCTCACATATTTGGCTATGGTGGAAGAAGGATTTGAGTGGAAAGCAACTCGGGGAAGACTACAAATCAAGGTTCAAATGGTAGGAATGGAATCTCTTGATTTCAGCACATGAGTAGGTGGTTCTCTCTTAGATAATGAATGGTGGAAGTGTAGGCACGTTCTGATGACACTCTCTTATGAGAAGAAGGGTGGGGAGGGGTATATATAGCCTCCACACAAAATCTAACCGTTACACACTTTTGACCCATATCGGTGGCTTTGATTAGGAAACTCGGTGGCACCGATCCGTGCAAAAATATGAACGTTAGGAATCTCGGTGGGACCGACGGGAACAACTCGGTGGGACCGATGTGCTAGGGCTTAGGGCAAACATCATCTGGGTGGCACCAATTGCATCATCTCGGTGTGGACGGAGTGAGGCAACAAGGCAACGGAGAATCAGTCAAGCCAACTCGGTGGGACCAATTACAACATCTCGGTGAGACCGAAGTGAATGCAATAAGTCACAGAGCGCTAGCAAGGCCATCCGGTAGGTCTGGGATCCGTATCGGTGACCAAACTGTTAGGGTTTTTAGCACTGGATGTAATATGGACTCGGTGGCTCCGGATGGGAAATATCGGTGGGGCCGAGTTGGGAATTAGGGTTTGGACATATTTGGATAGAGAAAGTGGCTAAGGTTTTTGGAGCAATATCACTAAGCACTTTGAGCAAGTAGACAATTAAGCAACACCTCATACCCTTTTAATAGCATTGGCTTTCCTATGGACTGAATGTGATCTTGGATCACTTAAACGAAGATGTAGAGTCTTGAGCTTTTACCAATCCTTGTCCTTAGCATTTTGAGGGGTCCACATCTCTATGCCATGTCATGCCAATCATTGAACATCCTGAAATATTTATCTTGAATGGATATTAGTTCAATGAGATATATGTTGTTATGAATTACCAAAACTACCCGGGGATTACTTGCACTTTCAGCAACCCTACTTTTAATTGTCGTTAACGCGTCCATGGATATGAGGGCATGTCCAATGGCAACCAACAAATTTCCTCCCGCGTCCGTTCGTGGACAGGGGCGACTAGTCCGCGGACATAGATACCGGAGGACGACATCCAACGCTAGCCGCATATATTTCAACCAACATTTTAACTAGCCGGATAAAATTCATGCAAACCAGTCGATATTCATCAAATTTCGGATAGAAAATAGCACAAATGATCCATACATAGCATGCAAATTAACTAATTAAGTATAGTACAACAATGTCCTAATTCGACTAGATCCCGGATATCCAACAAGTTTTTCATGAACGGATCATGTCGTTCCACACATACTCCCCCTTAGCTTCATCCAACAGTGTGTGCATGTAAATGGTCATCTCTCTATAATGTGGTACACCACGGTGGCGCGTGTGTGCTACATATAATGTGTAGACCAACGTTGAGTGAATGAATCAATCAACAAGTTGAGCTAGACGAAGTAAAACTTTCGATCTCGTCCTCTGTCGCGTGCAATGGCCACCTTGCGTCGAGCTAACGAACAACATTGCGAAACTTGGTGACGCCGATCTGGATAGTATGCCAGCAATATGAAAACGACCTCATGTTGCATGATTGAATGATGTACATGTCGTAGGGCATAATGTGCTTTCGTGCGTGAAACTTTTCACGCACTTGCTCCCAGAAGGGCTCCTCGTGCTCCTGCTTATGAAATCCGTGGATATGGCTAGCCACGCATCAGTCAACAGCTTATCCTCCATGGTCGAGTAGCTCGCCATCCTTCGTGCTCTGAAAAATGAGATATCACTTGAAAATAAGTTCAATGGCATTTGACCAAACACCTGCAGGGTGTGGTGTCCTCCATGGAGGTCATCAGCAGGGGGCATAGTGTACCTGGGTATAAACAGCTCAAGAGTGGACAACTCTGTCGAGCGGGCGTGTTGGTGCTGGTTGCGGACATCCGGCAATGCCTCTATGGCGGCCGAAGACGAACAACGGTGACAGCAGAGGTGGAGGGTGTGGATGCAAAGAAAGGGGGAGAAGGGGCGGAGTGGAAGGAAATGGAACCGGGAGGGGTTATTTGGTGGGCCGGGGTGTTAGAGTCCTACGTTTTGCATGTCCAGACTCCCACAAACCTCCCCCAGTTTTTCTCCAATTTGCGGGAGAAACGCATCTCGACCGCCCCGCAACCCGATACAGGACCGTGTTGGATGGCTTCCATGGTCCAAACAGTTGCGGTAGGTTTGCGGGTCCGCCTAGGAGATGCCCTGACAAATAGCAAGGGAGAGATGTGATCTCCCTGGCGCAAAACCTCTAGTATGGGCAGATCTCTATCATGGGTTGCCATTGACAATGACCTTTGTGGTCGCGGTATGCAACACGACAGCCTTACACTCATGTAATAATCAGAACCATATTCATACATCATGGGAGACTTATCCTTCATTGCGCATGTACAACTCATGCATCCGCGGCATGCCATCACTATGGTTCCAAGAAACACAGTTGAGGATGATATTTTCCAATGGCCATGTGAGGTGTGATGTGGATACATGACCAAGTCAACATAAAACAGGCTTTTCCAAGGTTCGGTTCGCTCAGAGACGGCCACATGCATTTGGAGAATGTAGGCACCTCTCAAATGCAAAAAAACATTGCTTGGCTAGCTACACAATACCGTTTGTGGATATCCAATAGAAGGGCATGACATGGACTTCAGGACACACCCTCGGCGTGCTACACATGTTTGCTGGAGGAAGAAAATGTGGATCACATTTTTCCCAATCCGTCTATGCTTGAGATGTGTGGCATGGTTGCATTGTTACTCTGTGGGTGGATGTGATCATTATGAAGGTGGCTGATTCATTCATTAACTGGTGAGTTGCTACTTGTGAGCTGCATTGGGATTTTGCCCGAAGAGGAAGGGAGAAGCAATACAATAGAGATAAGTATTCCCCTCAGTGAAAACCAAGGTTTATCGTACCAAAAGGAGCACCAAACAAACCCTATTGAACAACATCTGCACACATAAAAGCAAATATTTGCACCCAATGTGGGCAAGAGGGTTGTCAATCCCCTTAAACTCATTACTTGCAAGGGTCAAATCTTTTAAGTTTTTTTTGTTTTTTATAATATGATTAAAGTAGACCCGGGGGCCATAGTTTTCACTAGAGACTTCTCTCTCGAATAAATAGCATACGGTGGGTAAACAGATTATTCTTGGGCAATTGATAGAAAAGCGCATAGTTATGACGTATTCATGGCAATGATCATGTATATAGGCATCACGTCCGTCACAAGTAGACCGATTCCTGCCTCTACTACTATTACTCCACCAATCGACCCCTATCTAGCATGCATCTATGCTATTAAGTTCATGACAAACAGAGTAACGCCTTAAGCAAGATGACATGATGTAAACAAAGTAAACTCAAGCAATATGATTAAAACCTTTCGTTTTACCATTAATAGCAACAATACAATACGTGCCTTGCTACCCCTTCTATCACTTGGTGAGGACACCGCAAGATTGAACATTACAAAGCACCTCTCCCACTGCAGATAAATCAATCTAGTTGGCCAAACCAAACGGATAGATTGTAGAGAAATACAAAGTTATAATAATCATGCATAAAAGTGTTCAAAAAAGACTCAATTACTTTCAATGAATAACCTGATCACAAACCCACAATTCATTCGATCCCAACAAACACATCGCAAAAGAAGATTACATCGGATAGAACTCCAAGAAGATCGATGAGAACATTGTATTGACGATCAAAGAGAGAGAGAGAAGAACCCATCTAGCTACTAGCTAAGGACCCGTAGGTGTGTGGTGAACTACTCACGCATCATCGGATGGTGGCAAGGATGATGTAGAAATCCTCCATGATCGATTCCCCCTTCGGCAGAGTACCGGAAAAGGCCTCCGGACGGGATCATGCAAGATGAGAAGCTTGTAGCGGCAGAAAAAGTGTTTTGGGTGTCTCCCTGTTGGTTTGGGAATATCTATGAATTTGTAGAGGTGGAATTAGGTCAAATGGAGCTATGTTAGGCCCACGAGCTCAGGGGGTGCGCCTACCCCTAAAACGTGTCCTGTGAGCTCGTGGCTCTCCCATAGGTCTTCTGTCCTCCTCCCGAACCTTCTAGGGTCCCTTCTGGGCCAGAAAAAATCATCGTAAACTTTCATCGTGTTTGGAATTTGTTTGGTATTGATTTTCTGAAAAGCCAAAAACAATCAAAAATAGGAACTGACACTGGGTTAATAGGTTAGTCCCAAAAATGATATAAAATAGCATAAAATGGATATAAAGCATCCAAGATTGATAATATAATAGCATGAAACAATAAAAAATTATAGATACATTGGAGACGTATCTGCATCCGCAATCTTAATTCTTGCCCGTGCTCGAGTAGGTAAATAAATAAAAATAGAAATTTGAATTGCTACCTAACATGTGTATCATGTAATCTCTTTACGGTATAATTATTGAGAAATGATGAAGTAACAATATGAACACAAATATCCATGAATATAAGAAGCATAATCATTTCTTTTCCAAAATATACGATCCTTAATGAATGTTGTCCCAACTTATTTTATCGTGTTAGCATGGCATGGATCCGCCTTCACCGCACAAATATAAATCATGAGCACCTCGATGTCAAACCAGGCAATTGGATCGTACTTCTAACGCACTTCAGCATTTTCAACCCCACGCAATACATGAGTGTGAGCCGTGGATATAGCACTATAGGTGGAATAGAATACGCTGATGGAGATCAATAAGGAAAGTCAAAAGATGAAGAAAGTCTCGCATCAACGTGACTAGTCAACATGCAATGGAGAGGCCCATAAATCGCTATCAATACGAATAGTAGGGATTGCCATGCAATGGATGCACTAAGAGCTATAAGTGTATGAAAGCTAAAAAAACTAAGTGGGTGTCCATCCAACTCGCTTTCTCATGAAGACCTCGAGCATTTGAGGAAGCCCATCATCAAAATATATAAGCCAAGTTCTATAATGAAAAATTCCACTAGTATATGAAAGTGATAACTCAGGAGACTATCTATATGAAGAACATGGTGCTACTCTGAAGCACAAGTGTGGAAAAAGGATAGTAACATTGCCCGTTCTCTCTTTTCTCTCATTTTATTTCTTTTTTCTCTTTTTTCTTTCTCTTTTTTCCTTATTTTTCGCCTAAAGTCTCATGCCGACTTGTCGGGGAATCATAGTCTCCATCATCCTTTCCTCACTTGGACAATGCTCTAATAATGATGATCATCACACTTTTATTTACTCACAACTCGATGTTACAACTCGATAACAGAAACAATATGACTCTATATGAATGCCTATAGAAGTGTACTAGGATGTGTAATGATCTAGCATAACATGTATAATAATGATGAACGGTGGTTGTGCCACAAATGTCATGACAACTCTATATAATCATGCAAAGTAATATGATGATGAACACACAAGTCATGTGATGGAACGGTGGAAGTTGCATGGCAATATATCTCGGAAAGGCTATGGAAATGCCATAATAGGTAGGTATGGTGGCTGTTTTGAGAAAGATATAAGGAGGCATATGTGTGATAGAGTGTATCATACCACAGGGTTTGGATGCACCGACAAAGTTTGCACCAACTCTTGAGGTGAGAAATGGCAATGCACGGTACCAAAGAGGCTAGAAAATTGCGGAAAGGTAGGAGTGCGTATAATCCATGGACTCACATTAGTCATAAATAACGCACATACTTATTGTGAAAGCCTATTAGTCCCCGAAGCAAAGTACTACTCGCATGCCCCTAGGGAATTGGTTGGTAGGAGTTAACCATCACGCGCATCCGATTAGAACAACACTCAAGGATTTCGATCAGAAATACAAATGCTCAAACCTCCCCACCATGACATGACCAACTCTTAGATGAGAAATGAACCAATATCCATTGATATTACGACATCAATATCATTAAACCATGTGTCTCATATTTTGTGATCTACATGAAAGTTTTTATTATATCCCCTTGAATATCTATCCTTCTTGGACTAGTCCTATAACACATGCACTTTAACACTTACTATTCATAGACTCTCAAAAAGATTTTAAGTGAAGCATGCGAGTGCAATCATTTCTATAAAATATAACCACTGTCATGCTCTAAAAGATATAAGTGAAGCACTAGAGCAACTGCCTAACTTAAAAGATATAAGTGAAGCACATAGAGTATTCTAACAAATCACAATAAAATAAATGTGTGTCCCTCTCAAAAGGTGTGTCCAGCAAACAATGATTGTGCCAAACTAAAAGCAAACAAAGCAAAAACTATGGCACAAGACGCTGCAAGCAAAACTCATACCATGTGATGACTAAAAATGTAGCTCCAAGTAACATACCGATAGATTGTAGACGAAAGAGGGGATGCTATCTGGGGCATCCCAAAGCTTAGATTCTTGGGTCTTCCTTAAATATTACCTTGGGGTGCCTTGTGAATCTCCAAGCTTATGGTCTTCTTGTTCCTTATTCCTTCATTCATCGTGATCTCACCCAAAACTTGAAAACTTCAGCACACAAAACTCAACAGAAACCTCGTGAGATCCGTTCGTATAGTAGACCAACCATAAGCTTTAGGTATTGTTGTAAACTCATTCATAATTTATTCTTGCATAATACCTACTATATTCTAACTTCTCCATTAGCATCATTAAAAAAGTAAACTATGCAATAAAAATGGAATCTGTCTAAAACAGATCAGTCTATAATGATCTGAAAAGAACATTATACTTCCGTAACTCCAAAACATCTAAAAATTTAGGACAACATGGTAAATTTGTATATCAATCATGTGTAAAAATTTCATACTTTTATCATGTTCCGGTGAATTATAATTATTCTAGCAGTGGGTGTAAAAGTTTCTGATTTTTCACAGAATCAAGTCAACTATAAACTAAATCATCCCAAAGGCTTTACTTAGCACAGACACTAATTAAAACATAAAACACAATCATAACAGTAACAATAATTGTGCCGACACACAAGAACAGAAAGAGAAGGCAAAAAATTAAGATAGATATTGAGTTGCCTCCCAACAAGCTCGTTCTGTATAGCCATTAAGATAGGCTTGAGATTTCATTGATGCTCATATGAAAGATAATAATTAAAACACAAAGAGAGCATCATGTAGCATGTAATAAACACATTTAAGTCTAACATACTTCCTATACGTAGGCATTTTATAAGAAAACAAATTATCAAGACAAGAAATATCTAGCATATGCAAATAGGAAGAATGAAGCATTAATAGTTTCAACACAAAGAGAGGTAATTTAGTGACATGAATATTTTTATAACCATATGTGTTCCTCTCAAAATAATTAGAGAAAATTCCTTATATAACACTACTTTAAATTTTGCTTCCCTATCTAACACCGTGTCTAAATTTTATGCCTTTATGACACTTCCGTACATTTTAAGCTTTAACGGTGTTAGATGACACCTGAAAAGACCTATGCCCCTCATGGGTATGTGACCAAAATTTTACGTGGTAGTTTAGATTCAATACAAGACTTGTTTTGGATGGTGTTCGACACAATTTCTTACCAAAGAGAAGTTAATTACTGAATATTTTGTCAAATGCAGAATATACAGGGAAGGAAACATGCACGAGTACATACATGCACTAGTTGTCTTTCTCTTATTTTAAACCTTGCGCTAGCTATCTTTCATTAGCTTTGCACGTGCATGTATGCATGTTAGCACTGGCGGAACTTTCCACTCATGCATGCACTGGAGACTTGCTGCTCGAGGCATGAGTGCCCAGCTGCAAGGCCGCATGGAAGAGACGGGCAGTTAGCCTTGTGGTCCAGCGGGCAAGTAGCCTGTCGCAGTGCTGAGGCAGCCGGTAGCTAGCACAACAAGCCGGCGACGGGCGACTCAGGAAATGAGCACAAGCAGCGGCATAGTTCGCTTTGCACACATCCTAGGATGGACCGAGCAAGAAGGAGACACGCCCGTAGCGGCACGTACAGAAGAGCTACCTAGCAAAATGAGTTGGTCGGATACACACGTACACATAAAATTTTGGTCACATACCACATTAAGGGTAAATAGGACTTTTCAGGTGCCATTGAACCATTACGTCTTAAAATGGACGGAAATGTCATAAAAGGCATAAAATATAGACTTGATGCTAAATAAGGAAAGAATTTTTTTTGGTGTCAAATAAGGCAACAAATTTTAAGACAGTGTTAAATAAGGAATTCTCTCAAATAATTGCATGTAGGATCATATTCAAAATCAACAATAGAGCTATCATACAAAATATTCTCTTTATGATCCACATGTATAAAATATTTATAATCTTTCAAAATAGTGAGATTAACATCAACTAAAGCCATGACCTTTCCAAACCCACTTTTATCAAAAAAAATCATAAGATTGAACACTCTGAGAATATGTGGAATTTTTGTTACTAAAGTTGACACTCTTCCAAACCCACTTTCAATATTATTGCAAACATTATATCACTAACATATTCATCATGAGGCTCAAATAAATTTTCAGGATCATCGTAAGCATTATCACCCCAATCATGATGAGTGCAATAAGTAGCAGACATAACAATATCATCCCCAAGCTTGTAGCTTTGCATATCATTAGCACAATTCACATTAATGGAATTTATAATAACATCATTGCAATCATGCTTTTCATTCCAGGAGTTATCATGAATCACTTTATAAATTTCTTCTTTCAACTCTTCATCACAATTTTCAGATTCACGATTTTCGAGCAAAACTTCATAAACATAATAAAGTGCACTCAACTCACTAGCAATTGGTTCATCATAATTGATTTTTTTAAGAGATTATCAAGTGGATGAGGATCCATTAATAATTTTTAGCAAGCAAATAGAAGGCACATGGCACCACAAGCAAAGATAGCACACGAAATAAAATTATAGAAGTGGAGGGAGATGAAAAAGAGAAGGCAAATAAAAATTATAGCAAGTATATGATAGTTTGAGTGAATGTACTTGTAGTGATTGTATGATGTCTCTCCGGCAACGGCGCCATAAATTCTTTCTGTTACTTGTGAGCTGCATTTAGATTTTCCCAGAAGAGAAAGGGAGAAGCAGTATAGTAGAGATAAGTACTCCCCTTAGTGAGAACCAAGGTTTATCGAACCAAAAGGAGCACCAATCAAACCCTAGTGAACATCACCTGCACACACAAAAGCAAATACTTGCACCCAACACGGATAAGAGGGTTTGTCAATCCCCTTGAACTCGTTACTTGCAAGGGTCAAATCTTGTATAGATAGATAGATAAATTGCAAAACAAAATAAAAGTAAATAAATTATAGTAAGGTAGCATTTGGTTTTTATAATATGATGAAAGTAGACTCGGGGGATATAGTTTTTACTAGAGGTTTCTCTCTCGAACACATAACATACAGTGGGTAAACAAAATACTGTTGGGCAATTGATAGAAAATCGCATAGTTATGATGTATTCATGGCAATGATCATGTATATAGGCATCACGTCCATGAGAAGTAGACCGACTCCTGTTTGCATCTACTACTATTACTTCACCAATCGACTGATATCCAGCATGCATCTATGGTATTACGTTCATGACACAAAGAGTAACGCCTTAAGAAGATGGCATGATATAGACAAAGTAAACTCAAGCAATATGATTAAACCCCATCATTTTACCCTTAATAGCAACAATACAATACATGTCTCGATACCCCTTCTGTTACTGGGTGAGGACACCGCACGATTGAACCCATTACAAAGCACCTCTCACACTGAAGGTAAATCAATATAGTTGGCCAAACCAAACGGATAGAAGGAGAGAAATACAAAGCTACAACAATGATGCATAATAAAGTTCAGAAAAGACTCAATTACTTTCAATGAATAATCTGATCATAAACCTGCAATTCATCGGATCCCAACAAACACACCGCAAAGGAAGATTACATCGGATAGAACTTCAAGAAGGTCGATGAAAACATTGTATTGAACATCAAAGAAAGAGAACAAGTCATCTAGCTACTAGCTATGAACCCGTAAGTCTGTGGTGAACTACTCGCGCATCATCGGAAGGCAGCAAAGATGATGTAGAAGCCCGCCGATATCGATTCCCCCTCCGGCAGAGTACCGGAAAAGGCCTCAAGATGGGATCATGGAAGTACAGAAGCTTGCAGTGGCTGAAAAAGTGTTTTGGGTTGCTCTCTGTTGGTTTGGGAATATTTGTGAATTTGTGGAGGTGGAATTAGATCAAATGGAGCTATATGGGGCCCGTGAGCTCAGGGGGCGCGCCCTGTGAGCTCGTGGCTCTCCCGTAGGTCTTCTGACCTCCTCCCGAATCCTTTAGGGTCCCTTCTGATCCAAACAAAATCATCGTAAAGTTTCACGTGTTTGGACTCACGAGGGTTTTCAATCGTTTGGAACATGTCATAACACCCACAAGGCTAGTGCCACTAAAGCACTGCTACATGGACGATATTTTATGGCCGGTTTCCGCACGACAAAAGATTGCAGTCCTGTATCCCATTAGCTCAGTCGGCTACAACCGTTGATCAGAAGTATTGTGCGAGTTTTGTCCGCCAACCATCGTTTGCATAGTGATCCCGGCATAACAAATCCTAGAGGAGATCAAAGCTTGGAAACAAGCCGGTGTGCGAGTGGTAGGGCTGCGTAGATTTCCGTGAGAGTAGACTATGTAATTATGTTGGTGCAGGTGTACCTACGGTGATGTTCGCATCATTCTTAGGTCTCTTGTAAACAAAGTTGTTTCTCTTTTTCTATACAAATACTCCCTCCATTCCTAAATATAGGGTGTATAGTTTTTGGCACGGAAATTAAAGAATGCACATGGAGGAAATTTTTTACAAGTTTTGGGCAAGACTACACCTGACTAATTGACATGAGAAAATAGAGGAGCTTGCCCCATGTAAGGAAATATAACAAATCCCTTAAAAAGTTATCCAAATGAGTGGTGCAAGGCAATACACCTTATATTTTGAATTTTTTCTCAAAAATCTATACACCTTATATCAAGGAACAGAGAGAGTATGATATTGCCTTTGATGTACTCTAAAAAAATCCTATAAATCAAAGATGCCCTTCATGCACCAGCATGAGAAAAAACACAAGACGATTTTGACGGCATTTTTAGTTGCATGTGGGTGAAAGTTTTTCGACATGACATTTTCTGAGGAGTGTCACCCACATTACGACTAAAAATGTCATGAAAAGAGAGGCCCTTCATGTGTACTGACACAGGACGATGGGAGTCAACGTTCTGCCCACCAACTCCTCCCGATCCGTTCCTGGGTTGCCGCCAAATGTCACCCAAATCACAGATTCGGCCAAACGCCGAAAGGAAACGTCCACACGCACCGACGCACATCAATACATCAGCCTTGTTCCCATGCATCCGATCTCGCAAAAACTTTGGCAGATCAACACGCCGTACCGGCTAGTATCATGATATTCTATTACGAGGCAGGAATCGAAGCTGGCCTGCCATCCACTGCCGATCTCGCAATTTCATATTCCCCGGAACTCGCGCGCCGCTGACTTCCTCCGCACTCCGATCGATGAAGACGGAAGCGTCGGCGCCCACTAGCCGGCACGTCGTCGTCGATCCCAACCAAAACCCTCCTCCTCTCCTCGTCTCCACAGAGGAGCTCGTAGACACTATACATCTCGGAGCAAGGCGCTCCCGGCCCAAGCCAACCATTGCGCCAGGATCGAGAGAGAGGAGAAGCTACGCTAGCTAGTTAAGTAGTTCTCGGTCGTACGCGCGTCTGCTGCCATGGCGGCCGGCGGGCTGGGGCGGCCGGGGAGGCCGGGGCGCGGAGGGAACAAGCAGATGCAGAAGACCATCAACAACGTCAAGATCACGCTCATATGCGGCTTCATCACCATCCTCGTCCTCCGCGGCACCGTCGGCATCAACCTCATCGCCTTCTCCGGCGACGGCGGTGGCGATGCGGCAGCCGACGCCAAGGTCGCCGAGGACATCGAGCGCATTCTCCGCGAGATACGCTCCGACTCTGACCCCGACGACGAGGACCAGCTCGTCGTCGATGCGTCCTTGTCAGGCAACTCGACGGCCATGCCCGTCGTCGAGGAGAAGAACTACACCCTCGGCCCCAGCATCACGCGGTGGAACGCCAAGCGCCGGCAGTGGTTGTCCCAGAATCCGGGGTTCCCTTCCCGCGACGCGCGGGGCAACCCGAGGATCCTGCTGGTGACCGGGTCGTCGCCGGGGCCGTGCGACAACCCGGCCGGCGACCACTACCTGCTCAAGTCAACCAAGAACAAGATCGACTACTGCCGCCTCCACGGCATCGAGATCGTGCACAACATGGTGCACCTCGACCACGAGCTCTCCGGCTACTGGTCCAAGCTGCCACTGCTGCGCCGCCTGATGCTGTCGCACCCGGAGGTGGAGTGGGTGTGGTGGATGGACAGCGACGCGCTCTTCACCGACATGGGCTTCGAGATCCCGCTCTCCCGCTACGAGGGGAGCAACCTCGTCATCCACGGCTACCCTGAGCTCCTCAACAAGCAGCGCTCCTGGGTGGCCCTCAACACCGGCAGCTTCCTGCTCCGGAACTGCCAGTGGTCCATGGAGCTGCTGGACGCGTGGGCGCCCATGGGGCCCAAGGGCCGCGTCCGCGAGGCGGCCGGGAAGGTGCTGACGGCGAGCCTGACGGGCCGGCCGGCGTTCGAGGCGGACGACCAGTCGGCGCTCATCCACCTGCTGCTCACGGAGAAGGAGCGGTGGATGGAGAAGGTGTACGTGGAGAACCAGTACTACCTCCACGGCTTCTGGGCGGGGCTGGTGGACAAGTACGAGGAGATGATGGAGAAGCACCACCCGGGGCTCGGCGACGAGCGTTGGCCCTTCATCACGCACTTCGTCGGGTGCAAGCCCTGCGGCAGCTACGGCGACTACCCGGTGGAGCAGTGCCTCACCGGCATGGAGCGCGCCTTCAACTTCGCCGACAACCAGGTGCTCAGGCTCTACGGCTTCCGGCACCGCTCGCTGACCAACCCCAAGGTGAAGCCCGTGGCGAACCGGACGGCGAGCCCGCTCCTGAACAAGGAGGCGTCTCTCAAGATGGACGCCAAGATCGAAACTTAAGTGGCTGATAATCCCTCGTCCCTGAGAAAGATTTTTCAGAGGTTTTGCTGTTGGAGTTCCAGGTTAGGCACAGCAAGATGCCACGTTTTTTTGCTGTTTTAATTGAATACAGGACAGGAGTAATAGGATTGCTGCAGGTTGTCAATCTCTTTGTTGTTTTGGCTCCAGGACGAAATCAAAAACAGAGAGTTCTGAAGCTTATTTTTGTTCTAAGATGAGTTTTAAAACTTTAAATTACCTCCAGTTGAATGGTTTCATTTTAGACGAGTATTTGTGGTGCACTTGCCGTTGTGCTTGTGTGGAAGAAATCTTTGAATCCTGCACTAGATTAGGAACGAAAAATAGGTTTTAGATCATGCGACACGGTGCTTGGTTCAAAACAAACAACGAAAACCTCAATGCCCGAAATGAGATGGAAATGAAGTGAATGGACGGACTAGTCCTGATTTTTAAGGGTGTGATAGAACAAATAAAAAAAGAAGAAAATTTTACATAGATCTCCACGGAAGATCTCAAATATAGCATCTATTCAGACTTCATTAAGTGTGAGTTGACTGAGATTTAGCAATTATATTTTATTAATTCTCAAGTGTGTATATAAATCTCGAAAGAGTACTCATTGGGGGGGGGGGGGGGGGGGGGGGCAACGTCCGTAGGCCTCGCGGGCGACTCGTGATGGCGGTGGTGCTTGCCCCGTCCCTCCTTCTTCCTTCGCGCAAAGCCCCTCGTAGTGGCTAATGGTGGGGCACCTCCCTCCTTTACATGCGGACAACTAGCGCGGGGTGGCACATGTAAGGTGTGTTTGGTAGGATGTATGGAGGGCAAAAGTTCCCAATCCGACCCACTTTTGCTTGTTTGGTAGGGTGCATAGTCTCACCTGAGCTATGCTCATCTGATGCATAAAAGTGCACTCAACCATGTTCATCTCATGCACCCAAGACAGGGTGCATGAAGGCAGCTATGCTGGCCCTGACACTCGTCCCCACCGACCAGACCATGTCCGGATATGTTTATTTTTTCAAAAAGAATCAAAATTTCAAATTTTGCTTAAATTTTTGAAAAACTTTAGAATTTCAGAAAAAATGAATTTCAAAATTGTTTAAATTTTCAAAAAATTATAATTTCAAAATTTCTTTGGATTTTCAATAAATATTTGAAATTTCAATTTTTCTAAAAAAATCATAAATGTTCGGAATTTCAAAAGTAAATCAAAATTTGTTTGAATTTTGAAAAAAATAGAATTTTAATTTTTTATAAAATATTCAATTTTTGTTTAAATTTTCAAAAAAACTCGTAATTTCAAATATGTTCAAATTAAAAAAACAGAATTTCAAAATTATTTTAATTTTCGAAAAAAGTTTAGAATATCAAAATATGTTTAAATTTGTGTTGACATTTTTTCGATTTTGTTCATCATTCAAAAAAATATTCAGATTTCGAAATTGTTCAGCATGTCTAAACACATGCACGCTGCCAAACAAAATGTCAGCTCAGCATGTCTCAGCGCATACATCACTGCCAAACAATAGCAACTGCATGGACTTAGCATTTCTACACTCAGCATGTATGAGATAAGAACAACTAGGCTAGGTCCATACATACTACCAAACACACCCGTAGTTGGGGGCGCCGAGCTAAGGCAGGGCTCGGTGGAGAGATGCGACTTGTCGTCCCAATGACGTGTGTCTTGGTGACGCGGCAACAACAATAGGGCAACATGGTAAAGTGGCACGCCGTCTGTAGGCCTAAAGCCCAGGGGGGCCTCGGGATCATCAATTCTAAACTGATGAACATTGTGCTTATGTGCAAGTGGATCTGGAAGCTGTCCCAGGGAGGGACCGGCCTCTGGGTTAACCTCCTTCGTGCCAAATACTTTCCTTATGGGAATTTCTTTGAGGCTGCACCTCACGGGTCTCCGTTCTGGAACTCCATCCAATCCCTCAAACCATACTTTGCCAGGGGCGCGAGGTTCTCGGTTAATAACGGTCGCTCCACGCGTTTTTGGCACAACGTTTGGATAGGCCAGCATCCTCTTTGGTCGGAGTTTGCCCAACTTTATTCCATCGCTGTTGAACCCAACCAACTGGTTGCTTCGGCTCTTAGTGCCACACCGCCCCCTATCTACTTTAGAAGGGAGCTTTCGAGGCCGGAGCTGGAAGATTGGGATCGCCTACGGGCTTTGATAGCGAATGTGCGTCTGTCGGACTCCGCAGACTCGGTCTCTTGGAGACTTTCGGGCTCTGGCAAGTTCATTGTCAAGTCCCTTTACAGAGAGTTGTGCCGCGGCCATGCCCCTACGGCAGCCGCGGGGCTTTGGAAGGCGTGAATCCCACTCAAGATTAAGGTTTTCCTCTGGCAACTTTGCCAAGATCGCCTTCCTACCTCTATGTAAGTGCATCTAGTGCCACCCCTAGTTGGTTTTGGAGTATTGACGACAAACCTAGTTGAGGGACTAATGTGTTTGTGAGAATTGCAGGATAACACAGGTAGAAGTCCCTCATTGATTCGGTTTCACTACCAGAGATGACCCCTAAAAATGTACGAAGACATTGAAGACAATGGTGGTTTATGAAAATATTCATATTGAAGACAATGACATGTGAAGACTCCCTATGAAGCTAATGGAACTCGAAGACTTAGATCCTTCGTAGTTTTACTTCATTTATGTTGTGTCATAGGAACCACCGTACTGTTAAGTGGGGTCCAAGAGAACCAGTCAGGATGACTGAAGTGATGCCTAATTCAAATCCTATGCCTTCGAGCGAAGACTGTGAGAGCAAATCTTGTCCAGAGACGGACAAGTCAGCTTTGCTTGTAGCCCAAGTAAAGTTGCCGTGTGAGTTCGAAATCCGACCGTTGGTACACGTGTCAGTTCCTTAGTGACCCAGGGTCATTTCGGACAAATCAGGTCGGGTTGCCAAGTGGCTATAAATAGTCCACCCCTACAACCATAAACGGTTGGCTGCTCAGATTTCAGTGCACGGCTTTTATCGTTTGAGAGCAACCCACCTCGAAGCCTTTGAGAGAAAATTCCTAGCGAGGAGAAAAGCCCTAACCACCCAGAGCCAGAGTAAATTGGGCATCACTTAAGTCTTCCTGTCTGAGTGATCTGAAGACTTATTACACTTGAGGACTGTGCATCCTCCAGCCGGTTAGGCGTCGCGTTCTGAGCATCCAAGAGAAATTGTGGATTGCCGGTGAACGAAGTGTGTGAAGGTTTGGAAGTCTACCTTGAAGACTTACCAGAGTGATTGGGCGAGGTCTGTGTAACCTTAGCTCAAGGAGAAAACGGTGAGGACTGGGTGTCCTGAGCTGCGTGTTCAGGACTGGGTGTCCGGGACTATGTGTCCTTTGGTTTAAATACCTAGCCGCTCCAACCAGACGTACAGTTGTCACAGCAACTGGAACTGGTCCAACAAATCATTGTCTTCAGCGTGTCACTGGTTTCATCTTTGTGACGCCCGGATAATCATGCTACAGTAATCCCACGCTAATCATGCCACGTCACCTCGGTTACTGTTGCTAATCTATCGTTAAGTCAAAAACCGGTCCAAAATTCAAATTCAAAGTTTGGTGAATAATAACAGTTTTCAAAAATTAAAACAAAAATGTTCGGTGATTGCCGAATAATGCATAGGTAATTATGGAGGAGAAACCACACCTTTATAAAATATTTCGATACTAAAGATGAATAAAACAGTAGCGAAAACTATTATTTAAATACTTTTAAATATTAAATAATTACGAAACTATTTTAGATTGGGTAGCAAGTTAGTGTGGTAGTGGCATATTTGGTAACGTCAAAATAGGTGCCATTTTGGTATTTTGCCAAAACAAAATTAAAAGGAAACTAAAAGAAAACAGAAAACAAAACAAAAAAAAGAAGAAGAGGGAACCCCCTCCCACGGCCTACTGGCCTAGTTGGTCGGCCCATTCGGCCGCAGGCCCAACCGGCCCCCCACGCCTCCCTTATCCCCCCCCACTAACCCTAACCCCCCCCCCTCCCAGAACCCCCACTCCCCCACGCCACCGCTCCCCTCGCTCGTCCCCACGTCTCTCCTCCCCCTCCTCCCTCCCGATCTGGATCGGGACCCAGAGGAGGCCGGCGCCGCTCGACGCAGCCCCGCGCCCGGAGCCCGCCGCCTGACCTTCTCGCCGGATCGCCGCCGACCTCCTCGACCTCCTCCCCAAGCCGCTCCCCGCGCGCCGTTGCCTAGACCCCACGCTCCCGCGGTGAGCTTCCGCACCGTCTCGTTGACGCGCCCCCGTTCCTCCTTCGCGTGCGCTCGCGCTCATCGTCGCCCCCCGCAGTCGCCGTCCATGCCGTGCTCGCCGCGCGGCAACCACGCCCGCTCGGCCACGCGTGCGCCCACGCCTCCTCTCGTTCGACCCGCGACCTGCCCCGCTCCGCTCGCGGCCCCCCTCGACGGCGCCGCCCGCTACACCCCCTGGCCGCGCGCTCCTGCTCCCCACCGCCCGCAGCCACGCTCGCCGTTGGCCTCTGCCTCCGAAGCTCGCCCCGCACGGCCTCGCTCGCCTGCTGCCGCGCCCGGGGCCCATCCCCGCTCGCTACCGCCGCCGCCTCCCACTGCTTGCTGCCTTGCCCGCACCTACGCCGCTGGCCATGCTGGCTCGCCTGCCGACGCCCGCAGCTCCAGGCGCCGCCGCCGCCAACCTCGCCGTGCCCGTGGTTGCCCCCCTTTCGATCTGGGCGGATGCCCAATCGGGCTGGGCGCCCGTGCCCGTAACCCGCATGCCCTTCGCCCTTCGCCCGACCCGCAAGGCCCCTGGGGTCAATGACAGGGGGGGCCCACCCCACAGAACGTCTAAAAAAAGGAATTAAAAATAAATAATAAATAAAACTATTAAGTTAATCAATTAATTAAAGGATTAATTAACTTAATTAATCTTGCTTAATTAACTTAATTAATTAACTAAACTAATCAAACCTGTTTAGTTAGCCTGAGTCTATGACAGGTGGGTCCCATTGGACCCACAGACCAGTTTGACTCTGGTCAGCTGGGTTTGACCTGCTGACGTCATGGTGATGTCATGCTGACATCACCTTTCACTGTTCTGGATAATGCTTTATTCAAATAATTAATTAAATGCTAAAAATGATTTAAATCCTTTAAAATCAATATAAAATAAACCGTAGCTCAGATGGAAAAACTTTGTACATGAAAGTTGCTCAGAATGACGAGACGAACCCGGATACGCAGCCCGTTCGTCCGTCACGCATCCCTAGCATAGCAAACTCGCAACCTTCCCCCTCCGGTTCCTCTGCCCGAAAACGCGAAACACCGGGGATACTTTCCCGGATGTCATCCCCCTTCACCGGTATCACCTACTACCGCGTTAGGGCACCTCTAACGCCGTTACTTGTCATGTCATGCATCACTATGCATATGCTTGTTTAAATATTTATTGTTTCTCCCCCCTCTTCTCTCGATAGACCCCGAGACCGACGCCGCTGCTACCCAGTACGACTACGGAATTGACGACCCCTCTCTCTTGCCAGAGCAACCAGGCAAGCCCCCCCCCTTTGATCACCAGATATCGCCTACTCTTCTCTATATTGCTTGCATTAGAGTAGTGTAGCATGTTACTGTTTCCCGTTAATCCTATAATGATGCATAGCCTGTCCTTGCTACTACTGTTGTTACCTTTACCTGCAATCCTAATGCTTAGTATAGGGTGCTAGTTTATCATCAGTGGCCCTACATTCTTGTCCATCTGCCATGCTATACTATCGGGCCGTGATCACTCGGGAGGTGATCACGGGTATATACTATATACTTTATACATGATACATGTGGTGACTAAAGATGGGTAGGCTCGTAGGAGCACCCGCGAGTGGATCCTTGAGGCGGAGCGACAGGGCAGGTTCTGACCACCTAGGAGAGAGGTGGGCCTGGCCCTGGACGGTGTTCGCGGATACTTAGCACGCTTAACGAGATCTGGGTATTTGATCTGAGTCCGGCCATTTGGTCTATACGCACTAACCATCTACGTGGGAGCAGTTATGGGTATCCCGACGTCGTGGTATCAGCCGAAGCCTTCATGACGTCAGCGACTGAGTGGCGCGCGCCGGATTGGACTGGAAAGCCACTAGGCTAGGTCTGCTTCCGGCCGCGTTCGCAACATGCAGGTGTGCAAAGGGCGATGGGCCCAGACCCCTGCGCCATAGGATTTAGACCGGCGTGCTGACCTCTCTGTTGGGCCTAGGTAGGGCTGCGACGTGTTGATCTTCTGAGGCCGGGCATGACCCAGGAAAGTGTGTCCGGCCAAATGGGATCGAGCGTGTTGGGGTATGTGGTGCACCCCTGCAGGGAAGTTTATCTATTCGAATAGCCGTGTCCCTCGGTAAAAGGACGACCCGGAGTTGTACCTTGACCTTATGACAACTAGAACCGGATACTTAATAAAACACCCCCTTCCAAGTGCCAGATACAACCGGTGATCGCTCTCTCACAGGGCGACGAGGGGAGGATCATCGGTTAGGATTATGCTATGCGATGCTACTTGGAGGACTTCAGTCTACTCTCTTCTACATGCTGCAAGACGGAGGCTGCCAGAAGCGTAGTCTTCGACAGGATTAGCTATCCCCCTCTTATTCTGGCATTCTGCAGTACAGTCCACATATGATACCCTTATTCCATTTGATACCCATGCATATGTAGTATAGCTCCTTGCTTGCGAGTACTTTGGATGAGTACTCACGGTTGCTTTCTCCTTCTTTTCCCTCTATCCCTTCTACCTGGTTGGCGCAACCAGATGTTGGAGCCCAGGAGTCAGACGCCACCGTCGATGATGACTCCCACTACACCGGAGGTGCCTACTACTACGTGCTGCCCGCTGACGACGACTAGGAGTAGTTAGGAGGATCCCAGGCAGGAGGCCTGCGCCTCTTTCGATCTGTATCCCAGTTTGTGCTAGCCTTCTTAAGGCAAACTTGTTTAACTTATGTCTGTACTGAGATAATGCTGCTTCCGCTGACTCGTCTATGATCGAGCTCTTGTATTCGAGCCCTCGAGGCCCCTGGCTTGTAATATGATGCTTGTATGACTTATTTTATTTGTAGAGTTGTGTTGTGATATCTTCCCGTGAGTCCCTGATCATGATCGTACACGTTTGCGTGTATGATTAGTGTACGATTAAATCGGGGGCGTCACAAGTTGGTATCAAAGCCGACTGCCTGTAGGAATCCCCTTTCCAAACTCCTTGGCCGAAGTTGAGTCTAGTCGATGAAAATTGTTTTACTAACATGGCTGTGTGGCCCATGGGCCCACGTCGCCATTTGGGTGGTATTAGGATCTTTTACTCCTCGATCATTACTCTGGGGCTCTGATCTCTCTTCTATTCGGGTTAAAATGAATTTACTAACTTTGACTCTAGGATCTCGTAAATACTTTCTCCCGGAGAGCCCCTTCATTCCAGATGATGGCCTGCTTCACCAGAGGATTCCGAAGATACTCTTTGCTATTCCTCTCGAGACCTTGTGCCCATCACTTTTGCTATTCCCGACCACCGATAAATCCTTATGGATAACTACTTACACTTGCCATTCATACGATCATCCCCCATTGATCTTGTTATTACAAGATACCCCGGAGTCTTCTCTATTGTTCCGAGGATACTTTGTGCCTACTGCCTAGCAGTTCCTTGCCACATGAATACCCCTTCAATTAAATCCTCGCACTTGTCGAGTATCCACTCATCCCCAGTTGTTCATGTGTTTCACAATGGTCTTCGAAATACTATTCGATCCTCCAAAAATCCTTAGTAGCTTATTGCTCTGCAATACTGGCCTGCTTGCATTATGGATGCTTTCCATATGTCTGGCGATATTCGTTAGTATCCTTAGGCATCGTCTTTTGATCCTATTGATTCAACTTGAGTGCGAATGCACGCAATCATCAGTTGATCCTTTTAAATTATCTTTCCGGCTTAGACGTTATTTTAAAACATGAGCTGGATCTCGACCAATCAAATTGCTGTCGATTGTACCCTTAAGGCTATTCAACTTATCCATCCCTGATCAGATCATTCCTTCTGATCCCTTGTCTTGGAATTGATAATTCCTTTGCGTTTGAGCCTTGAATTAGTCAGTTGTTTCTAAAGTCTGATCCCCTTGCATTGTTTCTCCCTCTGGTTGAGTACCGATGCTCGCACCAGACCCCTTGAGAACCACCAGATCATTTGCGGGATTTTATCCGACAATGTCCTTCATATTCAATAAGTTTGTGAGCCTTTCCACGGATACATAATACCTTTGGTAAATTGTATCCTCTGCTTTCTCAAACATGCTCTACTATCGAGCTAGTGTTATTTATTCTTGAAATTTGTGGTATATACTCCTAAGATGCCCTGATGGGCTGAACATATGCCTTCTCTAAACTGTGTGAACTCGAAAGTTTTCACGAGTCATACTCTTCTGGTATTTTGCTAGATAAAATTTCTATACTACAGCTTCGTCAAAAGCGAGAAGTAAAATGAAAGGTTATGCATGGAAGAATTGGGGGTCGACCTTGAGCCTTTGTGTTCATGCCCATGGACTCGATGCAGATCTTATCATTAAAGCTTCTCTCAAATTAATTATTCCTTGGTATAAGTTCATCTTATATCTCGGATCTGGCCTTTTGCAATCATGGTTCCGACCATGTTCTCTTTTAAATACCATTTCGCGTGCAAGTTTAAGCGCTTGACTTCTGTAGAGCAATACCTCGGTCCAACCTCTACTTTGATCCGTCTTCGAGTATTACCCCCCTAGTATCTCGAGATTATCTTGAAACTGCATAACTTCTTATGAGTTCTTCATCAAGTACTACATTCTCACTGATTACAGTTTTCATGGGCTCTGAGTTATTAAACACTCAAAGACACCGATAACTGAACCGAGTCTGCCCTACGGTTCAGCAACTCTTGATAATCTTCTTTAAGTCCGAGTTTGTACTCGATCATGTCATTCCTAGCCTGATCGGCTATATCATTATCGTGCTAAATTTTAACTGTGCTGCCTGGTCCTTAATCCCGGAGCACAACTTTCGATGATGAGCTAAGCTTACGTCGATCTTCCTCGTCATATCAGTTCACCTTGAACAACAAGCTTGATTTCAAGTTTGTGCCCTGCCCATGGTTCCAATAACCTTCCGCTTCATCATTCCTTTGATTTGATGTTGTCACTGATTGATTACATCTTGAAATCTCTCGACCAATGTGCCGTGAAGATCATCAACCTTATGAGGTCTTCCTGGATATCAATTGAATTCATGATGAGAAATACCATCCTTGCCCCCGATGAATTGTATTATCATCGGCCACTTTATTGCCTTCCCTCCAACACAAACTTATTCGTGTTTTGAGTTATACCTTGAGATCCTTGCTATACAGCATTTGTTCTTCTTTACCTTGGAATGTTACCACCTTTTATGTCAAGAATGTCGTGGTAATTTTACCACCTCTTGAGAATTCTTGATATAGTAATATCTCTCGCCTTTTGCGTTCATCTCTTGGTCTCCGTATTGTTTCTAACCGGAATACCGACTAATGGTCTGTGTTGTGCAAATTCTAAACTTCTAGCAACCTTATTGCTTGAAGTTATTGGTCTACAGTTTCATTCTAAGTCTATTGATTATTGAATCATCATTCAAACATTGATCGTGCTACCTAGTCCAGATTCCTAGTTGCACCCTTCTATCATTGTTCAGTTGTGTATGTTTCCCTCGAACATACATCATTATGACATTTGATCCGACAAATGATATTTCCTTGTTCACATAATTGTGGAAATCAATCCTTTGGAAATCGCGATGATTTGTTGCTGAGCCTATCAGCCACCTCCTCATCCTCTCCTTGGTCTACTGACGAACTCTTGTTTTGGAACTCGCTTCCATAGTTCATTTCCCGAGAATCTTACAATGTCATCTCGTCAAATTGTGCCGCACCTTTTCTTCTCAGGCATCCTAAGTCTGAGGTATCGTGACACCAATCAGATCTGAATCTCGGTCAGATATGATGGTTGGAACTTATTTCCAAGAGTTATAATGTTGGTCTTTATATATGACCCGGTAAGGTTATGTCAGGCCTAGCACACCTGGCCGGAGGACCTATTGTTGTAGTATCCTTTTTAGCAAGTTTAGCCATTCTTCCGTGAGGAAATTGTAAGACTTATTTCACAAGCTATTCCTGATGGATCCTTTGTGTTTCCAAAATCTGACCTTTGCTTGAATACCATGTCAATGCTTCTTGAAGCATGTTTGTGGTACTCCGATTTTCAATAAGAGCATTGAAAGCGCAATGCTAAGTTTTCTTTAACCATTATCCAAACACCGTTGTATGGGTACTGTCATGAAATTTCTCTCCCCTTACTTAAAGGGTTTTCTACATGATATCCTGCCACGGATATCATGCTCTGTTTGTCCTTGGGAAGGATATACCCCTGAAATATGTGTTTAAACACATTTTCCTTTCCATTCTTCTGTTAAATCTGATAATCATATTTTCCTTTCCATTGTTCTGTTTAACCTTCTTGAGGTTTATATGATCTAAGCAGTAATACGTCACTGCTTTTATAAGCACCTCGGCGTACAACTCTGTCAGTAAGACCCTGTTACTATTGTTGTTGACATTCCGGTAACCACCGATGAACGAGAACTTTGCCTATTGGTCCGCCTCGTTTCAACGAGCAGGAAAATGGTTCTCTTTGTCCCTCGCCCTTGGTACCGACATTGTTGCCAACATAAATGATAGGCTACCCTCTGACATGTCTTGCTATCACGACCGTGCAAGATATCAACGCTTTACCTACTTTTAACCACATGGTGGGCCCATAACCCACAGTTACACAGGATCGAAACCTGACCCTCCTATACACCCCTGGTTTCCAAATTTAATTCCTCGCACTTGGCCTCGTTTGTGATTCACGAGCCACCTTCCAAGAAATCATCGATTCTGGTATTAAACACAATACCTATACCGTTGCCTTGTTTCAGGCAACGAAGATTGTCTATCCGTTTCAAACTTCTTATGGTACCTTCTTACTTTGCTCTCGATGTGTTTTAATTGTTCAACTCGAGAGATACTCTTATGATCATTCTTGGGATACCCCCTAAATGAGTTTCCCTTATAACATTCAATTGTTGTAAAGCTGCCCCTTACCTATTCGTAAGTACGATGGAGTTCCTGAAGAAAGGATGACAACTTCATCATGATGACCTAAAGCAGAGAAATGAAGACATCAATGTAATGGATCGACCTCTTCGAGAAGAGCAACTATGACCAAGAAGAATCGTTAGAATTATGTAACCAGATCCCCACCCCCTTACTCCCGCTCCTAAATCTCGGGACGAGATTTCTTGTAGTGGAGGAGAATTGTGACGCCCGGATAATCATGCTACAGTAATCCCACGCTAATCATGCCACGTCACCTCGGTTACTGTTGCTAATCTATCGTTAGGTCAAAAACCGGTCCAAAATTCAAATTCAAAGTTTGGTGAATAATAACAGTTTTCAAAAATTAAAACAAAAATGTTCGGTGATTGCCGAATAATGCATAGGTAATTATGGAGGAGAAACCACACCTTTATAAAATATTTCGATACTATAAGATGAATAAAACAGTAGCGAAAACTATTATTTAAATACTTTTAAATATTAAATAATTACGAAACTATTTTAGATTGGGTAGCAAGTTAGTGTGGTAGTGGCATATTTGGTAACGTCAAAATAGGTGCCATTTTGGTATTTTGCCAAAACAAAATTAAAAGGAAACTAAAAGAAAACAGAAAACAAAACAAAAAAAAAGAAGAAGAGGGAACCCCCTCCCACGGCCTACTGGCCTAGTTGGCCGGCCCATTCGGCCGCAGGCCCAACCGGCCCCCCACGCCTCCCTTATCCCCCCCCACTAACCCTAACCCCCCCCCTCCCAGAACCCCCACTCCCCCCCCACGCCGCCGCTCCCCTCGCTCGTCCCCACGTCTCTCCTCCCCCTCCTCCCTCCCGATCTGGATCGGGACCCAGAGGAGGCCGGCGCCGCTCGACGCAGCCCCGCGCCCGGAGCCCGCCGCCTGACCTTCTCGCCGGATCGCCGCCGACCTCCTCGACCTCCTCCCCAAGCCGCTCCCCGCGCGCCGTTGCCTAGACTCCACGCTCCCGCGGTGAGCTTCCGCACCGTCTTGTCGACGCGCCCCCGTTCCTCCTCCGCGTGCGCTCGCGCTCATCGCCGCCCCCCGTAGTCGCCGTCCATGCCGTGCTCGCCGCGCGGCAACCACGCCCGCTCGGCCACGCGTGCGCCCGCGCCTCCCCTCGTTCGACCTCGACGGCGCCGCCCGCTACACCCCCTGGCCGCGCGCTCCTGCTCCCCACCGCCCGCAGCCACGCTCGCCGTTGGCCTCTGCCTCCGGAGCTCGCCCCGCACGGCCTCGCTCGCCTGCTGCCGTGCCCGGGGCCCATCCCCGCTTGCTACCGCCGCCGCCTCCCACTGCTTGCTGCCTTGCCCGCACCTACGCCGCTGGCCACGCCGGCTCGCCTGCCGACGCCCGCAGCTCCAGGCGCCGCCGCCGCCAACCTCGCCGTGCCCGTGGTTGCCCCCTTTCGATCTGGGCGGATGCCCAATCGGGCTGGGCGCCCGTGCCCGTAACCCGCATGCCCTTCTCCCTTCGCCCGACCCGCAAGGCCCCTGGGGTCAATGACAGGGGGGGCCCACCCCACAGAACGTTTAAAAAAAAGGAAATAAAAATAAATAAATAATAAAACTATTAAGTTAATCAATTAATTAAAGGATTAATAAACTTAATTAATCTTGCTTAATTAACTTAATTAATAAACTAAACTAATCAAACCTGTTTAGTTAGCCTGAGTCTATGACAGGTGGGTCCCATTGGACCCACAGACCAGTTTGACTCTGGTCAGCTGGGTTTGACCTGCTGACGTCATGGTGATGTCATGCTGACATCACCTTTCACTGTTCTGGATAATGCTCTATTCAAATAATTAATTAAATGCTAAAAATGATTTAAATCCTTTAAAATCAATATAAAATAAACCGTAGCTCAGATGGAAAAACTTTGTACATGAAAGTTGCTCAGAATGACGAGACGAACCCGGATACGCAGCCCGTTCGTCCGTCACGCATCCCTAGCATAGCAAACTCGCAACCTTCCCCCTCCGGTTCCTCTGCCCGAAAACGCGAAACACCGAGGATACTTTCCCGGATGTCATCCCCCTTCACCGGTATCACCTACTACCGCGTTAGGGCACCTCTAACGCCGTTACTTGTCATGTCATGCATCACTATGCATATGCTTGTTTAAATATTTATTGTTTCTCCCCCCTCTTCTCTCGATAGACCCCGAGACCAACGCCGCTGCTACCCAGTACGACTACGGAATTGACGACCCCTCTCTCTTGCCAGAGCAACCAGGCAAGCCCCCCCCTTTGATCACCAGATATCGCCTACTCTTCTCTATACTGCTTGCATTAGAGTAGTGTAGCATGTTACTGTTTCCCGTTAATCCTATACTGATGCATAGCCTGTCCTTGCTACTACTGTTGTTACCTTTACCTGCAATCCTAATGCTTAGTATAGGGTGCTAGTTTATCATCAGTGGCCCTACATTCTTGTCCGTCTGCCATGCTATACTATCGGGCCGTGATCACTCGGGAGGTGATCACGGGTATATACTATATACTTTATACATGATACATGTGGTGACTAAAGACGGGTAGGCTCGTAGGAGCACCCGCGAGTGGATCCTTGAGGCGGAGCGACAGGGCAGGTTCCAACCACCTAGGAGAGAGGTGGGCCTGGCCCTGGACGGTGTTCGCGGATACTTAACACACTTAACGAGATCTGGGTATTTGATCTGAGTCTGGCCATTTGGTCTATACGCACTAACCATCTACGTGGGAGCAGTTATGGGTATCCCGACGTCGTGGTATCAGCCGAAGCCTTCGTGACGTCAGCGACTGAGTGGCGCGCGCCGGATTGGACTGGAAAGCCACTAGGCTAGGTCTGCTTCCGGCCGCGTTCGCAACGTGCAGGTGTGCAAAGGGCGATGGGCCCAGACCCCTGCGCCATAGGATTTAGACCGGCGTGCTGACCTCTCTGTTGGGCCTAGGTAGGGCTGCGACGTGTTGATCTTCCGAGGCCGGGCATGACCCAGGAAAGTGTGTCCGGCCAAATGGGATCGAGCGTGTTGGGGTATGTGGTGCACCCTTGCAGGGAAGTTTATCTATTCGAATAGCCGTGTCCCTCGGTAAAAGGACGACCCGGAGTTGTACCTTGACCTTATGACAACTAGAACCAGATACTTAATAAAACACCCCCTTCCAAGTGCCAGATACAACCGGTGATCGCTCTCTCACAGGGCGACGAGGGGAGGATCATCGGTTAGGATTATGCTATGCGATGCTACTTGGAGGACTTCAGTCTACTCTCTTCTACATGCTGCAAGACGGAGGCTGCCAGAAGCGTAGTCTTCGACAGGATTAGCTATCCCCCTCTTATTCTGGCATTCTGCAGTACAGTCCACATATGATACCCTTATTCCATTTGATACCCATGCATATGTAGTATAGCTCCTTGCTTGCGAGTACTTTGGATGAGTACTCACGGTTGCTTTCTCCTTCTTTTCCCTCTATCCCTTCTACCTGATTGGCGCAACCAGATGTTGGAGCCCAGGAGTCAGACGCCACCGTCGATGATGACTCCCACTACACCGGAGGTGCCTACTACTACGTGCTGCCCGCTGACGACGACTAGGAGTAGTTAGGAGGATCCCAGGCAGGAGGCCTGCGCCTCTTTCGATCTGTATCCCAGTTTGTGCTAGCCTTCTTAAGGCAAACTTGTTTAACTTATGTCTGTACTGAGATAATGCTGCTTCCGCTGACTCGTCTATGATCGAGCTCTTGTATTCGAGCCCTCGAGGCCCTTGGCTTGTAATATGATGCTTGTATGACTTATTTTATTTGTAGAGTTGTGTTGTGATATCTTCCCGTGAGTCCCTGATCATGATCGTACACGTTTGCGTGTATGATTAGTGTATGATTAAATCGGAGGCGTCACAATCTTCACTTCCTTTTACTTACTGTTACACAGTGTGAAGCCATTGCATGCTTGCTTTATCTTCTGTCTTCACAACATAACTGTATGATTTGTTTGGCTTCATAACTTCTTCCTACCTGATCCTTATTACACTGATGCTACTTGTCTTGTGCTCTCACTCTATTGAATACTTGACCATGGCTTGCCTAGTGTAATCTAACTTTCGCTGCTTAAGTGATTGGCATATCTGTACTGTTTGTCTTCATAACCTTCACGTTTTGAAGACTTTCATAAAAATCGCCTATTCACCCCCCTCTAGTCGATATAACGCACTTTCACTCTATAAATATAGCTAAGCGCAATGGCCCTGCTTCCGGTCCTTGTGCTTTGTGTGGTAACCCGGAAGATGCTGACCACGTGTTCTTCCGATGTCCTTTGGCGCGCTTTGCTTGGAGCACGGTCCGTGAGGCCGTCGGGGTGGATTGGGATCCACGCTCACGCTGGGAGCTTGTGTCATCCCTAGGTTCGGTCCAGTGCTCTCTACGCCGGATCATGTGGACATGTGCTTCGGCCATGCTTTGGGCCTTATGGCATATTCGTAACAAGTTTACTATTGAGGGAGTGTTTCCCTCTCACCTCGCTGATGTAATCTTCAAATGCATCTTATTTTTGCAGCAGTGGGCATCGCTGGGAAGACAACATGACTCTGATCTTCATCGCCAAGCTCTAGCATGTCTTCGCTCCGTCTACTCGGCGTCTCGAGCCCCGTCACCTCCGTCTGCTGCCTCATAGGGATGGGCAGCCCTTTTGGTCATGGTTTACCCCCGAGCCTGCGTGCTCGTTAGCTTGGCTGGATATGCCATGTAATGCACTTTATATCGTCGTCGTTGCCTTTTGTGGCATGCCTTAGACCATGGTTGACTAGTTTCGGTTCTGTCTGTTTGGTTTGTATGTTTGTGCACAATACCTGTGTGAGGGCTTTATTAATTTAAAGATGGTCGTCCCTGACGTCTTTGATCTAAAAAAACAATAGGGCTGATTTGTGGCAGCTGTGTGGTCCTACCTGAATGACCTGTGCAGGTGGTTCCCGGAGATAGTGGGCAGTGATCCGGGTGCGTACGGGGGAGACTAGTATAGGATCTCGCATTAGGTAAGATCAATCACAAAAATTCATATATAAACATTCCTAAAAATTCTGAAATTACATGACAACATTTATGCAGAGTGTGTCTACAACTCCGGAAAAAATCAGCACAAAACTCGATGTACAGTTGGAGATTCAAAAAGGATAAATTCAAATGTGAACAGTGAAAGCTTTGGTTGAATAATATTTTGACACTATTTACTTTTAATTTTGTCTTTTTTGTTTCTAGTAGTGTAGGTCAAATTAGGAGCACGTGCAGGCATCTGTCCACCGCTGGTCGGGGTGCCACAACCACTTTGCATGTCCACTATTTTGTATGCAACTGTAAGTGTTGTAACTTGACTGCAACTGCATGAGCACAAAACCAACTGCGACAGGGTCAGAAGGGGGTTTGTCGGGAGGACAAGGGCATGCGTCCCGCCCGTCCGCGCGCGTCCATTTCGACGCAAACGCGGCCCAAAGTTGGGCCGGGAATGAGTCGAAAGCGAATCGAAAACGGACATTAGTCCATTTGCTCCCGTGTGTTAGGTCACATGTTCTGTTTGTTTACCCCCAAACGAATACGGACGGACCATTTGGGGCCGTGCGTTGGAGTTGCCCTAACCTACTCTATAGATACATGAATGTGCCAAAAATCATACCTAAATTAGTATAGTTTTCAAGCTAAAATACTATGATACTGCAAAACATCCCCCGCACACAAAAATATTGAAGAAAATCCAATGACAAAAAATCAAGTAAGTATCAATGAACAAAGACATATACCCAACAAAAAACAGAAACTCAAACCTTTGCAACTAAAATACAGAATTCCACCAATTTCCGGGGCTTAGTCTAAAACATGACAGAAACTGACCAAGGAAGAATATAATACTGAAATTTTCTGAAAAAATAAATTTTCTAAGAAAGAATAAATTATCATCATTAGTATTACCCTTGATGAGAAATAAGATAAACTAAAAAGTAGAACTAAATTGAAATAACAATGTTTTATAAAGAAGAATGAATTAGTGGCATTGGTGTTGCCCTCTAAGAAGAAAGAAATTTTAAAAAATAAAAAAACAATGACAAAATGTGTACACTATTCACACACATTTTTAATAATATGCAAGAATAAACATATCATAGTTGAAGTTTGGCAACAAAAGAGTTTTCTAGGGAGTGAATTAGTGCCATTACTATTACCCTTAAAGAAGAAAGGAAAATGTAATAACACTAAATCAAAATCAAAAAATAGAATAGAAACACAAAGAAAACATTGATGTTTACTAAGGACGAATGAATTAGTGGCATTGGTGTTATCCTTTCAAAAGAAAGAAAATAAAACAACTAAAAATCAAAATAATAAAGTTTTCTAAGCAAGAATGAGACCTTTTCAGAAGAAAGAAAAAAAATAAAAAAATAGTGAACTTTTCTAAGGAAGAATGAAACCATTTAAGAAGAAAGAAGATGACAAAACTTCAAAACTTGAACACAACTTTGCACTTCCTGGAATATTCAAAGAATGGGCATATAATAGTATTTTTCTTGCATTCTACTACACACATATAGTTTAGTACCTGTGTGTATGCTTACACACACAAAAGCGGAAAATAACATTTTTGAAGAATGAATGAATTAGGGTACTGATATTAACCTTTAAAAAGAAATAAAATGGTAAAATTGCACACAATTTACACAGAAATTGCGCATTTATATAGTATGCAAAAGAGAGCATATAATACTGCAATTTTGCAAAAAAAAAAGAATTTTGCTAAGAAGAAATGAATTAATGGGATTGGTATTACCTTTTTAGAAGAAATAGGTGAAGTTTTATAAGAAAAAAAATAAATTAGTGGATTTGTTATTAACCTTTCAGAAGAAATAAAATGAAATAAAATTTAAATCATAATCATAATCAAAGCAATTAGGTTTTCTAATGAAAATTGAATAAGTGCAGTGGTATTACCCAAGAATACATAGGAAAAAACCAAATACAAATAATGAAAATTACACGCAAAAAATAATGAAAAATTTGCACACTATATATAAAAAATCACACTTTTTAAAAATATGGTATAACAGGAATATTATAGTGTAGATAGTGGCATTTGTATTATCCTTAAAAATAAATAAAAACAAAAACAAAATAATGAAGTTTGTTAAGGAAGAATGAATTAGTGGCATTGTTATTACTCTTTAAAAAATGAAGAAAAATCGGCGACAAACAATGACAAAATTTGCACTCAATATACACATAAATTGTGCTTTCTAAAATATGCAAGAATAAATATATTATAGTAGAATTTTGACTAAAACTAAGTTTCCTATGAAGGAACGAATTAGTGGCATTGTTATTACGCTTAAAAATAAATAAAAGTAAAACACAATTTAATAATAAAGTTTAAAAATACCCCTTCATTTTATAATGTAAGATGTTTTTTTTACACTACGCTAGTATCAAAAAACATATTATATTATGGGATGAAGGGAACGAGACAGAATTAGTAGCATTTGTATTACCTTCACGAAGAAAAAAAATAAAAAGTAAAACTTCCACACGACTTTGCACTAAAATTACAATTTCTTAATTTGCGAATATTAATCTTATTTTGATGCATTTTTGGCACATATTATATGGATTTGTGTGTATATATTTACATTCAGGCCACGTTTCAAAAATAAACATAAATGAAAAACTTCTAAACAGACTAATAAATAAATAAAAAGCAAAATAAAAAATAAAAAAACAAAAGTATAAAGGGGCAGGCTGGGCCGCACATAGTAATGGCCTTCAGCGTGTTAACGAATCGACTGGCCCAAATATAGGGTCAGTCGATTTACCATAGACCAAATCGCAAGCGTTATATCTTGCATCCAGCGAGACCGAAGATTCTCTCGGTGACGCGAGGCGCAAGGCAATACACGAAGCTATTTTCCAGTCGCCCCAGGCGACCCATGATTTCATCACACGGTACATGGCTGAGCTTGGCATAGTCAAGGAGAAGATGCAGCAAACTGTGGTAAGGAGTGTTACCGCAAGACAGATACACACCCGACCTCGTAAGCCACCGCCGGGACACTACAAAATCCATGTGGACGGCGGAGTGCTAGGAACCAGGGGGGGTTCGGCGGCAGCGATATGCAGAGATGAACATGGGAACTATATGGGTAGCTCTGCACTTGTCGTTCAAGGAATCACAGATCCACCAACTCTAGAAGCAATGGCGTGTCGAGAGGCCTTGGCTCTAGCAGAAGACCTGGGAATCCAAAGGTTCGTGGTCGCCTCCGATTGTCAACAAGTGGTCTCGGATATCAACGTCGGAGCAAGAGGATTTTATGGAGCAATTATCAGAGAGATAAACCTTAGATCATCACCTTTTATTTGTAATTTTGTTTTTGAGAATCGTGCTGTTAATGTAGAAGCACACCGCCTAGCCAAATTTTCTTTTACGAGAGGACCGGGTCGCCATGTATGGCTTGGTGCATCCCATGACCCCAGAAGTATCCCACACCATGTGGATTTTCATGAATAAACTTGGCTTTCATCCCTCAAAAAAAAAAAGACTAATCGGGTCTGCCCACTAGCGCTTCAGCGAGTTGGAAGCTCGACTTGCTGAACATGATACATAGGCGTGCCCCAGACCAAACACCTCAGCGAACAAACCAGAAAAAAAGCCTGAATCGCAAAGCAAGATCAACGTACACAAAATTAACTGACCCAAATAAAAAATTTAGGCGACTTACTTGCAGCTAAATTGAATATGTTCAGCTTGACACTAAATCATATACCAAACCTAACACATACATAGTTGAAGGTCTATATGCAAAAAAAGAAAAAGATGCGCACGGTAGTACGCACACAACAGCTCAATATGAGCCCATGTTGTTAGGCCACACAACCTAACACGCACCAAAGAAAAATCAGAAACATGAGACAGCAAGCTCAAAACCGTACCAGCGTGTATGTGCTGCTGACTGCGACCAAGTAAATCTCAGTCAGCTGATGTCCAGGCGTTCCAGTTATTAATGTTACACCTTGCAGACGCTAACAGTTGCGACCGCAAACCAATCTGTGGTTGAGATGATTAGGTGGACAATGGTATTCCTAACCTATCAAGGTTCAAATTCTGGTGCTCGCATTGTTCTTGGATTTATTTTAGAATTTTCGGCGATGCGCTTTCAGTGAGAGGAGACGTTCTCGTCGACGACGAGGCGCCTACGATGACTTCGTAAAATCTCAAGATGATATGCCGGCTCAATCTTTCGGAGGTGCTCATAGGGGTAGGGTGTGCGTGTGTATGCATTCATAGGGTGAGTGTATGCGCATGTATATAAGCGCTTATGTTTGTACTGATGCTAAAAAAACAGTTGCGGCCCACTGCTACGTGTACGTAACGTAAACTTTTGCTTCTCCCCACGTGCGAACTCCCATCTAAGGTTTTCTTGCCTCTCGCTGATGACGTCGCTCTGTCTTATCTTCTATGGTCGTCGGATAATGGAGGCACGGTGGATCTCGACCCTTGCCGGTGGGAGGGCTTCGTTTTTAGATGATTTTCTAAATTTTGTTAAGGTTTGTGCCAAGCTTAAAAGATGAGGCGGCGGCGGCTTCTTGAAGATGGAATAAGGTCCTCCCCATCTAGCCCCGTCTCAATGATGTTTCAAGCATCGTTGGAAGGCGTGTGAAGGTTTGTCTCCGGCGGATCTCGTGGGATCCGGCCGGCGTTTGTCTTCGGTGGATCCGACTAGATTCGGTCTTTGTTCGTCTACATCTGTGTGTTTGCAGGTTGAATCCTTCTGGTCTATGCTTTTCTTCATCGGCGGCGGTTGCTGTTCTGATGCGTTGGTCTTATGGGGCCTTAGCGCGACGACTTCCAACTATCTAGTACAACAATGTTTGCCCGACTCCGACAAGGGAGGAGCGATGACGACGACGCGTGTTTCGCTTGCTTCAGTGTTGTAGTCGTCGTTACATTGACAGTTGATAAATAAATTAAAAATTTTCTCGCAAAAAAAAAGTTGCGACCCACTGCTAGTATCTCACGCATTCGCCGCCAGTGTAGCGTATTCATGGAGCTGCTTGTCATCCTAACTTGCGAGGGCCGCCACCCTGTTCACTTGGGTCAGGCGAAGCATTCTTTTCTTCATTGGTGTTACATGGATCGTCTTCACTTTGAGTTAAATACATTGTTGTTGTCTCAACTTGTCCTGCGTGATTAGTTTGGTGTCTAAAATTATAAAATACAAAAAAATAATGCTTGAATTTGCCCGGTCATGTATATACGGTGTCCCTTCCGTATTCGAACATACGTCCAGCCTGCGTGGCGTGCTAGCGTGTCAGTGACCCACTTGTAAGTGGCTGAGAACAGAAAAAGGTTGGGGGTACTCCGTGCGCGAGGATTTTCATTACAGAAACCTCTTATATTTATTTAATCACATAGAAAAAACCGTAAATACGAGAAATTAGATGGAAAGAAATCCTCATGGAGGGGTTTAAAGCCTGGCACCTCCTGGTCAACTACGGCTTGATCTGTCCACTCGGTCAAGATATGCATTGCGTTCACCTATTAGCTAGAAAGCTATGTAAACACTTTTCACGTATCGCTATGTATATTTCTGGTAACAAAATTGAACATAAGAGATGAATTAGAGATTGAGATGAGATGGTGATGTTGAAGATGTTGATGAAGGTTGCCCTTACTAAGATGGGAGAGTTGTTGGTGATGATGATGAAGATGATTTCGCCCACCGGGAGGGAAGTCCCCCGACGGAATCGCTCCGCCAGAGGGCAAAAGTGCTCCTACCCAAGTTCTGCCTTGAGACGGCGGCGCTCCATCCCGAAAGTTCTCTCCTCATTTTTCTAGGTCAAAATGACTTATATACCAGAAGATGGACACCGGAGGTGGGCCAAGGTGAACACAACCCACCAGGGCGCGCCTGAGCTCCCTGGCGCGCCTAGATGGGTTGTGCCCACCTGGTGGGCCCCCTCTGGTACTTATTTGCTCCAATATTCTTCATATATTTCATAAACATTCTCTGTGAAGTTTCATCTTGTTTGGAGTTGTGCAGAATAGGTAGCCTGGCGTAGCTTTTCCAGGTCCAGATTTTAGTTACCGGAATTCTCCCTCTTTGTGTATACCTTGCATATTATGAGAGAAAAGGCATTAGAATTACTCCAGAAAGCATTATTATGGATAAAAACATCATAAATAATAGTAGGAAAACATGATGCAAACTGACGTATCATATACCCACTGTTTTTGTGTGTTCACATGATTATGCTACTGTAGTAACCATGTTTTATAGCTTTTGTTTCAAGAAAGTGCCAAGTAAGACCTTTGGGATGGGCTACGGTGATAGTTGATTTGATCTTGCTGAAAAACAGAAACTTCTACGCTCAGGTAAACAATTCTTATTTTTAACAGAATTGTGATAAAATACTGATTCTTTTTGCAGAAGATTAGTAAACAAATTTTTCAGGTTTTCCTAATTTTTTAGGATTTTTGGAGTGACAAAAGTATACAAAGTTTCCAGATTATTACAGACTATTATGTTTTTGACAGATTCTGTTTTCATTGTGTTGTTTGCTTATTTTGATGAATCTATGAGTAGTATCTGAGGGTATGAACCACGGAAAAATTTGAATACAGTAGATATAAAACCAATATAAAATTATAATGAGTTCATAAAAGTACCTAAGTGGTGATTTGCTTTATTATACCAACGGAGCTTACGAGTTTTCTGTTGAGTTTTGTGTTGTGAAGTTTTCAAGTTTTGGGTAAAGTTTTGATGGACTACGAAATAAGAAATGGCAAGGTCCTAAGCCCGGGGATGCCCAAGGCACCCCAAGGTAATAATCAGGACAACCAAGGGCCTTGGATGGCATCCCCTCTTTCACCTTCGTTCATCGGTAATTTTATTTGGAACTATATTTTTATTCACCACATGATATGAGTTTTGCTTAGAGTGTCATTTTATTTTATTAGGATTTTCTTGCTGTTATTTAGAGTAATGTTTTGCATCTTTTATTTCAATAAAAAGGTCAAGTATAGCCTTTACCATGCTTATTTTTTAAGTCTATATGTTGATGTTTGAAAACAGAAAGTTTGCTGTTATGTTTTGAATATTGGTGAATAGTCAGAACATGATAAAATCTTGTAATTTTTACACATTGAGTAACAACAAATTATCTACAGTGTGGTAATTCTTCAGAATGTTTGGAGTTAAAGAAGTATGATTCCTCTTGCATTCTTTACAGACTATCCTGTTTAGAAAAATTGCTGTTTTGATTGCATTGTTTGCATATGTTTGCTTGTTTAATGATTCTATTTGAGGATAGGAGTGTTAAATATGCAGAGGCATTTAGTAGGCAATATCAAATTATAATTTTAGTGATTTTCTACAGTAGAGAATGATAAGGTTTTGCATGGATTTATACTAACTTATCTCACAAGTTCTTATTGAGTTTTGTGTGGATGAAGTTTCTAAGAATAAGGGAAACCATGACATGAGAGGAATTAAGGAGACAAAAGAGCTCAAGCTTGGGGATGACCAAGGCATCCCAAAATAATATTTCAAGAAGTCTCAAGCATCTAAGCTTGGGGATGCCTCGGTAGGCATGCCACCTTTCTTCTTCAACAACTACCGGCCAGTTTTGGTTGAGCCTAAGTTTTTACTTCTTCACATGATATGTGCTATCCTTACAATGTCATTTTATTTTGTTTTGCTTGATGTTTGAATAAAGTACTTAAGATCTGAAATTCTTAAATGTTAAAGAGCCTTCACATAGTTACATAATTATTCGACTACTCATTGATCTTCACTTATATCTTTTGGAGTAGTTTGTCATTTGCTCTAGTGCTTCACTTATATCTTTTTATTGCGTGGCAGTGGTTTTATTTTGAAGAAATTTTTGAACTCTCATGCTTCACTTATATTATTTTGAGAGTCTCTAAATAGCATGGTAATTTGCTTAGGTTATGAATTTAGTCCTAATATGATGTGCATCCAAGAGGGATATAATAAAAAACATATAAATTGCATTGAATACTATGAGAAGTATGATTCCTGATAATTGTTTTGAGATATGAGGATGGTGATATTAGAGTCATGCTAGTGAGTAATTGTGGATTGTAGAAATACATGTGTTAAGGTTTGTGATTCCCGTAGAATGCACGTATGGTGAAACGTTACGTAATGAAGTCGGAGCATGATTTATTTATTGGTTGTCTTCCTTATGAGTGGTGGTCGGGGAAGAGCGATGGTATTTTCCTACCAATCTATCCCCCTAGGAGCATGCGCGTAGTACTTTATTTCGATGACTAATGGATTTTTGCAATAAGTATGTGAGTTCTTTATGAGTAATGTTGAGTCCATGGATATACGCACTATCATCCTCCCACCATTGCTAGCTTCTCTAGTACCGCGCAACTTTCGCCGGTACCGTACACCCATCTTATACCTTCCTCAAAATAGCCACCATACCTACCTATTATGTCATTTTCATAGCCATTTCGAGATATATCGCCATGCAACTTTCCACCGTTCCATTTATTATGACACGATTCATCATTGTGATATTGCTTTACGTGATCATGTAGTTGACATCATATTTGTGGCAAAGCCACCGTTCATAATTCTTTCATACATGTCACTCTTGAGTCTTTGCACATCCCAGTACACCACCAGAGGCATTAATATAGAGTAATATTTTGTTCTAAGTATCGAGTTGTAATTCTTGAGTTGTAAGTAAATAAAAGTGTGATGATCATCACTATTAGAGCATTGTCCCAGTGAGGAAAGGATGATGGAGACTATGATTCTCACACATGTCGGGATGAGACTCCGGGCAAAAAATAAAAAAAAAAGTGGCCAAAAAAAGAGAGAACCCAAAAAAAGAGAGAAAAAGAGAGAAGGGGCAATGCTACTATCCTTTTACCATACTTGTGCTTCATAGTAGCACCTTGATCTTCATGATAGAGAGTCTCCTATGTTGTCACTTTCATATACTAATGGGAATTTTTCATTATAGAACTTGGCTTGTATATTCCAATGATGGGCTTCCTCAAATTTCCCTAGGTCTTCGTGAGCAAGCGAGTTGCATGCACACCCACTTAGTTTCTTTTTAAGATTTCATACACTTATAGCAATAGTGGATCCGTTGCATGGCAATCCCTACTCACTCACATTGGTATCTATTGGTGGGCATCTCCATGGCCCGTTAATACGCCTAGTTGATGTGAGACTATCTCCCTCTTTTTGTATTCTCCACAACCACCATATTCTATTCCACCTATAGTCACTACTGCAGGATGCTGCTAACGCGACACTACAATCAGAGACCCTTCGAGAAACTGTGTGTGATGCCTTAATCACAAACGGCGGTGTATGAAAACCGTCAGAAATGTATAAAACGTTTGTGATGTAGGACGCATCAAACACGGTTCAGATCTTAGTTGCGTGTGCGATGAAGGGCATACGATTTAGTTCAATTAACTGTTTGCGGTGAGGAGGAACAAAAGAAATGGGCAACCAGATGAAGGTGTGTGCGATACACAGCATACGGTTCACTCGGATGAAATGTTTGTGATTAGGCAACACAAAAGAAACGGGCAGCCAGATGAAGGTGTGTGCGATATACAACATACGGTTCACTCGGATGAACTATTTGTGATTAGGCAACAGAAAAGAAACGGTCAGCCAGATCAAGGTGTGTGCGATATATGGCATGCAGTTCACTCGGATGAACTATTTGCGTTCACACAAGAAAATAGAAACGGTTCAACTTAACAAGACGTGTGTGTTGTGCGATGGGATTGCATGCGGTTCACTCGACCCTTGTCGTCAGTGTGTGACCTCTGTGGCAACTGTTCTCTTCCCAGGCGCCTCTTCGTGTACCGTGCAACCGTCCACCGACTCTTCGCCTTTCCCTCTCGATTTGGAAATGTGGTCGCATGCTAGCTCTTCCTCCCTCCTCCATTTGCCTTCATCATTCCTTCTGCCATTGTTTGACCATCTTCTCCATGGAGGGAACAAGCCAGAAACGACCCCGTTATTCTTGCCCCGGTCTGAATGATGATGCGGTGGAGGAACTCATTGATCGGTGCCACGTCATCACCTCAGCTAGCATGGCAGGTTTTTTCAAGACCATTCTCGACTCAACTAATAACATCATCACAAGGAACCCAAGAGTCCAGGTGCGGTTTGATCTCCCCTATCTTCTACGTCGTGACCCTGCTGACTGGCGCGGGGACGAGGGAAGCCTCGCCTTGTGTAAGTTGATGCCACTTGATAATGATACGTATGATGTTAAGATGCCATCGCTTGAGGGCAAGGCTTGGGCACGCGCAAATGGAGATTGGGTTGTTTATATTGGGTACAACTGCGAGTAGGAACTTGTGAATGTGTACACTCGTCACCGGGTTCCACTCCGAAAAATCTCAGACAACTGCTCAGATGTAGAGTACACCGGTATTATACATGAGTTCAAATACGATCATGCTGACTATTGTCTATGGAAGATAGCAATTTGTCAAGTTCCCAACTGCTCTTGGGGTTATAGGAATGCTTATGTTCTTGCTGTCTTCGACAAGCTTGTTGCCATCCTTCATGGTACGACTCAATGGATATTGCTCAAAAATCAGTTTCTATACACGGATGAGTACTGTGATGCAATTCAATACGAGGGTCTTGTGTTTGCTGCCACCACTCGTGGCACTGTTTTTGCATGGAATCCTCATGATTTCGGTATGTTTGTCTTACACCGTAATTATAATTGTTTCATCCACATGCATGCATGTTAGCTAGTTTCCCTTTAGTAATTAACCTTCTTGTGTTTCCAAGGTCCTGTGAACATTCCACCACCTATACTTGAAAATTTTATTCACGAGCATGAGGACGAGCAAGACCCATATACTCAGTGGCACCTGGCAACTTATTCTGATGGATCACCTCTTCTTGTCTGTATACGGGGCACTGCTGATGTTACTAAGGAAGCAGGTGTTGTCTCGTATGGTCGCATTCTCCCGACCTATTCCAACATCCGTTGCAGGGTATTCACGATGGATACTGGTGTACTAGCGCCAATACCTTCTCCCTGGTTCAGTATTGAAAGTCTTGGAGGAAACTCGCTCTTCCTTGGACAAAACTATCCAATGATGGTGGAAGGCGATCCAGCTGTTGTTGACACAACGTTACTACCATTTATGAGAAGCAGCTATATCTATACCTCGGACATTACTATGCTTCCCTACCGTCCTAATATGGGTATTGAAATAGGCCGCTTCAGCCTAGATGATCAGTCCTGCGTTGGTCTCGAGACTGACAGTAGTTGGCCCTTCCGAGAGAATCAGTTTTGGTTCAAAGCAAGCGTTTCCAACGCCGACGAGTGGTTGAGCTGAAGTTCATTTCATCGATTTGTTATTTTTTGTGTGAGAAAAACTTTACTAGAATGTTTTGTTGGAAATGAACTATAATCTAGCGTGTATCCTCGTTGTCGTTGTGGGTTGATGACTTGTTGTATGTAATCAATGGTACATTTGCATATGCGTCCATGAACTAACGCCTACTAGTGGTGTCCATATGAACAGTGCTGGTGATTTTAGTTGCAAAAATTAGATAGTGCTAGTGATTTGTAGCTGCATATTTTGACAAATCGTGGTGTTACAAGGTTGACAAATGGCAATGTTACTAGATAAACAAATGTCAATCTTTTCCAGTTTGAGAAATGGCAACATACCAAAATGACAGATATGCAAATCTTACCCAATTGTTTATACGTGGTTGCACACGGGTCATGCAAAACAACCGTCTGCGTTGAAGGGATGCAGAAAACCTGCTCGGCACATTTTCCCTTGGCTTCCTGGGGAAGCTGTCGATTTGCATACAGGTGTTCTAACTAAAACGTTTATGATGAGTGTTTTATATTTAAAAACCGTTGACGTTTTTTAAAGAAAATCGTTTGATAAGTCTGTACATTAAGAGAGAGAAAATGCAAGTTCGTTTAAACCATATCTTTCATTCAGTCACACTGCGAATTTATATTCATATGATCGAGAATTCGAGATACAGTATTAAACCCCCAAAAAACTATTTCCGGCGGCGGCGGAGGTGGCGTGCCGCGCCATCATTGTCGTTGTCGTCCTCCGGGACGCTGTTGTTGAAGTCTTCAAGGCAGCACAAAATGTTCTTCACTTGTAAATCAAACATCATGTCGTCGCGCGATCGACGGGCGGGGCGCGGGAGGATGGCAACTGGCGCCGCTAAGAGGTAGCGGTCGACGGCAGCGTCCCATGCTGTTGAGGAGGGGGCGCACGCGCACGGGCACGGGCGCGGCGGGTGCAGCCAAATGCACGGGGACCGGCGCCACGGTGGGTGGAGGGGCGCGCACGGGCGCGGCGGGTGCAACCAAACGCACGGGGGCCGACTCCATGGTGGGTGGAGGGGCGTGCACGGGCACAGGCACGGGTGCTGGCGCTGGCATGTACACGAGCTCGCGCGGGTCCGCGAAGACCTTGCTAACGCCCGCGGCTTCCAGCTCTACGATAGTGCTCGGCGACCAGCCCGTCAATGCTACGGGGATGGTCGCTGGCACGGGTGCGGGGACGGGAGCGGGGGTAGAAACCGTCGTGTTCAGCTCATTCTGGGCCATGTCCATGAGGCCCCATTCCTCCTTATTTTCTATCTCCTCTGGCTCGGAGTCGACTTCACCAAACTTGGAGACTAGTGGCAGATGATCATTATGCGCCATGGCGGTGGAGGTCTGCGCGGGGGGGGGGGGGGGAGGAGGATGGGAGGCGAACAGTAAGGCCGCCCGTATTAAACAACGGATCGGGCGTCATTAATGGAGAGGAAGGCGGGCGGCCATTGGAAGTCAAAGGGCTCGCTACCCGGTGAGCTTGCGTAGTGTACAGCTCACACGCTTCCCGGTGAGCCTGCGCATAGGAGGACAGCTTGCATGCCTCTCGGTCAGCCTACGCACCGGACTGCGCTTGCGCGCCTCCCGTTCAGTCAAGGTCAAGTAGTTGTCCGCACGGCACCTCCTACAACCATTAAAACCAAGACACATGGCGTCACATGAATGGTTAACATAACGCACATGGTTTAAATTATACAAACGTTTGAGATATTAAAGTGGCAACTATTTTTTCAAAAATGCCTTTGTTGACTGTCATTATTTGAGTGCTCCTTCTCTCAAAATGGACACGAAAAATACCACATCATGTCGGGTGTCATTACATGATAGCATGCCAAGTTTCATGAATTTCAGATGAGTTTTCGATTTACTAGAATTTTAAAACCAGGCATCTCAATGTTTTGTCGGCAATCAACGGTGCCCTGGTGTTTGAAATTCATTCCCATTTCTTGCATGGAACCTAAGCATGCACTCAAGGACACATATTTGATTTTTCAACCAATTTATATGCACTGGAGCATGTGCATGTAGTTCAAATTTGAATTATGCACATAAATGCATTGAAAACTCGGTTAATGCATAAAAATGTCCAAAAGAACCCCCAAAAATGTAACATCCCAAATTTCCAATTTGGAATGTTATACATTAGATCATCAATACATATCATATTTTATTTTGCATTTTGGTTGATCCTAGAAATTATACGGAACTCAATGACCCACGGAGAGAGTTGCGGATTTCGTTATTTTCATATTTGAGTTCTCTCAAATTTTGAGAATAGAATCATTTGATTTTTTATTTTATCATCAATTATTTCTATTACAAAAATATGAGAGCGGGAATAAAATGACTTTCCCAAAATAAAGAAATATTGAGGATTTAATAATAAGATCAAATAAGATTTTATATTGGAGTTTTTCGGTGTTTTATTTGAATTTAGGAAAAAAGTGCGTTTTTCAAAATTGCATATAGGGCCCAAATAAATGTTCACCTTGTGCGGCTTGATTTTAGAAGCCCGTAAAAATTTATTTCGGAATTTTTGGAGTCCGTGTAGTATTTCTTTTTATTTTTCTTCCGAGCGGAATAATTAAAAAAAACGAACCGACTTCGTGCCATACCCGAGCGGGACACCGTCCGGGGGCAACCTTTACATAGCGCCGCCCCAGCCCATCAGCCCCGCCTCGATCCACGCGCGTCGCCGGAGCCGCCGCCGCCGACGATCCCGCCGCCCGAGGTTCGTCGCAACTCGTTTTTCGTGCCGAAAAAAAGAGAAAAAAAAGAAAAAAAATCAGCGTTCATCGTTTTTCTTTTTCTCAGATTAAATCCGCGATTCTTGATCCGATTTTCGTTTTAGTTTAACTTTTCGCTCGTTTATCGGAATCAGGCGATTCAAGCGCCTAGAGTTTCGTCTCGAAACCCACTATCCGTTTAACCAACTTAAACAAGTTTTTGTTACTGTAAAATTTTCCCTAGATCCAGATTACTAGAACGAAGTTGTTTTCTTTCGCCGTTTGACTTTCGTTGCTTCGTTCGATTTGATTCTTTTTGCCAACCGGAGTTCTTAAGTTGAACTTTCTGGTTAGATCTCTTATTTGAGTTTTACCTGTGCATTAGATGAGTACTTATTGTATGCTTGTTTGTTTGTCTGTGATAGAATACCCAGAGTGCGCCGCCTGTTACTTCGAATCGTTAGGTTTCGCGGATCATCAGCAAGGCAAGTAACACTTTGATCATACCTTTTCTATTACCCAGTTTTATTGCATTAGATCAATCCTCACACATTGCGTGATTAGGATCTAATTAAATTGTGGGATGGGAAGTTGTTGAGATAGTACCTATTACCTGTTTATTATCAAACCTTTGGGAGTTACTTCCGCGTTTGCCCATTATGCCATGCTATGCTAGTAGACGTGGATCGGGTGAGTGATATCCATGGCAGATGTGAGTTTTGTTAATTAATGGTTTATCTAAGGTGGCAACTTAAACGCACATCTGGGTGGATTGAGGCACCTGGGTATTCCAGGACTTGCCTGTTTTCTTTTGGACCGCCACTCAGGCTCAAAGGGGTCATGAGATTATTCATACTAGAAACTTCCGTGTGCAGCCACAAGCTATTATGGGCTCTAGCATAGTTGATTAAGTCGTGTGAACTCTTACAATGGTAGACTAGCAGATATAGGGGTTGTAGGTGATACGGTCTACCCATCGTAAGGTGCAAACGCTTCTGAAAGACTATGTCTCGGTCATCCGTCTTCTCAAACACCATGTAGTGCGAGAAACCAAACGGAGGCGATTGAGTCTTGTGGGGAAAAGTGCGCAAACCTCTGCAGAGTGTAACAAACTAATCATGGTTAGCCATGTCCCTGGTTGTGGACATCTTGAGTATCTAGTACTTGGATTTTCATGTGAATCTCAACATGTTACTTTAAATTAATTGGGTTATGTTTAATGATGGCGCTTAATTGGGATTGAGAATGTTGTCAACCATTCTCAATGTTTAACAACCACTATGATAGTAATTAAATTTTATTCCTTTGAAGTAGGGAAAAATTGGCTTTACGCAAAACAGTAACCATAGAGCTTTCCACCAGCCAAATATGCATGTAGTATAGCTGTTTCATTCCATTACTCTCTATATGTTACCTTGCCAGCATATTCCATGTGCTGACCCGTTTTCGGGCTGCAACGTTAATGTTGCAGACTTTTCAGACGACGATTAATGAGTTTTTAGGTCGTGGTTCTATACTCAGTGATGCCGTTGGAGTTGATGGACTCACTTATCTTCCAAGCCTTCCGTTGTTATCGTTATTAGATGGCCTTAAGCCATATTTATAGTTATAAGTTCTCTTTTGAGACACTCGATGTAATAAGTGTGTGATTGCTACTCTGCTATAAATCCTCCAAGTACTGTGTGGTGTCAGCATTACTGATCTAGGGATGACACCGGAGCACAGAGATCAGACTGTTTGAGGTCTGGTCGCTACAGAGATGGTATCAGAGCACACGCTGACTGTAGGACACGACCACTAAGCACAAGACCTAGATCACTATTCACTCTCTTCTCTTCTGACCTCTCATCCTTTCTACTCTTTAGGATGGCAGATGCAAGGAACAAGTTCACACAACCGGATGAAGATACACCCTTTGGACGCCACTTGAAGGAAGTCACTAGATACCTGAATATAGGAGTACCAAGCTTCACGGGAACCTACAACGCCACTTTACCTGAAGAAGGCTAAAACTAGAATCAAGGAACTGGAGGAAGAACTCACGGCTACACGTGAAGATTATGAAGAGGAAATTGAATTATTGGTGGAGAAGAATGACGACCTGATCAAGAAGATTGGAATATTTATGGGAGGCCCTACACCAGTGGAGGAAGACGAAGAACCCAAGGAGATTAGCCCGGAAGACTACATCATCATCGACGACACCAACTCAGATCCAGATAGTAGCGATGATGACTATGTTGATGAAGCTGGAGCAGATATTATGGAGTCAACAACCGAAGAATATTTCTAGTAGACCACCTCATCAGTAGTAGTAGTCCACCCTGTAAATATAGTAGTCCGAGCACTTTTGCGATGGTTAGATCGATTGTATGCCCTTGTTTGATTGATTGAAGTGAATTTTTTATTTTTCCTCATGTGCATATGGGTAGTGTTTTCTCTTTAGACCCCCTCTATTCTTATATCTCATCTTTTCTAAACCCTCAGATGCCTCCGAGACGTGACCCCGGATTTGCCTTTCCACCGGAGCTCACCCAGTTGATCCAGCAGCAGAACACACTGTTGCAGTTGCTAGTCCAGAATCAGAATCAGGGGAACAACAACAACAACCCACCACCACCACCCCCACCTGTTGATCACTTGGCCTGTTTTCTTAGACTGAATCCGCCGGTGTTTTCCAGTAGCACCGAGCCGATAGTAGCAGATGATTGGCTCCGAAAGACAACTAGGGAGTTAACGACAGCAGGATGCACAGATGCGGAGAAGGTGAAGTTTGCCGCACATCAGCTAGAAGGACCAGCAGCATCATGGTGGGAGAATTTCACAGCCACTTTCCCAGTTGACACTGTCACATGGGACCAGTTTCAGCAGGCTTTTCGTACTGCCCATGTTTCAGCAGGAGCTATGGCCATGAAGATGCGTGAGTTTCGCAACTTGCGCCAAGGAGGACGGACAGTTGGCCAGTATGTGGAGGAATTTAGTAAGTTAGCACGTTATGCCCCAGATGACGTTGCTACGGATGCAGCTAAGCAGGAGAAGTTTCTGGAAGGACTGAATGATGAGTTGAGCATGCAGTTGATGTTAGCAACCTTCAACAACTGCCAGGAGTTGGTAGATCATGCTCTCATGATTGAAGGGAAGCATCAGCAGATTGAGAACCGCAAGAGGAAGTATGGACAAGGAAAGTATAATTCAGGAGCTCAGCAGAAGCCACGTTTTTCCCCTAGACCAGGAGGACATTTTCAGCATACCCATGGAGGAGGTAACTCGCACAATCACAATGGCACCAAAAATGGAAATGGCAATGGAGGAAGCAACGGCCAGAATCGCACCAACCCATCAACCCCAGCCAAGAAGGACCTGAGCCAAGTCACTTGCTTTAAGTGTTCAAAAACCGGACATTATGCCAATGAATGTCCTGAAGGCCAAAATGGCAATGGAAGTTCTGGGAAAAAGCCGAACCCTTTCAACAGGGGACAGGTGAACCACGTTAGCGTGGAGGAGGTTGAAGCTCAGCTCGATGCAGTAATAGGTAAGTTTTTGGTTAAGTTATTTACTACACTCGTTCTTTTTGATACTGGTGCATCGCATTCATACATCTCAAGGGGATTTGTGGATAAGTATAACCTACCAACCCAAGCCCTTAGGTCACCCATGTTAGTAACCTCGCTCGGAGCAGAATATGTGGCTAGTCTATGGTGTGATCGGTTACCATTAAGGATTGGTAACTATGTTTTTCCCTCAGACCTAATAGTATTGGAATCTCAAGGACTGGATGTGATATTAGGCATGGATTGGTTATCAAAGTATGAAGGGAATATTGAGTGTTCTAGTAAGTCAATTTTGCTTACCACCCCAGAAGGGAGAAGGATCAAGTATGTATCCCGGCATGTGCCAAAGAGGACTCAAGTAAATTGCCTAACAGGAGTTGTGCAGGAGGAAGTACCAGTGGTAAGGGATTTCCCTGATGTATTTCCATAGGAGTTGCCAGGCATGCCACCGGATAGAGATATCGAGTTTTTAATTGAGCTATTGCCAGGCACAGGGCCAATATCAAAGAGACCATATAGGATGACAGCAAAGGATTTGGTGGAAATTAAGAAGCAGATTAAGGAGTTACTGGATAAAGGATATATTCGCCCAAGTTCTTCGCCTTGGGGATCACCAGTACTTCTAGTGGAGAAGAAGGATGGATCGTTAAGGATGGTTGTTGATTATCGAGGATTGAATGAAGTAACGATCAAGAACAAGTACCCACTACCAATGATCAATGATCTGTTTGATCGATTGCAAGGAGCTAAGGTATTTTCCAAGATCGATCTGCGATCAAGATACCACCAGTTGAAGATTAGAGAACAGGATATTCCGAAGACAGCTTTTACCATCATGTATGGGCTGTACGAGTATACCGTTATATCATTTGGTCTGACTAACGCACCTGCCTATTTGATGAACATGATGAACAGAGTGTTTATGGAGTTTTTGGATAAGTTCGTTGTAGTGTTCATTGATGATATCCTGGTTTATTCGAAGAATGAGGAGGAGCATAAGGAGCATTTGCGTTTGGTACTTGGAAAGCTCAGAGAACATCAATTATATACCAAGTTCAGCAAATGTGAGTTCTGGTTGAAGGAAGTAGGATTCCTCGGACATGTTATATCTGGAGAAGGTATAGCAGTAGATCTCGCTAAAGTTGAAACTGTGACCAAGTGGGAAGCCCCAATAACAGTTGGAGAGATCCGGAGTTTTCTTGGACTCGCAGGATACTACCGGAGATTTATTGAAAATTTCTCAAAGATTGTGAAGCCTATGACCGAGTTGTTGAAGAAAGATACCAAGTTCATATGGACCGAGGAATGTGAGGCTAGTTTCCAGGAGTTGAAGAAACGTTTGGTTACCTCACCAGTGTTGATTTTGCCAGACCAGACCAAGGATTATGAGGTGTATTGCGACGCTTCACGTCGAGGACTTGGAGCAGTGCTTATGCAGGAAGGGAGAGTTGTTTCATATGCCTCAAGACAACCGAAGCCTCATGAGTTAAATTATGCCACGCATGATTTGGAGTTAGCAGCCATAGTGCATGCATTGAAAACTTGGAGACATTTCCTCATTGGAAATCATTGTGAGGTGTACACGGATCATAAGAGTTTGAAGTATATTTTCACACAGAAGGAGTTGAATCTCAAACAAAGGAGATGGTTGGAGCTTATCAAGGATTATGATATGAAATTGCATTATCACCCCGGAAAGGCTAATGTAGTAGCTGACGCATTAAGCCGCAAGAGCCATGTCAATACGTTAATGACGGGAGGAATACCAAGGGAGTTAGCCGAAAATCTTCGTGAACTATGTTTGGAAATAGTTCCGAGAGGTTATGTAGCAGCAATGGAGATTCAGTCAACCTTGATGGATAAAATCAGGGAAGCTCAGAAAGCTGACAAAGAGATTGCCGCTATAAAGGAGAAACTGAGCAAAGGAAAAGCTTAAGGATTTCGTGAGGATGAGCACGACACCTTATGGTTTGAAGACCGCGTTTATGTGCCCAATGACCTGGAGATTAGGAAGTTGGTTTTGCAAGAGGCACACGACTCACCGTATTCAATTCACCCAGGAAATACCAAGATGTATCTGGATTTGAAGGATATTTTCTGGTGGACCGGAATGAAAAGGATATTGCGGAGTATGTAGCAGTTTGTGATGTATGTCAGAGAGTAAAGGCAGAGCATCAGAAGCCAGAAGGATTGTTACAACCATTGCCGATACCCGAATGGAAGTGGGATAAACTAGGCATGGATTTTATCATGGGATTACCCAGGACTCGTTCAGGCTATGACTCAATTTGGGTTGTAGTTGATCGATTGACGAAAGTAGCTCATTTCATCCCAGTAAAGACCACTTACAATAGTGCTAAGTTGGCAAAGATATACATGACCAGGATCGTGTGTCTGCATGGAGTTCCAAGGAGTATCGTATCGGATAGAGGAACCCAGTTTACCTCAAAGTTCTAGAAGCAGTTGCACGAAACTTTGGGAACCAGGCTAGAATTCAGTATAGCTTTCATCCACAAACAGATGGACAGACCGAGAGAGTCAACCAGATTTTGGAGGATATGCTGAGAGCTTGTGCGCTAGATTATGGATCTAGTTGGGACGATAATTTGCCATATGCAGAGTTCTCTTACAACAACAGTTATCAAACCAGTTTAAAGATGGCCCCTTTCAAAGCTTTGTACGGAAGGAGGTGCAGGACACCGTTGTCATGGGACGAAGTTGGACACCGCCAGTTGTTTGGACCTGACTTGATTAAAGAGTCTGAACAGAAGGTGAAGTTGATTCACGATAGGCTCAAGATAGCCCAGTCCAGACAGAAGAGTTATGCGGATTCTAAACGCAAGGAGACAATTTACGAAGTCGGAGATAGAGCTTAACTTCGAGTATCTCCACTTCAGGGAACAAAGCATTTTGGAGTTAAAGGGAAGTTAGCACCACGATTTGTAGGACCATATCGAGTTTTGGAGCGTATGGGAGAAGTGGCCTACAAGTTGGAATTGCCCGAAGGATTGTCAGGAGTACATGATGTGTTCCATGTTTCTCAGTTAAAGAAATGTCACGCGGAGATGGCTGACATACCGTTGAGAGACACAGTGCCATTGGAAACTATTCAGTTGGATAACGATTTGAACTACAAGGAGAAACCAGTTAAGATTCTCGAGTTTGCCAGCCGAGTTACTCGCAACAAAGTTATTAAGTTTTTGCAAAGTTCAGTGGAGCCACCACACGGAGGATGAAGCCACCTAGGAGCGAGAGGAAGATTTTCTCAAAGACCACCCTCACCTATTTTCTAGCCAACCCGAATCTCGAGGGCGAGATTCATCTTAAGGGGGGTAGGTTTGTAACATCCCAAATTTCCAATTTGGAATGTTATACATTAGATCATCAATGCATATCATATTTTATTTTGCATTTTGGTTGATCCTAGAAATTCTACGCAACTCAACGACCCACGGAGAGAGCTGGGGATTTCGTTATTTTCATATTTGAGTTCTCTCAAATTTTGAGAATAGGATCATTTGATTTTATTTATTTTATCATCAATTATTTCTATTACAAAAATATGAGAGAGGGAATAAAATGACTTTCCCAAAATAAAGAAATATTGAGGATTTAATAATAAAATCAAATAAGATTTTATTTCAGAATTTTTCGGTGTTTTATTTGAATTTAGGAAAAAAGTGCATTTTTTCAAAATTGCATTCAGGGCCCAAATAAATGTTCACCTTGTGCGGCTTGATTCTAGAAGCCCGTGAAAATTAATTTCGGAATTTTTGGAGTTCGTTTAGTATTTCTTTTTATTTTTCTTCCGAGCGGAATAATTAAAAAAAACGAACCGACTTCGGGCCGTACCCGAGCGGGACACCGCCCGGGGGCAGCCTTTAAATAGCGCCGCCCCGAGCCGCCCGAGCCCATCAGCCCTGTCTCGATCCGCGCGCGCCACCAGAGCCGCCGCCGCCGCCGACGATCCCGCTGCCCGAGGTTCGTCACGCCTCGTTTTCCGTGCCGGAAAAAAAGAAAAAAAAGAAAAAAAGAGAAAAAAAAGAAAAAAAATCGGCGTTCGTCATTTTTCTTTTTCTCGGATTAAATCCGTGATTTTTCTGATCGCGATTCCTGATCCGATTTTCGTTTCAATTTAACTTTTCGCTCGTTTATCCGAATCAGGCGATTCAAGCGCCTAGAGTTTCGTCTCGAAACCCTTTATCCGTTTAACCAACTTAAACAAGTTTTTGTTACTGTAAAATTTGCCCTAGATCCAGATTACTAGAACGAAGTTGTTTTCTTTCGCCGTTTGACTTTTGTTGCTTCGTTTGATTTGATTCTTTTTGCCAACCGGAGTTCTTAATTTTAACTTTCTGGTTAGATCTCTTATTTGAGTTTTACCTGTGCATTAGATGAGTACTTATTGTATGCTTGTTGGTTTGTCTGCGGTAGAATACCCGGAGTGCGCCGCCTGTTACTTCGAATCGTTAGGTTTCACGGATCATCAGCAAGGCAAGTAACACTTTGATCATACCTTTTCTACTACCCAGTTTTATTGCATTAGATCAATCCTCACACATTGCATGATTAGGATCTAATTAAATTGTGGGATGGGAAGTAGTTGAGGTAGTACCTATTACCTGTTTATTATCAAACCTTTGGGAGTTACTTCCGTGTTTGCTCATTTTGCCATGCTATGTTAGTAGACGTGGATTGGGTGAGTGATATCCATGACAGATGTGAGTTTTGTTAATTAATGGTTTATCTAAGCTGGCAACTTAAACACACATCTGGGTGGATTGAGGCACCTGGGTATTCCAGGACTTGCCTGTTTTCTTTTGGACCGCCACCCAGGCTCAAAGGGACCATGAGATTATTCATACTAGAAACTTCCGTGTGCAGCCACAAGCTATTATGGGCTCTAGCATAGTTGATTAAGTCGTGTGAACTCTTACAGTGGTAGACTAGCAGATGTAGGGGTTGTAGGTGGTACGGTCTACCCATCGTAAGGTGCAAACGCTTCTGAAAGACTATGTCTCGGTCATCCGTCTTCTCAAACACCATGTAGTGCGAGAAACCAAACGGAGGCGATCGAGTCTTGTGGGGAAAAGTGCGCAAACCTCTGCAGAGTGTAACAAACTAATCATGGTTAGCCGTGTCCCCGGTTATGGACATCTTGAGTATCTAGTACTTGGATTTTCATGTGAATCTCAACATGTTACCTTAAATTAATTGGGTTATGTTTAATGATGATGCTTAATTGGGATTGAGAATGCTGTCAACCATTCTCAATGTTTAACAACCACTATGATAGTAATTAAATTTTATTCCTTTGAAGTAGGGAAAAATTGGCTTTACGCAAAACAGTAACCATAGAGCTTTCCACCAGCCAAATATGCATGTAGTATAGCTGTTTCATTCCATTACTCTCTATGTGTTACCTTGCCAGCATATTCCATGTGCTGACCTGTTTTCGGGCTGCAACGTTAATGTTGCAGACTTTTCAGACGACGATTAAGAAGTTTTTAGGTCGTGGTTCTATACTCAGTGATGCCGTTGGAGTTGATGGACTCACTTATCTTCCAAGCCTTCCGCTGTTATCGTTATTAGATGGCCTTAAGCCATATTTATTGTAATAAGTTCTCTTTTGAGACACTCGATGTAATAAGTGTGTGATTGCTACTCTGCTATAAATCCTCCGAGTACTGTGTGGTGTCAGCATTACTGATCCAGGGATGACACCGGAGCACAGAGATCAGACTGTTTGAGGTCTCGTCGCTACAAAAAATTACAAAAATTGACACAACACTCCTGTTGTTCTATTTAGACACGAGAATTTTTTTGGAAGCAATAAGAGGCAGTGGATATCGTTTCGTCCCCAAAGGTGAGACGTTCCCTACCGAAACCATGATGCTTGTTGTTTGAAGCTCTGGTTTGTGAGAAGCATATACCCAAACCTGCCCCAAACCGGACAAAAAATTTACCACAACATGTTGATGCCACTCCATGAAAGCATGCCAAGTTTCATGAATTTCAAACGAGTTTTGGATTTACTAGAATTTAAAAATGAGGCATCTCAATGTTTTGCCGGCAATCAACGGTGCCCTGGTGTTTGGAATTCATTCCTATTTCTTGCATGGGACCTAAGCATGCACCCAAGGACACATTGATTTTTTCAACCAATTTATATGCATTGGAGCACGTACATGTAGTTTAAATTTGAATTATGCACATAAATGCATTGAAAACTCAGTTAATGCATAAAAATGTCCAAAAGAACCCCCAAAATTACAAAAATTGACACAACACTCCTGTTCTATGTTTACACGAGAATTTTTTTGAAAGAAATAAGAGGCACTGGATATTGTTTCATCCCCAAAGGTGGGACGTTCCCTACCGAAACCATGATGCTTGTTGTGAGAAGCTCTAGTTTGTGAGGAGCATATACCCAAACCTGCCCCAAACCGGACAAATATTTTACCACAGCATGTTGATGCCCCTCCCTGAAAGCATGCCAGGTTTCATGAATTTCAGACGAGTTTTGGATTTACTATAATTTAAAAATGAGGCATCTCAATGTTTTGCCGGCAATCAATAGTGCCCTAGTGTTTGAATTTCATCCTCATCTCTTACATGGGACCTAGAAATTCACCCAAGGATACACATGTGATTTTTCAACCAACCTTAGTGCATTGGAGCATGTGCTTGTAGTTCAAATTTGAATTATGTACATAAAATGCCTAGAAAACCCAGTTAATGCATTAAAAAAGGACAAGCGAAGCCCGAAAAATTCCAAGATTGAACACAACACTCCTATTGTTCTGTGTTGACACTAGAAAATTTTTGAAAGCAATAAGAGGCAATGGATATCGTTTCGTCCCCAAAGGTGGTACGTTCCCTACCGAAACCATCAAGCTTGTTGTGAGAAGCTCTGGTTTGTGAGAAGTTTATACCCGAACCTGCCCCAAATGGGACAAAATTTTCACCATGGCATGTTGATGCTGCTCCATGATAGCATGCCAAGTTTCATGAATTTCATACGAGTTTTGGATTTACTAGAATTTAAAAACCAGACATCTCAACGTTTTGCCGACAATCAACAGTGACCTGGTGTTTGAATTTCATTCCCATCTCTTGCATGGGACCTAGAAATTCATCCAACGACACACATGTGATTTTTCAACCAGCCTTAGTGCATTAGAGCATGTGCTTGTAGTTCAAATTTGAATTATGCACATAAAATGCCTAGAAAACCTAGTTAATGCATAAAAAAGGCCAAACGAACCCCGAAAAATTCCAAGATTGAGCACAACACTCCTATTGTTCTGTGTTGACACTAGAATTTTTTTGAAAGCAATAAGAGGCAACGGATACAGTCCCGTCCCCAAAGGTGGTACGTTCCCTATCGAAACCATCATGCTTGTTGTGAGAAGCTCTGGTTTGTGAGAAGCTTATACCCGAACCTGCCCCAAATGGGACAAAATTTTCACCATGACATGTTGATGCCGCTCCATGATAGCATGCCATGTTTTGTGAATTTCATACGAGTTTTGGATTTACTAGAATTTAAAAACCAGGCATCTCAACATTTTGCGAGTAATCAACAGTGCCCTGGTGTTTGAATTTCATTCCCATCTTTTCCATGGGACCTAGAAATTCACCCAAGGACACACATGTGATTTTTTAACCAACTTTGGTGCATTGGAGCATGTGCTTGTAGTTCAAATTTGAATTATGCACATAAAATGCCTAGAAAACCCAGTTAATGTATAAAAAAGGCCAAACGAACCCTGGAAAATTCCAAGATTGAACACAACACTCATGTTGTTCTATGTTGACGCTAGAAATTTTTTGAAAGCAATAAGAGATAACGGATATCGTCACGTCACCAAAGGTGGTATGTTCCCTATCGAAACCATCATGCTTGTTGTGAGAAGCTCTAGTTTGTGAGAAGCTTATACCCAAACCTGCCCCAAATGGGACAAAATTTTCACCACGACATGTTGATGCCGCTCCATGATAGCATGCCAAGTTTCATGAATTTCAGATGAGTTTTGGATTTACTAGAATTTAAAAACCAGGCATCTCAACATTTTGCCGACAATCAACAGTGCCATGGTGTTTGAATTTCATTCCCATCTCTTGCATGAGACCTGGAAATTCACCCAATGACACACATGTGATTTTTCAACCAACTTTGGTGCATTGGAGCATGTGCTTGTAGTTCAAATTTGAATTATGCACATAAAATGCCTAGAAAACCCAGTTAATGTATAAAAAAGGCCAAACGAACCCCAAAAAATTCATTCCCATTTCTTCCATGGGACCTAAGCATGCACTGAAGGACACATATTTCAGTTTTCAACCAATTTGTATGCACCGGAGCATGTGCATGTAGTTCAATTTTGAATTGTGCACCTGAAATGGCTAGAAAACCAGTTTAACGTATGAAATGTCCAAGCAAACCCTGAATAATTCCAATTCTTTTATGACACACATATAGTTGCATGTTCACTGCAGATAAAAGGTCTAGCAATTCAAACACCGTCCATTGCCGCTTTGACCCCATTTTGTAATTTAAATCAAGTAGATCCCACACAGTTTATTCTCACCAACCATGTGAGATGTAGTACAAAATATCTTGGAGCACTGTCGGTGTATAGTATGCCTATGGCTTACGCGAGAAGGTGCGTCGACTACAGTGCAAAGCCGGCGTGTCAAGCACACTAGCTCGCTCCCCCAACACTCCCTCCTCTGCATCCCATTCTGCTTCAGTCCCTTGATTCAAATTTTCAGTAGCCCCAACATTTTACCCCCGCCCCTGCATCCCTCGCAATCTCAAAAATATCTGCTCGCCCTTAATCCAAATTTTTAGTAGCCCCGCCTTGTTACTCCCGCCTGGTAAAAATTTCAGTTGCCGCAGTATTTCCTCAAACACAACCTTCGCTCACACAGACACACACAACCCTCGAAACCATTGGTAGGTCGCTGCCATCGCTGGCGCCTCCATCCTCAACCTCTGCCTGTGTGCTGGGGAGCTCGAGTAGTGTAGGATCGAAAGTATGTCTAGAGGGGGGATGATTAGACTACTTGACTAAATAAAAATCTAGCCTTTTCCCAATTTTAGTTCTTGGTAGATTTTAGCAACTTTGGACAAGTCAAGCAATCTTAACACAATTCAAGCAAGCATGCAAAGAGTATATGAGAAGAGGAAAGTAAAGCATGAAACATGCATGAATGTAAAGGGAAAGGTTTGGAGGATTCAAATGCAATTAGAGACACGTATGTTTTTGTCGTGGTTCCGATAGGTGGTGCTATCGTACATCCACGTTGATGGAGACTTCAACCCACGAAGGGTAACGGTTGCGCGAGTCCACAGAGGTCTCCACCCACGAAGGGTCCACAAAGAAGCAACCTTATCTATCCCACCATGGCCATCGCCCACGAAGGACTTGCCTCACTAGTGGTAGATCTTCACGAAGTATGCGATCTCCTTGCCCTTACAGACTCCTTGGTTCAACTCCACAATCTTGTCGGAGGCTCCCAAGTTACACCTAGCCAATCTAGGAGACACCACTCTCCAAGAAGTAACAAATGGTGTGTTGATGATGAACTCCTTGCTCTTGTGCTTCAAATGATAGTCTCCCCAACACTCAACTCTCTCTCACAGGATATGGATTTGGTGGAAAGAAGATTTGAGTGGAAAGCAACTTGGGGAAGGCTAGAGATCAAGATTCATATGGTAGGAATGGAATATCTTGGTCTCAACACAAGTGTAGGTGGTTCTCTCTCAGAAAATATAGGTTGGAAGTGTAGGTTCGTTCTGATGGCTCTCTCCCCGAATGAAGAGGAGGTGGAGGGGTATTTGTAGCCTCCACACAAAATCTAACCGTTACACATAACTTCCCAAACTCGGTGGGACCAAATAGTTAAACTCAGTAGGACCGATTCAGCAAAGCTAGTGACTGTTAGGGTTTTCGGTGGGACCGACATGCAACTCGGTAGGACCGATATGATTAGGGTTAGGGCATAACTTAATCTCGGTGAGACCGATTACACAAACTCGGTGAGACCGATTTTGGTAATAAGCTAACCAGAGAGTTGGTCAGGTAAACTCGGTGGGACCGTTCGCTCATTTCGGTGAGACCGAAACGTTACGAAGGGAAAACAGAGAGTTTACATTGCAATATCGGTGGGACCGATCGCTCGTCTTGGTGAGAACGAAATGTTACGAAGGGAAACAGAGAGATTACAACCCCATCTCGGTGAGACCGAGATCCCTATTGGTGATACCGATTTGCCTAGGGTTTGTGGCAGTGGCTATGACATTTGAAACTCGGTGGCGCCGGATAGGAAGAATCGGTAGGGCCGAGTTTGACTTTTGGTTTAGGTCATATGTGGATGTGAGAAAGTAGTTGAGGGTTTTGGAGCATATCACTAAGCATTTTGAGCAAGATCCTCATTGAGCAACACCTCAACCCTCCTTGAGAGTATTGGCTTTTCCTATAGACTCAATGTGATCTTGGATCACTAAAATGGAAAATGTAGAGTCTTGAGCTTTGAGCTTGAGCCAATTCTTTGTCCTTAGCATTTTGAGGGGTCCACTTTTCTCATCCATGCCATGCCAATCATTGAGCTTTCCTGAGATATTAATCTTGAAATAGCATTAGCTCAATGAGCTATATGTTGTTAGGAATTACCAAAACCACCTAGGGATAGTTGCACTTTCAATCTCCCCCTTTTTGGTAATTGATGACAACATATAGATCAAAGCTTCGACAAATGATAATAAGAGTGAAAAACATTGTTGCTTTGAGAAGTATGTGAAAAGCAAGAGCTTCCCCTAAATTTGTGCATAGTTTAAGATTTGCTTTGGACTGCAAATGCACAAAGAGTTAGGATCATGGGTTACTCTTCCATGTCACATACATCTTGGTGGAGCGCTCAAAATGATAATAATTAAAATACATGCACTCACACCAAGCAAAGTGAATGATCATATAAAAGGATAATGTCATCCAACAAGCATTTAAGGTAGCATATGATCAAACACATGATCATTAAAGCAAGCACAAAGTATAACGTATCTCAACCAAGCAAATAAACAAAGTTTAACCACCAAACGAAAAGGAGAGAATAAAAAGCAACGATCTCTCTCGAAGCCTATGATTTATACATTTTCTCCCCCTTTGGCAACAAGTTACCAAAAAGTTCATAAAAATGCATAGTGCTAGATCGACACTCAGGCTTGGTCTTCAGGTGGTGGTGTAGACAGAACGCCAAGAACGAAGGAATCAGTTGATGTAGATGGAGCTGGTGGAGTAGGTGCTAGAGCTGGTGGCACTGAAGCTGTAGCTGGTGCAGATGAAGTTGCTCTGGTGTCTGGAACAGGCACTGCAGCAGACCTCTGACCTCTGGGCACTCTAGCAAAAGCATCAGTGGTTGTCTTGCCCTTCTTCTCCTGCACTTCATCCTGAAGTTGCTCAACGACTGACTGAATCTCAGTGACCTTCACATCTAAGTCATAGAACTTCTGCTCCACGATCCTCTCCAGGCTCTCCTGGTTTTGAGTCAGGGTAGACAATCCATTCTCAATCCTCAGGGTGGAGGCAATCAAGTAGCCAAGCTGTTCATGCGTGCTCTTCAGAAGATACTGAGATGCCTCTTAAGTGGTTGGCATCTTTACAGCCTTTTCAGCCCTTGCCTTCTCCTTCTTGGCTTGTGCGTGCACAGAAGATGGTTCATTTTCATCCATCACCATAGTGTTGTCCTCAAAGTCTGGGTAGATGGGTAGGTGCTCCTTGTCCAGCAGATATGAGCCAGTGCCCATCTTGGAGTTAATCAGCTCATGGATCTGTGGGGCATATCCACAACTCCTCTTCTGATCTGCAGCTGTCCTCTTTATGGTTTCCACTATCAGGCTCATGACTTTGAACTTCTATGGGACATCAAAGCTGTGAAGCAACTTAATTGCATGGCCTCTGATCATCTTGTGATCACCTGACTTTGGCAAGAGAGTGTGCCCGAGGATCATGTTGATGGTTGGAAAGCCTGACAGAAGGTAATGTACAGATCCAAACTTGTGTGTCTCAAGAGCAGCATCTGGGATCTCCTTGTACATGTGTGCCATGGTGTTGTGATCCTTCTTCTTCTTGGCATAGACATCCAAGTCATCTTCACTCTCTTCTGGGGCATTGATCAACTTAGCCCATTCTGCAACTGTTGACTGGTACCTAGTACCTTCAGACATCCAGATAATCCTTCCATCTGGGTAGAAGTGAGCTGTGGAGTAGAACTGCATGATGAGCTCATCATTCCACTTCGTGAGCTTCTGAGCCACAAACTCATCAACTCCACAAGCCTTGAAGCTGTCATATTCACCAGGGAAGTGATCCTCATTTTCCTCAATGAATGTCCAATCGACCCATCTCATGTCACACACTATGGGCTTCTTGTCAAGCAAGATAGTCTCATAGAAGTCCTGTTGTTCCTTTGTATGGAACCTGTAGTCCACAACAGTCCTTCTCCTGGTGGCATATGGATCAGACTCTCTCCATAGCCTTAGACCAAAGTCCTTCCTGACTTTCATGTTCTCTACAACTGGATGAGCATCATTGTGATCTGGAATTTTTGGCTTCAACTTCCTCAAGACAACAGAATCATCATCTTCTTCCATTGCAGCTTCAGGCATTGGGGCCTTGTTCTTCTCTGCTACTGGGATGTTCCTGGTGCTCCTCTTGGGTGCAGTTTTGGGTTTTGGAGCAGCTAGCTTAGGAGTTCCTTTGGGCTTAGATGGAGCAGCCCTTGATCTTATGGCATCTCCCATAAGCTTCTGAGCTTTGGGTGCTGGTGCAGCATCCTCTTCCTCTTCCTCTTCTTCAGAGTCTCTCATTATTGAAGATCTCCCAAGCATTCTGGCACTGGTCTTCTTGACCCTTTTCTTTCTTTTCTTTTCTGCCACAACCTGCTCTTTGGGTGCAGATCCCAAAGTCTCTTGAGTAGATGTTCTGGCTTTTGACATTGGAGCACTCTTGGCAGGAACGTTTTGCTTCATCCCTGGCTTAGTGGTAGCAGCTATGCCATATTCCTTTTTGAGCACCTTCCTCTTTGAGGTGGCTTCTTCTTCCTCAACCACATAGTCCTCATCCTCTGACTCTGAGGTTCTTTTCTTGCTGGCCCTGGTGGCAGCCTTTGGCAGATTGTTGGGTGTGCTCCTGCTTCCATCATCTGAGCTGCTAGAGGGACTAGTGCCCTCACTCAAGTGAACCTGCTCCTCTGACTTGTTCTGATTGTCACTCTGATCTGACATGATGCAAACACTGACAGCAGACCCTGTGAATAGATTATAGATGAGGTAGAGTGGATGAGCATCACAAAGTATAGAGGTTTTTGCAAAATAATGAGTTAAAAACTTAGTTTTAGTTTTCCATAGAAAGCATTTAGGATCTACCGATTTGCAAACTCGGTGAGACCGAAGCAAATTTTGGAACCTAAACTAGTGAACTCGGTCAGACCGAGTCACAGTTCGGTGGCACTGAGACTGCTAGGGTTTCACAAAGTGCTGAACTAGGTCACACCAATTTGCAATTTTTGGTCAGACCGAGAACCACATGTGCAATGGCCTGAGCCAAATTGGTGGAACCGATTTCATCAACTCGGTCGGTCCGAGATGGTTTCGGCGGAAACCTAACCCTAAATTTTCAATTCACAACTAAACTACGGAGTGTTTTCGATGGATAGAATTATCTCAATCGTGGCAAGATACATGGCAAAGCAATGTGCTGGGGAATCGGAGTTTAGAACAGCACAGAGATCAAGTCCATACCCTAGTTCGGCGATGAACTTGCTACGGCGGCAATGGCGAAGAAGATCCCGTTGACGGCGGTGGAGACCAGCGACAGGAGATGGCTAGCGATGAGGCGGATGATCCGGAGAGCCAGGGAGGCAGAGCAGGCTAAGCGCGGGCGAGGAGGTTCGGAAAGTTTTCCAAAATTTGACCCGTGGATATATATAGCCTGACCCTGTCGGTGTGACCGAGTGGAACAACTCGGTGGCACCGAGATTCATAACTGCAAGCAGTTACTGAAACTCGGTGTGACCGAAAAGTTCAAATCGGTTGCACCGAGATTGAAAACCTAGATCGACTTAGTGATCTCGATATGACCGAAATGGATGAATCAGTCAGACCGAAACTTTGTGATTCCTCCAACACAACCTTCGCCTTGTTACTCCCGCCTAGTAAAAATTTTAGTTGCCGCAGTATTTCCTCAAACACAACCTTTGCTCACACAAACACACACAACCCTCGAAACCATTGGTAGGTCGCTGCCATCGCCGGCGCCTCCATCCTCAACCTCTGCCTGTGTGCCGGGGAGCTCGAGTAGTGTAGGATCGAAAGTTTGTCTAGAGGGGGGGGGTGATTAGACTACTTGACTAAATAAAAATCTAGCATTTTCCCAATTTTAGTTCTTGGCAGATTTTAGCAACTTTGGACAAGTCAAGCAATCTTAACACAATTCAAGCAAGCATGCAAAGAGTATATGAACAACGGAAAGTAAAGCATGCAACTTGCAAGAATGTAAAGGGAAGGGTTTGGAGGATTCAAACGCAATTAGAGACACGGATGTTTTTGTCGTGGTTCCGATAGGTGGTGCTACCATACATCCACGTTGATGGAGACTTCAACCCACGAAGGGTAACGGTTGCGCGAGTCCACGGAGGCCTCCACCCACGAAGGGTCCACGAAGAAGCAACCTTGTCTATCCCACCATGGCCATCGCCCACGAAGGACTTGCCTCACTAGCGGTAGATCTTCACGAAGTAGGCGATCTCATTGCCCTTACAAACTCCTTGGTTCAACTGCAAAATCTTGTCGGAGGCTCCCAAGTGACACCTAGCCAATCTAGGAGACACCACTCTCTGAGAAGTAACAAATGGTGTGTTGATGATGAACTCCTTGCTCTTGTGCTTCAAACGATAGTCTCCCCAACACTCAACTCTCTCTCACAGGATATGGATTTAGTGGAAAGAAGATTTGAGTGGAAGGCAACTTGGGAAAGGCTAGAGATCAAGATTCATATGGTAGGAATGGAATATCTTGGTCTCAACACAAGTGTAGGTGGTTCTCTCTCCGAAAATATAAGTTGGAACTGTAGGTTCGTTCTGATGGCTCTCTCCCCGAATGAAGAGGAGGTGGAGGGGTTTTTGTAGCCTCCACACAAAATCTAACCGTTACACATAACTTCCCAAACTCGGTGGGACCGAATGGTTAAACTTGGTAGGACCGATTCAGCAAAGCTAATGACCGTTAGGGTTTTCGGTGGGACCGACATGCAACTCGGTAGGACCGATATGATTAGAGTTAGGGCATAGCGTAATCTCGGTGAGACCGATTACACAAACTCGGTGAGACCAATTTTGGTAATAAGCTAACCGGAGAGTTGGTCAGGTAAACTCGGTGGGACTTCGGTGAGACTGAAACGTTATGAAGGGAAAATAGAGAGTTTACATTGCAATCTCGGTGGGACTGATCGCTCATCTCGGTGAGACCGAAATGTTACAAAGGGAAACAGAGAGATTACAACCCCATCTCGGTGAGACCGAGATCCCTAGCGGTGAGACTGATTTGCCTAGGGTTTGTGGCAGTGGCTATGACATTTGAATCTCGGTGGCGCCGGATAGGAAGAATTGGTAGGGCCGAGTTTGACTTTTGGTCTAGGTCATATGTGGATGTGATAAAGTAGTTGAGGGTTTTGGAGCATATCACTAAGCATTTTGAGCAAGATCCTCATTAAGAAACACCTCATCCCTCCTTGATAGTATTGGCTTTTCCTATAGACTCAATGTGATCTTGGATCACTAAAATTAAAAATGTAGAGTCTTGAGCTTTGAGCTTGAGCCAATCCATTGTCCTTAGCATTTTGAGGGGTCCACTTTTCTCATCCATGCCATGCCAATCATTGAGCTTTCTTGAGATATTAATCTTGAAATAGCATTAGCTCAATGAGCTATATGTTGTTAGGAATTACCAAAACCACCTAGGGATAGTTGCACTTTCAAGTAGCCAATGGACAAAAAGAGGTTTATCACAGCCTTTTCGCCCAACACCAGCGAGGTGTCTCCGTCGTCCTCCGTGGGCCCGATCCGCCGTTGCTGGTCCCCCGATCCGCCCACCGCCGCGCCCCTACGCCGGTTCGAGGACTTCCCCGTCCTCCCCTGGACCCGGCAGCCGACGAATTCCTACCTCAGGGTCCGGCAGCGGTGGTGGGGGACGTGGGTCACTGAGATTATAGATCGAGAGACCCACACCCACCGGTGGCTCGGTAGCTTCCACACGTCCGAGCTCGCGGCCATGGAGTATGACCGCTGGCAGGTCTGCTACCACGGCACGGCAGCTAGGCTCAATTTCCCCTTCGACACACGTCCGGTCCACCTGGTTTCGCCGGAGCCAGGGGTGGTGAGCTCAGCTATGGCGCGGGAGGACCGCGAGGCGTGGGAGCGTCTCGAGGCCAAGGCCTGATACGTCCATTTCGCATCATGCTTTTATATCGATATTTATTGCATTATGGTCCATACGTCTCTCTTATTTTACAAGGTTTACATGAAGAGGGGGGATGCCGGTAGCTGGAATTCTGGGCTGGAAAAGGAGCAAATATTAGAGACCTATTCTGCACATCTCCAAAAGTCCTGAAACTCCACGGGAGCACTTTTCAGAATATATAAAAAATATTGGGTGCAAGAAGTACTAGAGGGGGCCACACCCTAGCCACGAGGGTGGGGGCGCGCCCCCTGCCTCGTGGGCTCCCTGGTGGCCCTCCGATGCCCATCTTCTTCTATATGAGGTCTTTCGTCCGAGAAAAAATAATAAGCAAGCTTTCGGGATGAGACTCCGCCGCCATGAGGCGGAACCTTGGGGAACCAATCTAGGGCTCCGACGGAGCTGTTCTGCCGGGGAAACTGCCCTACGGGAGGGGGAAATCATCACCATCGTCATCGCCAACGATCCTCTCATCGGGAGGGGGTCAATCTCCATCAACATCTTCACCAGCACCATCTCATCTCAAACCCTAGTTCATCTCTTGTATCCAATCTTTGTCTCCAAACCTTAGATTGGTACCTGTGGGTTGCTAGTAGTGTTGATTACTCCTTGTAGTTGATGCTAGTTGGTTTACTTGGTGGAAGATCATATGTTCAGATCCATTATGCATATTAATACCCCTATGATAATGAACATGAATATGCTTTGTGAGTAGTTATGTTTGTTCCTAAGGACATGGGAGAAGTCTTGCTATTAGTAGTCATGTGAATTTGGTATTCGTTCGATATTTTGATGAGATGTATGTTGTCATCCATCTAGTGGTGTCATGTGAACGTCGACTACATGACACTTCACCATTGTTTGGGACTAGAGGGAGGCATTGGGAAGTAATAAGTAGATGATGGGTTGCTTGAGTGACAGAAGCTTAAACCCTAGTTTATGCGTTGCTTCGTAAGGGGCTGATTTGGATCCATATGTTTCATGCTATGGCTAGGTTTACCTTAATACTTCTGTTGTAGTTGCGGATGCATGCAATGGGGGTTAATCATAAGTGGGATGCTTGTCCAAGTAAGGACAACACCCAAGCACCGGTCCACCCACATATCAAATTATCAAAGTATCGAATGCGAATCATATGATCGTGATGAAAACTAGCTTGACGATAATTCCCATGTGTCCTCGGGAGCGCTTTCCTTCATATAAGAGTTTCTCCAGGCTTGTCCTTTGCTACAAAAAGGATTGGGCCATCTTGCTGCACCTTATTTACTTTTATTACTTGCTACTCGTTACAAATTACCTTATCACAAAACTATCTGTTATTGATAATTTCAGTTCTTGTAGAGAATACCTTGCTGAAAACCGTTTATCATTTCCTTCTGCTCCTCGTTGGGTTCGACACTCTTACTTATTGAAAAGGCTACGATAGATCCCCTACACTTGTGGGTCATCAAGATTCTTTTCTGGTGCCGTTGTTGGGAAGTGAAGCGCCTTTGGTAGGTGGAATTTGGTAAGGAAAAATTTATATAGTGTGCTGAAATTTACTGTCACTTGTTACTATGGAAAGTAATCCTTTGAGGGGCTTGTTCGGGGTATCTTCACCCTGACCGATAGAGCAAATAGTTGCTCCTCAACCTACTGAAATTTTTTACTTTGAAATTCCTTTGGGTATGATAGAGAAGCTGCTAGCTAATCCTTTTGCAGGAGATGGAACATTACATCCCGACTTACACTTAATCTATGTGGATGAAGTTTGTGGATTATTTAAGCTTGCAGCTATGCCTGAGGATGTTATCAAGAAGAAGGTCTTCCCTTTATCTTTGAAGGGAGATGCATTGACATGGTATAGGCTATGTGATGATATGGGATCATGGGACTACAAACGGTTGAAATTGGAATTCCATCAGAAGTTTTATCCTATGCATCTTGTTCATCGTGATCGTAATTATATATATATAATTTTTTGCCTCGCGAAGGAGAAAGCATCGCTCAAGCTTGGGGGAGGCTTAAGTCAATGTTATATTCATGCCCCAATCATGAGCTCTCAAGAGAAATGATTATTCAAAACTTTTATGCTTGGCTTTCTGACAACAATCGCTCCATGCTCGATACTTTTTGTACTGGTTCCTTTATGATGAAGACTATTGAATTCAAATGGAATTTATTAGAGAGAATCAAACGCAACTCTGAAGATTGGGATCTCGAAGATGGTAAGGATTCAGGTATAACACCTAAGTTTGATTGTGTTAAATCTTTTATGGATACCAATGTTTTCCGTAAATTTAGCACTAAATATGGACTTGACTCTGAGATAGTAGCTTCTTTCTGTGAATCCTTTGCTACTCATGTTGATCTCCATAAGGAGAAGTGGTTTAAATATCATCCTCCCATAGAAGTAAAAGCAGTTGAACCTATTAAATTTGAAGAAAAGACTATCACTTATAATGATCCTATTGTTCCTACTGCTTATGTTGAGAAACCACCTTTCCCTGCTAGAATAAAGGATCATGCTGAAGCTTCAACTGTGGTTCATAAAAGTAATATTAGAACTTATGCACCCCTGAGCAAGTTAAAGTTGAACCTAATATTGCTATTGTTAAAGATCTCTTGGCTGATAATATTGATGGGCATGTTATTTACTTTTGTAATGAGACTGCTAGAATTGCTAAACCTCGTGGTAAAGATAAACATAGACCTGTGGTAGGCATGCCTGTTATTTCTGTTAAAATAGGAGATCATTCTTATCATGTCTTGTGTGATATGGGTGCTAGTGCTAGTGCAATACCTATTTCCTTATACAAATAAATATGCATGATATTGCACCAGCTGAGATAGAAGAGATCAATGTTACCATTAAGCTTGCTAATAGAGATACTATTTCACCAATTGGGATTGTTAGAGATGTTGAAGTCTTGTGTGGGAATGTTAAATATCCTGCTGATTTTCTTGTTCTTGGTTCCCCAAAAGATAGCTTTTGTCCCATTATATTTGGTAGACCCTTCTTGAATACTGTCAATGCTAAGATAGACTACAATAAGGATATTGTTTCTGTTGGTTTAGGGGATATGTCTCATGAGTTTAATTTTGCTAAATTTAGTAGACAACCCCGTGATGAGGAATTGCCTAGTAAAGATGAAATTATTGGTCTTTATTCTATTGTTGTGCCTCCTACTGATCCTTTAGAACAATATTTACTAGACCATGAAAATGATCTGCTCATGAATGAAAGAAGGGAAATAGATGAAGTATTCTTTAAACAGGGACCTATTCTGAAACACAACTTGCCTGTTGAAATCCTAGGGGATCCTCCTCCACCCAAGGGTGATCCCGTGTTTGAGCTTAAACCATTACCTGATACTCTTAAATATGCTTATCTTGATGAAAAGAAGATATATCCTGTTATTATTAGCGCTAACCTTTCAGAGAAGGAGGAAGAGAAATTATTGAAAACTCTGAAGAAGCACCGTGCTGCTATTGGATATACTCTTGATGATCTTAAGGGCATTAGTCCCACTCTATGTCAACACAAAATAAATTTGGAGAAAGACGCCAAACCAGTTATTGATCACCAACGACGGCTGAATCCTAAGATGAAAGAAGTGGTAAGAAAAGAAATACTAAAGCTCCTTGAGGCAGGTATAATTTATCCCGTTGCTGATAGTCAGTGGGTAAGTCTTGTCCATTGTGTCCCTAAGAAGGGAGGTATCACCGTTGTTCCTAGTGATAAAGATGAATTGATCCCGCAAAGAATTATTATAGGTTATAGGATGATAATTGATTTCCGCAAATTAAATAAAGCTACTAAAAAGATCATTACCCTTTGCCTTTTATTGATCAAATGCTAGAAATATTATCCAAACATACACATTTTTGCTTTCTAGATGGTTACTCTGGTTTATCTCAAATACCTGTGTTAGCTGATGATCAAGCAAAGACCACTTTTACTTGCCCTTTCGGTACTTTTGCTTATAGACGTATGCCTTTTGGTTTATGTAATGCACCTGCTACCTTTCAAAGATGCATGATGGATATATTCTCTGACTTTTTTGAAAAGATTTGTGAGGTATTCATGGATGATTTCTCCGTTTATGGATCCTCTTTTGATGATTGCTTGAGCAACCTTGATCGAGTTTTGCAGAGATGTAAAGAAACTAATCGTGTTCTGAATTGGGAGAAATGCCACTTTATGGTTAATGAAGGTATTGTCTTGGGGCATAAAATTTCTGAAACAGGCATTGAAGTTGATAAAGCTAAAGTTGATGCTATTGAAAAGATGCCATGTCCCAAGGACATTAAAGGTATAAGAAGCTTTCTCGGTCACACCGGCTTTTATAGGAGGTTCATTAAGGACTTCTCAAAAATTTCTCGGCCTTTGACTAATCTATTACAAAAAGATATTCCTTTTGTCTCTGATGATGATTGTGTAGAAGCCTTTGAAATACTTAAGAAAGCATTGATTTCTGCACCTATTGCTCAGCCACCTGATTGGAACTTACCCTTTGAAATTATGTGTGATGCTAGTGATTATGCTGTAGGTGCTGTTTTAGGGCAAAGAGTTGATAAGAAATTAAATGTTATTCAATATGATAGTAAAACTCTAGACAATGCCCAGAGAAATTATGCTACCACTGAAAAAGAATTTTTAGCAGTTGTTTTTGCTTGTGATAAGTTTAGACCTTATATTGTTGATTCTAAAGTAACTATTCACACTGATCATGCTGCTATTAAATACCTTATGGAAAAGAAAGATGCTAAACCTAGACTTATTAGATGGGTTCTCTTGCTACAAGAATTTGATTTGCATATTATTGATAGAAAGGGAGGTGAGAACCCCTTTGCAGACAACTTGTCTAGGTCAGAAAATGTTCTTGATGACCCACTACCTATTGATGATAGCTTTCCTGATGAACAATTAGCTGTCATAAATGCTTCTTGCACTGCTCCATGGTATGTTGATTATGCTAGTTACATTGTTGCTAAATTTATACCACCTAGTTTCACATACCAGCAAAAGAAAAAGTTTTTCTACGATTTAAGACATTACTTCTGGGATGACCCACACCTTTATAAATGAGTAGATGGTGTTATTAGACGTTGTATACCTGAGCATGAACATGAACAAATCCTATGCAAGTGTCACTCTGAAGCCTATGGAGGACACCATGCTGGAGATAGAACTGCACACAAGGTATTGCAATCCAGTTTTTACTGGCCTACTCTCTTCAAGGATGCCCGTAAGTTTGTCTTGTCTTGTGATGAATGTCAAAGAATTGGTAATATTAGTAGACGTCAAGAAATGCCTATGAATTATTCACTTGTTATTGAACCACTTGATGTTTGGGGCTTTGATTATATGGGACCTTTTCCTTCCTCTAACGGGTATACACATATTTTAGTCATTGTTGATTACGTTACTAAGTGGGTAGAAGCTATTCCAACTAGTAGTGCTGATCATAACACCTCTATTAAGATGCTTAAAGAAGTTATTTTCCCGAGGTTTGGAGTCCCTAGATATTTAATGACTGATGGTGGTTCACACTTTATTCATGGTGCCTTTCGTAAAATGCTTGCTAAGTATGATGTTAATCATAGAATTGCATCTCCTTATCACCCACAGTCTAGTGGTCAAGTAGAATTAAGTAACAGATAGCTCAAATTAATTTTGCAAAAGACTGTTAATAGATCTAGAAAGAATTGGTCCAAGAAACTTGATGATGCAATATGGGCTTATAGAACTGCATATAAAAATCATATGGGTATGTCTCCGTATAAAATGGTTTATGGCAAGGCATGTCACTTACCTCTTGAGCAAGAACATAAGGCATATTGGGCCATTAAAGAGCTCAATTATGATTTCAAACTTGCCGGTGAGAAGAGGTTATTTGACATTTACTCACTTGATGAATGGAGAACCCATGCCTATGAGAATGCCAAACTATTTAAAGAAAAAGTTAAAAGATGGCATGACAAAAGGATACAAAAGCGTGAGTTTAATGTAGGTGATTATGTATTGCTATACAACTCTCATTTAAGATTTTTTGCAGGCAAACTTCTCTCTAAATGGGAAGGTCGTTACATTATCGAGGAGGTCTATCGTTCCGGTGCCATAAAAATCAACAACGTTGAAGGCACAAATCCGAAGGTGGTGAATGGTCCAAGAAGCAAACATTATATCTCAGGTAATCCCATAAATGTTGAAACTAATATTATTGAAACTGTAACCCCGGAGGAATACATAAGGGACACTTTCCGGAATGTTTCAGACTCCGAAAAGGAATAGTTACGTGGTACCGTAAGTAAACCGACTCCAAAACAGTTCTAATGGCAATATTTCTTTGTTTTGGAATATTTAAGAAAATAGGAAAACAAGAAGCAGTCCGGGAAGGACATGAGGCTTCCACGAGGGTGGAGGGCGTGCCCTACCCCCTGGGCGCGCCCTGCCTTGTGGGCACCTCGTGTGCTCTTCGGACTCCGTTTTCTTGCAAGATACTTCTTTTGGTCGGTAAAAAATTCATTATATAATCTCCCGAAGGTTTTGACCACCGTACCACGCAAATATCCTCTGTTCTCGTTTCGAGCTGTTTTTTGTCAGGGTTGTCAAGGCCAGGCATCATGTCGTCCCCCTCCTCCAACAATGGTGACAACGATGCTTGGCTAATGAAGATAGAACTGAAGAGGGAACAACCTATGGAGATCAAGAAGGATGAAGGGATCAAGAAGGCCACGGAGGACCAAGTTCCGGTAGTAGAAGACATCCTTCACCTTGATCACAATCTTCTTACCCAACTGAGATCGAGGCTTTCAAGATGATTGAGTTAGCTTGTATACAAAATAAGTATCACACACGTGAAAATATTTTGTTGAAGAAGCATATAATCGCACTCAAGGGCATTATCCGCAAGTTGGAGGACCTCCTACGCTCGATGTGCGACTATCCATCATCAAGGACTCCACCTTCTTCACCAACAAAGAAGAACTGAGTATCTGGTATGGGCACTCCCCTTGGCAACTGACAAGCTTGGGGGAGTGCCCCGGTATAGTATCACCATCACTTTTATCTCTACCATTTTTCTTAGTTTGATCCTTTTGATAATATCTTGATCCAGTAGAATAAATTTTAGTATGATCTAGTTGTGAGTTTTGTTTTATGATCCTTCTATGTAATCGAGTCCGTGAGCTATATATAATAAAGATTAGTGTTGAGTCAAGGGCTTGATTATTTTGCTATGATCTTAAGGGAATTAAATAAAATAAAAGAGAAGAAACAAAAAGAAATAAAGAGGTCATATGGATTTTATGGAGAGTAATGAGCTCACATATAAAGAGTATGATGAATAAAAGTTGTTGAGAGTTGACAAACATAGTTTTGGTCATCGTTGCAATTAATAGGAAGTAATAAAGAAAGAGAGGTTCACATATAAATATGCTATCTTGGACATCTTTTATGATTGTGAGCACTCATTAAATTATGACATGCTAAGAGTTGACGTTGGACAAGGAAGACAACGTAATGGGTTATGTTTTATTACATCTAAGATAAATTATATTATCATGGATCATCCAACATGTTGAGCTTGCCTTTCCCTCTCATGCTAGCCAAGTTCTCTGCACCAAGTAGAAATACTACTTGTGCTTCCAAATATCCCTAAACCCAGTTCTACCATGAGAGTCCACCATATCTACCTATGGATTGAGTAAGATCCTTCAAGTAAGTTGTCATCGGTGCAAGCAATAAAAATTGCTCTCTAAATATGTATGACTTATTAATGTGGAGAAAATAAGCTTTATACGATCTTGTGATGTGGAAGAAATAAAAGTGACGGACTGCATAATAAAGGTCCATATCACAAGTGGTAATATAAAGTGACGTTCTTTTGCATTAAGATTTTGTGCATCCAACCATAAAAGCGCATGACAACCTCTACTTCCCTCTGCGAAGGGCCTATCTTTTACTTTTATATTCTACCTTACATAAGAGTCATGGTGATCTTCACCTTTCCTTTTTACATTTTATACTTTGGCAAGCACAATGTGTTGGAAAGATCCTGATATATATAGCTAATTGGATGGGAGTCTTCATGAACTATTATTGTTTACATTACCCTTGAGGTAAAACGTTGGAAGGCAAAACTATAAGCCCCTATATTTCTCTGTGTCCAATTAAAATTTCATACCCATAAATATTGCGTGAGTGTTAGCAATTGTGAAATACTAAAAGATGGTTGAGTATGTGGACCTGCTGAAAAGCTCTTATATTGACTCTTTCCTATGTTATGATAAATTGTAATTGCCTCAATGACTAAGATTAGAGTTTGTTGGTTCTCAATGAAGTTTAAGATTCATACTTGAAATTGTGATTGAATTGTTACTTTAGCATAAGAGATCATATGACAATATATACATATGTTGCTGTTCTAAGAATGATCATGATGCCCTCATGTCCGTATTTTATTTTTATCGACACCTCTATCTCTAAACATGTGGACATATTTTTTGATTTCGGCTTTCGCTTGAGGACAAGCGAGGTCTAAGCTTGGGGGAGTTGATATGTCCATTTTGCATCATGCTTTTATATCGATATTTATTGCATTATGGGATGTTATTACACATTATGTCACAATACTTATGCCTATTCTCTCTTATTTTACAAGGTTTACATGAAGAGGGGGATGCCGACAGCTGGAATTCTGGGCTGCAAAAGGAGCAAATATTAGAGACCTATTCCGCACATCTCCAAAAGTCCTGAAACTCCATGGGAGCACTTTTCAGATTATATAAAACATATTGGGCGCAGGAAGTACCAGAGGGGTGCCACTCCCTGGCCACGAGGGTGGGGGCGCGCCCTACCCCCTGGGCGCGCCCCCTGCCTCGTGGGCTCCCTGGTGGCCCTCTGATGCCCATCTTTTGCTATATGGGGTCGTTCGTCCGAGAAAAAAATAATAAGCAAGCTTTCAGGACGAGACTCCGCCACCACGAGGCGGAACCTTGGCGGAACCAATCTAGGGCTCCGGCGGAGCTGTTCTGCCGGGGAAACTTCCCTCCGAGAGGGGGAAATCATCACCATCATCATCACCAACGATCCTCTCATCGGGCGGGGGTCAATCTCCATCAACATCTTCACCAACACCATCTCATCTCAAACCGTAGTTCATATCTTGTATCGAATCTTTGTATCCAAACCTCAGATTGGTACCTGTGGGTTGCTAGTAGTGTTGATTACTCCTTGTAGTTGATGCTAGTTTCTTTACTTGGTGGAAGATCATATGTTCAGATCCATTATGCATATTAATACCCCTCTGATTATGAACATGAATATGCTTTGTGAGTAGTTACGTTTGTTCCTAAGGACATGGGAGAAGTCTTGCTATTAGTAGTCATGTGAATTCGGTATTCGTTCGATATTTTGATGAGATGTATGTTGTCATCCCTCTAGTGGTGTCATGTGAACGTCGACTACATGACACTTCGCCATTGTTTGGGCCTAGAGGGAGGCATTGGGAAGTAATAAGTAGATGATGGGTTGCTAGAGTGATAGAACCTTAAACCCTAGTTTATGCGTTGCTTCGTAAGGGGCTGATTTGGATCCATATGTTTCATGCTATGGTTAGGTTTACCTAAATACTTCTATTGTAGTTTAGGATGCTTCCAATGGGGGTTAATCATAAGTGGGATGCTTGTCCAAGTAAGGACAGCACCCAAGCACCGGTCCACCCACATATCAAATTATTAAAGTACCGAACGTGAATCATATGATCGTGATGAAAACTAGCTTGATGATAATTCCCATGTGTCCTCGGGAGCGCTTTCCTTCAGATAAGAGTTTGTCCAGGCTTGTCCTTTGCTACAAAAAGGATTGGGCCATCTTGCTGCACCTTATTTACTTTTATTACTTGCTACTCGTTACAAATTGCCTGATCACAAAACTATCTGTTACCGATAATTTCAGTGCTTGCAAAGAATACCTGGCTGAAAACCACTTATCATTTCCTTCTGCTCCTCGTTGCGTTTGACACTCTTACTTATCGAAAAGGCTACGATAGATCCCCTACACTTGTGGGTTATCAAGGCCGCCGATGAGGCCTACATGCAAGAGCTCCACCAGTAGCACCCCAAGCTCGTGGAGGCGGAGCGGGCGATCTTTGCCGGCGTGGAGGGCGGCGAGGTTATCGCGCTCTCCTCATACGACGAGGTCGAAGGCGGCGAGGATGGCGGCGAGGTTATTGTGCTCTCCTCTAATGATGAGGTCGAAGGCGGCGACGACGGAGGCATGGAGGGCGTCGAGGTGGGCCCCGACGACGAGGAGATCAATGTCGAAGAGTGGAGGAGTGCCTTCCCCAATGACCCCGATGATAGTACTGGCCCGGACCCGTCTCGTGGCACACCGTACATGACGAGGAAGGATTGGTTCGACCTCTACTTCAACCGAAAGTAGTTTAGCTTAGTTTAAATTTATGTTTTATGTTCGGTTATGCAAAACTATCTATGTTTATGTTTGAATGCATGCTACTTTCGGTTGAACCTGCTTTGAACTTGATCAAATTGAAGTTTACAACCTAAAGTTTAGGGGATCGACTAGAAAAGGCCAAAAATTGCTAGAGTATATATATATCCACTAAGAGTTTTAGTCCTTTAACTTTTTAAGGATCGCCTAGAGATGTCCTTATGACTTGTTTATTTTAGTTCTTCACAATGTGATGCTCTATATGTGCAACTATTTGCTGTGCAGTTCAATTTCATCAATAACAGTTTCAACAATACCACTATGAATTACGATATTTGGTTGCTATTAAGGATATTGCAGTTAACATGCCTTTTCATTTTTCAAATGTTGTTTAACAACATGCATTGTACTGAATGACTAAATATGCAATCCCAGGCTACATAGCAACAAGGAAGAGTGTTACCTTAATGTTCTTATGATGTCTAAATATACATGTAATAAAATCTTATATAATGGGATGGATGGAGTGTTGTACTACATCATTTTTCAATTGTTGTTTAGCTTCTAATATTAACTTGGTGCTTTTAGGTACATATATCATTCCCAAAGATCCACACTTTGACCCTTTCTACGTATGGGGCAATGAGATATTCATGAACCAGTATCAAGTGAGGAAACTGATAAAGATTGTTACTAGAATGGGTCAAAAGATGTCAATCAAACTATTTTTTTACACTTTATGCAAGACAATAGTGAACTACACGATGTTAAGTACGAACCCTGTAGCCTTATTTTTACTGCCCGTAATGAGTTGTGTTAGATGACAATATCTGAACCTTTTTTATTTTGTAGTGGATCCTGAAGCGGTTTACTCAAGATTATCGCTAAACTACATGATTGGCAACCGGCCATCACAAGGGGTTGGACTAGAGTCCTGCATGCCTTCTGCATCCAGGAGAGCACAATAGGGCCATTCCGCTTCACCTTGTTCAGCAACTGGAATGTCTGTCGCCTCTTTCTTTACCATCTGTAATAGTACAAGTATAGAACCCTAGTACATCATTCTTTTTTTGGTGCTTCTGTAATTCTTAAACATATGTACCTGTGAATCGAATAATGCATTGGTTGTTTGAACCTGATGGATATGAATAAAGCTATAGCCTACTTTCAAGTTTAAATTAGGTACAATTTTAAATAGCAGTAATTAAATTAGGGTGAAATTACGTTGTGCAGGTCATTACGGCACACACGGTTGGTAAAACACAAACGTTTGTGATATACACCATAATCCGAGACGGTTCACAGAGAGGAAACGTGTGCAAGCATGCACACAGTTGCCATTCGCAAAGAGTGTGATGTCAGACACTATAACATACGGTGCCGGGAAACTAAATGTGTGTGATTGTCTACCTATCGTACATGGTTTATAATCATGAATCGTTTGTGATGTGCCAGGCATCGTAAATCTCCCGTGCCTAGAATCTGCCTAGAATTTGCCTGGAAAGCTCCCGTGCCTAGAATCTGCCTGGTTTTAGGCAGGATCACAAAACTCTAACTGTGATAGCAATGCGAGCACAAACGTCTAGCAAGGATGAAGCGTTTGGGATATTCGAGATATCGGAAACGGTTATACAAGGACAACTGTATGCATCAAGGATCGCTATCCTCGACAGTTTCTGGGTCGTGTGGGAAGGACCCCCTATCGCCCACACTCACTTGGAGACGATTCCATATGCCATCGCGGAAAAGGGTTGCAACCGTTTGTTTAGGACCGACACGCACTAGTGAGTCCTATGTCCATGGCTCACGCTTATTACGTGAAAGTTGAAAAGGTTTGAGAACATCAAAAGTATGAAACAATTGATTGGCATGTCATAGGGGTTGTGCATGATTTGAATATTTTGTGTGATGAAGATGGAGCATAGCCAGACTATATGATTTTGTAGGGATAGCTTTCTTTGGCCATGTTACTTTGAGAAGACATGGTTTATTTATTAGTATGCTTGAAGTATTATTGTTTTTACGTCAATATTAAAATTTTGTTTCGAATCTTATGGATCTGAATATTCTTGCCACAATAAAGAAGATTACATTGATAAATATGTTAGGTAGCATTCCACATCAAAAATTCTGTTTTTATCATTTACCTACTCGAGGACGAGCATGATTTAAGCTTGGGCATGCTTGATACGTCTCCAACGTATATATAATTTTTTATTGTTCCATGCTATTATATTATCCATCTTGGATGTTTTATATGCATTTATATGCTATTTTATATGATTTTTGGGACTAACCTATTAACCTAGAGCCCAGTGCCAGTGCCAGTTTCTCTTTTTTCCTTGTTTTTGAGTTTCACAGAAAAGGAATATCAAACAAAGTCTAATTGACCTAAAAATTTACGGAGAATATTTTTGGAAAATATAAAAAATACTGGAACGACAAGATATCGGAGAAGAGTCACGAGGCCACCACAAGGATGGAGCCCCCCCCCCTAGGGCATGACCTTCGTCCTTGTCATCGCCTCGTGGACCCCCTAACTTGTTCCCGATGCCAAAAAATCCTATAAATATAGAAACCCCAAAAATAAACCTAGATCGGGAGTTCTGCCGCCACAAGCCTCTGTAGCCATGAAAAACCAATCGGGAGCTCGTTCCGGCACCCTGCCGGAGGGGGAAACAATCATTGGTGGCCATCTTCATCATCCTAGCGCTCCCCATGACGAGGAGGGAATAGTTCACCCTCGGGGCTGAGGGTATGTACCAGTAGCCATGTGTTTGATCTCTCTCTCATGTTCTTGATTTGGAACGATCTTGATGCACCGCGAGCTTTGCTATTTGTAGGATCGAAAGTATGTCTGGAGGGGGGTGATTAGACTACTTGACCAAATAAAAACCTAGCCTTTTCCCAATTTTAAGTCTTGACAATCAGGCTCGTCACTTTGAATTTTTGGGGCACATCAAACAAATGCAGCAAGTTAATGGAATGGCCTCTGATCATACTATGATCTCCTGACTTGGGCAATAATGCATGCCTCAAGATAGTGTTGATAGTGGTTAGGCCAGACAGTAGATAGTACATAGAGCCCATATCGTGAGTCTCCAAGGCTTTGTCAGGAATCTCCTTATACATATTAGCCATGGAGTTGTGATCCTTCTTGTTCTTGGCATATACATCTATGTCATCCTCATGCTCTTCAGGGGCATTGATCAGTTTGGCCCACTCAGCAATTGTTGATTGGTACGTAGTACCTTCAGACATCCAGACAATTCTGCCATCAGGATAGAAATGTGTTGTGGAGTAGAATTGCATAATAAGTTCATCATTCCACTTAGTGAGTTTCTGACCCAAAAACTTGTCCACTCCACATAGCCTGAAGCTGTCATGCACTCCTGGAGAATGGTCTTCATTTTTATCAATATATTTCCAATCTACGCACTTCATATCACAGACAATTGGCTTCTTATCAAGCAAGATAGTTTCACAGAAATCTTGCTGCTCCTTGGTGTGGAACCTGTAATCCACAGCAGTCCTTCTCATAGAATATGGATCAGATTGTCTCCATAGTCTGAAACTTGCATCCTTTCCGATCTTCATGTTTTCTGCCACTCGATGGTTATCATCATGGTCAGGGATCTTTGGCTTGAGCTTCCTAAGCACTTGGGCTTCAGCATCATCTTCTTCTTCAACTCCAGTTTTAGGCACTGGGCCTTGTTCTTCTCAGCAGCTGGTATATTCCTTGTGCTCCTCTTGGGTGCAGACTTGGGAGCTAGAGCATAAGCTTTGGGCGTTGTCTTGGGCTTAGAAGGGGCAACCCCAGACTTGATGGCATCCCCCATCAGCTTTTGAGACTTGGGTGCTGGTGCAACATCCTCTTCCTCTTCTTCCTCATCCTCAACTGGATCTACCATCATAGAGGATCTCCCAATGACTTTGGCCAGTCTTCTTGACCCTTTATTTCCTCTTCTTGCCCTCACCAGCCTCTTTTGGTTCAAGAGTGAACTCAATGGTTTCCTGAGTTGAGGCACTGGCTTTTGACATGGGAACCCTCTTTGCGGGATTCTTCTTGTGCATACCAGGCTTGGTGGATGCAGCTGAGCCAAACTCCTTTTTGACAACCTTTTTCTTGGAGCTCACTTCCTCCTCAGCAGCCACATAGTCTTCATCTTCAGACTCAGAATTTTTCTTTCTCCTCTACCTAGTAGCAACCTTAGGCAGGTTGCTAGGAGTGCTTCTGCTGCCTTCATCATAACTGTCAAAGGGACTAGTGCCCTCACTCACATTCAGATGCTCTTTTGACTTATTCTGGCTATCACTCCGATCAGACATTCTAGGTAAGCAAACTGACAATTGACCCTGTGAATAGTTACGGATGAGATAGAGTGGATGAGCATCACAAAGTGCAAAGATTTTGCAAAACAAATGAGTCAAAAACTTATTTTTAGTTTTCCATGGAAAGCATTTCGGAGCTATCGATTTGTTACACTCGGTGACACCGAAGCAACTTTTGGAGTCTAAACTAGTGAAATTGGTCAGACCGAGACACAGTTCGGTGACTCCAAGATTGCTAGAGTTGAACTCGGCCACACCAATTTGCCAGTTTCGGTCAGACCGAAACATGCAAGTGCAATGGCCTGAGCCAAATCGGTGAGACCGATTTCCACAACTCAGTCGGTCCGAGATGAGTTCGGCAGAAACCTAACCCTAAATTTTCGAATCAAATCTAAACTAAAGGAAGTTTTGACTGGACATGAAGATCTCATACGTGGTAAGAAACATGGCATTGACCTTATGCTCAGAATCGAAGGTAAAAATAATGCACAAGGGGTCAAACTCATACCCTAACTCGGCGATGAGTACGCTACGGCAACAACGACGGTGTTGAAATCCGTTGATGGCGACAGAGACCAGTGATGGGAGGTCGCTGGCGATGAGCGGACGATCCAAAGACCTGAGACGGCAGAGCAGGACACGCGCGAGATGAGAGGTTTTGGAGGAATTTCCAAAATTTGACCCGTCAGTATTTATATCCTGACCCTATCGGTGTGACCAAGTGGAACAACTCGGTGGCACCGAGATGCAGAATCGCAAGAGGTTACTGCAACTTGGTGTGACCGAAATGTTTTAATCGGTTGCACCGATATTGAAAACCTAGATCAACTTAGTGAACTCGTTTAGACCGAAAAGGATGAATCGGTCGGACCGAAATGCACAGAGAGGTTTGTAAGTGCATCTAGTGCCACCCCTAGTTGGTTTTGGAGTATTGACGACAAACTTGGTTGAGGGACTAATGTGTTTGTGAGAATTGCAGGATAACACAGGTAGTAGTCCCTCATTGATTCGGTTTACCTACCAGAGATCACCCCTAAAAATGTATGAAGACATTGAAGACAATGGTGGTATCTGAAGAGATTCACATTGAAGACTATGACATGAGAAGACATCGCATGAAGACTATGGATTGCTAAGACATAGTTGTTTCGTAGTTTCCTTTTCTTCTTTGTTGAGTCATAGAAACCACCATACTGTTAAGTGGGGTCCAAGTGAACAAAGTCAGTGTGACTGAAGTGATGCTCAACCAAATCCTAAGTCTTCGAGTGAAGACAATGAGAGCAAATCTTATCCAGAGCTGGATGAGTCAGCTTTACTTGTAGCCCAAGTCAAGCTGCCGCATGTGTTTGAAATCTGACCGTTGCACACGTGTCAGTTCCTTAGTGACCTAGGGTCATTTCGGACAAATCAGGTCGGTTTGCCTCCTGGCTATAAATATCCCACCCCCTACACCATAAATTGGTGGCTGCTCAGAGTTAGTGCACGGCTTTTATCGTTTGAGAGCAACCCACCTCCGAAGCTTTTGAGAGAGAAATCCTTGCGAGGACAAAGCCCTAAACACCCAGAGCCAAAGAGTGTTAGGCACCACTAAAGTCTTTCTGTCTGCGTGATCTGAAGACTTGTTACACTTGAGGACTGTGAATCCTCCAGCTGGTTAGGCATCGCGTTCTGGGCATCCAAGAGTCATTATGGATTGCGGGTGAACGAAGTCTGTGAAGGTTTGGAAGTCTCCCTTGAAGACTTATCAGAGTGATTGGATGAGGACTGTGTGTCCTTAGCTCAAGGGGAATAAGGTGAAGACGCGGTCTTCTGAGTTGAATCTCAGCCTCCCTAACCACACGTACTGTTGTCACAGCAACTGGAACTGGACCAACAAATCCTTATCCTCACCAAGCAATTGGTTCTATCCTTTACCTCTCTTCACTTACTATTGTCTTCATGAAGTCATTGCATGCTTGCATGATCTGATTGACTTTACTGTGTGAAGACTATTGTTGTTTGGCTTCATACTATCTTCCATCCTGATCCATACTACCTAGCTGCTGATAGTCTTCGTGCTTTCACTTCATTGCTTGCTTGACTATGGCTTGTCTAGTGTAGTCTAACTTCCGCTGCATATCAATAGGTTCATCTGTATTGTTTGTCTTCAAAGCCCCCGTGTTTTGAGGACTTTCATAAAAATCGCCTATTCACCCCCTCTAGTCGATAACTAGCACTTTCAATTGGTATCAGAGCAAGGTGCTCCCTCGTTCTGTGTGATTCGGTTTAACCACCTGGAGTTTTAGCTATGTCGACTGCAGGGATAATCAAAGTCTCCACTGCGTGCCTTGTCTTCGATGGCACTGATTACCCCTACTGGAAGAATAAGATGTGCATGCATCTTGAAGCCATTGATGTCGACCTCTGGTATGTCGTCAAGAACGGCGTTCCCAAGGCCGGTGAAGGTGTCACCCCTGCTGATGTCAAGAAGTTCATTCAACTGGATTCTACTGCCGAGAACATCATCTATGGTCATCTGACCAAAGGACAGTATGGTCGTGTGATTGCTCTGGAAACTGCGAAGCTAGTCTGGGACTGGCTCTCCAAGGTCAACGAAGGTGTCTCAACCCATAGAGACTCAAGGGTCAGTGTTCTTCGCAACCTCTTCAACCGCTCCAAGAGAAATGACAATGAGAATGTTCAGCTGACGTTTGATCGCCTCACTGACATCACAAATGAGCTTCATGCACTCGGCACCACTGAGATCACCAAGCATGAAATCGTCAAGACACTCTTGAGATCACTCGACGGCTCATTTGACACCCTGGCCCTGATGATTCAAGAACGCCCTGACTTCAATACTCTCGATCCGTCTGACATACTTGAGAGGCTCAACACACATGAGTTCCAGTTATCTGAGAAAAATGATATATGTGGTCCCAACTATGGTCGAACTCATGCTTTGAAGGCAAAGGTTGTTTCCTCATTTCAAGAAGAATCTGACTGCAGTTCTGAGGACCCTGAAGACATCGGAAAGGAACTTGCCATGCTAGTGAAGAAATTCCAGAGGTTCACCAAGAAGAAAGGCTCCAGAAAATCTTCAAAATCCATCTTAAGAAATGATGAAGCTTCCTCCCGTGACTACAAGAAGAGAATGTGCCACAAGTGCAAGAAACCTGGTCACTACATCTTTGAATGTCCTCAATGGGACAATGAGAACAAGAAGAAGAAGAAGAAGAAGAAGAAGAAGAAGAAGAAGAAGAAGAAGAAGAAGAAGAAGAATAAGAAGAAGAAGAAGAAGAAGAAGAAGAAGAAGAAGAAGAGGAAGAAGAAGAAGAAGAACAAGAGCAAGAGCAAGGAATATGATTCTTATGACAACAAGAAGAAGAAATCCTCAAAGTATTCTTCCAAGTCTTCGTCAAAGTCTTCATCACACAAGAAGAGCTCATCCAGCAAGGCTCGTGCGTTTGTTGGCAAGGAGATGGATTTAGAGGAGGAGTCTGCATCTGAGGAGGTGGAGATGGAGTCTGAAGAGGAATCAGATTCAGGCGTGGCAAGCCTGGCTCTAGCTTCATCATACGTCGCCAAGTCCATCTTTAACACTAAAGACAATGACCTCGTCACCAACGCTGATGCTAATGATGAGGATGACTCTGCACGCACCTACTGCTTCATGGCACGTGGTGCCAAGGTAAACTCACGCGATGCTTACTATTGATAACCCACAAGTATAGGGGATCGCAACAGTTTTCTAGGGTAAAGTATTCAACCCAAATTTATTGATTCGACACAAGGGGAGCCAAAGAATATTCTCAAGTACTAGCAGCTGAGTTGTCAATTCAACCACACCTGGAAACTTAATATCTGCAGCAGAGTATTTTGTAGCAAAGTAATATGATAGTAGTGGTAACTGTCGCAAAAGTGATGTTTTTGGTATTTTGTAGTGATGATAGCAATAGCAACGGAAAAGTAAATAAGCGAAGAACAATATGTGGAAAGCTCGTAGGCAATGGATCGGTGATGGAGAATTATGCTGGATGCGGTTCATCATGTAACAATCATAACATAGGGTGACACAGAACTAGCTCCAATTCATCAATGTAATGTAGGCATGTATTCCGAATATAGTCATACGTGCTTATGGAAAAGAACTTGCATGACATCTTTTGTCCTACCCTCCCGTAGCAGCGGGGTCCTAATGGAAACTAAGTGATATTAAGGCCTCCTATTAACAGAGTACCGGAACAAAGCATTAGCACCTAGTGAATACATGAACTCCTCAAACTACGGTCATCACCGGGAGTGGTCCCAATTATTGTCACTTCGGGGTTGTCGGATCATAACACATAGTAGGTGACTATAGACTTGCAAGATAGGATCAAGAACACTCATATATTGATGAATACATAATAGGTTCAGATCTAAAATCATGGCACTTGGGCCCTAGGGACAAGCATTAAGCATAGCAAAGTCATAGCAACATCAATCTCAGAACATAGTGGATACTAGGGATCAAACCCTAGCAAAACTAACTCGATTACATGATAGATCTCATCCAACACATCACCGTCCAGCAAGCCTACGATGGAATTACTCACGCACGGCGGTGAGCATCATGAAATTGGTTATGGAGGATGGTTGATGATGACGATGGCGATGGATTCCCCTCTCCGGAGCCCCGAACGGACTCCAGATCAGCCCACCCGAGAGGTTTTAGGGCTTGGCGACGGCTTCGTATCGTAAAACGTGATGAATCTTTCTCTCTGTTTTTTTCTCTCTCCGAAACCAAATATATAGAGTTGGAGTTGAGGTCGGAGGAGCTCCAGGGGGCCCACGAGGTAGGGGGCGCGCCCTAGGGGGGCGCCCTCCACCCTCGTGGACAGGTGGTGGGCCCCTTGGTCTTCATCTTTTGCAAGGATTTTTTATTATTTCCGAAAAGATGTTCCGTGAAGTTTTAGGTCATTCCGAGAACTTTTGTTTCTGCACATAAATAACACCATGGCAATTCTGCTGAAAACAACGTTAGTCCGGGTTAGTTCCATTCAAATCATACAAGTTAGAGTCCAAAACAAGGGCAAAAGTGTTTGGAAAAGTAGATACGATAGAGACGTATCAACTCCCCCAAGCTTAAACCATTGCTTGTCCTCAAGCAATTCAGTTGATAAACTGAAAGTGATAAAGAAAAACTTTTACAAACTCTGTTTGCTCTTGTTGTTGTAAATATGTAGAGCCAGCATTCAAGTTTTCAGCAAAGATTATGACTAACCACATTCAAAATAACGCCTAGGTCTCATGTTTACTCATATCAATGGCATAATCAACTAGCGAGCAATAATAATAAATTTTGGATGACAACACTTTCTCAAAACAATCATAATATGATATAACAAGATGGTATCTCGCTAGCCCTTTCTGAGACCGCAGAACATAAATGCAGAGCACCTTTAAAGATCAAGGACTGACTAGACATTGTAATTCATGGTAAAAGAGATCTAGTCAAGTCATACTCAATGTAAACTAACAGTAATGAATGCAAATGACAGTGGTGCTCTCCAACTGGTGCTTTTTAATAAGAGGATGATGACTCAACATGAAAGTAAATAGATAGGCCCTTCGCAGAGGGAAGCAGGGATTTGTAGAGGTGCCAGAGCTCGGTTTTCAAATAGAGATGAATAATATTTTGAGCGGTATACTTTCACCGTCAACATAACAACCAAGAGATGGCGATATCTTCCATGCTACACACATTATAGGCGGTTCCCAAAAAGAATGGTAAATTTTATACTCCCCCTCCACCAACAAGCATCAATCCATGGCTTGCTCGAAACAACGAGTGCCTCCAACTAGCAACAGTCCCAGGGGGAGTTTTGTTTGCAATTATTTTGATTTAGTTTGCATAAAGCATGGGACTGGGCATCCCGGTGACCAGCCACTTTCTCGTGAGTGAGGAGCGGAGTCCACTCCTCTTGAGAATAACCTACCTAACATGGAAGATACGGACAACCCTAGTTGATACATGAGCTATTCAAGCATACAAAATAGGATGATTATTTGAAGGTTTAGAGTTTGGCACATACAAATTTACTTGGAACGGCAGGTAGATACCGCATATAGGAAGGTATAGTGGACTCATCTGGAATAACTTTGGGGTTTATGGGATTGGATGCACAAGCAATATTCCCGCTTAGTACAGGTGAAGGCTAGCAAAAGACTGGGAAGCGACCAGCTAGAGAGCGACAACAGTCATGAACATGCATTAAAATTAATCAACACAGAATGCAAGCATGAGTAGGATATAATCCACCATGAACATAAATATCGTGGAGGCTATGTTGATTTTGTTTCAACTACATGTATGAACATGTGCCAAGTCAAGTCACTTAAATCATTCAGAGGAGGATACCACCCTATCATACCACATCACAACCATTTTTAATAGCATGTTGGCATGCAAGCTAAACAATTTTAAGCTCCTAGCTAATCAAGCATGGCACAAGAAACTATGATCTGTAGTTGTCATTGCAAACATGTTTATTCATAATAGGCTGAATCAGGAACGATGAACTAATCATATTTACAAAAAACAAAAGAGGTCGAGTTCATACCATCTTTTCTCATCTCAGTCAGTCCATCATATATCGTCATAATTGCCTTTCACTTGCACGACCGCATGATGTGAATAATAATAATTGTGCACGTGCATTGGACTAAGCTGGAATCTGCAAGCATTCAATAAGCAAGAGAAGACAAGGCAATATGGGCTCTTTTGTCAGATCAACAATAATGCATATAAGAGCCACTTCAACAAATTAATTACGGTCTTCTCCTATCAACCCCCAAAGAAAAGAAAAAGAAATAAAACTATTTACACGGGAAAGCTCCCAACAAGCAAAAGAAGAACATGAAATCTTTTTGGGTTTTCTTTTTAATTACTAGTACAAGCATGGAAAGTAAACTAATTAAAAGCTGCAACTAATTTTTTTTGGGTATTTCTTAAGATTTATTAAACACACAAGAAGAAAGCATGAAAAGGAAAATGAACTAGCATGGATGATACAATGAAAAAGTATGAGCACCGACATCTAGCAATGAGTGTGTGAACATGAATGTAATGTCGGTGGGAAATACGTACTCCCCCCAAGCTTAGGCTTTTGGCCTAAGTTGGTCTATGGCCACAGTTGGCCTGGTTGATATCCATAGTAATAGTTGGGGTCGTACTGAGATGAACATGACTCTGATTGCCACTGGTTGGCAATCATCTCCGGATCCCACAGGTAATTAGACTATCGTGGAGGATCAATTTGTGTTTCTGACTCTAGCTCTGTGGTTGATGTGGGATTCTGGTAAGCGTGAATGTCCTCCGGCGAGACAAGGTACTTGCCTGAAGATAAATCAAACAAGGAAGGAGCAGGCAAGGTGATTGTCTCAGGGTGATGTTTATAAAAGAACAATTTGTATTTCAGCTCGCCTTCCCTATTCTTTATAATAAAATCATGCGCTACCATACTCTTATAATCTAAATAAATAGTAGGCAACAGTTTTTCTTCTCTTTCATAGTGCCTAATAGGTATATTATAATGTGCAGCAAGATGTGAAGCATAAATACCACCAAAGATGGGGCCCTTAGTACGGTTCAGACTTAACCGTTTAGCAATAATACCGCCCATACTAACAGTGTTATCAGAATATAAACCATGGAGCAGAAGGGTAATATCAGGGACACTAAGGTTTCCACAGTTTCCGTGACCAATTAAGTGACGACTAGCAAATATTGCAAAATAGCGTAAAACAGGAAAATGTATGCTAGTGATTCTTGCATTGGAAGCCTTCCTAATTTCCCCTACAGTAATAGTGTCAATAAACCCATCCAGATCCTTGCGATGTGGTTCCTCTAAACTACCCCTGAAAGTTACTTTGCAAACCCTGCAGAATTCATATAGTGACACCTTCTTAACCACATCATATAAATGAAACTCTACTGAAGGAGGTGATTCCTTAGGACAATAGTAGAAGTTTTGCACAAAAGTATTGGTGAGTAAGAGATACTGCTCGCGTTGGTCGCGGAGGAAGTCGGTGAGGCCAGCATTCTCAGCCAATGAATAGAAATCATTATAAATCCCAGCTTCTCTCAAGAAATCATCGGAAGGCCATTCACACGGCCGGACCTCCGCGGTGCAAGTCAAATTATATTTGAGCTTTTGTGCTTCTTCATTTTGCTTTTTCCCTTGAGCTTCGGCTCGATGAGCCCCTCAAAAATCTCTTCATCATTTTCTAAAAAATTCTGAAATTTTTAGTAACTTCAAAATAAAAGTGAACCAAACTCAATAATATTGATAGCAACTACTCCTACAAGTGCCTAGGGCCTATATCATGCATCACAACTACTTTTGACCATATAAATTTGGCATGCAAGCTCAAGAATAGGGTCACCTAAGCAGCAGAAATATGCAATGAATAAAGCACTAGAACAAAAACTAATTGGACCAATGGAGGAGTCACATACCAAGGAACAATCTCCCCAAGCAGTTTTGTGAGAGGTGCTTTGAGCAAGGAGATCGAAAATGGCAGCAAAATGTGCTAGAACTCGTGCTTGAGCTGGATATTCGTGTTTGTGGGAGGAAGAAGAAGTGTACGGGTGCAGGAATAAGTGGAGGAGGTCCACCGTGGGCCCATGAGGCAGGGGCGCGCCGAGGGGGTAGGGCGCGCCCTCCACCCTCGTGGCCAGGTGGTTGATCCCCCTGCTGTGTTCCCAGTTACAGATATTCTCAAATAATCTAGAAAAAACATATTTAAATTTCAGGGCATTTGGAGAACTTTTATTTTCGGGGTATTTTTATATTGCACAGATAATCAGATAACAGACGGACTACTTATTTTTATTTTATTTAATATAAATATTAGAAAGTAAAAAAGAAAGTACAGAGAGTGGTGCTTTCTAGTTTCATTCATCTCATGCTCATCAAAAGGAATCCACTAACAAGGTTGATCAAGTCTTGTTAACAAACTCATTCCGAATAACATGGAACCGGCGAAATTTCGAATAACACTATGTTACCTCAACGGGGATATGCACATCCCCAATAATTAGAATATCATATTTCTTTTTGACAGTAGGAAGAGGAAATTCAAAACCTCCAAATATAATCGATGGAATTTTTCCAATAGAGTTGATACTATGAACTTGAGGTTGTTTCCTCGGAAAGTGTACCGTATGCTCATTACCATTAACATGAAAAGTGACATTGCCTTTAGTGCAATGAATAACAGCCCCTGCGGTGTTCAAAAAAGGTCTTCCAAGAATAATACACATACTATCGTCCTCGGGAATATCAAGAATAAGAAAGTCCATTAAAATAGTAACGTTTGCAACTACAACATGTACATCCTCACAAATACCGACAGGTATAGCAGTTGATTTATCAGCCATTTGCAAAGATATTTCAGTAGGTGTCAACTTATTCAAATCAAGTCTATGATATAAAGAGAGAGGCATAACACTAACACCGGCTCCAAGATCACATAAACCAGTTTTAACATAGTTTCTTTTAATGGAGCATGGTATAGTGGGTACTCCTGGATCTCCAAGTTTTTTTGGTATTCCACCCTTAAAAGTATAATTAGCAAGCATGGTGGAAATTCCAGCTTCCGGTATCTTCGTTTTATTAGTAACACTATCTTTCATATACTTAGCATAAGGATTCATTTTGAGCATATCAGTTAATCGCATACGCAAAAATATAGGTCTAATCATTTCAGCAAAGCGCTCAAAATCCTCATCATCCTTTTTCTTGGATGGTTTGAGAGGAAAAGGCATGGGTTTCTGAACCCAAGGCTCTCTTTCCTTACCATGTTTCCTAGCAACAAAGTCTTTCTTATCATATCGTTGATTCTTTGATTGTGGGTTATCAAGATCAATAGGAGGTTCAATTTCTATATCATTGCTAGGTTGAGCATCATCATGCCGGACCGCCTCCTCGACCTCGCCCCACCTCTCCATCGCTGGTGCCAACGCCTCACCGCCGCATCACCACGACCGTCCCCGACCTCTTCCTCGCCGGTTGACCTGGAGCCACGCCGTCCCCTTCCCTCCAACGTCTGTGAGGGCCACGCCCCCTCCTCTCTCGGTCGCGGACGCACTCTGACGCCCGCTCCAGGTCACCGCTCACCTGCATCGCCCTCTCTCGCTCGCAGAGGCCTGCGCTCTCCCGTGCCCGGTTTCGGCCATTTCTACACGCCGCCGTCGTCGTCGTGGGTTCCGGCAACCCCCGCGTCGCCAGCCGCCGCGGACCGACGCGCGCCGTCATCCCTGACCCATAGCCGCTCTCTGCTGACCAAAGGGTCACCGGAGCGGCGAGTCCAGCGACCCACCGCCGCCCTTTGTACCCATCGCCAGTGTGCCCCTGCGCGGGTCACTGCCAAGTGGGCCCTGCCGGGTTAGCCACTAGCCACCACCACAAACCAGGGCCTAACCCCCCGCCTACTGACAGCCCGTGCCCGCTCACTTTTTAACTTAATTAAAATAGGGTTGAAACCATGTTTAAATCTCTAGAGTATGACATGTGGGCCCCCATGTTAATTAAACTGATTTTTAAAATAAATCTAGTAACTAACAGCCACTAACTGTGGGGCCCAGCCCCTTTAAAAAACAACAAAATGTATTTTAAAAATAAGAATAAGTAATTAGTTAATTAACTAATTAATTAAATAGGTAATTAATTAACTTAATTAACTCTCTTCAGTACCTAACTAACTTGATTAGTTAATTAAAACTGTTAATTAGTTGTTAGTCTATGACAGAACGGTCCCACACGCCAGGGTTGACTTTGGTCAACTCTGTTGACTGCTGACGTCATGATAACGTCATGCTGATGCAATAACCCCATTTTAGATTTAATAATAATTTTAGAATATTATTTAAAACTTTAATAAATTAATTTAAAATAATCCGTAGCTCGGATCGAAAAACTTTGTACATGAAAGTTGCTTAGAACGACGAGACGAATCCGGATACGCACCCCGTTCGTCCGCCACACATCCCTAGCATAGCGAACACGCAACTTTCCCCTCTGATTCATCTGTCCGAAAACGCGAAACATCGGGGATACTTTCCTGGATGTTTCCCCCTTCGCCAGTATCGCCTAGTACTGCGTTAGGTCACCCCTGGCACCGCGTTTTGCCTTGTTATATGTTTGTGATGCTTGTTTGCCCCGTATTTACTGCTTCTTCCCCCCTCTTCTCTCCGGTAGACCCCGAGACCGATGTAGCCCCTGTGATCGACTACGTCGACGACGACCCCTCCTTGCCAGAGCAACCAGGCAAGCAAACCCCCTTGAGCATTCCGATATCGCCCATTTCTTTCCCTCTCATGCTTGCATTAGGACTGCTACTGCTTTTTGTATGATCCTACTCTGATGCATAGCCTGTTGTTGTTACCTGCTTTCGTACCTTACCTGCTTATCCTAAACTGCTTAGTATAGGATGGTTAGTGATCCATCAGTGACCCCCACCTTGTCCCAGTTGCCTCGCTTTATGTTTGATGACTCGATCAACGTGATCGACGTCCAGGCCCCGACACCGCACATCACCCCCTAGTTGTATGACTCTGCAGAGTTACCATTGAGTGCCGAGGGTGGAACCTCTTACATCACTCCTGATGAGATCTCCGTAGTGTAGCTTTACGGTTGAGGTCATCGAGGGTGATTTCCTCCTTAACCACTTTCGTTACGGCTCTGTCATGCAACCCATCAAACATGAACCTCGAGGGTGGATCCTCTTACATTCAGCTTGATGACAACATCGAGTGCAATTCACCGGGGGTGATTTCTCGGGTTTTCCCCTTGGTGTTAGACACACAGTTACTATGGTAACTATGACTTTGCACTGAACCATGTTACTAAAGACGGGTCGACCCTGAGTGGTACCCGCGCGAGCTTAATTGCGAGTGATGTGGAGTCGGGTTGACCTGGAAGGTGCCCGCGAGATACTTACGAGGCGTGGCCGGGCATTCTTAGCCCTTGCCACAAGTACTCGAGACGGGGCGACGGGGTCACATCGATCGTGAGTCTCTGCTCGTTACCGCGTGCTCCTAATCCACTATGGTTTGGATATTTGATCCAAGGGGCCTCTGGCCTGATAGCACTAACCATCACGTGGGCATAGTATGGACGTTCTGCGTCGTATACATCAGCCGAAACTTAATAGACATCAGCGACTGAGCGACGCACGCCGGGTTGGACTGCGTAAGCTCCTGCCTTGTTGAAGGAGGTAGCTAGGTCTGCTCACCGGCCGCGTACGCAACGTGCATGAGTTCCCGGGGAGATGGCACATGACCCCTGGGGGCATAGGTTTAGTCCGATGTGTTGTCCTCTCTACTAAGCCTAGGTCGAGTTGCGGCGTATTGTTTGGCCGAGGCCGGGCATGACCTAGGAAAGTGTGTCCGGCCGGAGTTAATCGAGCGTGGTGGGTAAGTTGGTGCACCCCTGCAGGGAAGAAAACATCTATCGATAGCCTGTCCTACGGTAACGGACACTTGGAGTTGTATCCCGATCGATACAACTAGAACTGGATACTTGTGATGAGAAATGGACTGTGATGAGAAATGGACGGTGATGAGAATTGGATTGTGATGATAACTGGATAGTATGGCTCTGGGATTGCTTTCTTGTAGGGAGTCGAGAAAGGATCTCTGGCCAAGGTTGATAACATTACTGCTACTTTACTTTATGCTACTCTACTCCCTCCTGTTGCTGCAAGATGGTGGTTTCCAGAAGATGCTAGTCTTTGATAGGCTAGACTTTCCCCTTCCCTTCTGACATTCCGCAGTTTAGTCCACAGATACAACCCATTTCCTTTGATACATATGCATACTTGGTTTAGATATGATGTAAGTCTTGCGAGTACTTTGGATGAGTACTCACGGTTGCTTTGCTACCTCTTTTTCCCCTATATCCGGTTGTTGCGACCAGATGACGGATCCGAGGAGCCAGACGATGCCACTGATTACTACTACTACCCGGAGGATGCCTACTACTACGTGAAGACCGCAGACGACTAGGAGTAGTTAGGAGACTCCCAGGCAGGAGGCCTTGCCTTTTCGATCGTTGTTGCTTTTGTGCTAGCCTTCTTAAGGCACACTTGTCTAACTTATGTCTGTACTCAGATATTGTTTCTTCCACTGACTGTTGTGTATTCGAGCTTATGTATTCGAGCCCTCGAGGCCCCTGGCTTGTAATATAAAGCTTGTATTATTTTCATTTGTGTCTAGAGTTGTGTTGTGATATCTTCCCGTGAGTCCTTAATCTTGATCGTACATATTTGCGTGTATGATTAGTGTACGATTGAATCGAGGGCGTCACACAGAGGGCTCACCAGAGTCACCCTAACAAAAATGTTTTGCAGGGAAACCATACTCAGGCATATGAATATGAGTGTGTTTCATCAAACCGCCATGTTCATAAGACCAAGAACTACTCTGCTTATTCTTATGAGTATTATTCACCTCCTGCAAGACTATTTGCTAGGGCTCCAATGCCAAAGTTCTCAGATGCTGCACTTCGACTCATTACTTCGAAGCCACCCCTGAAAATGTGGGTGGTTAAGAAAACTTAACTCTCTTTTGCAGGGAAGGGTCTCCAGCCGGAAATCAAAGGCGACAAATGCTATTGCTGGGGACCTAAAAGATCTTGTGGGGCGCAAGATAAAATGCCCAAATGGTCTTACTATGTGTTTTGTTCCTGAATCGCTTGCGAATCATCCTATCAGTCCTAACCTGGATCTGAGCTTTCATAATCCACTCGTTCATCAAATGTTTATGCTTCACAATACCCTTGGTGAAGCCTATCCCCCAAACTGCACTTTAGGGTATGACACCACATGCTTCAGAATGGATTATGGACAGTGGATGCACTAATCACATGACTGGTGATCGTGATATTTGTAAAATATCGTTGCCTTGTTCTAATGAAATCTGAGAAGTCTCTAGTCTTTGAAGGATATCGAAAAGACGATTTGTACATGGTGGATTTCTCAGCAGGACCATAGTTGGCCGCGTGTCTTCTAGCAAAAACTTCAGAGTGCTGGCTCTGGCATCGGAGGCTAGGGCATGCTGGCATGAGGAACTTATACACTCTCACGAAGAAGAAACACGCCGTAGGCATCGAGGGTGTCAAGTTCAAGAAGGATCATCTATGTGGTGCCTGCGAAGTTGGGAAGATGACTAGGGCCAAGCATCCCTCGAAGACAATCATGACGACATCATGTCCAGACGAGATGCTTCACATGGACCTATTCAGCCCTACTCATTACTCCACTCTTACTACCACTTCTTGTGTCTATGGTTTCGTTGTTGTTGATGATTAATCTAGATATACCTAGGTGCATATAATTCTCTACAAGACTGAAGTGCATGATGTCTTCAGAAGATTTGCCAATCGTGCCATGATGAACTATGGCATCAAGATCAAGCACGTCAGAAGTGACAACGACACAGAGTTCAAGAACACTGGCCTCGACACCTATCTTGATACGTTGGGCATCACTCATGAGTTCTCAGCTCCATACACACCTCAGCAGAATGGCATCATGGAGCGCAAGAACAGAACCCTCATTGAGATGGCTCGGACGATGCTTGATGAGTATAAGACTCTAAGGAAGTTCTGGCGTGAAGCCATTGATACTACATGCCATGTCATCAACCGTGTCTATCTTCACAAGCTTCTAAAGAAGACATCATATAAGCTACTAACTGGTAAGTATCCAAGCGTCAGCTACTTCAGAGTATTTGGTGCTAGGTGTTGGATCAAGGATCCGCATAACACTTCAAAATCTGCACCGAAAGCACATGAAGGTTTTATGCTCAGTTACGGAAAGGATTCACACTCCTACAGAGTCTTCAACCTCTTTCACTATAAAGTGGTTGAAACTATGGATGTGCGGTTCGATGAGACTAACGGCTCGCAAAGAGAGCACCTGCCAAATGTGCTAGATGAAGTCCCTCATGGTGAATCGATTAAGCTTATGGGTACTGGAGAAATCATACCTTTAGAGGCATGGGCTGAAGAGGAACTTATCATTTCTGCACCAAATCAACCTGAAGACTCTGCTCAGCCTAAAGCCAATAATGAAGACAAAGACAATGATCAGCAAGGGCAAAATCTTTGTCCAGTTCATCCTCGTGTTGCAAATGAAGTACAGATTAAGAAGATAATTGATAGCATCAATGCACCTGGTCCCCTCACTCGTTCAAGAGCAACACAGCTAGCAAATTTCTGTGGGCACTTTGCATTTGTCTCTATATTTGAACCCAAGAAAGTTGCTGAAGCCTTCATGGATTCAAGCTATGCAAGAAGAGCTTCAACAGTTCGAGCTGAACAATGTATGGGAACTGGTCAAGCATCCTGATCCTCGCAAGCACAATATCATAGGCACAAAATGGATCTATCACAACAAACAAGATGAGCATGGTAAAGTTGTCAGAAACAAGGCTCGTCTCGTTGCTCAAGGATACACTCAAGTTGAAGGGATTGACTTCGATGAAACATTTGCTCCGGTGGCTAGGCTTGAAGCCATTCGCATACTGCTAGCCTATGCCAATCATCACAACATCCTTCTGTATCAAATGGATGTAAAGAGTGCCTTTCTCAATGGCAAGATTGAAGAAGAAGTGTATGTTGCACAACCACCTCGCTTTGAAGATCCAAAACATCCTGATATGGTATACAAGCTCAACAAGGCACTATATGACCTCAAACAAGCCCCTCATGCTTGGTATGACACACTCAAAGACTTCCTGAAGAGCAAAGGCTTCAAACCTGGTTCCCTGGATCCCACTCTCTTCACGAAGACATACGATGGTGAACTGTTTGTGTGCTAGATCTATGTGGATGACATTATCTTTGGCTGCACTAACAACAGATATAGTGATGAGTTTGGGCACATGATTCAAGAGCAATATTAGATGTCCATGGTGGGTGAGCTGAAGTTCTTCCTTGGTCTTCAAATCCGTCAGCAGAGCAATGGCATCTTCATATCTCAAGAGAAATACCTCAAAGATTGCCTGAAGAAGTTTGGAATGCAAGACTGCAAAGGATACACGACGCCAATGCCAACCAAAATTCATCTGGGTCCCGACGACAATGGTAAAGAGTTTGATCAAAAGGTATACCGCTCCATGATTGGTTCTTTACTCTATTTATGTGCATCTAGACTAGATATCATGCTTAGCGTTTGTATGTGTGCCCAATTCCAAGCGACACCAAAGGAATGACATCACTTAGCTGTGAAGCGAATTCTTCGATATTTGGCTTACACCCCAACACTAGGATTATGGTATCCAAAGGGCTCGGAGTTTGATCTAGTTGGATTCTCATATGCTGATATGTTGGTGACAAGGTTGATCGCAAGTCTACATCAGGCACATGTCACTTTCTTGGACGATCTCTTGTCTGTTGGTCTTCAAAGAAGCGGAATTGTGTGTCTCTCTCCACTGTTGAATCTGAATACATTGCTGTCGGATCTTGTTGTGCTCGGCCTCTATGGATGAAGCAAACTCTCAAGGACTATGGCATCCATCTGAAGCAAGTGCCACTCAACTACTACAATGAAAGCGCCATCAAGATTGCCAACAACCTAGTTCAGCACTCGAAGACAAAGCACATTGAAATTCGTCATCACTTTCTCAGAGACCATGTCATGAAGGAAGATATTGGTATCATTCACGTCAACACTGAAGAGCAATTGGCAGATATCTTCACACAACCCTTGGATAAGAAAAGGTTTTGCAAGTTGCGGTGTGAGCTAAATATCTTGGAATCCTCAAATGTCCTGTGATTGGACACACATCCTAACGCTTATGCAGGTTGATGACTTAGATGTGCAACACACGAAGTAAAGTGTATCTTCAATAAATGAAGACATACACTCTAAGTGTGAAAACATTAACGCGGAATTTGACTTCGGAGCGCCACGATAATTGTGCGTCGTGTCTGGGTCTAATACTTCCTATATGGTGGGTATCGCCACCACCAAAGTCTTGCTTGAAGTGTTTTCAATTGGCGTCACATTTCATAATCTTCGCTTTTGGTTTTGTCTTCAACATTGATTCGACTTCATGTTTATCTTCACAATGTTGATTTGGTATCATATTGATATATACTCCCTCCGTTCTGATTTACTTGTCGTGGTTTTAGTTCAAATTTGAACTAAAACCACGACAAATAAATCGAAACGGAGGGAGTACATATATTGGTGTTCTGTCCTCTACAGCATTCACTTATAGCTATGACTTCATGTTTGAATCTTTTGATCTAAGTGAATGTGATCGGACCCTAACCCCATCTATGCTTCTACCTCTACCTATCCAAATCATATGCATTCTATTGAAATTGTCGATTGTCTTCTCTGAGTCCTTGTTAGCAGAAGACACACAGACAAAAATTGAATCTATTTTAAATGCTATATCCTTATTGCCCGAAACCCGGAGAAGTCGGAACGACCACCCAACAATCCAGGTGTGCGTGGGAACATGGAACAACTTCCAATGTGTTGCATGCATGCCACATGTCATTCAGATGTGAACCGCCAAGGGCACCTGCGTAATTACGCTGTGCTGTCCCTTTCCTTATAAATACTCATCTCACCACGGTCATTGTCTCTTCTTCCACCTCACCACCTCACACAAACCCTAGCACCTCCGCTAGCTCGCAACGACGCCGGAGACGAAGCGCTTAGCTGCCGTGACTTCTTCGATGCCGTCCTCATGCCGGCCGCGGACCTTGTGTTGGAAATATGCCCTAGAGGCAATAATAAAAGCATTATTATTATATTTCCTTGTTCATGATAGTTGTCTTTATTCATGCTATAATTGTGTTATCCGGAAATCGTAATACATGTGTGAATAATAGACACCAACATGTCCCTAGTAAGCCTCTAGTTGACTAGCTCGTTGATCAACAGATAGTCATGGTTTCCTAACTATGGACATTGGATGTCATTGATAATGAGATCACATCATTAGGAGAATGATGTGATGGACAAGACCCAATCCTAAACATAGCACAAGGTCATATAGTTCGTTTGCTAGAGTTTTCTAATGTCAAGTATCCTTTCCTTAGACCATGAGATCGTGTAACTCCCGGATACTGTAGGAGTGCTTTGGGTGTACCAAACATCACAACGTAACTGGGTGACTATAAAGGTAGACTACGGGTATCTCCGAAAGTGTCTGTTGGGTTGACACGGATCAAGACTGGGATTTGTCACTCCGTATGACGGAGAGGTATCACTGGGCCCACTCGGTAATGCATCATCATTATGAGCTCAAAGTGACCAAGTGTCTGGTCATGGGATCATGCATTACGGTACGAGTAAAGTGACTTGCCGGTAACGAGATTGAACAAGGTATTGGGATACCGACGATCGAATCTCGGGCGAGTAACATACCGACTGGCAAAGGGAATTGTGTACGGGGTTGCTTGAATCCTCGACATCGTGGTTCATCCGATGAGATCATCGAGGAGCATGTGGGAGCCAACATGGGTATCCAGATCCCGCTGTTGGTTATTGACCGGAGAGTCGTCTCGGTCATGTCTACATGTCTCCCGAACCCGTAGGGTCTACACACTTAAGGTTCGGTGACGCTAGGGTTGTAGGGATATGTATATGCAGTAACCCGAATGTTGTTCGGAGTCCCGTATGAGATCCCGGACATCACGAGGAGTTCCGGAATGGTTCGGAGGTAAAGAATTATATATAGGAAGTGCTATTTCGGCCATCGGGACAAGTTTCGGGGTCACCGGTATTGTACCGGGACCACCGGAAGGGTCCCGGGGGTCCACCGGGTGGGGGCCACCTACCCCGGGGGGCACATGGGCTGTAGGGGGTGTGCCTTGGCCTACATGGGCCAAGGGCACCAGCCCCAAGAGGCCCATGCGCCTAGGGTTTAAGATGGGAAGAGTCCCAAAGGGGGAAGGCACCCCCTAGGTGCCTTGGGGGGGAGGGACTCCTCCCTTGGCCGCCGCCCCCCTAGGAGATTGGATATCCTAGGGCCGGCGCCCCCCTTAGGCCCCCTATATATAGTGAGGGAAGGAGGGCCTCTCATACCACGCCTTTGGTGCATCCCTCTCCCTCTCCAACACCTCCTCCTCCTCCGTAGAGCTTGGCGAAGCCCTGTCGGAGTACTGCAGCTCCATCACCACCACGCCGTCGTGCTGCTGCTGGAACCATCTTCCTCAACCTCTCCTTCCCCCTTGCTGGATCAAGAAGGAGGAGACATCACGCTGACCGTACGTGTGTTGAACGCGGAGGTGCCGTCTGTTCGGCGCTAGGATCTCCGGTGATTTGGATCACGTTGTGTACGACTACCTCATCCCCGTTCTTTGAACGCTTCCGCTCGCGATCTACAAAGGTATGTAGATGCATCCGATCACTCGTTGCTAGATGAACTCATAGATGGATCTTGGTGAAACCGTAGGAAAATTTTTGTTTTCTGCAACGTTCCCCAACAGTGCCATCATGAGCTAGGTCTATGCGTAGTTCTTCTTGCGCGAGTAGAACACAATTTGTTGTGGGCGTAGATGTTGTCAACTTTCTTGCCGCTACTAGTCTTATCTTGCTTCAACGGTACTGTGGGATGAAGAGGCCCGGACCAACCTTACACGTACGCTTACGTGAGACCGGTTCCACCGACTAACATGCACTAGTTGCATAAGGTGGCTGGCGGGTGTCTGTCTCTTCCACTTTAGTTGGAGCGGATTCGATGAAAAGGGTCCTTATGATGGGTAAATAGAAGTTGACAAATCACGTTGTGGCTTTCACGTAGGTAAGAAAACGTTCTTGCTAGAATCCTATTTCAGTCACGTAAAAACTTGCAACAACAATTAGAGGACGTCTAACTTGTTTTTGCAGCAAGTGTTTTGTGATATGATATGGCCAAAGTTGTGATGAATGATGAATGATATATATGTGATGTATGAGATGTTCATGCTATTGTAATAGGAATCGCGACTTGCATGTCGATGAGTATGACAACCGGCAGGAGCCATAGGAGTTGTCTTTATTTTTTGTATGACCTGCGTGTCATTGAGAAACGCCATGTAAATTACTTTACTTTATTGCTAAACGCGTTAGCCATAGTAGTAGAAGTAATAGTTAGCGAGTAACTTCATGGAGACATGATGATGGAGATCATGATGATGGAGATCATGGTGTCAAGCCGGTGACAAGATGATCATGGAGCCCCAAGATGGAGATCAAAGGAGCTATGTGATATTGGCCATATCATGTCACTATTATTATTTGATTGCATGTGATGTTTATCATGTTTTGCATCTTGTTTACTTAGAACGACGGTAGTAAATAAGATGATCCCTCATAATAATTTCAAGAAAGTGTTCCCCCTAACTGTGCGCCGTTGCGACAGTTCGTTGTTTCAAAGCACCACGTGATGATCGGGTGTTAGATTCCGACGTTCACGTACAACGGGTGTAAGACAGATTTACACATGCAAAACACTTAGGTTGACTTGACGAGCCTAGCATGTACAGACATGGCCTCGGAACACAGAAGACCGAAAGGTCGAGCATGAGTCGTATAGAAGATACGATCAACATGAAGATGTTCACCGACGTTGACTAGTTCGTCTCACGTGATGATCGGACACGACCTAGTTAACTTGGATCATGTTATACTTAGATGACTGGAGGGATGTCTATCTGAGTGGGAGTTCATTGTATAATTTGACTAGATGAACTTAATTATCATGAACTTAGTCTAAAACATTTACAATATGTCTTGTAGATCAAATGGCCAACGTAGTCCTCAACTTCAACGCGTTCCTAGAGAAAACCAAGCTGAAAGATGATGGCAGCAACTACATGGACTGGGTCCGGAACCTGAGGATCATCCTCATAGCTGCCAAGAAAGATTATGTCCTCCAAGCACCGCTAGGTGAAGCTCCTGTCCCACAGAACCAAGACGTTATGAACGCTTGGCAGACACGTGTTGATGATTACTCCCTTGTTCAGTGCGGCATGCTTTACAGCTTAGAGCCGGGGCTCCAAAAGCGTTTTGAGAGACATGGAGCATATGAGATGTTCGAAGAGCTGAAAATGGTTTTCCAAGCTCATTCCCGGGTCGAGAGATATGAGGTCTCCGACAAGTTCTTCAGCTGTAAGATGGAGTAAAATATTTCTGTCAGTGAGCACATACTCACTATGTCTGGGTTGCATAACCGCTTGACTCAGCTGGGAGTTAATCTCCCGGATGATGCGGTCATTGACAGAATACTCCAGTCGCTTCCACCAAGCTACAAGAGCTTTGTGATGAACTTCAATATGCAGGGGATGGAAAAGACCACTCCTGAGGTATTTGCAATGCTGAAATCAGCAGAGGTAGAAGTCAAGAAGGAACATCAAGTGTTGATGGTCAATAAAACCACTAAGTTCAAGAAGGGCAAGGGTAAAAAGAACTTCAAGAAGGACGGCAAGGGAGTTGCTGCGCCCGGTAAGCAAGCTGCCGGGAAGAAGCCAAAGAATGGACCCAAGCCCGAGACTGAGTGCTTTTATTGCAAGGGAAGTGGTCACTGGAAGCGGAACTACCCCAAATACTTAGTGGACAAGAAGGCTGGCAAAACAAAAGGTATATGTGATATACATGTAATAGATGTGTACCTTACCAGTATTCGTAGTAGCTCCTGGGTATTCGATACCGGTGCAGTTGCTCACATTTGTAACTCAAAGCAGGAGCTGCGGAATAAGCGAAGACTGGCAAAGGACGAGGTGACGATGCGCGTCGGGAATGGTTCCAAGGTCAATGTGATCGCCGTTGGCACGCTACCTCTACATTTACCTTCACGATTAGTTTTAAACCTCAATAATTGTTATTTAGTGCCAGCTTTGAGCATGAACATTGTATCGGGATCTCGTTTAATTCGAGATGGCTACTCATTTAAATCCGAGAATAATGGTTGTTCTATTTATATGAGAGATATGTTTTATGGTCATGCTCCCATGGTGAATGGTTTATTCTTAATGAATCTCAAGCGTAATGCTACACATGTTCATAGTGTGAATACCAAAAGATGTAAGGTTGATAATGATAGTCCCACATATTTGTGGCACTGCCGCCTTGGTCACATAGGTGTCAAACGCATGAAGAAGCTCCATGCAGATGGACTTTTAGAGTCTCTTGATTATGAATCATTTGACACATGCGAACCATGCCTCATGGGTAAAATGACCAAGACTCCGTTCTCAGGAACAATGGAGCGAGCAACCAACTTGTTGGAAATCATACATACTGATGTGTGCGGTCCAATGAGTGTTGAGGCTCGCGGTGGCTATCGTTGTGTTCTCACCCTCACTGATGACTTGAGTAGATATGGGTATATCTACTTAATGAAACACAAGTCTGAAACCTTTGAAAAGTTCAAGGAATTTCAGAGTGAGGTTGAGAATCAACGTGACAAAAAAAATCAAGTTTTTGCGATCAGATCGTGGAGGAGAATACTTGAGTCATGAATTTGGCACACACTTAAGGAAATGTGGAATAGTTTCACAACTCACGCCGCCTGGAACACCTCAGCGTAATGGTGTGTCCGAACGTCGTAATCGCACTCTATTAGATATGGTGCGATCTATGATGTCTCTTACCGATTTACCGCTATCTTTTTGGGGCTATGCTTTAGAGACTGCCGCATTCACTTTAAATAGGGCTCCGTCGAAATCCGTTGAGACGACACCATATGAATTATGGTTTGGGAAGAAACCTAAGCTGTCGTTTCTAAAAGTTTGGGGATGCGATGCTTATGTCAAGAAACTTCAACCTGAAAAGCTCGAAGCCAAGTCGGAAAAATGCATCTTCATAGGATACCCTAAAGAAACTATTGGGTATACCTTCTACCTCAGATCCGAAGGCAAGATCTGTGTTGCCAAGAATGGATCCTTTCTGGAGAAGGAGTTTCTCTCGAAAGAAATAAGTGGGAGGAAAGTAGAACTTGATGAAGTATTACCTCTTGAACCGGTAAGTGGCGCAACTCAAGAAAATGTTCCTGAGGTGCCTGCACCGACTAGAGAGGTAGTTAATGATGATGATCATGAAACTTCAGATCAAGTTGCTACTAAACCTCGTAGGTCCACAAGGACACGTTCTGCACCAGAGTGGTACGGCAACCCTGTCCTGGAAATCATGTTGTTAGACAATGGTGAACTTCGAACTACGAAGAAGCGATGGCGGGCCCGGATTCCGACAAATGGCTAGAAGCCATGAAATCCGAGATAGGATCCATGTATGAAAACAAAGTATGGACTTTGACTGACTTGCCCGATGATCGGCGAGCCATAGAAAATAAATGGATCTTTAAGAAGAAGACAGACGCGGATGGTAATGTGACCATCTATAAAGCTCGGCTAGTCGCTAAGGGTTATCGACAAGTTCAAGGGGTTGACTACGATGAGACTTTCTCACCCGTAGCAAAGCTGAAGTCCGTCCGAATCATGTTAGCAATTGCTGCATACTATGATTATGAGATATGGCAAATGGACGTCAAAGCGGCGTTCCTTAATGGTTTCCTTAAGGAAGAATTGTATATGATGTAGCCGGAAGGTTTTGTCGATCCTAAGAATGCTAACAAGGTGTGAAAGCTCCAACGCTCGATTTATGGGCTGGTGCAAGCATCTCGGAGTTGGAACATTCGCTTTGATGAGATGATCAAAGCGTTTGGGTTTACGCAGACTTATGGAGAAACCTGCGTTTACAAGAAAGTGAGTGGGAGCTCTGTAGCATTTCTCATATTATATGTAGATGACATACTTTTGATGGGAAATGATATAGAACTCTTGGACAGCATTAAGGCCTACTTGAATAAGAGTTTTTCAATGAAGGACCTTGGAGTAGCTGCTTATATATTAGGCATCAAAATCTATAGAGATAGATCAAGACGCCTCATAGGTCTTTCACAAAGCACATACCTTGATAAAATATTGAAGAAGTTCAATATGGATCAGTCCAAGAAGGGGTTCTTGCCTGTGCTGCAAGGTGTGAAATTGAGCTCAGCTCAATGTCCAACCACGGCAGAAGATATAGAAGAGATGAGTGTCATCCCCTATGCCTCAGCCATAGGTTCTATTATGTATGCCATGTTGTGTACCAGACCTGATGTAAACCTTGCCGTAAGTTTGGTAGGAAGGTACCAAAGTAATCCCGGCAAGGAACACTGGACAGCGGTCAAGAATATCCTGAAGTACCTGAAAAGGACTAAGGAAATGTTTCTCGTTTATGGAGGTGACGAAGAGCTCGTCGTAAAGGGTTACGTCGACGCTAGCTTCGACACAGATCTGGATGACTCTAAGTCACAAACCGGATACATGTATATTTTGAATGGTGGGGCTGTAAGCTGGTGCAGTTGCAAGCAGAGCGTCGTGGCGGGATCTACATGTGAAGCGGAGTACATGGCAGCCTCGGAGGCAGCACATGAAGCAATTTGGGTGAAGGAGTTCATCACCGACCTTGGAGTCATACCCATTGTGTCGGGGCCAATCAAACTCTTTTGTGACAACACTGGAGCTATTGCACTTGCCAAGGAACCCAGGTTTCACAAGAAGACCAGGCACATCAAGCGTCGCTTCAACTCCATTCGTGAAAATGTTCAAGATGGAGACATAGATATTTGTAAAGTACATACGGACCTGAATGTAGCAGATCTGTTGACTAAACCTCTCCCTAGAGCAAAACATGATCAACACCAGAATTCCATGGGTGTTCGATTCATCACAATGTAACTAGATTATTGACTCTAGTGCAAGTGGGAGATTGTTGGAAATATGCCCTAGAGGCAATAATAAAAGCATTATTATTATATTTCCTTGTTCATGATAATTGTCTTTATTCATGCTATAATTGTGTTATCCGGGAATCGTAATACATGTGTGAATAATAGACACCAACATGTCCCTAGTAAGCCTCTAGTTGACTAGCTCGTTGATCAACAGATAGTCATGGTTTCCTGACTATGGACATTGGATGTCATTGATAACGAGATCACATCATTAGGAGAATGATGTGATGGACAAGACCCAATCCTAAACATAGCACAAGGTCGTATAGTTCGTTTGCTAGAGTTTTCTAATGTCAAGTATCCTTTCCTTAGACCATTAGATCGTGTAACTCCCGGATACCGTAGGAGTGCTTTGGGTGTACCAAACGTCACAACGTAACTGGGTGACTATAAAGGTAGACTACGGGTATCTCCGAAAGTGTCTGTTGGGTTGACACGGATCAAGACTAGGATTTGTCACTCCGTATGACGGAGAGGTATCACTGGGCCCACTCGGTAATGCATCATCATTATGAGCTCAAAGTGACCAAGTGTCTGGTCACGGGATCATGCATTACGTACGAGTAAAGTGACTTGCCGGTAACGAGATTGAACAAGGTATTGGGATACCGACGATCGAATCTCGGGCGAGTACCATACCGACTGGCAAAGGGAATTGTATACGGGGTTGCTTGAATCCTCGACATCGTGGTTCATCCGATGAGATCATCGAGGAGCATGTGGGAGCCAACATGGGTATCCAGATCCCGCTGTTGGTTATTGACCGGAGAGTCGTCTCGGTCATGTCTACATGTCTCCCGAACCCGTAGGGTCTACACACTTAAGGTTCGGTGATGCTAGGGTTGTAGGGATATGTATATGCAGTAACCCGAATGTTGTTCAGAGTCCCGGATGAGATCCCGGACGTCATGAGGAGTTCCGGAATGATCCGGAGGTAAAGAATTATATATAGGAAGTGCTATTTCGGCCATCGGGACAAGTTTCGGGGTCACCGGTATTGTATCGGGACCACCGGAAGGGTCCCAGGGGTCCACCGGGTGGGGGCACCTACCCCGGGGGCCACATGGGCTGTAGGGGGTGCGCCTTGGCCTACATGGGCCAAGGGCACCAGCCCCAAGAGGCCCATGCACCTAGGGTTTAAGATGGGAAGAGTCCCAAAGGGGGAAGGCACCCCCTAGGTGCCTTGGGGGGGAGGGACTCCTCCCTTGGCCGCCGCCCCCTAGGAGATTGGATCTCCTAGGGCCGGCGCTCCCCCTTAGGCCCCCCTATATATAGTGAGGGAAGGAGGGCCTCTCATACAACGCCTTTGGTGCCTCCCTCTCCCTCTCCAACACCTCCTCCTCCTCCATAGAGCTTGGCGAAGCCCTGCCGGAGTACTGCAGCTCCATCACCACCACGTCGTCGTGCTGCTGCTGGAGCCATCTTCCTCAACCTCCCCTTCCCCCTTGCTGGATCAAGAAGGAGGAGACGTCACGCTGACCGTACGTGTGTTGAACGTGGAGGTGCCATCTGTTCGGCGCTAGGATCTCCGGTGATTTGGATCACGTTGTGTACGACTACCTCATCCCCGTTCTTTGAACGCTTCCACTCGCGATCTACAAAGGTATGTAGATGCATCCGATCACTCGTTGCTAGATGAACTCATAGATGGATCTTGGTGAAACCGTAGGAAATTTCTTGTTTTCTGCAACGTTCCCCAACACCTCGTCCTCTCCGCCGCCGCCGTAGGTGTCTTCCGCCGCCAAGTTAGGGCGCGGGAGATTGAAGTGCTCGGCCTCCCTCTCAACTTTGTCTAGTAGTTCTTCGTGTGGTAATTAAATCTTACTTTTACTGCCCTTTTGATCTGTCAGATCCATCCACTTCAACCAGAAGTGGTTTCTAAACTTACAAATCTAGATCTATCTTGTTCTGCATCTCATATCATGCCAAGTATCTTCACTTATGCTTCAAAACTAGTTAGATTCCTCACATGTACTTATTCTTGGATTCGTACAAATCTAGAACTGACTCTCATCAAATAAGTGAATGTCTTCGTACTATGAGGTCAATGTCTTCAAACTGATTTATCTTCAAAATCTTCTAAGAATGCATATGACCTCTTCCCCTTCCCTCGCACCTCTAATGTTGTCGCAGGTACATGTCCGTGGGAGAATCCCTTGGTTCTCATAGTCTGCATTCATTTGACGAATTCTTACAGCGACACATCAATTCGACTAAAGCCAGTTCCTGTTTGACTAGCAGACGGAAGCCATTCACAGTCTTGAAGCCTTTCAGCTTGAATACAATGGCCACTGAGAAATCGGCTAGGAAGGGTGGCAGACAACACCGTGGGAATACAGCCAAGGACCTTCCACCAGATCTCTTTGAAATGTACAAGACAGATCCTGAGGAAACCTACGGAGAACGCAAGAACCGAATCCAATGGATTCGAAGATATTGGGAAGAGGAATGGTATAAATACAGATTTGTAACTGCCGAATATGCTGAAAAGAACGCCATCAAGGGCCCCTGGGGAGATATTCTATACAGAGGTCTTCAGCCCAAGTCTGAAGCCATAGCTCAAGGCTTCTATCCATGCATGGTCCATGGACCGCAGCCAGACAATGCCGATCCATCATCGCTGCTATGGTGTCGTGAAGACAATCTCTTCAAGCGCAATTTCTGGTTTGCAAAGGAGTCTGCTGCAAAGAACAAGAAGGACCTAGGACTCAATTTCAACCCTAGTTCGTCTGCTCTAAGGGCTGATGGCACACGTGATGCCAATCCCAATGAAATCGGCCCCTTCTACAACCTCGAAGGCCTCATCACTTACATAACTATGCAGGGGGCTACAGTGGACCACTCAGCTAACGACGCAGATTCTGAAGATGCGCCAGCACCACCAAAGTAGAAGCCAAAGAAGTCAAAGGCTTCGAAGCCCTCTGTCGCACCAAAAGCTTCACGTGCGAAGCCATTGGCCACTGCACCTCCTAAACCAGTGTGCAATCTGAAGATCTTTCCGAAGACGGAGAAGCCCAAGAAGAAAAAGCCCATGAGGATTTCTGGGCATGAACTTATACCTGCTGCCGTTCTGCGGAACGAAGATGACACCATTGATCTGTCCAGCGATGACGAGCTTGGCGATGAAGCCCTTGAGCAGCTGATCAAGAGAAAGCAAGAGGCGGAGATCTTCAACGATCTGCCCCTCTTTGACATTGACATTTTGAACAATTTCATTGATGAATGGTTCAATGATCAAAGCCTGAGCATTGATGATCTTCAGCTGCCAATCAACATAAGCGTCACATTTCATGGAGCCATTGCAAACGAACTGGTCGTTGCTCAGAAAATTGTCGAGCTGAAGAACAAAATTGATTATGAAAAGGCATAGTTCAAGAAGAACATGGCAAAGCTCAGTGTGGCAGAAGTTCAGAGCTTCAAGGCGATGATGAATGAGCTCAAGGAGCAGTTTCACAAGAAATGCGAGGAAGCTAAAGGTTCAAAAGAGCAGATGAAATACTTCACTAAGAAATGTGTTCAAGCACATAATGAGGCTGAGAAGTGCAAGGCTCTGGGGCGTCCTGGTATCGACCCCCAGAATGGCTACCAAACAGAACAAGAAATCTGCTGCTGCCCACACTGAAGCACCAAGGCAGGAAGCACCTAGCATTGTCTTCCCTACCAGCATGACAGGCTCGAAGCCTAAGGTCCGCTCAACGGCTTCAGAACTGAAGAAGACCAGGGCAGCTGAAGCCGATGCCAAGAAGCGCAAGCACAAGAATGCCTCTGATGGTGCTCCATCAACAAAGAAGCCGAAGACAAAGTCTCTGCGGAAAGAGCATGCTGCTACCACAGAGCCACTTATTGTTGAGCCCATCTCAGTTGCACGTCTTGCCTCCTCCAACCAAAAGCGTAAACTTGTAGTTCACGAGACTACTACCACAGAGGCTCCTAAAGACGAAGAAGTACCAGATGTTGACCCCATCACAACTGAAGACATTGGTCGTGAAGACAATGTAGAAAATGATGAAGTCCTTCCTCAGACCGAGCACCAACCGGTATCATCGCCCGTTCTCACGAACAACGAACTCATCAGCATTGGTCTTCCCTTGACGCCAATTGCTCAAGATGCATCGTGGGCTGATCGCCCTCAATAAGAGACCCCAAGTAATGAAGACACACCCAGTACTCCACCACCTCAAGCCACCACTCCGGTGCTTAATGACGACTACATGGTCCAGACCACTCCATCACCACAGGCGTCGCCCGCACTCCGCAGGCTTCGCAAAGGGCCTAGGCCACAGGTTGCCATGTCGAGCATTCCAGAGGAAGAACTGCAACAAAGCTCGGTAGCACGCGAAGTGTTTCCTGAAGCCACTCCTACTGTGACTGTCTCTGAGTCTGAAGCCAAAGCTGCTGAAGACATTCCGGCTGCATTAGCCGAAGAAGAAAGAAGAGAAGAAAGAGTTGCCACACCCCCAGTCACTCAAGAAGAATTTTCTCGAGGAGAACGTGTTAGTGCCCGACCCTCCTGTTACTGAAGAGGAGGTTGAAAACATTGAGGTGGCCACAAACAACACTGCTGAAGCCAATGACGTTGGCATGGCTGAAAATACTGTGGCGCCTGAAGCTAATGTTGCACCTAAAGCTAGTGTGCGACCTGAAGCCATAGTCAATGCCGAAGCTGCAGTTCCACCCCCAAGGCCTCACACTATTGAGCAGGCATTTGATCACGGCCAACTTGTCACTGTTAAATGGCCTGTTCTGGTTCCTCCCACTGCTCTCGGACCACAATATGACTATCATGTGGAGCACAGGCCTCAGGTCCAGAAGCCAAAGCCCAAACTGCCAAGGTTTCCCGGTGCTGCAACATCGCCAAGATCGTTTAGTGTGAACAACTTCAGGGCACACAACACATTCTTTGAAAGTGCCAAGAACCCATACTCGAAGCCAAAGATCTCATCTGATCGCTTCTAGAGCTTTCAGCAGCGCGGTTATTACTCATGTATCTTATACAATCAAGGGCGGATCTTTCCTCACATGCGTTTGGATTGTGAAGACATTGCTGGACTGCCCTGCTTGGAAGAAGCTCTAGACTATTTCAGAGATGTTGGCCTTCTGCAGTTTGTCATTGACAAAGAGCATTGGAATGAAGAGCTTCTGCTGCAGTTGTATGCTACTCTTCACATTCGTGGCTACAACAGGGATCCGAAGACTTGGGTCCTTGAGTGGATGACAGGTGATGTGCACCATGAAGCCAAAGCTCAAGATATCATCGAGCTTACTTCCCTGCCCACTCCAAGTGAGTTCTATGAACTTGGTTTTCAGCTACACAGGAATGCATTGGAGAGCATATTTCAGAAGCCTGAGCCCAACATGAGTCAGATGCTCAACATGATGAAGCCACTGCCACAAGATGCTGAATATCCTAAGGAATTCTTTGTCGAAGACCTCGAGTATCTGCCCCGAACCATTTATCACATTGTACGGCGAACTCTATGGCCCATCAAAGGACATTCTCCTGCAGCCAAGCTTGAAGGCACGATGAAGACATTGGTGTTCTATATTCTCAATGGCATCAGCTTCAATGCTCAAGATTTCTTCATCGGGCAACTTGTTGCGTCTGGAATTGATCTATTTGGCCTGAAGTTTTATGCTCCATGGGTGATGTGCTTAATCAAGCTTCACTCTTCTGTCAACTATCAGCCCACTACCCGCAACCATCTTATCTTCTTGCCTGAGGTTGATATGTCTGTCGAAGCCATCTACCCTGATCCTGCCAAGGAGCCAATTTATCTTCATAATGTTGATCGCCAAAGCTTCTCGCAACCAATTGAGGGAGTTCTTGCTACAACTCGTGTCTATCCTCTGGCTGGCAATACACATGCACCTCATCGTGCAACTACTGAAGCCACTGAAAGCACCATTGCTCAAAGGCCTCGGAAGCAATCTCGTGTACTCAATGACCGAGAGCTTCTTATGGCCTTGCATCAGAAACAAGATAGGCACCATGACTGGCTAAAGCGTCAGATGCAGAGCATCTTGGTGGACGTCAATCACATCAGAAACTTGGCCACCAAGAACTCATTTGTTGCCCATGAAGCCTGTAGGAGGTCCTGGAGGAGTCTCACACTTATATGCCCTACAGAATATCTTCGTGAAGATGGCTTCACTATGGGTTTCAAATTTGACTCCACTCCTCCTCGCAATGCAAACTGGCATCGAACTCCACCCGTTGAAGATTTTGAGTATTCACCTTCGGCTGCAACTGTTGTTGCGAGAGTCGTCAAAGAAGAAGACGATGCCACTTCACCAGCCATGGTTTCACTGCGTCTTGACACTACACTAGGCCCCTCTGCACCATCGAACTCCAACGTCGACCCTGCACCTTCATCTACTCCTGATGGGAACGAGTAGATGCTCTATGTCTTCAAACCTTTTTGGTCCTTACTGACAAATGGGGGAGAAGCATATGAGTTTATAGTCTCCATGCGGGTCCATATGGGTGGTTGCTATATTTTTTTGCTAAGTGGTTACAACTCTCGTTTTTGATACATTTGGTTCTTTGGGTTGTAACACTTAAACTTGATGGTCGTCTGCTACTTTGTCTGCCACTCTGTGATGTGATGATAAATTCCGCATGAAGTCATTCCACAGACGTCCATTTTTCATTATGCATGTCATTATCTTCGTTATATCTTTATATGCACAATGAATTGTCTTCATAGGTTGAAGAGGATCTCCACAAGTAAAACATGCCATGTGCATTTGCATTCAAGAGCAAACTATTTATATGCACATCTTTAGGGGGAGCCTTTTGCTACTTATGAAGACAATGCCTTAAATCTCTAAACTTTCTCATATTTTTATCCCCGTTGAAAACTTCAACCAGTTTTTCATCAATCACCAAAAAGGGGGGAGATTGTAAGTGCATCTAGTGCCACCCCTAGTTGGTTTTGGAGTATTGACGACAAACTTGGTTGAGGGACTAATGTGTTTGTGAGAATTGCAGGATAACACAGGTAGTAGTCCCTCATTGATTAGGTTTACCTACCAGAGATGACCCCTAAAAATGTGTGAAGACATTGAAGACAATGGTGGTCTGTGAAGAGATTCATATTGAAGACTATGACATGAGAAGACATCACATGAAGACTATGGATTGCGAAGACATAGTTGTTTCATAGTTTCCTTTTCTTTTTTGTTGAGTCATAGAAACCACCGTACTGTTAAGTGGGGTCCAAGTGAACAAAGTCAGTGTGACTGAAGTGATGCTCAACCAAATCCTAAGTCTTCGAGTGAAGACAATGAGAGCAAATCTTATCCAGAGTTGGATGGGTCAACTTTACTTGTAGCCCAAGTCAAGTTGTCGCGTGTGTTTGAAATCTGACCGTTGGACACATGTCAGTTCCTTGGTGACCCGGGGTCATTTCAGACAAATCAGGTCGGGTTGCCTCCTGGCTAGAAATAGCCCACCCCCTACACCATAAATTGGTGGCTACTCAGGGTTAGTGCACGACTTTTGTCGTTTGAGAGCAACCCACCTCCGAAGCATTTGGGAGAGAAATCCTTGCGAGGACAAAGCCCTAAACACCCGGAGCCAAAGAGTGTTAGGCATCACTGAAGTATTTTTGTCTGCATGATCTGAAGACTTGTTACACTTGACGACTGTGAATCCTCCAGCCGGTTAGGCGTCGCGTTCTGAGCATCCAAGAGTCATTGTGGATTGCCGGTGAACAAAGTCTGTGAAGGTTTGGAAGTCTCCCTTGAAGACTGACCAGAGTGATTGGGCGAGGACTATGTGTCCTTAGCTCAAGGGGAATAAGGTGAAGACACGGTCTTCTGAGTTGAATCTCAGCCTCCCTAACCAGACGTACAGTTGTCACAGCAACTGGAACTGGTCCAACAAATCCTTGTCCTCACCAAGCAACTGGTTCTATCCTTTACCTCTCTTTACTTACTATTGTCTTCGTGAAGTCATTGCTTGCTTGCATGATCTGATTGACTTCACTGTGTGAAGACTGTTGTTGTTTGGCTTCATACTATCTTCCATCCTGATCCATACTACCTAGCTGCGGATAGTCTTCATGCTTTCACTTCATTGCTTGCTTGACTATGGCTTGTCTAGTGTAGTCTACCTTCCGCTGCATATCAATAGGTTCGTTTCTACTTTTTGTTTTCAAAGCCCACGTGTTTTGAAGACTTTCATAAAAATCGCCTATTCACCCCCCTCTAGTCGATAACTAGCACTTTCAAGGTTTTGGAAGTTTAAGTCTGTGATGAATCGGTGACTCTGAGTGCTCCTCACACAAAGGGTTCAAATCTGACTTGATCAAACTTTGTGATTTGCCATGAATAGAGTTTGAGACGAGAAAAGCATAGATAGCTAGAGGAAGTTCCTAGGCATTGTTGTCCATCCATTTGGCAAAAGAAGAAAAAAACAATCAAAGCAACAAATGGATGTCCTCGAATGAGTAAAATATGCAACCAACATGCTCACGCAATAAAAATGACAAATGAAATATGTGGCAAAGCATGCAAAAATACTCTAGCATCTATTAAGCAATTGGCAATGACTAGGTCATCTATATATGAGTATATTGACTTAGGAGTCAAATGAGAACATTTGATCATAGGTCATACTCATCGTTTAAGCACAAGTGGGGTTACCACTTTTACATAAAGCATTGTTGTGTTTACACCATTAGAGTTGCTATAGCTCAATTCTTAGAGTAAAGCTACCCCTGGATGTGATATCCCCCCTAAGAGGGGTGAACTAACCTTGGGTTTTGTCGATGATGACTTCATGTAGATGTTCAAGATGTGGATGCTCAATGTTGATGTAGATCATTCGGATCAATCCATTGGAGTTAGTTGCACTTTCAATACCTACATGGGTTAGTCCCACAAGGAACAAACAAGGATATCCATAGACATAGAGTGTATTTCACACACGATGATGTCCATGAAAGCATTAGGTTACCTTGTCCCTTGTCTTACCAACAAGAGGGTTTGTGACTCCTTGAACTACTGCAAGATGTTGAAGTTGTTTGCACTTGTTCTCGTCAAAATGATATGAGTGAAGTATGTTGGCGGAGTCACCCTCAAGAACTCTCTATTTCTTATTCTTCGAGATGCACATCAACTTGATGGGAATCCTTGGAGTTGTAGTCGTACTTGATGAAGTAGAACCTTATGTAGTCTTGGGAACCCACTTGACCAAGGCATTGGGAGCTTCTTCAAATGCATCAATCTCCTCTTGAAGCTTGTCCTTGCCTTTTTTCTTGTGGTCTTCTGGTGGAAGATCATCTTGAGCCTGTGTCCCCTTAAAGGAAGTAGGATCATACTTCTCTTGTTGAGGAACAAACTTCGTCTTGGGGTATTGATCTTCTTCCCACTCAACTCCATTGGCATTGAACTTTCGTTCAAAACCAACACCTTGATTCTTCCGATGCCTTCCTTACTTGCGTACAATTTCCTCAAATTGCTTGCTTCTGGCAAGGCTCTTGTAAACACCTTTCTCTATAATTCCCTTCAATAAGCTATTTTCTTGCTCAAGTGTAACTTGGCTAAGAGAGTCATTAGTGGAATCAAGAGAACTACTATAAGCAACAATATTGGATTTAACATGATTATTGTTACTACTAGAAGAAGAATCTTTCTTACTCTTATTGCTAGATTTTACTTGTGGCATGTAAGTAGACAAGAGTAAACGCTTGGCAATGTAAGAAGAACTTTTCTTGCGAAGATCATCATTGATTGCTATTAAGAACCCATGCTCTTGCTCAAGGTTGAGTTTTTCAAAGTGTAGCTTCTCATGAGTATTTAAAAGCTCTCGATGATCTTCCAAGGTAGTTTCATGAGCTAACTTAAGAGTGTTTAGTTCTTTAGTTAGATGCTCAATCTCCTTCTTGAAGGAAATATGCCCTAGAGGCAATAATAAAGTTGTTATTTATATTTCCTTATATCATGATAAATGTTTATTATTCATGCTAGAATTGTATTAACCGAAAACTTAGTACATGTGTGAATACATAGACAAACAGAGTGTCCCTAGTATGCCTCTACTTGACTAGCTCGTTAATCAAAGATGGTTAAGTTTCCTAGCCATAGACATGTGTTGTCATTTGATGAACGGGATCGCATCATTAGAGACTGATGTGATGGACAAGATCCATCCGTTAGCTTAGCACTATGATCTTTAGTTTATTGCTATTGCTTTCTTCATGACTTATACATGTTCCTTAGACTATGAGATTATGCAACTCCCGAATACCGAAGGAACACCTTGTGTGCTATCAAACGTCACAACGTAACTGGGTGATTATAAAGATGCTCTACAGGTGTCTCCGATGGTGTTTTTTGAGTTGGCATAGATTGAGATTAGGATTTGTCACTCCATGTATCGGAGAGGTATCTCTGGGCCCTCTCGGTAATGCACATCACTATGAGCCTTGCAAGCAATGTGACTAATGAGTTAGTCATGAGATGATGCATTATAGAACGAGTAAAGAGACTTGCGGGTAACGAGATTGAACTAGGTATGATGATACCAACAATCGAATCTCAGGCAAGTAATATACTGATGACAAAGGGAACAACGTGTGTTGTTATGCGGTTTGACCGATAAAGATCTTCGTAGAATACATAGGAGCCAATATGAGCATCCAGGTTCCACTATTGGTTATTGACCGGAGATGTGTCTCAGTCATGTCTACATAGTTCTCGAACCCGTAGGGTCCGCATGCTTAACGTTCGATGACGATTTGTATTATGAGTTATGTGATTTGATGAACTGAAGTTTGTTCGGAGTCCCGGATGAGATCAAGAACATGACGAGGAGTCTCGAAATGGTCGAGAGGTAAAGATTGATATATTGGAAGGTTGCATTTGGACATCGGAATGGTTCCGAGAGGTTCGGGCATTTTTCCGGAGTACCGGGAGGTTACCGAAACCCTTGAGGAGAAGTTATGGGCCTTATGGGCCATAAGAGGGAAGAACGCCAGCCCACAAGGGGCTGGTGCATCCCCTAGGGCAGGAGGCCAATTAGGACTAGGAGAAGGGGGTCGGCCCCCCTTTCCTTCTCCGTCTCCCTTCCCCCTTTCCTACTCCGTGTGGGAGGTGGAATCCTACTAGGACTAGGGAGTCCTAGTAGGACTCCACATCCTTGGCACGCCCCCCTATGGCCGGCTGCCTCTCCCTCTCCCTCCTTTATATATGTGGCCAGGGGGCACCCATAGACACACAAGTTGATCTTTAGCCGTGTGCGGTGCCCCCCTCCATAGTTTTACACCTCGGTCATGCTGTCGTAGTGCTTAGGCGAAGCCCTGGGTCGGTAACTTCATCATCACCGTCAACATGTTGTCATGCTGACAGAACTCACCCTCGGCCTCAGCTGGATCAAGAGTACGAGGGACATCACCGAGCTGAACGTGTGCAGATCGCGGAGGTGCCGTGCGTTCGGTACTTGATCGGTTGGTCCGCGAAGACGTTCGACTACATCAACCGCGTTACTAAACGCTTCCGCTTTCGGTCTACGAGGGTACGTAGACACACTCTCCCCTCTCATTGCTATGAATCTCCTAGATAGATCTTGCGTGATCGTAGGAATTTCTTTGAAATACCGCATTCCCCAACACTTCTTATCATCGTCATTTGTTTTATCTTGATTAGCATGATTAATAGCAATTTCATCATAGTTTTCATCACTAGAGTTTTCAACAAGTAAATCATCATCACCTAGCAAATCATCTTCATCACTATTGAAATCAAGATACTTGGGGTGTGGTACCTTTGGGCCTTTAGCCTTGAAGCATCTTCCAATTCCTTCATTTGGTGAGTCAAATATGTCGTAGGAGTTGGTTGACACAAGTGCTAGACCGGCAACACCTTCATCTTGAGTATATTCGGTGTCAGAGTGATAAATTCTCTCAGGGTGATGGTCGGAGTCAGAGCCGGATACCCATTCACCAATGTGAGTTTGATGTCTTCATTTTGTGTAGCTCCTTGATGACTTGTCCTTCCTTTCCGAATCCTTGCTTCTCCGAGGGTGTCTTCGTTCATATCGATCATCCCTACCCCTTCTCTCCCTTGATGGTGATTCTTCTCTTCTACTTCTTATTTTGGGAGAATCTTCTCTTCTCTTGTGGGGAGTCGCACACTCATTGGAGTAGTGTCCGGGTCTTCCACAATTGTAGCAGTTTCGCTCTCGACTAGAAGATCTTTTGTCATTGTAGGACCTTGACTTGGAACTTCTTTCCTTGCTTCTACTCTTGTAGAACTTGTTGAAGTTCTTCACCATTAGGCTCAATTCTTCATTGAAGGTTTGTTTCTCACTTGATGATGTGGGAGCTTCACATCAGGCTTTGTAAGCACCACTTGACTTGTTATGGAGCTCCTCCTTATCCTTGAGTGACATCTCATGAGCAACAATTCTTCCAATGACTTTCGTTGGCTTGAGATCTTTGTAATTTGGCATCATTTGGATCAATGTGCATACGGTATCGTATTTTCCATCCAAGGCTCTTAGGATCTTCTTGATGATGAATTTGTCGGTCATCTCTTCACTTCCTAAGCCGGCAATCTCATTTGTGATAAGAGCAAGCCTAGGGTACATTTCAGCGACACCTTCACCATCCTTCATTTTGAACTTGCCAAGTTGACTTTGAAGCACATCCAACTTGGATTCCTTGACGTAGTCGGTACCTTCATGCATATCAATCAAAGTATTCCAAATTTCCTTTGCATTATCAAGACGGCTAATTTTGTTGAATTCTTCGGGGCACAATCCGTTGAAGAGGATATCACAAGCTTGAGCATTGTATTGTAGCATCTTCAACTCATCCGCGGTAGCTTCACGATTCGGTTCTCTCCCATCAAAGAATTCACCTTGCAAGCCAACACACACAATAGCTTAAACGGCGGGGTTATGTCCAAGAATATGCATTTTCATCTTATGCTTCCAACTAGCAAAATTTGTACCATCAAAGTAAGGACCTCTATGGTGATAATTTCCCTCGCTAGACGTCATACTCTCCTAGGTTGTGAAACCAAGGCTATGACCACCAAAAGCTATGAAAATCAAAGCAAATGGAGATCAAAGCTCTGATACCACTTGTAGGATCGAAAGTATGTCTAGAGAAAAATCTATCATTTTCCCAATTTTAGTCTTTGGCTGATTTTAGCTATCTTAGCACAAGTCAAACAATCTTAACACAATTCAAGCAAGCAAGCAAAGGGTCTATGAGCAGCGGAAAGTAAAGCATGCAACTTGCAAGAATGTAAAGGGAAGGGTTTGGAGAATTCAAACACAATTGGAGACACGTATGTTTTTGTCGTGGTTCCGATAGGTGGTGCTATCGTACATCCAGTTGATGGAGACTTCGACCCACGGAGGGTAAAGGTTGTGCGAGTCCACGGAGGGCTCCACCCACGAAGGGTCCACGAAGAAGCAACCTTGTCTATCCCATCATGGCGATCGCCCACGAAGGACTTGCCTCACTAGCGGTAGATCTTCACGAAGTAGGCGATCTCCTTGCCCTTACAAACTCCTTGGTTCAACTCCACAATCTTGTCGAAGGCTCCCAAGTGACACCCAACCAATCTAGGAGAGACCACTCTCCAAAAGGTAATAGATGGTGTGCTGATGATGAACTCCTTGCTCTTGTGCTTCAAATGATAGTCTCCCCAACACTCAACTCTCTCTCACTGATTTGGATTTGGTGGAAAGATGACTTGAGTGGAAAGAAACTTGGGGAAGGCTTGAGATCAAGATTCTTGTGGTTGGATTGGAATATCTTGGTCTCAACACATGAGTAGGTGGTTCTCTCTCAAAAAATGAATGGTGGAAGTGTATGCACGTTCTGATGGCTCTCTCCACGAATGGAGGTTGGGTGGAGGGGTATATATAGCCTCCACACAAAAACTAATCATTACACACAATTTACCAAACTCGGTGGGACCGAATCATGAAACTCGGTTAGACCGGTTTAGTTCAAAATGTGAACGTTAGGATTTTCGGTGGGACCAACATGTCAACTCAGTGGGACCGATTTCATTAGGGTTAGGGCATAACATAATATCGGTGAGACCGATCACATAAACTCGGTGGGACCGATTTCTGTAATAGGAAAACAAAGTGTTGGTCAGGCAACCTCGGTGGGACCGATCGCTCATTTCGGTGAGACTGAAACGTTGCGAAAAGGAAACAGAGAGTTTGCATCGCGAACTCGGTGGGACCGATCGCTCATCTCGGTTAGACCAAAACGTTATGAAGGGAAACAAAGATTTTGCAATCCCATCTCAATGAGACCAAGATCCCTATTAGTGAGACCGAACTGATCAGGCTTTCTGGCAATGGCTATGTCAAATGAACTCGGTGGCGCCGGATAGATCAAATCGGTGGGGCCGAGTTTGACTTTTGTTTTGGGACATATGTGGAAATGAGAAAGTGGTTGTGGGTTTTTGGAGCATATCACTAAGCATTTTGAGCAAGCAAGCGAGTAAGCAACACCTCATCCCCTTTTAATAGTATTGGCTTTCCTATGGACTCAATGTGATCTTGGATCACTAAAATGGAAATGTAGAGTCTTGAGCTTGAGCCAATATGTGTCCTTAGCATTTTGAGGGGTCCACATTCCTAGTCCATGCCATGCCAATCATTAAACTTTCTGAAACGATCATCTCGGAAGACTATTAGTTTAACGAGCTATATGTTGTTAGGAATTATCAAAACCACCGAGGGACAGTTGCACTTTCACTATTATAGTTGGATCTTATGATATTTTCCCCCCTCTACCTTCTTGTAATGGATTGAGTTTTCCCTTTGAAGTTATCTTATCGGATTGAGTCTTTAAGGATTTGAGAACACTTGATGTATGTCTTGCATGTGTTTATCTATGGTGACAATGGGATATTCACGTGATCAACTTGCGGGTTCTATGACCTTGTGAACTTATGCATAGGGGTTGGCACACATTTTCGTCTTGACTCTCCGGTAGAAACTTTGGGGCACTCTTTGAAGTTATTTGTGTTGGTTTGAATAGATGAATCTGAGATTGTGTGATGCATATCGTATAATCAAACCCACGAATACTTGTGGTGACATTGGAGTATCTAGGTGACATTAGGGTTTTGGTTGATGTGTGTCTTAAGGTGTTATTTTAGTACGAACTCTAGGGCTGTTTGTGACACTTATAGGAATAGCCCAATAGACCGATCAGAAAGAATAACTTTGAGGTGGTTTCATACCCTACAATAATCTCTTCGTTTATTCTCCGCTATTAGTGAATTTGGAGTGACTCTTTGTTGCACGTTGAGGTATTGTTATATGATCTACTTATGTTATCATTGTTGAGAGAACTTGCACTAGTGAAAGTATGAGCCATAGGCCTTGTTTCCAAGCATTGCAATACCATTTTCGCTCACTTTTGCCACATACTACCTTGCTGTTTTTATATTTTCAGATTACAAAAACTTATATCTACCATCCATATTACACTTGTATCACTATCTCTTTGCCAAACTAATGCACATATACAATTTACCATTGTATTGGGTGTGTTGGGGACACAAGAGACTCCTTGTTATTTGGTTTCAGGGTTGTTTGAGAGAGACCATTTTCATCCTACGCCTCCCATGGATTGATAAACCTTAGGTCATCCACTCGAAGGAAATTTGCTACTGTCCTACAAAACTCTGCGCTTGGAGGCCCAACACGAGTCTATAAGAAGAAGATTGCGTAGTAGACATCAACCAGCGACCCTAGTGCCTTGGAGGGCAAGCCACCAACCCCTCCAGGCCTATATAAAGGTGGGGAGGTGTTGGGGGCAGCCCCTCTTCGATCTTGCCCGTTACCTCTCCCAATGCATCCCACGTTTCACCGGTACACGCTTGGCGAAGCCCTGGCGGACTTTCGCTTCCACCACCACCACCACCACCACGCCGTCGTGTTGGTTCAAATATCATCTACCTCCTCTCCCTCGCTTGCTGGATCAAGGAGAGGACGTCGACGAGCCGTACATGTGCTACACGCGGAGGTGACGCACGTGCAGTACTAGATCGGATTGGATCATGAAGAGTATGACCATATCAATCGCGTTACCAAGCTAACGCTTTCGGTCTACAATAGTATGTAGACGCACTCCCCTCTCGTTGCTTTACATCTCCATAGATATATCTTGGGTGCTTCGTAGGAATTTTTTTGATTTTCATGCTTCGCTCCCCATTAATGAAAGGTTGGACGAAGGGGTGGTGGCAAGAAAGGTGAAATGAGAACCTTCGTTCTTTATCTAGTAGAGATAGAGATTGCTAATTTGTGAGGTTTTCCTGCATGATTAAATTAAATATAAGTGGGTTTTGTTCAAAAAATTCCTCACCCTCGGGCCACCCAGTGCCTTCCCTGCTCTTAGCCACAGACAGGTGGGCGGCTGGCGCGCCAAGCGGGCTGGACGTACGTCCAGATACGAATGGAGGCACTGTATTTTCATGCCTGAACAACTTCAAGCATCAGTTTCGTGTATTGCAACTTTGGGTACTAAAGTGACCATATAGGACAAGTTGGGTCACCTCTAGTGCATTTAACTCCTTCAGTTTCATCAGTTAACTCCTTCAATGTTCACACTTTTTTTGAGAATCTTCAATGTTCACAAACGAGCCGAGGTTCTACTATTTTGCACCAACTGTGTTAGGCAAAATTTTGTGTTTTGACCTTTTTCTGAAATTTAATCGAGATCTGACCCTAGTTTGTAAAAAAATCGGGATCTAACCCTTTTGCTACCATCAGGGTCCATGGCAATAGGGTGTAACAGCCTACCGCCGGGCACCTTGGCGGGAAGAAACACGCCTACTGCCAAACGGCTGACGGTAGGCTGTACAACTATACCGTCAAGGTGTCCGGCGGTAGGTACAAGCATGCACTATGTTTCATACCTAGCAATTTTTCCCAATAGGATGTGCAACCCTACCGGGAAGGTCTCTGGCGGTAGGCTGTTACACCCTACCGCCATGGCCATTTTTTTAAACTAACGAACAGTCTTTATTTAATTATTCCCCGTAGGGATATCGTCTGAAATCACATGCAATATGAAGTCTGGGGGCACAACTCGCCACTCAGAATCCATCTTATTTGTCACAGTAGCTCTAGCTAACAAGTGAGCAGCCTTGTTTGCCTCTTGTCTCACCCACGACACCTTCCATCTTTCACGCGTTGCAAGCAAGCGCTTGACTTCCTCCACGATGGGCCCTAGCGGCGACAAATCCTTCCCTTTACTCTTAAGCTTGCAAGCGATCTCGCAACAGTCCGTATCAATGTGTACGCTGGGTATAGCTATCTCATCCGCTATCCCAGCTGCTTCTCTGCAAGCCCTTATCTCCACTGTCGCTGGGTCGCTACACGTTGGAAGGAAAAGACATATTGCGCCCATATACGCTCCCGCATGGTTTCTAATCACCACACCCGTGCCTCCATCCTCCCCCGCCTTGGACGTAGCTCCATCTACATGGAGCTTCACCCACCCCTCCTCAGGTGGACACCATTTCTCCTTCGTCACAATTCTGGTTGGTTTGTGTTTCCGCCCGTGAATGGATTGCCATTCCCCTATTAAATTGACAACTCTTCTTTCTATCGCGTCTGCTTCCTCTATCATTTGGCCATCCTGAGCATTGTTCCTTGCTAACCAAAGCGCGTACGCACCCTGTACAAGGACAGCCCGTTCATCATCTGATGCTTTCGCGAACCACGACAAGAGCCATCTGGACAAAGCACTCTGAGAGCAAGTTGACTTCGGTAGGATCGCCACCGGTACTCCCAATACCGAGTGCGTTATCTTCCAAAACTTTGCTGAATGGTAGCAACTCCAAAATCTGTGAAGGATTGTTTCTTCTCGACCACACGCCCTACAGAAAACACCTGCTTTGATTTTCCTCCTTAGTAGTTCCGAACCCACTGCTAGCCCGTTACGGATCAACCTCCACATGTGCGTTTTGCCCTTGCCTAGTGCCACTGTATCCCATAGATTTAGCCATGACTTGTGATCTGCCACCGATGACGAGGACTCTGGCCGTCCTAACCGCAACCATTCCTGACTCATTTTTAACTCGTAGGCCGACCGGACTGTGAACACACCATTCTTCATGTAATTCCATGCCTCGTAATCCTCCATCCCCGGTCCACCAACTGGGATCTGAGTGATCTCTTGATGTCTACTACACAACCTTCTTCGTGTAGACGTTGTTGGGCCTCCAAGTGCAGAGGTTTCTAGGACAGTAGCAAATTTCCATCAAGTGGATGACCTAAGGTTTATCAATCCGTAGGAGGCGTAGGATGAAGATGGTCTCTCTCAAGCAACCCTGCAACCAAATAACAAAGAGATCTCTTGTGTCCCCAACACACCCAATACAATGGTAAATTGTATAGGTGCACTAGTTCGGCAAAGAGATGGTGAAACAAACGGTATATGGGTAGTAGATAAAGGTATTTGTAATCTGAAATAATAAAAACAGCAAGGTAGCAAGTGATAAAAGTGAGCATAAACGGTATTGCAATGCGTGGAAATAAGGCCTAGGGTTCATACTTTCACTAGTGTAAGTTCCCTCAACAATAATATCATAATTGGATCACATAACTATCCCTCAACATGCAACAAAGAGTCACTCCAAAGTCACTAATAGCGGAGAACGAACGAAGAGATTATGGTAGGGTACGAAACCACCTCAAAGTTATTCTTTCCAATCAATCCGGTGGGCTATTCCTATAAGTGTCACAAACAGCCCTAGAGTTCGTACTAGAATAACACCTTAAGACACAAATCAACCAAAACTCTCATGTCACCTAGATACTCCAATGTCACCTCAAGTATCTGTGCGTACGATTATATGATATGTGTCACACAATCTCAGATTCATCTATTCAACCAACACATAGAACCTCAAACAGTGCCCCAAAGTTCTACCGGAGAATCACGACGAAAACGTGTGCCAACCCCTATGCATAGGTTCATGGGCGGAACCCGCAAGTTGATCACCAAAACATACATCAAGTGAATCACATGGTATCCCATTATCACCACAGATACGCACGTCAAGACATACATCAAGTGTTCTCAAATCTTTAAAGACTCAATCCGATAAGATTATTTCAAAGGGGAAACTCAATTCATTACAAGAGAGAAGAGGGGGAGGAGAAACATAGGATCCAACTATAATAGCAAAGCTCGCGATACATCAAGATCGTGCCAAATCAAGAACACGAGAGAGAGAGATCAAACACATAGCTACTGGTACATACCCTCAGCCCCGAGGGTGAACTACTCCCTCCTCGTCATGGAGAGCGCCGAGATGATGAAGATGGCCATCGGTGAGGGGTTCCCCCTCCGGCAGGGTGCCGGAACAGGGTCCCGATTGACTTTTGGTGGCTAAAGAGGCTTGCGGCGGCAGAACTCCCGATCTAATCTCCGTTCTGGAAGTTTTAGGTTACGTAGGAATATATGGGTGCAGGAGGTACGTCGGTGGACCGAAGGGGGGGGCACGAGGCAGGGGGGCGCGCCCCAGGGGGGTGGGCGCGCCCCCTACCCTCGTGAGCTCCTCCTTCATCTTCTGACGTAGGGTCCAAGTCTATCCGGTAGGTTTCCTTCCAAAAATAACTTCTCCAGTTGATTTCGTTCCGTTTCGACTCCGTTTGATATTCCTTTTCTTCGAAACACTGAAATAGGCAAAAAAACAGCAAATCTGGGTTGGGCCTCCGGTTAATAGGTTAGTCCTGAAAGTAATATAAAAGTGGATAATAAAGCCCAATATTGCCCAAAATAGTAGATAATATAGCATGGAGCGATAAAAAATTATAGATACGTTGGAGACGTATCAAGCATCCCCAAGCTTAATTCCTGCTCGTCCTCGAGTAGGTAAATGATAAAAAAGATAATTTGTGATGTGGAATGCTAGCTGGCATAATTTCAATGTAATTCTTCTTACTTGTGATATGAATATTCAGATCCGAAAGATTCAAGACAAAAGTTCATATTGACATAAAAATAATAATACTTCAAGCATACTAATTAAGCAATTATGTCTTCTCAAAATAACATGGCCAAAGAAAGTTCATCCCTACAAAATCATATAGTTTAGTCATGCTCCATTTTCGTCACACAAGAATGCTCTCATCATGCACAACCCCGATGACAAGCCAAGCAATTGTTTCATACTTTAGTAATCTCAAACCTATAAACTTTCACGCAATATATGAGCGCGAGCCATGGATATAGCACTATGGGTGGAATAGAATAATGAGGGGGTTATGTGGAGAAGACAGAAAAGGAGAAAGTCTCACATCAACGAGGCTAATCAATGGGCTATGGAGATGCCCACCGATTGATGTTAATGCAAGGAGTAGGGATTGCCATGCAACGGATGCACTAGGGCTATAAATGTTTGAAAGCTCAACAAAAGAAACTAGTGGGTGTGCATCCAACTTGCTTACTTACTCACGAAGACCTAGGGCAGTTGAGGAGGCCCATTGTTGGAATATACAAGCCAAGTTCTAGAATGAAAAATTCCCACTAGTATATGAAAGTGACAACATAAGAGACTCTCTATCATGAAGATCTTGGTGCTACTTTGAAGCACAAGTGTGGAAAAAGGATAGTAGCATTGTCCCTTTTTTTATTTGGCCTTCCCTTTTTTTATTTGGACTTTCTTTTTTTTCTTTTTTTATTTGGCCTTTCTTTTTTTTATTTGGGACAATACTCTATGAATGATGATCATCACACTTCTATTTATTTACAACTCAATGATTACAACTCAATACTAGAACAAAGTATGACTCTATATGAACGCCTCCGGCGGTGTACCGGGATTGCGATGAATCAAGAGCGACATGTATGAAAAATTATGAACGGTGGCTTTGCCACAAATACGATGTCAACTACATGATCATGCAAAGCAATATGACAATGATGATGCGTGTCATAATAAACGAAACGGTGGAAAGTTGCATGGCAATATATCTCGGAATGGCTATGGGAATGCCATAATAGGTAGGTATGGTGGCTATTTTGAGGAAGATATAAGGAGGTTTATTTGTGACAGAGCGTATCATATCACGGGGTTTGGATGCACCAGCGAAGTTTGCACCAACTCTCAATGTGAGAAAGGACAATGCACGGTACCGAAGAGGCTAGCAATGATGGAAGGGTGAGAGTGCGTATAATCCATGGACTCAACATTAGTCATAAAGAACTCACATACTTATTGCAAAAATCTACAAGTCATCAAAAACCTCGGCACTACGCGCATGCTCCTAGGGGGATAGATTGGTAGGAAAAGACCATCGCTCGTCCCCGACCGCCACTCATAAGGAGGACAATCAAATAACACCTCATGTTTCAAATTTGTTACATAACGTTTACCATACGTGCATGCTACGGGACTTGCAAACTTCAATACAAGCACTTCTCAAATTCACAACTACTCAACTAGCACGACTTTGATATTATTACTTCCATATCTCAAAACAATCATCAAGCATCAAACTTCTCTTAGTATTCAACACACTCATAAGAAAGTTTTATTATTAATCTTGTATACCTAGCATATTAGGATTTTAAGCAAATTACCATGCTATTTAAGACGCTCAATATAATATAAGTAAAGCATGAGAGTTCATCTATTTCTTCAAAATAAAACTACCACCATGCTCTAAAAGATATAAGTGAAGCACTAGAGCAAATGACAAACTACTCCGAAAGATATAAGTGAAGATCAATGAGTAGTCGAATAATTATGAAACTATGTGAAGACTCTCTAACATTTAATAATTTCAGATCTTGGTATTCTATTCAAACAGCAAGCAAGCAAAATAAAATGACATTCTAAGAAAGGCAAAAATCATGTGAAGAAGCAAAAACTTAGGATCAACTGATACTAACCGATAGTTGTTGAAGAAGAAAGGTGGGATGCCAACCAGGGCATCCCCAAGCTTATATGCTTGAGAATTCTTGAAATATTATCTTGGGGTGCCTTGGGCATCCCCAAGCTTGAGCTTTTGTGTCTCCTTAATTCCTCTCATATCACAGTCTCCCTAAATCTCAAAAGCTTCATCCACACAAAACTCAACAAGGACTCGTGAGAAAAGTTAGTATAAACCATTGCAAAAACCCTATCATACTCTACTGTAGAAAATTACTAAAATTATTATTCAACATTGAATACTAAATGCCTCTGCATATTTAATAGTCCTATCCTCAAATAGAATCATTAAAGAAGCAAACATATGCAAACAATGCAAACATAACAGCAATCTGCCTAAACAGGATAGTCTGTAAAAAATGCTGCAGCATCCATACTTCCCTAGCTCCAAAAATTATGAAAGAAAATTCCCACTGTAGTAAATTTATCAGAGCTTAATATGCAAAAGGTTTCAACATTTTATCACATTCTGTCTTTTCTAGGGAATTATTGCAACAGCGGTAAACTTTCTGTTTTCAAACAGCAACATGTATACTTGTAACATAGGCATAGTAAAGGCTATCAATGCCACTTTTATTGAAATAAAAGATGCAACACATTGTTCTAAATAACAGCAAGCAAATCCTAACAAAATAAATTGACGCTCCAAACAAAACACATATCATGTGGTAAATAAAAATATAGCTCCAAGTAAAGTTACCGATGAACGAAGACGAAAGAGGGGATGCTGAAGGAAATATGCCCTAGAGGCAATAATAAAGTTATTATTTATTTCCTTATATCATGATAAATGTTTATTATTCATGCTAGAATTGTATTAACCGGAAACATAATACATGTGTGAATACATAGACAAACTTAGTGTCACTAGTATGCCTCTACTTGACTAGCTCGTTAATCAAAGATGGTTATGTTTCCTAACCATAAACAAAGTGTTGAATGATCTGATTGACATGACCCATTCCATTAGCTTAGCACCCGATCGTTTAGTATGTTGCTATTGCTTTCTTCATGACTTATACATGTTCCTATGACTATGAGATTATGCAACTCCCGTTTACCAGAGGAACACTTTGTCTGCTACCAAACGTCACAACGTAACTGGGTGATTATAAAGGAGCTCTACAGGTGTCTCCAAAGGTAGATGTTGGGTTGGCGTATTTCGAGATTAGGATTTGTCACTCCGATTGTCGGAGAGGTATCTCTGGGCCCACTCGGTAATACACATCACATAAGCCTTGCAAGCATTGCAACTAATGAGTTAGTTGCGGGATGATGTATTACAGAACGAGTAAAGAGACTTGCCGGTAACGAGATTGAACTAGGCATTGGATACCGACGATCGAATCTCGGGCAAGTAACATACCGATGACAAAGGGAACAACGTATGTTGTTATGCGGTCTGACCGATAAAGATCTTCGTAGAATATGTAGGAGCCAATATGGGCATCCAGATCCCGCTATTTGTTATTGACCGAAGACGTGTCTCGGTCATGTCTACATTGTTCTCGAACCGTAGGGTCCGCACGCTTAACGTTACGATGACAGTTATTATGAGTTTATGCATTTTGATGTACCGAAGTTAGTTCGGAGTCCCGGATGTGATCACGGACATGACGAGGAGTCTCGGAATGGTAGAGACATAAAGATTGATATATTGGACGGCTATATTCAGACACCGGAAGTGTTCCAGGTGATTTTGGAGAAAACCGGAGTACCGAAAGGGTTACCGGAACCCTCCGGGGAAGTAATGGGCCTTATTGGGCCTTAGGGGAGAGAGAGGGCTGCGGCCTAGGAGGTGGCGCCCCCCCCCCCCACACACACACATGGGGAGTACGAATTGGACTAGGGAGGGGGGCGCGACCCCTCTTTCCCTCTCCCTCTCCCCCTCTTTCCTTCCCCCTTAGGGTTTCCTAATTGGATTAGGAAAGGGGAGTCCTACTCCCACTAGGAGGAGGACTCCCCCTCCCCTTGGCGCGCCCCATAGGGTCGGCCGACCTCCCCTTTGCTCCTTTATATACGGGGGCAGGGGGGCACCCAAGGACACACAAGTTGATCTTTGAGATCGTTCCTTAGCCGTGTGCGGTGCCCCCTGCCACCATATTCCACCTTGATCATATCGTTGTAGTGCTTAGGCGAAGCCCTGCGACAGTAGAACATCAAGATCGTCACCATGCCGTCGTGCTGATGGAACTCCTCCCCGAAGCTTTGCTGGATCGGAGCCCGGGGATCGTCATCGAGCTGTACGTGTGCTAAGAACTCGGAGGTGCCAGAGTAACGGTGCTTGGATCGGTCGGATCGGGAAGAAGACGTACGACTACTTCCTCTACATTGTGTCAACACTTCCGTTACGATCACAAGGGTACATAAATCATGCTCTCCCCCTCGTTGCTATGCATCACCATGATCTTGCGCGTGCGTAGGAATTTTTTTGAAATTACTACGTTCCCCAACGCTGGCATCCGAGCCTAGGATTTATGGTTTGATGTTATTTGCATGAGTAGAACACAAGTGAGTTGTGGACGATATAAGTCATACTGCCTACCAGCATGTCATACTTTGGTTCGGCGGTATTGTTGGATGAAGCGGCCCGGACCGACATTACGCGTACGGTTACGCGAGACTGGTTCTACCGCCGTGCTTTGCACACAGGTGGCTGGAGGGTGTCAGATTCTCCAACTTTAGTTGAACCGAGTGTGGCTACGCCCGGTCCTTGCGAAGGTTAAAACGGAGTCTATTTGACGAACTATCGTTGTGGTTTTGATGCGTAGGTGAGATTGGTTCTTACATAAGCCCGTAGCAGCCACGTAAAACTTGCAACAACAAAGTAGAGGACGTCTAACTTGTTTTTGCAGGGCATGTTGTGATGTGATATGGCCAAGACATGATGCTAAATTTTATTGTATGAGATGATCATGTTTTGTAATCGAGTTATCGGCAACTGGCAGGAGCCATATGGCTGTCGCTTTATTATATGCAATGCAATCGCGATGTAATGCTTTACTTTATTGCTAAGCGGTAGCGATAGTCGTGGAAGCATAAGATTGGCGAGACGACAACGATGCTACGATGGAGATCAAGGTGTCGCACCGGTGACGATGGTGATCATGACGGTGATTCGGAGATGGAGATCACAAGCATAAGATGATGATGGCCATATCATATCACTTATATTGATTGCATGTGATGTTTATCTTTTATGCATCTTATCTTGCTTTGATTGACGGTAGCATTATAAGATGATCTCTCACTAAATTATCAAGAAGTGTTCTCCCTGAGTATGCACCGTTGCCAAAGTTTGTCGTGCCCAGACACCACGTGATGATCGGGTGTGATAAGCTCTACGTCCATCTACAACGGGTGCAAGCCAGTTTTGCACACGCAGAATACTCAGGTTAAACTTGACGAGCCTAGCATATGCAGATATGGCCTCGGAACACAGAGACCGAAAGGTCGAGCGTGAATCATATAGTAGATATGATCAACATAACGATGTTCACCATTGAAAACTACTCCATCTCACGTGATGATCGGTTATGGTTTAGTTGATTTGGATCACGTGATCACTTAGAGTATTAGAGGGATGTCTATCTAAGTGGGAGTTCCTAAGTAATTTGATTAACTGAACTTAAACTTATCATGAACTTAGTACCTGATAGTATCTTGCTTGTTTATGTTGATTGTAGATAGATGGCTCGTGTTGTTGTTCCGTTGAATTTTAATGCGTTCCTTGAGAAAGCAAAGTTGAAAGATGATGGTAGCAATTACACGGACTGGGTCCGTAACCTAAGGATTATCCTCATTGCTGCACAGAAGAATTACGTCCTGGAAGCACCGCTGGGTGCCAGGCCTGCTGCTGGAGCAACACCAGATGTTATGAACGTCTGGCAGAGCAAAGCTGATGACTACTTGATAGTTCAGTGTGCCATGCTTTACGGCTTAGAATCGGGACTTCAACGACGTTTTGAACGTCATGGAGCATATGAGATGTTCCAGGAGTTGAAGTTAATATTTCAAGCAAATGCCCGAATTGAGAGATATGAAGTCTCCAATAAGTTCTATAGCTGCAAGATGGAGGAGAACAGTTCTGTCAGTGAGCATATACTCAAAATGTCTGGGTATAATAATCACTTGATTCAGATGAGAGTTAATCTTCCAAATGATTGCGTCATTGACAGAATTCTCCATTCACTGCCACCAAGCTACAAGAGCTTCGTGATGAACTATAATATGCAAGGGATGAATAAGACTATTCCCGAGGTCTTCGCAATGCTGAAAGCTGCGGAGGTAGAAATCAAGAAGGAGCATCAAGTGTTGATGGTCAACAAGACCACTAGTTTCAAGAAAAAGGGCAAAGGGAAGAAGAAGAAGGGGAACTTCAAGAAGAACGGCAAGCAAGTTGCTGCTCAGGAGAAGAAACCCAAGTCTGGACCTAAGCCTGAAACTGAGTGCTTCTACTGCAAGCAGACCGGTCACTGGAAGCGGAACTGCCCCAAGTATTTGGCGAATAAGAAGGATGGCAAGGTGAACAAAGGTATATGTGATATACATGTTATTGATGTGTACCTTACTAGAGCTCGCAGTAGCACCTGGGTATTTGATACTGGTTCTGTTGCTAATATTTGCAACTTGAAACAGGGACTACGGAATAAGCGGACACTAGCAAAGGACGAGGTGACGATGCGCGTGGGAAACGGTTCCAAAGTCGATGTGATCGCGGTCGGAACGCTACCTCTACATCTACCTTCGGGATTAATATTAGACCTAAATAATTGTTATTTGGTGCCAGCGTTGAGCATGAACATTATATCTGGATCTTGTTTAATGCGAGACGGTTATTCATTTAAATCAGAGAATAATGGTTGTTCTATTTATATGAGTAATATCTTTTATGGTCATGCACCTTTGAAGAGTGGTCTATTTTTGATGAATATCGATAGTAGTGATACACATATTCATAATGTTGAAACCAAAAGATGCAGAGTTGATAATGATAGTGCAACTTATTTGTGGCACTGCCGTTTAGGTCATATCGGTATAAAGCGCATGAAGAAACTCCATACTGATGGGCTTTTTGAACCACTTGATTATGAATCACTTGGTACTTGTGAACCGTGCCTCATAGGCAAGATGACTAAAACACTGTTCTCCGGTACTATGGAGAGAGCAACAGATCTGTTGGAAATCATACATACCGATGTATGTGGTCCGATGAATATTGAGGCTCGTGGGGGATATCGTTATTTTCTCACCTTCACAGATGATTTGAGCAGATATGGGTATATCTACTTAATGAAACACAAGTCTGAAACATTTGAAAAGTTCAAAGAATTTCAGAGTGAAGTTGAAAATCATCGTAACAAGAAAATAAAGTTTCTGCGATCTGATCGTGGAGGAGAATATTTGAGTTACGAGTTTGGTGTACATTTGAAAAATTGTGGCATAGTTTCGCAACTCACGCCACCCGGAACACCACAGCGTAATGGTGTGTCCGAACGTCGTAATCGTACTTTACTAGATATGGTGCGATCTATGATGTCTCTTACTGATTTACCGCTATCATTTTGGGGTTATGCTTTAGAGACGGCCACATTCACGTTAAATAGGGCACCATCAAAATCCGTTGAGACGACGCCTTATGAACTATGGTTTGGCAAGAAACCAAAGTTGTCGTTTCTTAAAGTTTGGGGCTGCGATGCTTATGTGAAAAAGCTTCAACCTGATAAGCTCGAACCCAAAGCAGAGAAATGTGTCTTCATAGGATACCCAAAGGAGACTGTTGGGTACACCTTCTATCACGGATCCGAAGTCAAGACATTCGTTGCTAAGAATGGATCATTTCTAGAGAGGGAGTTTCTCTCGAAAGAAGTGAGTGGGAGGAAAGTAGAACTTGACGAGGTAACTGTACCTGCTCCCTTATTGGAAAATAGTACATCACAGAAAACTGTTTCTGCGACACCTATACCAATTAGTGAGGAAGCTAATGATGATGATCATGAAACTTCAGGACAAGATACTACTGAACCACGTAGATCAACCAGAGTAAGATCCGCACCAGAGTGGTACGGTAATCCGATTAAAGAAGTCATGCTACTAGATCATGATGAACCTACGAACTATGAAGAAGCGATGGTGAGCCCAGATTCCGCAAAGTGGCTTGAAGCCATGAAATCTGAGATGGGATCCATGTATGAGAACAAAGTATGGACTTTGGTTGACTTGCCCGATGATCGGCAAGCAATTGAGAATAAATGGGTCTTCAAGAAAAAGACTGACGCTGACGGTAATATTACTGTCTATAAAGCTCAACTTGTCGCAAAAGGTTTTCGACAAGTTCAAGGGGTTGACAACGATGAGACCTTCTCACCCGTAGCGATGCTTAAGTCTGTCAGAATCATGTTAGCAATTGCCGCATTTCATGATTATGAAATTTGGCAGATGGATGTCAAAACTGCATTCCTGAATGGATTTCTGGAAGAAGAGTTGTATATGATGCAACCAGAAGGTTTTGTCAATCCAAAGGGAGCTAACAAAGTGTGCAAGCTCCAACGATCCATTTATGGACTGGTGCAAGCCTCTCGGAGTTGGAATAAACGCTTTGATAGTGTGATCAAAGAATTTGGCTTTATACAGACTTTTGGTGAAGCTTGTATTTACAAGAAAGTGAGTGGGAGCTCTGTAGCATTTCTGATATTATATGTGGATGACATATTGCTGATTGGAAATGATATAGAATTTCTGGATAGCATAAAGGGATACTTGAATAAAAGTTTTTCGATGAAAGACCTCGGGGAAGCTGCTTACATATTAGGCATAAAGATCTATAGAGATAGATCAAGACGCTTAATTGGACTTTCACAAAGCACATACCTTGACAAGATTTTGAAGAAGTTCAAGATGGATCAAGCAAAGAAATGGTTCTTGCCTGTGTTACAAGGTGTGAAGTTGAGTCAGACTCAATGCCCGACCACTGCAGAAGATAGAGAGAAAATGAAAGATGTTCCCTATGCTTCAGCCATAGGCTCTATCATGTATGCAATGCTGTGTACCAGACCTGATGTGTGCCTTGCTATAAGTTTAGCAGGGAGGTACCAAAGTAATCCAGGAGTGGATCACTGGACAGCGGTCAAGAACGTCCTGAAATACCTGAAAAGGACTAAGGATATGTTTCTCGTATATGAAGGTGACAAAGAGCTCACCGTAAGAGGTTACGTTGATGCAAGCTTTGACACTGATCCGGACGATTCTAAATCGCAAACCGGATACGTGTTTACTTTAAACGGTGGAGCTGTCAGTTGGTGCAGTTCTAAACAAAGTGTCATAGCGGGATCTACATGTGAAGCGGAGTACATAGCTGCTTTGGAAGCAGCGAACGAAGGAATCTGGATGAAGGAGTTCATATCCGATCTAGGTGTCATACCTAATGCATCGGGTCCAATGAAAATCTTTTGTGACAATACTGGTGCAATTGCCTTGGCAAAGGAATCCAGATTTCACAAAAGGACCAAACACATCAAGAGATGCTTCAACTCCATCCGGGATCTAGTCCAGGTGGGAGACATAGAGATTTTCAAGATACATACGGATCTGAATGTTGCAGACCCGTTGACTAAGCCTCTTCCACGAGCAAAACATGATCAGCACCAAGGCTCCATGGGTGTTAGAATCATTACTGTGTAATCTAGATTATTGACTCTAGTGCAAGTGGGAGACTGAAGGAAATATGCCCTAGAGGCAATAATAAATTTATTATTTATTTCCTTATATCATGATAAATGTTTATTATTCATGCTAGAATTGTATTAACCGGAAACATAATACATGTGTGAATACATAGACAAACAGAATGTCACTAGTATGCCTCTACTTGACTAGCTCGTTAATCAAAGATGGTTATGTTTCCTAGCCATGAACAAAAGAGTTGTTATTTGATTAATGAGGTCACATCATTAGTTGAATGATCTGATTGACATGACCCATTCCAATAGCTTAGCACCCGATCGTTTAGTATGTTGCTATTGCTTTCTTCATGACTTATACATGTTCCTATGACTATGAGATTATGCAACTCCCGTTTGCCGGAGGAACACTTTGGGTACTACCAAACGTCACAACGTAACTGGGTGATTATAAAGGAGTACTACAGGTGTCTCCAATGGTAGATGTTGGGTTGGCGTATTTCGAGGTTAGGGTTTGTCACTCCGATTGTCGGAGAGCTATCTCTGGGCCCTCTCGGTAATACACATCACATAAGCCTTGCAAGCATTATAACTAAGATGTTAGTTGTGAGATGATGTATTATGGAACGAGTAAAGAGACTTGCCAGTAACGAGATTGAACTAGGTATTGGATACCGACGATCGAATCTCGGGCAAGTAACATACCGATGACAAAGGGAACAACGTATGTTGTTATGCGGTCTGACCGATAAAGATCTTCGTAGAATATGTAGGAGCCAATATGGGCATCCAGGTCCCGCTATTGGTTATTGACCGGAGACGTGTCTCGGTCATGTCTACATTGTTCTCGAACCGTAGGGTCCGCACGCTTAACGTTACGATGACAGTTATTATGAGTTTATGCATTTTGATGTACCGAAGTTAGTTCGGAGTCCCGGATGTGATCATGGACATGACGAGGAGTCTCTAAATGGTCGAGACATAAAGATTGATATATTGGAAGCCTATGTTTGGACATCGGAAGTGTTCCGGGTGAAATCGGGAATTTTACCGGAGTACCGGGAGGTTACCGGAACCCCCCGGGAACCAAATGGGCCTTATTGGGCCTTAGTGGAAAGGTGAAAGGGGCAGCCCAAGGTGGTCTGCGCGCGTCCCCCCTCCCCTAGTCCTATTAGGACTAGGAGAGGTGGCCGGCCACCTCTCTCCCTCTCTTTCCACTTGGGAGTTCTATTAGGAATAGGATTGGGGGGGGGGGGGAGTCCTACTCCCGGTAGGAGTAGGACTCCTCCTGCGCCTCCATAGCTTGGCCGGCCAGCCCTCCCCCTGGCAACCTTTATATACGGGGGCAGGGGCACCTCTAGACACACAAGTTGATCCTTGAGATCGTTCCTTAGCCGTGTGCGGTGCCCCCTGCCACCAAATTCCACCTCGATCATACCATTGTAGTGCTTAGGCGAAGCCCTGCGTCGGTAGTACATCAAGATCGTCACCACGCCGTCGTGCTGACGAAACTCTTGCTCGACGCTTTGCTAGATCGGAGCCCGAGGATCGTCATCGAGCTGAACGTGTGCTAAGAACTCGGAGGTGCCGGAGTAACGGTGCTTGGATCGGTCGGATCGGGAAGAAGACGTACGACTACTTCCACTACGTTGTGTCAACGCTTCCGTTGTGATCTACAAGGGTACGTAGATCAGACTCTCCCCCTCGTTGCTATGCATCACCATGATCTTGCGTGTGCGTAGGAAAATTTTGAAATTACTACGTTCCCCAACAGTGGGTTGGCCCAGTAGGGTTGTGGTGTGCTGGGCCGGAGCCCAGTGGGGGGGGTTGCTTCCCTTTTTTTTGGTTTTGTTTTCTGGTTTTGTGTTTTCTTTCTTTTATTTATTTTATGTTCTGTTTTATTTCATTTTCGATGATTTAGACATTTTATAAAATATGTTTGCTGCACTATAATTACCTATGCCATTTTTGGCACAGCCCGAACATTTTAGTTTAATATTTTGAAAAATTTTGTCGTTTGACTTATTTAGGATTTAAATTTGAAACGGTTTCGAATTAACTCGAGTTTAACTACAGTGACAGAGGTGACATGGCATCATTAACAGGGATTTCCTGTAGCTTAATTATCCGGGCGTCACAGGCATCCCCAAGCTTAGGCTCTTACCACTCCTTATTCCATGGTCCATCGAATCCTTACCCAAAACTTGAAAACTTCACAACACAAAACTTAACAGAAAACTCGTAAGCTCCGTTAGCGAAAGAAAACAAAAGACCACTTCAAGGTACTGTAATGAACTTATTCTTTATTTATATTGGTTTAAATCTACTGCATTCCAACTTCTATATGGTTTATAAACTATTTTACTAGCCATAGATTCATCAAAATAAGTAAACAACACGTGAAAAACAGAATCTGTCAAAAACTGAACAGTCTGTGGTAATCTGGATCAAACGTACACTTCTGGAACTCATAAAATTCTCGAATAAATTGCTGGACCTGAGGAATTTATCTATTAATCATCTTCAAAAATAATTAACTAAATAGCACTCTCCAATAAAAAATGGCAGCTAATCTCGTGAGCGCTAAAGTTTCTGTTTTTACAGCATGATCACAAAGACTTCCCCCAAGTCTTCCCAAAGGTTCTTCTTGGCACAAACACTAATTAAAAGCATAAAACCACATCTAAGCAGAGGCTAGATGAATTATTTATTACTAAACAGGAACAAAAAGCAAGGAACAAAAATAAAATTGGGTTGCCTCCCAACAAGTGCTATCGTTTAACTCCCCTAGCTAGGCATGATGATTTCAATGATGCTCACATAAAGGATACGAATTGAAACATAAAGAGAGCATCATGAAGAATATGACTAGCACATTTAAGTCTAACCCACTTCCTATGCATAGGGATTTCGCGAGCAAACAACTTGTGGGAATAAGAATCAACTTGCATAGGAAGGTAAAACAAGCATAACTTCAAAACTTTAAGCACATAGAGAGGAAACTTGATATTATTGCAATTCCTACAAGCATATATTCCTTCCTCATAATAATTTTCAGTAGCATCATGAATGAATTCAACAATATAACCAGCACCTAAAGCATTCTTTTCATGATCTACAAGCATAGAATTTTTATTACTCTCCACATAAGCAAATTTCTTCTCATGAATAGTAGTGGGAGCAAACTCAACAAAATAACTATCATGTGATTGTAAATTAAGATCAAGATGACAAGTTTCATGGTTATCATTATTCTTTAAAGCATACGTGTCATCACAATAATCGTCATAGATAGGAAGCCTGCTTTCATCATAATAAATTTGCTCATCAAAACTTGGGGGACAAAAAGTATCATCTTCATCAAACATAGCTTCCCCAAGCTTGTGGCTTTGCATATCATTAGCATCATGGATATTCAAGGAATCCATACTAACAACATTGCAATCATGCTCATCATTCAAATATTTAGTGCCAAACATTTTATAGATTTCTTCTTTTAGCACTTGAGCACAATTATCCTTTCCATCATACTCACGAAAGATATTAAAAAGGTGAAGCGTATGAGACAAACTCAATTCCATTTTTTTATAGTTTTCTTTCATAAACTAAACTAGTGATAAAACAAGAAACTAAAAGACTCGATTGCAAGATCTAAAGATATACCTTCAAGCACTCACCTCCCCAGCAACGGCACCAGAAAAGAGATTGATGTCTACTACACAACCTTCGTCTTGTACACGTTGTTGGGCCTCCAAGTGGAGAGGTTTGTAGGATAGTAGAAAATTTCCCTCAAGTAGATGACCTAAGGTTTATCAATCCGTAGGAGGCGTAGGATGAAGATGGTCTCTCTCAAGCAACCCTGCAACCAAATAATAAAGAGTCTCTTGTGTCCCCAACACACCCAATACAATGGTAAATTGTATAGGTGCACTAGTTCGGCGAAGAGATGGTGAAACAAGCGGTATATGGATAGTAGATAAAGGTATTTGTAATCTGAAATAATAAAAACAGCAAGGTAGCAAGTGATAAAAGTGAGCATAAACGGTATTGCAATGTGTGGAAATAAGGCCTAGGGTTCATACTTTCGCTAGTGTAAGTTCCCTCAACAATAATATCATAATTGGACCACATAACTATCCCTCAACATGCAACAAAGAGTCACTCCAAAGTCACTAATAGCGGAGAACGAACGAAGAGATTATGATAGGGTACTAAACCACCTCAAAGTTATTCTTTCCAATCACTCCGGTGGGCTATTCCTATAAGTGTCACAAACAGCCCTAGAGTTCGTACTAGAATAACACCTTAAGACACAAATCAACCAAAACCCTAATGTCACCAAGATACTCCAATGTCACCTCAAGTATCCGTGGGTATGATTATACGATATGCGTCACACAATCTCAGATTCATCTATTCAACCAACACATAGAACCTCAAAGAGTGCCCCAAAGTTCTATCGGAGAATCACGACGAAAACGTGTGCCAACCCCTATGCATAGGTTCATGGGCGGAACCCGCAAGTTGATCACCAAAACATACATCAAGTGAATCACATGGTATCCCATTGTCACCACAGATACGCACAGCAAGACATACATCAAGTGTTCTCAAATCTTTAAAGACTCAATCCGATAAGATTACTTCAAAGGGGAAACTCAATTCATTACAAGAGAGAAGAGGGGGAGGAGAAACATAGGATCCAACTATAATAGCAAAGCTCGCGATACATCAAGATCGTGCCAAATCAAGAACACGAGAGAGAGAGAGAGATCAAACACATAGCTACTGGTACATACCCTCAGCCCCGAGGGTGAACTACTCCCTCCTCATCATGGAGAGCGTCGGGATGATGAAGATGGCCACCGGTGAGGGATCCCCCCTCCGGCAGGGTGCCGGAACAGGGTCCTGATTGACTTTTGGTGGCTACAGAGGCTTGCGGCGGCGGAACTCCCAATCTAATCTCCGTTCTGGAAGTTTTAGGTTACGTAGGTATATATGGGTGCAGGAGGTACGTCGGTGGACCGAGGGGGGGCACGAGGCAGGGGGTGGGCACGCCCCCTACCCTCGTGAACTCCTCCTTCATCTTCTGACGTAGGGTCCAAGTCTATCCGGTAGGTTTCCTTCCAAAAATAACTTCTCCAGTTGATTTCGTTCCGTTTCGACTCCGTTTGATATTCCTTTTCTTCGAAACACTGAAATAGGAAAAAAACAAGTCTGGGCTGGGCCTCCGGTTAATAGGTTAGTCCCGAAAGTAATATAAAAGTGGATAATAAAGCCCAATATTGCCCAAAACAGTAGATAATATAGCATGGAGCAATAAAAATTATAGATACGTTGGAGACGTATCATCTCTCTCGCCTCATCAGGGGAAAACATAGCTTCCACTTTGTTTACGTTGAAGGAAATATGCCCTAGAGGCAATAATAATGTTATTATTTATTTCCTTACATCATGATAAATGTTTATTATTCATGCTAGAATTGTATTAACCGGAAACATAATACATGTGTGAATACATAGACAAACATAGTGTCACTAGTATGCCTCTACTTGACTAGCTCGTTAATCAAAGATGGTTATGTTTCCTAACCATGAACAAAGAGTTGTTATTTGATTAACGAGATCACATCATTAGGTGAATGATCGGATTGACATGACCCATTCCATTAGCTTAGCACCCGATCGTTTAGTATGTTGCTATTGCTTTCTTCATGACTTATACATGTTCCTATGACTATGAGATTATGCAACTCCCGTTTACCGGAGGAACACTTTGTGTGCTACCAAACATCACAACGTAACTAGGTGATTATAAAGGTGCTCTACAGGTGTCTCCAAAGGTAGATGTTGGGTTGGCGTATTTCGAGATTAGGATTTGTCACTCCGATTGTCGGAGAGGTATCTCTGGGCCCTCTCGGTAATGCACATCACATAAGCCTTGCAAGCATTACAACTAATGAGTTAGTTGCAACATGATGTATTACGGAACGAGTAAAGAGACTTGCCGGTAACGAGATTGAACTAGGTATTGGATACCGACGATCGAATCTTGGGCAAGTAACATACCGTTGACAAAAGGAACAACGTATGTTGTTATGCGGTCTGACCGATAAAGATCTTCGTAGAATATGTAGGAGCCAATATGGGCATCCAGGTCCCGCTATTGGTTATTGACCGGAGACGTGTCTCGATCATGTCTACATTGTTCTCGAACCGTAGGGTCCGCACGCTTAACGTTACGATGACAGTTATTATGAGTTTATGCATTTTGATGTACCGAAGTTAGTTCGGAGTCCCGGATGTGATCACGGACATGACGAGGAGTCTCGAAATGGTCGAGACATAAAGATTGATATATTGGATGACTATATTCGGACACCGGAAGCGTTCCGGAGAAGTTTCGGATAAAACCGGAGCACCGGGGGGTTACCGGAACCCCCCGGGGGGTTAATGGACCTCATGGGCCTAAAGTGGAGAAGAGGAAGGGGCTGCCAGGGCAGGCCGCGCGCCCCCTCTTCCCCAAGTCCGAATTGGACTAGGAGGGAGGGGCGGCACCCCCTCTTTCCCTCTCTTCTCCCACCTCTCCTAATTGGACAAGGAAAGGGGGGAGTCCTACTCCCGGTAGGAGTAGGACTCCTCCTGCGCGCCACCATAGGGCCGGCCGACCCCCCCCCCCTTGGATCCTTTATATACGGAGGCAAGGGGGCACCCTAGAACATACAATTGATCAACGTGATCGTTCCTTAGCCGTGTGCGGTGCCCCCTTCCACCATATTCCACCTCGGTCATATCGTTGTAGTGCTTAGGCGAAGCCCTGCGTCGGTAGAACATCATCATCGTCACCACGCCGTTGTGCTGACGGAACTCATCTCCGAAGCTTTGCTGGATCGGAGCCCGGGGAGTGTCATCGAGCTGTACGTGTGCTAAGAACTCGGAGGTGCCGGAGTAACGGTGCTTGGATCGGTCGGATCGGGAAGACGTACGACTACTTCCTCTATGTTGCGTCAACGCTTCCGCTTCGGTCTACGAGGGTACGTAGACAACACTCTCCCCTCTCGTTGCTATGCATCACCATGATCTTGCATGTGCGTTGGAATTTTTTTGAAATTACTACGTTCCCCAACAGTGGCATCCGAGCCTAGGTTTTATGGTTTGATGTTATATGCACGAGTAGAACACAAGTGAGTTGTGGGCGATATAAGTCATACTGCCTACCAGCATGTCATACTTTGGTTCGGCGGTATTGTTGGATGAAGCGTCCCGGACCGACATTACGCGTACGCTTATGCGAGACCGGTTCTCCCGACGTGCTTTGCACAAAGGTGGCTTGCGGCTGACTGTTTCTCCAACTTTAGTTGAACTGAGTGTGGCTACGCCCGGTCCTTGCGAAGGTTAAAACGGCATCAACTTGACAAACTATCGTTGTGGTTTTGATGCGTAGGTAAGATTGGTTCTTGCTTAAGCCCGTAGCAGCCACGTAAAACATGCAACAACAAAGTAGAGGACGTCTAACTTGTTTTTGCAGGGCATGTTGTGATGTGATATGGTCAAGACATGATGCTAAATTTTATTGTATGAGATGATCATGTTTTGTAACCAAGTTATCGGCAACTGGCAGGAGCCATATGGTTGTCGCTTTATTGTATGCAATGCAATCGCGATGTAATGCTTTACTTTATCACTAAGCGGTAGCGATAGTCGTGGAAGCATAAGATTGGCGAGACGACAACGATGCTACGATGGAGATCAAGGTGTCGCGCCGGTCACGATGGTGATCATGATGGTGCTTCGGAGATGGAGATCACAAGCACAAAATGATGATGGCCATATCATATCACTTATATTGATTGCATGTGATGTTTATCTTTTATGCATCTTATCTTGCTTTGATTGACGGTAGCATTATAAGATGATCTCTCACTAAATTATCAAGAAGTGTTCTCCCTGAGTATGCACCGTTGCCAAAGTTCGTCGTGCCCAGACACCACGTGATGATCGGGTGTGATAAGCTCTACGTCCATCTACCACGGGTGCAAGCCAGTTTTGCACACGCAGAATACTCAGGTTAAACTTGACGAGCCTAGCATATGCAGATATGGCCTCGGAACACGGAGACCGAAAGGTCGAGCGTGAATCATATAGTAGATATGATCAACATAATGATGTTCACCATTGAAAACTAATCCATTTCACGTGATGATCGGTTATGGTTTAGTTGATTTGGATCACGTGATCACTTAGAAGATTAGAGGGATGTCTATCTAAGTGGGAGTTCTTTAAGTAATTTGATTAATTGAACTTAAATTTATCATGAACTTAGTACCTGATAGTATCTTGCTTATGTATGTTTGATTGTAGATAGATGGCCCGTGTTGTTGTTCCGTTGAATTTTAATGCGTTCCTTGAGAAAGCAAAGTTAAAAGATGATGGTAGCAATTACACGGACTGGGTCCGTAACTAGAGGATTATCCTCATTGCTGCACAGAAGAATTACATCCTGGAAGCACCGTTGGGTGCCAGGCCTACTGCTGGAGCAACACCAGATGTTATGAACGTCTGGCAAAGCAAAGCTGATGACTACTCGATAGTTCAGTGTGCCATGCTTTACGGCTTAGAATCGGGACTTCAACGATGTTTTGAACGTCATGGAGCATATGAGATGTTCCAGGAGTTGAAGTTAATATTTCAAGCAAATGCCCGGATTGAGAGATATGAAGTCTCCAATAAGTTCTATAGCTGCAAGATGGAGGAGAATAGTTCTGTGAGTGAGCATATACTCAAAATGTCTGGGTATAATAATCACTTGATTCAGATGGGAGTTAATCTTCCAGATGATTGCGTCATTGACAGAATTCTCCAATCACTGCCACCAAGCTACAAGAGCTTCGTGATGAACTATAATATGCAAGGGATGAATAAGACTATTCCCGAGCTCTTCGCAATGCTGAAAGCTGCGGAGGTAGAAATCAAGAAGGAGCATCAAGTGTTGATGATCAACAAGACCACTAGTTTCAAAAAAAGGGCAAAGGGAAGAAGAAGGGGAACTTCAAGAAGAACGGCAAGCAAGTTGCTGCTCAAGAGAAGAAACCCAAGTCTGGACCTAAGCCTGAAACTGAGTGCTTCTACTGCAAGCAGACCGGTCATTGGAAGCGGAACTGCCCCAAGTATTTGGCGGATAAGAAGGATGACAAGGTGAACAAAGGTATATGTGATATACATGTTATTGATGTGTACCTTACTAGATCTGGCAGTAGCACCTGGGTATTTGATACTGGTTCTGTTGCTATTATTTGCAACTCGAAACAGGGACTATGGATTAGGCGAACACTGGCAAAGGACGAGGTGACAATGCACATGGGAAACGGTTCCAAAGTCGATGTGATCGCGGTCGGCACGCTACCTCTACATCTACCTTCGGGATTAGTATTAGACCTAAATAATTGTTATTTGGTGCTAGCGTTAAGCATGAACATTATATCTGGATCTTGTTTGATGCGAGACGGTTATTCATTTAAATCAGAGAATAATGGTTGTTCTATTTATATGAGTAATATCTTTTATGGTCATGCACCCTTGAAGAGTGGTCTATTTCTGATGAATCTCGATAGTAGTGATACACATATTCATAATGTTGAAACCAAAAGATGCAGAGTTGATAATGATAGTGCAACTTATTTGTGGCACTGCCGTTTAGGTCATATCGGTGTAAAGCGCATGAAGAAACTCCATACTGATGGACTTTTGGAACCACTTGATTATGAATCACTTGGTACTTGCGAACCGTGCCTTATGGGCAAGATGACTAAAACACCATTCTCCGGTACTATGGAGAGAGCAACAGATTTGTTGGAAATCATACATACCGATGTATGTGGTCCGATGAATATTGAGGCTCGTGGCGGATATCGTTATTTTCTCACCTTCACAGATGATTTAAGCAGATATGGATATATCTACTTAATGAAACACAAGTCTGAAACATTTGAAAAGTTCAAAGAATTTCAGAGTGAAGTTGAAAATCATCGTAACAAGAAAATAAAGTTTCTACGATCTGATCGTGGAGGAGAATATTTGAGTTACGAGTTTGGTGTACATTTGAAACAATGCGGAATAGTTTCGCAACTCACGCCACCCGGAACACCACAGCGTAATGGTGTGTCCGAACATCGTAATCGTACTTTACTAGATATGGTGCGATCTATGATGTCTCTTACTGATTTACCGCTATCGTTTTGGGTTATGCTTTAGAGACGACCGCATTCATGTTAAATAGGGCACCATCAAAATCTGTTGAGACGACGCCTTATGAACTATGGTTTGGCAAGAAACCAAAGTTGTCGTTTCTTAAAGTTTGGGGCTGCGATGCTTATGTGAAAAAGCTTCAACCTCATAAGCTCGAACCCAAATCGGAGAAATATGTCTTCATAGGTTACCCAAAGGAGACTGTTGGGTACACCTTCTATCACAGATCCGAAGGCAAGACATTTGTTGCTAAGAATGGATCCTTTCTAGAGAAGGAGTTTCTCTCGAAAGAAGTGAGTGGGAGGACAGTAGAACTTGACGAGGTAACTGTACCTGCTCCCTTATTGGAAAGTAGTACATCATAGAAAACTGTTTCTGCGACATCTGCACCAATAAGTGAGGAAGCTAATGATAATGATCATGAAACTTCAGGATAAGATACTACTGAACCTCGTAGATCAACCAGAGTGAGATCCACGCCAGAGTGGTACGGTAATCTTGTTCTCGAAATCATGCTGCTAGATCATGATGAACCTACGAACTATGAAGAAGCGATGGTGAGCCCAGATTCCGCAAAGTGGCTTGAAGCCATGAAATCTGAGATGGGATCCATGTATGAGAACAAAGTATGGACTTTGGTTGACTTGCCCGATGATCGGCAAGAAATTGAGAATAAATGGATCTTCAAGAAGAAGACTGACGCTGACGGTAATATTACTGTCTACAAAGCTCGACTTGTCGCAAAAGGTTTTCGACAAGTTCAAGGGGTTGACTACGATGAGACCTTCTCACCCGTAGCGATGCTTAAGTCTGTCCGAATCATGTTAGCAATTGTCGTATTTTATGATTATGAAATTTGGCAGATGGATGTCAAAACTGCATTTCTGAATGGATTTCTAGAAGAAGAGTTGTATATGATGCAACCAGAAGGTTTTGTCGATCCAAAGGGAGTTAACAAAGTGTGCAAGCTCCAGCGATCCATTTATGGACTGGGGCAAGCCTCTCGGAGTTGGAATAAACGCTTTGATAGTGTGATCAAAGCATTTGGTTTTATACAGACTTTCGGAGAAGCCTGTATTTACAAGAAAGTGAGTGGGAGCTCTATAGCATTTCTGATATTATATGTGGATGACATATTACTGATTGGAAATGATATAGAATTTCTGGATAGCATAAAGGGATACTTGAATAAGAGTTTTTCAATGAAAGACCTCGGTGAAGCTGCTTACATATTAGGCATAAAGATCTATAGAGATAGATCAAGACGCTTAATTGGACTTTCACAAAGCACATACCTTGACAAGATTTTGAAGAAGTTCAAAATGGATCAAGCAAAGAAAGGGTTCTTGCCTATGTTGCAAGGTGTGAAGTTGAGTCAGACTCAATGCCCGACCACTGCAGAAGATAGAGAGAAAATGAAAGGTGTTCCCTATGCTTCAGCCATAGGCTCTATCATGTATGCAATGCTGTGTACCAGACCTGATGTGTGCCTTGCTATAAGTTTAGTAGGGAGGTACCAAAGTAATCCAGGAGTGGATCACTGGACAGCGGTCAAGAACATCCTGAAGTACCTGAAAAGGACTAAGGATATGTTTCTCGTATATGGAGGTGACAAAGAGCTCATCGTAAACGGTTACGTTGATGCAAGCTTTGACACTGATCCGGACGATTCTAAATCGCAAACCAGATACGTGTTTACATTAAATGGTGGAGCTGTCAGTTGGTGCAGTTCTAAACAAAGCGTTGTGGCGGGATCTACATGTGAAGCGGAGTACATAGCTGCTTCGGAAGCAGCAAACGAAGGAGTCTAGATGAAGGAGTTCATATCCAATCTAGGTGTCATACCTAGTGCATCGGGTCCAATGAAAATCTTTTGTGACAATACTGGTGCAATTGCCTTGGCAAAGGAATCCAGATTTCACAAGAGAACCAAGCACATCAAGAGACACTTCAATTCCATCCGGGATCTAGTCCAGGTGGGAGACATAGAGATTTGCAAGATACATACGGATCTAAATGTTGCAGACCCGTTGACTAAGCCTCTTCCACGAGCAAAACATGATCAGCACCAAGGCTCCATGGGTGTTAGAATCATTACAGTGTAATCTAGATTATTGACTCTAGTGCAAGTGGGAGACTGAAGGAAATATGCCCTAGAGGCAATAATAAAGTTATTATTTATTTCCTTACATCATGATAAATGTTAATTATTCATGCTAGAATTGTATTAACTGGAAACATAATACATGTGTGAATACATAGACAAACAGAGTGTCACTAGCATGCCTCTACTTGACTAGCTCGTTAATCAAAGATGGTTATGTTTCCTAACCATGAACAAAGAGTTGTTATTTGATTAACAAGATCACATCATTAGGTGAATGATCTGATTGACATGACCCATTCCATTAGCTTAGCACCCGATCGTTTAGTATGTTGCTATTACTTTCTTCATGACTTATACATGTTCCTATGACTATGAGATTATGCAACTCCCGTTTACCGGAGGAACACTTTGTGTGCTACCAAACGTCACAACGTAAATGGGTGATTATAAAGGTGCTCTACAGGTGTCTCCAAAGGTAGATGTTGGGTTGGCGTATTTCGAGATTAGGATTTGTCACTCCGATTGTCGGAGAGGTATCTCTGGGCCCTCTCGGTAATGCACATCACATAAGCCTTGCAAGCATTACAACTAATGAGTTAGTTGCGAGATGATGTATTACGGAACGAGTAAAGAGACTTGCCAGTAACGAGATTGAACTAGGTATTAGATACCAACGATCGAATCTCGGGCAAGTAACATACCGATGACAAAAGGAACAACATATGTTGTTATGCGGTCTGACCGATAAAGATCTTCGTAGAATATGTAGGAGCCAATATGGGCATCCAGGTCCCGCTATTGGTTATTGACCGGAGACGTGTCTCGGTCATGTCTACATTGTCCTCGAACCGTAGGGTCCGCGCGCTTAACATTACGATGACAATTATTATGAGTTTATGCATTTTGATGTACCGAAGTTAGTTCGGAGTCCCGTATGTGATCACGGACATGACGAGGAGTCCCGAAATGGTCGAGACATAAAGATTGATATATTGGATGACTATATTCGGACATCGGAAGCGTTCCGGAGAAGTTTCGGATAAAACCGGAGCACCGGGGGGTTACCGGAACCCCCCCGGGGGTTAATGGGCCTCATGGGCCTAAAGTGGATAAGAGGAAGGGGCTGCCAGGGCAGGCCGCGCGCCCCCTCTTCCCCTAGTCCGAATTGGACTAGGAGGGAGGGGCGGCGCCCCCTCTTTCCCTCTCTTCTCCCACCTCTCCTAATTGGACAAGGAAAGGGGGGGAGTCCTACTCCCGGTAGGAGTAGGACTCCTCCTGCGCGCCACCATAGGGCCGGCCGAACCCCCCCCCCTTGGATCCTTTATATACGGAGGCAAGGGGGCACCCTAGAACATACAATTGATCAACGTGATCGTTCCTTAGCCGTGTGCGGTGCCCCCTTCCACCATATTCCACCTCGGTCATATCGTTGTAGTGCTTAGGCGAAGCCCTGCGTCGGTAGAACATCATCATCGTCACCACACCGTTGTGCTGACGGAACTCATCTCCGAAGCTTTGCTGGATCGGAGCCCGGGGAGCGTCATCGAGCTGTACGTGTGCTAAGAACTCGGAGGTGCCGGAGTAACGGTGCTTGGATCGGTCGGATCGGGAAGACGTACGACTACTTCCTCTACGTTGCGTCAACGCTTCCGCTTCGGTCTACGAGGGTACGTAGACAACACTCTCCCCTCTCGTTGCTATGCATCACCATGATCTTGCGTGTGCGTAGGAATTTTTTTGAAATTACTACGTTCCCCAACATACGTCCCAGTTGGAGCCCGTTTCTTCCAGCAGGTCACTAACTCGCGTAATCCCTTGAATATAGCTCTGGCGCAGTGGCTTCAAGCTACCCTTCCTCGGAATCCAGTTGTCGTGATGGACCTTGATTTTGGAGCCGTCTCCAATCCTCCAAATCAACCCGTCAAGCAAAAGATTTCGCCCATGCAAAATACTCTTGAAAGTGTATGATCCACCACTTGGGCACATTGCATTCAGAATAGATCCATCAACATAGTATCGAGCTTTCAAGACCCTTGCACATAAATAATTAGGTTCCTGGAACAACCGCCACGCTTGTTTTGCAAGCATAGCTTGGTTGAAAGCCTCCGGGTTTCTAAAACCCATTCAACCTTCATGCTTTCTCATCCACATTTTGTCCCAAGCGATCCAATGCACTCTCTTTTTACCATCAGCTTCTCCCCACCAGAAGTTTGAAGAAATAGAAGACAGGTTCCCGCACATTTTCTTTATGAGTTGAAAACAACTCATGGTAAAAGATGGTTTGATTGGAGGTCCGGGTTAATGAGTACTTCCCTTGCAGTCCTGGATAGTCCTTGCCCTTTCCACCCTGAGACCTTTCCCCTTGCACTTTCCTCCACATACTTGAAAGTTCCATCCTTCGATCTCCCCACCACCGTGGGTAATCCTAAATATCTCTCACTTAGAGCCTCTCCCGCAATCCCTGGTACTTGTTTTAGTTCCTCCTTACTCTCATCCGAAGTTCCTGTTCCAAAAAAAGATTGCGGATTTATGAAGGTTGACTTTCTGCCCTGAGGCATCCTCATACTCTTTTAAGATGGAGCGTAATGCCTCAAAATTATCCCGTGAGCCCTCCACGAAAACCACACTATCATCAGCGAAAAGGAGGTGAGTTACCGTTGGTCCGCTACCCCTGAATGCCAATCCCTTGACCTTCTCCTGTTGTGCATATTTCAAGAGCGCCGAGAAACCTTCCACACAGAATAGAAAGAGGTATGGGGAGAGGGGATCACCCTGTCGAAGTCCTCTGGAAGGGTTGAAGCGATGAGAGAGCCCACCATTCAACTTAACAGAGAAAGAGGTCGATTTCACACACCGCATGACCATCTCTGTCCATTGATCAGAGAAGCCAAATTTCAACATCTTCTCCAGGAAATCCCACTCCACTCGATCATACGCCTTCATCATGTCCAATTTGACTGCACACATAGGCTTCTTCCTTTTCCTCTTCCTGATCGCGTGAACACATTCGTAGGCCACAAGTACATTATCAGTTATTAGTGTTCCTGCGACAAATGCACTCTGCTCATTAGATATCATAAAAGGAAGCACAACTTTTAAGCGGTTGGCCAGTGCCTTTGCCGCAATTTTATAAAGAACATTACATAGGCTAATTGGGCGAAACTATGAAAGTAACTCCGGTGAGTTTACTTTCGGAATCATGACAATGCTAGTATCATTAAACCCATTCGGCGCCTCCTTCCCTGCCAAAAACTCCCTTACCGCACCACAAACATCGTTCTTAACCAACTGCCAGTGCCGTTGGTAGAACATGGCCGGTAATCCGTCCGGTCCCGGAGCCTTTGTAGGCCCCATCTGGAAAAGGGCCGCCTCAATCTCCTCATCTGTGAACGACGCACCAAGATTTCCATTCATCTCTTCTGCAACAACACTCTCAATATGCTGCAGCACATTTTCACTATCCGTCGACCCTTCAGCAGCAAATAGTTGAGTGTAGAATTGTGCGGCCATCCTACGCATGCCATCATCATCTGTGCACTTTGTCCCATCCTCGCTTCCTAGCGCCTTTACCGTGTTCTTACGTTTTCGATGCGAGGCTTTGTTCTGGGAGTATCGTGTGTTTTGGTCTCCTTCTGTTAGCCAGTCCACCCTCGATCTTTGTTTGTAATACACCTCCTCTCGCTCATATAGTTCATGAAGTTGATCCTCAATCTCCTTCACTTCTTGTTGGTATCCTGACTTTGCAGCTCGCTCCTTAGCGTCAATAAGCTGGCGCTTCAAGTGCGCAATTTGTTTTTTAATGGAGCCAAAAACCTTTCGACTCCACTCTTGCACGTCCTTTGAAGCGATCTTCAGCGTTCTGCATGCATTCTCGAGATCCCCGCCATGCTGGCTGGCTGCATGGGCCTCGCCCCATGCTGCAGCGACCATGTCTTTGTATCCCTCATGCCTCGCCCACACAGCCTCATAGAGAAACGCTCGCTGACCATGTGCACATGCCTCGCCTTGCCTTGTCATTGCTCTAATGAGCAACACTTGGTGGTCAGACTCCTCCATCATGATATGTTGCACCTCTACTACTGGGAAAATCTGCGCAAAATCCGCATTACACGCCGCCCGGTCCAGCCTCACTTGGATATTATCGTTCGCATCCCATTTATTATCCCAAGTGAACGGATATCCAGAAAAACCAAGTCCGCTAGTCCGCAGTCGGACATGCATTCCTCAAACAGTGCCATCTGGTTCAAGGACCTAGGATTACCCCCTTGCTGTTCACTTTGTCGAAGTGCCTCATTAAAGTCCCCCACACAGAGCCACGGGAGATCATCTTGTGCTCGGAGGTAACGAAGCACATCCCACGTCTTTGTTCGCTTTTCAATGCTGGGCTCTCCATAGATTCCAGTGAATCTAAAAGAGACACCCTCGTACACAATCTTTGCATCTATGTAATAGTGGCACCACGGCCGCACTGTAACATCAACATGATCCCTCCACCATAGTGCTAGACCTCCACTTTTGCCTTTGCAGTCCACCGCTACACCCTGTCTAAATCCCATGCTCCACTTGAGCCTCTCCATTGCCCCTGACCTCTTTTTTGTTTCTGATAAAAGCACCACCGCTGGGTTGTATGACCTAATCAGGTCTCGTAGTTCGCCCACTGCCGAGTCCAACCCCAATCCTCGGCAGTTACAGGCTAAAACGATCATTGCTCCTCGCGGCCCTGCGCCCTTGCAGGGTCCGCCGATCTATCATCTGCTATTGAGATACGGTCAAACACAGTGCGGTCATGCTCGGAGATCCGGTCAAACTCCGAGTCCGTTTTCAGCCTAGTGGTCCGAATGAAATTATCCTGATTGTTGTGTTGGTCCAGATCACCCTTAGCCACCCACATCTATTTTGGTGCCCTCTTTCTGCTATTAGAGCGGGTATGACCATAATTATGTTTAAGCTGATAATCATACTCATCCCTCATTCTCCTTACATAATACCCAGGTCGCCTCTCTCTCTGAAAGTATTGTCCCGAGCACCCTGCTCCATCATTACTCTTAGCAGGATATCTCTTTCTTAACTCTTGTCTCATGTCCATCTGTTTGTACTTTAGATCGCTCCTCATTTCCTTCTCCTTTCTTCGCTCCAGCTCATCCCTCAGATCTTTCTTGCGTGGCTCATCTTGCCCTTCCTCTCCATGCCAATTCCTCGCCTCCTTGCCTTTATCCGCAGACGGCCAGTGCCGCTGCTTGATTGGGCTGTTTACCTCCTCTCCATCCTCTTCTCTCTGCCGCCAGTGCGGGAATCAGCTGAGCCGTCAAAATCTCTGTTCAGATTCCTCTTCGTAGGAATATTTCTAACAAAACCCTCTGACCTCTTGCCTCCATTACTCTCGCTCGAGGGAGCACTGTTGAAACTATGACTGTTTTGGCCCCCTCCCTTCTGCACCCCCTCCCTGAAAGAGGAGGATCGCCCCGGTGACGCACGGAGCTACTCTCCCCATTGCATATCTGACTTTACGGGAGGTACACACCCTTCAGTCCCGTGAACTAGCCTCCCACATTCAAAACAAAAGTGTGGGATTTTTTCATAAGCAAAGTCGTACCAAGTTCCTTCAAGATCATCTTCTGTCTCCTTCAGATTGAAACCCCTCACGAGAGGCTTATAAATTGACAGCTTTGTGCGAACCCTAAGATGAACTCCTTTAGCTGATCCATCATTTTCCACATCCACTCTTACTGCTGTACCAAGCCAGTTCCCGAGCGCCTTTCCAAAAGCTCTGTTCTGTTGTCCAGGGGAAGGTCAGTGACCCTAACCCAGACCTCCACTGTGTCAAACACCATCTCAGACGGCCTAGTATTGCCTTCATAATCTTTCAACACAACTACATTGAAGTCAAACTGCCATGGTCCTCCATTGAGGGCATGCTTCCAATCACCCTCGCTCCCAAAGTGCACCACAAACTTGTTCCCCCCAATATCACTGAATTTTGCTTCCTTGTGGAGGCCCCATGCCCTCTGCATAGATTTTTCTAGGGCTTTAAAATTCATCGGCCTGGGTGTGAAAGATTTGCCAATGATCGACCACTTTGTAGCCCTATGCATCTCCTTCCCAGCTTCTACAAACACAAAGCCGGAAGCCTCCTTCTCAGTAAGAATTAGCCCTCCGAGCCGATCTGATAGTCTTGCTGCCTCCGCCGACTCCTTCCCATCTACCGGTGATGTCGATGAGGTTCTGCTCTTCTCTGCGGTCGCCATCTTCCCTGCACCATCCTTTAGGCCCGTTGGAGTCGTCCTTGGCGCCGGCGTTTTCATCATCAACGCTGCAGCGGCCCTATTCATCTCCGTCGCACGGGGAGTTGCCCTCGACCGAGGGGTCTCCATCCCTCCCCTGCCGCTTCTTTCCGCCATGGAAGACCACGGGGATCAAGAACCCAATCCGATCAGCCCGATCAGGGAACGCCGTCGTCGCACACAGGCCACCGGAATCCACACCACCACTGGCAAAAAACCCTAACCCTAGCGAGTCGGCGGCGGTCGCCTCACGATCGCCCCCTAATCGCCTCTCCGTGTTTTTGACAAGGTGGACCCATTGTGGATGTATCAGCGAATCTGAAGTGGAACCGAGTACCGCCATGGACCCTGAGAGTAGCAAAAGGGTCAAATCCATATTTTTTTTTACAAATTAGGATCAGATCTTGATTAAGTATGAGAAAAGGGTTAAAACACGAAATTTGTCCACTGTGTTACCATACCCAGCTTCCCTCACCTCTTTTTCATTCCACCGTATGTGGTTGACTTGTATTCTAGTATGGCAGGCACACAGGCAGCATGCATGAAGCATGATCATTGCAACTGCAGTCGGCCAGCCTTTACTTCTTTAGCACAGCAGGATAAGACATCCTTTGCCTTTTTCACCCAGGTACAGGTACCGCTGTAAAAACAGCGGCACCTTCACCTTTACTGGGCGATCGATCCGATCATCTGGAGTACTAATATGAATATCACATCTAGAAGTACGTGCGATCAGCGAGTTTGGTGGCAAACGCGGGCGCACGAGCGCGCAGGGAAAGGGAAAGCAGTGCGCAGAATTCCCGGGGCAATGATCGATCCCCGCTGCCGCTCTCGCCGTCTTTCGCTCCACCGGTTCGTGTCCCCCGGCTGCCGCCCAAAGCCCAGACCCGATGGTCTATCATGAGCCATGTCTCCTTCCCCCCGGCCTCATCATTCGTAAAAGTACTGCAGCTCCATCCCCAAAACGCACATCAAATTATTTACCATCTTTGCACAAAAAAGCTCCACTACAAGCAGAGCAAAACCCTGACATACTAGCAAACAGCGCTCATAATACAACTCTACTGCTGCTACAAGTGCTAACTATGTGTCATACATCTACTCCATGTAAAGTCAAAATACTAGAAAGAAGCAACGATAAATTATTATTGGAACGGCGTGTACGCACGCACGCAGACGCAGCCGCTGCCGGCAACTATTTGACGCGACAGCGCCGCGCCTGGCCGCGCGCGCGCGCCCAGCTCCCAACCAAAGGCCGCCTCGTGCGCGCCATCCAGCGCGGTCCACCACGTGCGCCAGGGTCGGACAAGGGTGGTACGAGCTTCCAGCTTGGGTCCCGTCAGTGGCAGCATCTTGTTGGTTGCACGTACGTGCGTGCGTGCGTGCGTGCGCGGGAGCTTCCTCGTGTCTGATCCGATCTAGTAGTACTCCACGGGCGTGCCGGGGTAGCTGTCGTCCGACATGTCGTCGTCGTCGTTGGGGCTGTTCTTCTTCCCGGGGCCGCCGGAGCCAGCGGCCGTGGCGACCGCGGCGCTGAAAGGCGGGGGCACGTAGGGCGGCGTGGCGCAGCGGAGCAGCGCCCAGTTGACGCCGTTGAAGAATGGGTGGCGCTTGATGGCCGCGGCGCCGACGGTGGCGCCGAGCCTGCGCGCCGGGTCCTTGGCGAGCAGCGCGGTGACGAGGTCCCTGGCGGCGGAGGAGACAGAGGGGTCCTTGGGGAACTCGAGCGCGCGGGCCACGATGTTGGCCAGGGTCATCTCGTTGTCGTACCCCTTGAAGGGCGTCACCCCGTAGAGGAGCTCGAAGATGAAGATGCCCAGCGTCCACCAGTCCACCGAGCTGCCGTGGCCCTCGCCCGACACGATCTCCGGGGCCAGGTACTCGTGCGTGCCCACGAACGACATGGACCGGAGCTCCACCGGCTCCGCCACGAACTCCAGGTCCAGCACGCCGGTGGGGAGGCTGCCGTTGCTGTTGCCGTTCCCGCCCATGCCACCGCCGCCCGTGGCCTTCTTGCGGCGCCGGCGCTGGCGGCCGCGGCCGGGGAAGAGGCTGAAACAGGACACCGAGGGGACGATGCAGGAAGGGATGATGCAGGTGGACGACGCGGAGGGGCGGCCGGTGAGGCCGACGGGGTCGGAGATGACGTGCGCCGGAGTCGGGGCCGTCGGGTCGCACTTGAGGGAGAGGTCGAAGTCGGTGAGCATGATGTGACCGTCGGCGCGGACCAGCACGTTCTCCGGCTTGAGGTCCCGGTACACGATGTCCAGCATGTGGATGTACTCCAGCGCGGCCACCACCTCCGCCACGTAGAACCTGCCGCAGTACACTACATGTCATTCACCATTGCCACACTACTAGTAGTATAATCTATCAAGTGCGACCAAAATTATGAATAAGCAACGAAATTTTAACGATGGACCCGGTGCATGTTTGGTGGAAAAAGAAAACAGTACTACTACTACAGAAGCAACTAATTGCATAGCACAAAAGCATACTCTTGACTTTATTCACATGCAACCAAAAGACACATACTCACCTGTATATCTGAACCTAGCTAAGCTAAGCTAGCACGGTGGCTGACACTGTGCGCTCCAGTAGTGCTACTAGCAAGCAAAAAAGTCAGAGGCGGAAGAAAGGCAAGAGACAGTACTGGAATTAGCGCATCATTGATGCCGGGGCGTTGCAAGTTGGGGTGGAGCCTAGACTAGTTTAATGGCGAGCATCATGTGTGCATGTACTCGATTCATAGTTCCTTCCCCGGGTTAATTAGCTTAATCCTTACTACTCCGCATTCATGGGCGGCCATGTCTGTGCTGTGCTGTGCGTGTGTTTCAGAGCTGTGATTCTTGGCAAATCACATGGGGGTTAATAAAAGCTGGCCTCTCTTGGGTCTTGACCAAGCAAGCACAAGCACAAGCACGCACCGGTGTTTTATGAGGGTGGGGGTATATTTTAAAAGCCATGTTCCGCGACCGGTTCCGGCGCCGTAGCACGGGCCGGAGGGACCGTGGGCGGCTCGTGTGCATCACCGGCAATGCCTACGGCGACCGGCCTTGCCATAAAGCCAAACGACACGTTGATGGTAGTAGTAACACTGTTGCAGGTACCACCCAAATTCACGACGCCTGCCTTGCATACAAAGTACTCCTACCTACTACTGCCTACCGCTGGCTGCTGCTAGTGCTCGTACTGCAACAACTAGTGCTGCCCCGTGAAACGAGGCTTCATTTCTGCTGGAGTGCAGGTCATTCGCAAGGCTGTATATATGTATGTGTGTGTGGGTGGGAGTACGTTGTACGACGTGGGCTTTTTAACGGAGTGCGTGCATACAATGGCACCCGCCGAAAGCATATTTTACTGTTGCTATATTTTTGGCCGCCGCTCGTTCATGAATTCATGCTGCACTCTCCTATTTTTTTCCTTTTTCGTTTGTTTCTACACAAAGTTTAAGCAAAGACATTATTGTCCTGAGAATTCATACAGTTTGTTCCAAAATCACGCTCTCCTTCCTTTCATCTGGCTAGTGATGCGTTGCCACGCCACTCACGGTCACGGACGTGTTACAAAGCGTTTTTTCTTCACTAACAGAAACACAAAACTAGGAACATCTTTATGCATGTTCAATTAGAACTACGTTACTCATATGTGTTGAGTTGACGAGGACTCTACAAGTGAATGCAGTGGGCAGCATGAATGCATGATGGCCGGAATAGCGGGTAAATTGATAGAGAGCCACATGATGCTGTAATGGAGCAATCGTAGCCACCAACACTCCTAGTGCTGTTTCTTAGCTTTACTGCACATTTTAGTAGAGCCCGTATTTTATTATTATTTTTGCCTTCTTTCTTCTTCTCGTCCATAGCGATGGATGTAGTACATACGGCCGGGAATAATGCTATTTTAAGTCTATTCCGGAAGGAAGTAACATCAGTGTTCGTATATCGTCGGCAGGCACAAAATGATGAGAAAAAGGAGAGAGATGCGGCAAAAGGAGGGAAGCATGCAAGCGCATATGCCAAGCCCAGCTTTTCATCACTCCCGCATGGGCAGGCTTGGTTTCAGGGCGGGCGCTGCTGCTGCTGGTCTCCACATGCAAACACTTCCTGACTGACTGACTGACTAGTCACTGCAAGATGATAATGTGGGCGTGCAACTGTGTGGCCGCTGGCTGGATTCAGAGCCGAGAGCATGATCAGCAACCAAGAAACTGTTGTTGGCGACGCGACAGTGAGAGCAGCTGGACCCAACACCACGCCATGGAAGATATCGATGGGATGGGCCCATGAATGCGAAGAAACAGGGCAAGATGTCGTTTGGATGTTTATTTCATTCATTCATGGCTCCGTTTTGCAAAACGGTATCATCCTCAAGTGTCACCATCGTGCGCTGTTAAGGAACCTATCTCCATGGTGCCTGCCATCTTGGTTAGGGATCTGTCCAAAGGGGCAGCAGCAATCGATGTCATATTATTATGCCTTGTGTTTTCAGGATGAGGGGCACTGTGGCTAGACATGTAGTCCATATGAATGGACAGATGCGTGCCCAACCGAAGACACATGGGGCCAGCGGAACCATGCGCGGAACTGGGCTTTGCGTCCACTAGATCCTTAAAAATGGAGTGCTCTAATTAAACTATGCCAAAAGTGGGGGAACAGAGAAACGGCAAAAAAGTTTAACAGATGAAGCCGACTAGAAACGCGCAGGAAACCGGCCACATTCTTCTCCGGAACCGGAAAGGCTATGTGATCACTAGTAGCTACTTCACCGTCGGTTTTAGCCTAACAAAATCTGATCAAACCTTGCAATTGTTGATTTTTCGAGGTAGTATAATTAAGTGCATGAATGCCTATGTAGTTGTGACGAAGGAGGAGGTGGCCTACATACCTGACGGCGGCCTCGGAGAATCGGCGGTGCGGCTGCCTCTGGCGGAGGACGTGGAGATCGCCGCCGGGGCAGAACTCGGTGAGGAGGCAGGACCAGCGCTCGCCCTCGGCGACCCCGTAGAGGCGCGGGAGGAAGGGGTGGTCGACGGCCTCGAGGATCTCGCGCTCGGTGCGCGCGCGGCCCTCCTTGTTCCGGCCCTGGAGCTCCTTCCGGTCCATCACCTTGGCCGCCACCAGCGCCCCGCCCTTGCCCTTCACCTCGGCCAGGTAGACGCTGCCGATGTCCCCGGCCCCGAGCCTCCGCACGAAGCGGATGTCGGAGAGCTGCACCGTGCCGAGGCGCGGGGCGAGGGCGGAGGGGTTGGAGGAGCGCGACGCGGGGATGCCGGCGATTGGCCCCGAGGAGGAGGAGGTGGAGCAGGAGGCCGTGGCGGTGGAGACGGTGGAGGCGGAGCGGGAGCGCTCGGAGGAGCCGAAGCTGAGGCTCTGCAGCTCGTCCGCCGCCAGCTCCGCGTCGCCGTCCGGAGGCATTGCTGGCTGCTGCGTTGAGGCGGGTCTGCTCCGGGCTGCTGGATGTGGCAAGTGCGGGGACAGGGGAGGAATAGGAGGAGCAGGAGGAGGTGGTGCGGTTGGGTGCCTGGGTTTTTAATTTGAAGATGAAGAGAGGGGGGAGGTTAGTTGACGGATGGGGATGGGGATGGGCCGGGCCGGAAAGCCGTGTCCGGCTCCAGCCAGGCTAGCGCGAGATTTTGTGTCTAATCATCTTTGGATCTCCGGGGGACATGCAGGCCCGGTTCTCCGGCTGCTGACATTTTGTTCTTTTATACAAGCACTAGTAGTAGTATATTGCTCTCAAAAAAAAATAGTAGTAGTATATAAGATCCATCCATAGATGGTACTCTAGATTGTTGCATGGGACATTGATTGAGAAAATAATGGGACATTCCAATTAGATGTCGATTCGATAAGATCCTCGGCGAAGAAGATGGGAATTGTTTTCCTTGCATTACGTGAAGCGCAAAAAGAAAAGAGAAAAAAAATGCTTTCGTCGCCTCAGTGGGTTTGACCTGACCTGAATAATCGCTACGCTAGACCTTAGCGGTCTTGATGGCTCGGGAAAGGATGGATGGTTTGCCTTGACGACGTTGTTGCTTCCTTGATTCCTTCAACTCGAATCAATCAGCGACGGCCGGCCACTGACTGCCCGGTTCCTCTCGTCTCTCTCGTGTCGTGTCGCATCCCCCATGAAATGCTCGGGCCTAATGGCCTACTGAATTCATTCAGGATTGGACGCACTCGCTTGGATTTGCACGTACCAGTGGCGCAAACAATGGTATGACAGCCGCGCTGGCTACCACAGGCAGCTCAGCTAGGTGATTGACTGACAGAGGGGAGCCAAACCCGTTTTTAAAACGGATGGGCGGGTCTACGACGCGGACGCGAGGGCAAGCAACCGGGACAGGCGAATGGACCCAACGATGGGATATGGGTGGCCCAAACGTGAGCGACCAAGCGTACCGATGGGTCTGTGTGCGTGTTTACAGCAATTCCAGCGCTATACGCCAAAATACACAAACCAAGTGTCGGACGTGTCATTCTAAAAAAAAAATTGACGGACGTGTCCGCAAACTGCTTTAAAAGAGCCGATCTTCAATACGGTGCACCAAATAAACGTGGACATAATATTTTCATTAATATCATCAACATCTTTTTTTACATAACAAAAAAATTAAACTCAACCCTAGTCTACTCTTTGTTGGATATACGGGACACGTCGTCGGAATCCGCCGCTAGGACATCCACGTCGCTGGTGAAGGTGAGGTTAATGATTGAATCAAACACACTAGTCGTTGGGCACGACACAAAGATGTCCCGCCTGCCACGTTTGCGGCGCCTGCATGCCTCCACCACAATCTCGTCGAACAGGCGTTCACACTCCAATTGATGCCTTCGCCGCAACCCCGTTTCACCCTGACAAGTGGACCCAACCCGCCAGCCTCTCTTTCTTTTCCGCTGTCACCTCATATTTTACGGGAACCGAGAAAAAACCTCAACTATCAACTTCTCCTAAATTTTACACACCCCATAAAAGTGGTTTTAAGAGGAGTTGTTTTTTTTACCAAAGTTTCTCTTTTTTGGGGTAACTTTTGATTTTATTCATCATGCCATGCCAATACAAAAACACAGAAAAAAAGAATTATATCCAAGTCCATAGATCACTTAGGAGCGATTACAAGCACTGGAGCAAGCCGAAGTCGATGTCGTCGTCGCCCCTCCCTCACCGAAGCCGGTCCAAACTTGTTATAATAGACAGTCGAGAAGTCATCTTCGCCCCTCCCTCGGTGGAGCCAGGCCAAACTTGTTGTAGTAGACAGTCAGAAAACCATCGTGCTACCACAAAGTCCGCGTACCAGAACAACAATCGCCACTGACGAAGAGAAGTATAGGACGAAAGGATCGAAACTGTAGACACACGAACAAAGATTGGATCTAAGCAGATCCACTTAATACTAGCACTGACCGAATGCTATGGGATCTGTCGGAGACAAATCTTCACACGCTCTGTGATGACGCTAGACGTATCATCGGGCTATGTAGGAAGAATCTTATTCCATCTCCAGGGAGACGTCACCGCCTCATTCTTGAGCAAGAGCAACCCCTAAACCAACTTTAAAAAACACCTAAAAGTGGGGCAAGATTCCTCCTGCCGGCAAGGATCAGGATCCGCCAAGTCTCCCACCGGAGACTAGGTGGACAACCGCCGGCACCGGCAAGAGGCAAAGAAATCCTAAGGTTGTTTTTGGATGTGCATATTTAGAAAACCATAGTATTAAAACTTGTAGGTAAGAAATACCACATTATACTAAGACTTTGGTATTTTGCAGCATTGGTAAAACTGAGAAGCGTTTGACCGTTGCAGTGTTTAATAGAGTAATTTTTTATGTTTGGTGTTCTGTGATATAATTAGATGCTAAAAACAATTCAAATAAGTTTGTATGAGGGTGTACATACTTTGCAGGTTGTATGCTGGATGTACACATCACAATCCATTAAGGTTACTTGGCCTCCGGCCATCACACGCCACCCTCTGCCATTTCCAACTGATCCATTATAACCAGTTAGAGAAGTAAAAATGTGGTTTTACTCTTTTAACCGGGATTTAGCTAACTACTTATCCGCCGTAAGGGAGTAATTTTTTTTTACTTCGGTCATATTTTTTTTCTATATTTACTCCCCGACCCGGCGGCTAAGTAAAAGCCGCGCTTCACCTGAAGAAGCTATGTACCTAGTGTAGGGTCATAGGCCTAACCTAGACACCCTCCTCTGGGAGATCACCCTAAATCCAGAAACATTCAAGGGATACCATCGTCCACTCGACCAGAAGCATTCCACTCGAAAGACTCGAAGTCACTCGACCGTAGCAATTGTCACTCGACGATCAGAAGACCTAAAGCCACTCTGTATAGCAACGGACGAACGTTTACTTTGTAGACTTAATGGTCATTTATGTCACTTTATTGCTGGCGTTACCAGAAACGCTCCATCTTTATGTACCTTAAACCTTGTGTAACTGAGGACCGGAGGGGTCTGGCGAACTCTATATAAGCCACCCCCTCCTCGGGGGCAAGGGTTCGCACCCCTGTAATACCACACTCATATAATCCAGTCGACCGCCTCCGGGCACCGAGACGTAGGGCTTTTACTTCCATCGTGAAGGGCCTGAACTCGTAAATCTTGTGTGTACAACTTCACCATAGCTGGGATCTTGCCTCCTCATACTTACCCCCCATTCTACTGTCAGTCTTAGAACCACGACAGTTGGCGCCCACCGTGGGGCCGGTGTCTTAGCGATTCTTTGGTGAAGTTGCGTTTTTTCCGATCCACATCATCATGGTTTCCGGCGGTGGATTGGCTGAGGGCCGCGAGATCCATCTCGGCGCGCTCGTCTTCGTTGCCGACGACTCTGCCTGGCTTCAGGAAGCTTCCCTTGACGTCGAGGCGCTCCCTGTCCGCGCGGCGGCGCACTTTCACGCGTGCGCTCATGGCGTCCTTCTCCGGCAGCCATCGACCCAGTATCGGTCGGCTCTCGTGGTGTCTTCGTTCCCCGCTGTTCGTCGGCACAAGCAATCCGGTCGGTCGCGGCTTCAGCGGTGGGTGAAACACCCTCAACCGGTCTCTGTTCATTTTGTAACTCCTGTTTCAAGTTACTAATCATAGCAACTGAACCAGTATCAAATACCCAGGGGTTACTATGAACACTAGTAAAGCACACATCAATAACATGTATATCATATATACTTTTGTTCACTTTCCCATCCTTCTTCTCCGCCAAGTCTTAGGGGCAGTTCCGCTTCCAGTGACCATTTCCTTTGCAGTAAAAGCTCTTAGTTTCAGACTTGGGTCTAGCTTTGGGCTTCTTCATGGGAGTCGGCCACCCCACAAGTCGCGGCAATCGAGCCCGACGAAACTCTCTATGGCTTATTCGACCTGTCGACTGGCTCCGTCGAGACCGCATCCAAATGCGACAGCAGCGATCCTACAGCTGAAGTCTTGATGGTCGACGGACCACATAGTCCTCCTGGCTTCCGCCGCGACGACGACGGCAATGGTGGCGGCTATCCGTCGCGCGCTCACGAGGAATACCGCCCCGAGCATCTTTCTTCGCAGCAGAGAGAAGAGCTTCGCCGCCGCAACATGGATGCACTTCACACGCCCATCGTTGGGGAAACATCCGAGGCCCGGGCCTTGGAGGAGGCGCGCTTGGCCAATATGGCTGAGCGCACTCGACTGGAGAACCTTCAGCGTGCACTCGACGAGCATGCACGGCAACGGATCCCTGAGTCCAGTCGACGACAGCTTTTTCCGCCTCAACCTTAGGTATACCGCACTCCTCAAAATCTCACAGCTGCAGCCCGTATAGCAGAGTCAATTCAGCCTTCCCAGTCAGAGGCTGACAGAGGTTTGATCCAGATCTGGGCCTTACTCCGGGCAGTAGGAGAGCAGAACACAGCAGTATCTCAGTCACGGAATAGGATTATAGCAGATCTGTGATGGCGGATACAGTCTAGACGACCCACAACCCAAGACCGCCCCCGCGGCGTGAGGGACGTGGGCATCGGCAGGAGCAATACAGAAACCATGAGCAGTACGATCACCGACTCGGTCGTGATGACCACCATCGAGTGCACACACCTCCTCCGAGGAATGGATGTGCCTCGACAATATGATGACAGATGCCCTCGCAGTGGCGAGCGAAGAGTACCAGCCGACCCAAGGGAGTCAAGCTTTGATGCGAGATCTATTCTCATTCAAGGTCTAGTTGACAGGAATAGAGCACACAGAGAGGGCCTTGACAAAGATCACCCGACTGGTAGCAGAGTTCATGTTTCAGGTCCAGAGTGTTTCAGCAGAGCCATCAGAGCCCTGGTGATTCCTCCCAACTTCAGATTGGCGACTGGGGTCAGCAAGTTCACTGAAGAGTCCAAAGCCTGATACTTGGCTTGAGGATTACCGAGTGGCTGTACAAATTGGTGGCGGAAATGATGAAGTGGCCATGAAGCATCTTCCTCTGATGTTGGAAGGATCAGCCAGAGCATGGTTGACTCAATTAGCACCAGGCAGTATATTCAGCTAGGAAGAACTTGCCCAGGTGTTTGTCAAAACTTTTGAGGGTACTTGCAAGTGGACAGCGGGATTAACGGAGTTGCAACATTGCGTGCAAAAACCGAGTGAGACTCTGAGAGATTACATTCAGAGGTGGACCACTCTGCACCACACAGTGGAAAATGTGTCCCACCATCAAGCAGTTTGCGCTTTCAAGGAAGGCGTCGAAAATCGAGAGCCGGTCCTGAAATTCGGTCAGACAGGTGATATGTCTCTGACTCGGATGATGGAAATAGCCACTCGGTATGCTAATGGAGAAGAGGAGGATCAGCTCCGCAGTGGAAAGATCAAACCAGTGGGTTAGGACACCGGTGGAGGCAATTCCAATCGGAAACAGAAGCGTAAAGCTGAACCTGCATGACCTGGTGAAAGTGTAGCAATGATTCAAGGAAAGTTTAAAGGGAAACCTAAGGAGCCGTGGACCCCTAAGAAAGTAAAAGATGCAGCTGGTAACGATGTGATGGATCTGCCATGTCACATTCACACCAAGAAAGACGAAGAAGGCAATCTGATTTATCCCAAGCATACCACTCGACAGTGTCGAGTTATGATCGAGCAATTATGAGAGAAACAACCTAATGAGAAGGAGAAAGAATCTGACAAGGATGCAGACAAAGAGGAAGATGGTGGTTTTCCAAATGTCAATTCCACCCTAATGATTTTCGCTGACGTTGAGAGCAAAAGTCGACTGAAAGTAATCAACAGAGAGGTGAATATGGTCGCTCCAGCAATGACAACATACCTGAAGTGGTCGCAAACGGCCATCACATTCGACCAGTCTGATCATCCTGCTCGCATAGCCACCCCTGGGAGGCAAGCATTGGTGGTCGACCCAGTTGTTGGAGGCACTAGACTGACCAAAGTGCTAATGGATGGTGGTAGTGGCCTGAATATCCTTTATGCTGAAACCTTGAAGGGGATGGGCATTCCGATGTCCAAACTTAGTGAGAGCAACATGAGCTTTGACGGCGTCATCCCTGGTAAGAAGGCTGAATCACTCGGCCAGATAACCCTTGACGTGGTTTTCGGTGATTCAAAGAATTACCGTAATGAAAAGTTGACATTTGAAGTAGTGGATTTCCAGAGTGCTTATCATGCTATTCTGGGAAGGCTTGCATACGCACGTTTTATGGCTCGACCATGCTACGTGCATCTCAAGTTGAAAATGCCTAGTCCCAGAGGAGTGATCATGGTCACTGGAAATCAGCAGAAGGCAGAGGAATGCTTCCAGAAGGGTTCCAAAATTGCCGATGCACAAATGGCAGCAGTTGAAATGCAAGAGTATAAAAAAAATGCAGATCCGAGTGATTTGCTGCGAGCAAAGAAGCATGCCACAGAGTCTGCATTTTAGTCGTCCGGATAAACGAAACTGATTCATATTCACCCGACCGATCCTAATGCTGCTCCTACTCATATCTCAACTTCACTCGACAACAAATAGGAAGAAGTGATCATCCAGTTCCTCCGTGAGAACTGGGACATCTTTGCATGGAAACGTTCTGACATGCCGAGTGTACCCAGGGGACTAGTTGAGCATCGTTTGCGAGTCGACCCGAAAGTGAAGCCAGTCAAGGAACATCTTAGACGGTCTGCCGTACAGAATAGAAAAGCAATTGGCAAGGAAGTGGCTCGGCTCCTAGCAGCTGAGTTCATCCGAGAGATTTACCACTCCGAGTGGCTTGCCAATGTTGTCATGGTCCCCCAAGGAGGACGATTCACTTCGTATGTGCATTGACTTCAAGCATATCAATCGGGCTTGCCCGAAAGATCATTTTCCTGTCCCCCGTATCGATCAAATCATTGACTCAACTGTGGGGTGTGAACGCTTGTCTTTTCTAGATGCCTATTTCGGGTATCATCAGATCCGACTGTATGGACTCGATGAGATAAAAACAGCTTTCATCACTCGATTCAGGTGCTTTTGTTATGTCACCATGCCATTCGGTCTGAAGAACGCTGGCGCCACATTTATGAGGATGACTCAGAAGTGTCTGCTCACTCAAATCAGTTGGAATGTGGAAGCATATATGGACGACATTGTGGTCAAGTCGCACAAAGGTTACGACCTGTTGACTGACCTCGCTGAAACCTTTTCCAACCTAAGAAGGTATGATATCAAGCTTAATCCGTTGAAATGCACATTCAAAGTTCCAGGTGGAAAGTTACTCGGTTTCCTCGTTTCCGAATGAGGTATCGATGCCAACCCAAAGAAAGTTGGAGCCATACTCCGAATGAAACGCCATGTGCGTGTGCATGACGTTTAAAAGCTTACTGGTTGTTTGGCCGCCTTGAGTCGGTTCATCTCTCGCCTCGGTGAAAAGGCACTGCCTCTTTACCGACTGATGTAGAAATCTGATAAGTTCAAGTGGACTCTCGAAGCTGATGCAGCGTTTGCAAAACTCAAAACCCTGCTTTCCGCCCAGTCGGTGCTCGCTGCCCCAATCAGCAAAGAGCCTTTACTGCTTTATATTGCAGCCACTGGACAAGTCGTCAGTACAGTACTTACGGTCGAGCGGGAAGAAGAAGGAAAAACCTATAAAGTTCAGCGCCTATTGTATTATATTTCTGAAGTCTTGACTCCATCCAAGCAAAGATATCCTCGCTATCAGAAGCTTGTCTATGGGATTTACATGACCACGAAGAAGGTTGCACATTATTTCTTTGATCACTCCGTTACAGTCGTCAGCGACGCACCTTTGTCAGAAATTCTGAACAACAGAGATGCAACTGGTCGAGTGGCAAAGTGGGCGATTGAACTTCTTCCCTTGTATATCAAGTTTGAGGCAAAGAAAGCTATCAAGTCCCAGGCAATAGCAGATTTCCTCGTCGAGTGGGTCGAGTAGCAACAACCGACTCAGATTCACTCGGAGCATTTGACCATGTTCTTCGATGGATCCAAGATGCTGAACGGTTTTGGTGCTGGGGTGGTATTGGTATCCCCTCGAGGAGACAGACTCGGCTATGTTCTTCAGATCCATTTTGATTCCTCCAAAAACGAAGCCGAATATGAAGCACTTCTGTACGGGTTGCGTATGGCCATTTCACTCGGCGTCCGTCGCCTAATGGTCTATGGCGACTCAGATTTGGTGGTTAATCAAGTAATGAAGGAGTGGGACGTCAGAAGCCTGACTATGACTGGTTATTGTAATGTAGTGAGAAAGTTAGAAAAGAAGTTTGAGGGGTTAGAGCTTCATCATATACCCCGACTAAAAAATCAAGCAGTTGATGATTTGGCTAAGATAGGCTCCAAGCGTGAACCCATTCCCAGTAATGTATTATTGGAACATCTCCACACGCCGTCTGTCCAAGAGGATCCCTTCACGGAAGAGCCCCCACAACCTAAGAGCCCTACTGATCCGACTGAAGTTGAAGTCCCAGCCGTGGTCGACTTGGTCATGGAAGTTTTGGTCATCATACCCGATTGGATAGTGCCGTACATCACGTATATTCTCAGGAAAGAGCTTCCAGAGGATGAAGAAGAGGCTCGTCAGATTGTCCATCGATCTAAAGCTTTCACAGTAGTGGGTGGACAGCTTTATAGAGAAAGTGCTACCGGAGTTGCTCAGAAGTGCATAACACCAGAAGAAGGTCGAGTGATCCTCAACGACATCCACTCGGGGACCTGTGGTCACCATGCGTACTCTCGGACCATTGTGGCCAAAGCATACCGAGCGGGATTTTATTGGCCACGAGCAAATGAAATGGCAAAAGACATAGTCGACAGATGTGAAGGTTGCCAGTTTTACTCCAACATGTCTCACAAGCCTGCATCAGCCCTGAAGACCATTCCACTCATCTGGCCCTTTGCTGTCTAGGGATTAGATATGGTTGGACCTCTGAGGACTGGCATAAGTGGCTTCACCCATGTGCTCGTAGCAGTCGACAAGTTCACCAAATGGATTGAAGCCAAGCCTATTAAAAACCTCGAAGCAAGTACTGCCATCAACTTCATCAGGGAATTAACATTCAGATATGGTGTCCCGCATAGCATTATCACGGATAATGGGTCGAATTTCGATTCTGATGAGTTCAGAGCCTTTTGCGCTTCCCAAGGCACTTGGGTCGAATATGCTTCAGTCGCCCATCCCTAGTCGAATGGACAAGCTGAAAGAGCGAACGGATTGATTCTCAAATGACTGAAACCCTGGTTGATGCATGACCTCAAGCATGCTGCGGGTGCTTGGGTCAATGAACTTCCATCAGTACTTTGGGGATTGAGGACAACTCCTAATCGGTCGACTGGCCGAACTCCAATCTTCTTAGTCTATGGGGCTGAAGCTGTGCTTCTGAGTGACTTACTTCATAACGCCCCGCGAGTGGAACTCTTCTCAGAAGCCGAAGAAGAACAAGCCCGTCAGGATGCTGTTGACCTTCTGGAAGAAGAAAGAGAGATGGCGTTGATCCGGTCGACCATCTATCAACAAGACCTGCGTCTATTCCACGCCAGAAACGCGAGAGGTCGAGCATTTCAAGAGGGAGACCTGGTTCTTCGAGTGGATCAGCAGAAACCACACAAGCTCGCTCCTGCTTGGGAAGGCCCCTTCATCATCACCAAAGTACTTCACAACGGGGCTTATCGCCTTTACAATGTGGAGCACAATAAAGACAAGCCACACGCTTGGAATGCGGGCTGCTCCGCCCCTTTTATACTTAAGCATTCAGATTGTTGTGATGTAATAAGAAATACATTCTAGTTCGATTATCAAAGACACAGTTTCTCAGATGATTGTTGTTCCTTTTTTAAGTGTTCTAAATCCCCCAGTGGGTGCCTTAGCTGTGAACCTGCTTCGCCTAAGTTTCAAAAATCCTCCCGAGTGATAAGCAAGTCTCTCACTCGGGGGCTTCGCTGCAGTCCAGTACTCACCTAAGTCTTAAGGCTCGCTCCATCCTTACGTGTAAGGACGGCGAGGTGTAGGTCGACCACGATCTGCCCTCGGAGCTTCGCCACAAATACAACGTCCGCTCCATCCTTACCCGTAAGGGCGGCGAGGTGCAAGTCATCCACGATCTGCCCTCGGAGCTTCGCCACAAATACAACGTCTGCTCCATTCTTATCCGTAAGGGTGGCGGGGTGCAGGTCGACCACAATCTGCCCATGATTCACTCGACTGAGCTGCATCACTAAGTCAATAGCAACTCAAACTACAAAAACAAGTCCTACGCAAAGAGTCAAAAGATTCAAAAGCAACCAAAGTTCAGATAAAATCCTAAGGTTCCAGAACACGGATTAAAGTACTCGGGCATCAGGCCTGAAGGAGTTTAACGGTTACAAAATCACTCGGCATTCCGAGGCAAATTTAAGGCGAGGCGTAAAATTTTGTTCATTCCGCAGGAGGAGGGCTTGCAGGCTCGATGAACTCGTCCAGATCAATCCCATCAGCAATCCGAGTGGCAGCAGCAATGAAGGTTTCCATGAAGGATCGGGAGTCATGCCTTTTAGTATTGGCAACCTTGATTGCTGCCAGCTTCTCTTCTCGGGCTTCCTTGCAATGGACACGAACCAGCGACACAGCCACGTCAGCACTGCATCGAGCAGAAGACTTCTTCCATTCTTGTACTCGACCAGGGACTTCATTGAGTCGAGTCATCAGAGACTCGAGGTCATTTTGAAGCGTCGCCCTTGGACAGAGTGTTGTATCGATGCGCGACACCGCCACCTTCAGGCAAGCAAGATAGCTCGTAACACTGGCAACACGGGATTCCAGTCAAAGCACGTTCATAGCAGCATCATCACCGACGGGAGAAAGGACGGGGTCCAGACCTGTCTCGACCCGCCCAGTCTCTTCTTCAAAGTTTTGACAGAATTCTACAAACTCAAAGAAGTAATGAGTCGATGAACACCTAATGAATCGACAACAGTTAAACAGTCGAGCAACGGGAAATACCTTCGAGCATAAGGAACAACTTTTTGGCAAGTGCCCCCAGATAAGCCTCCAGGTCATTTCTCTTACGAGAAATGCCTTCAATCTTCTCATTCAAAGCAACTTTTTCCTTCTTCAGATGGGTCGCTTCTTTGTTGGCCTCGGTGAGGGATGCCTTTAGTTTGGCGTTCTCTTCCTCCAGTGCTCCAACTGAAGCCAGCTTCTTGTCGACAAGTGTAGTCTTCTCCTTAGCCTCCTTCTACGCAGCTGCAAGGTCAAGATCCTTTTGCGCCAAAGCTTGCCTCATTTTCTCTGAAGAATGTGCATTCGGGTCAAGGAGAGGAACAAACAGATAACTTGAGGGATAGTCAAGATAAACAGTCGACAGGTCGTTACCTTCCGTAGAAGCTACTTTGTCTTGAGCCTTTTTCAAGTTTTGATTGGCCAGCTCCAAATCAAGGTTGAGTTACCTCTGCTTTTCCTTGAATTCGGCGAACTTAGAGATAAGCTCACATGATTTCTACAGTCAGCAAAGGTACATCAATAAACAAGATCAAAGATCAGTCGCCTCCGAGTGAATAGAGCTCTAAGACTACCACGGAATCAAAACATTCTACAACAGTCTCGGGGACTACACCCAGTGGGTGCACTTAGCGTGCCCCCACTGGTTCGGGTTCCACTCGACATGGTCCGACCAGACCGTGTGGAAAAAGAAAAGAAAAAGACTGAGGTTATTTTTTGAAGTCAAAAAAGACATTCTCAGACCCCAAACGACTGCCAGCAGTCGACTGTGGTCTCGGGGACTACACCCAGTGGGTGCACTTAGCGTGCCCCCACTGGTTCGGATTCCACTCGACACGGTCCGACTAGACTGAGTGGAAGAGTGAAACAATAAAGACATTTTGATTCCTAACTCAACTGAGAAAGCTACTCGACATAAATTCAAACACCCAGTGGGTGTGCAGATGCGAAGTGCAGAATAACAGGAGGATGCACGAAGAAAAGTTTTCAGGTAGCATATCCTAACAGAACAAGCAACAAGATAAGAGTTCAGTCGGAAGCCAACTTACCTGGACATTGGCTCGAAGGGCCGCACTGGCGTCATAAGCAGCCTTACTGTTTTCATGCACCACCTTCACTCGCTCCATCAATATGCCAGCTTGGCGAATGGCTTCTGCGGCAGCGTCTGCCTGGCTTTCTGGAACGTGATGAATAGTGAAGAATGGGGTTGGCGGTGCAGTAGCGGCAGCTTGAAGTTCCGAGGCATGAGGCTGGATAGTTGAAGCAAACACTGGTGCAGTCGACGATGTGGGGCGTTCGCTTGATACTGGAACAACGAAAGTAACAGAAGCCCAAGTCACATCTTTAGGCTATTGAATCACTGGCTCTGCCACCGACACCGATTTGGACGTCTTGCCAGTTGATGCCTTCTTACTCCTCCTAGGCCTCAGCGGCACGTCCTCGTCGTCATCCAGAAGATCAATGACATGGGGAGGAGTTGCAAAAAGAATTAGTTGTCAGAATTCAGTCGGTCAACAAAATGGCTGAGAAAGCAAAGGCAAGTTTGCAAAAATCATACCCGGGTTAGCAGTGACCGTGTCGTCTATGTCTTCATCACCATCCCTGTAAGAAGAAGTCCCAGAAGTGGCAGCTCTGCAATTTTCAAGATTCACTCGGACAAATGAGAAAGAGAGTCGACAGCATAAATCCTCGATCGAAAAGTGGAGACAAGACACTTACGCAGAAATGACGGGGACGTCGATCTTGATCTTGGGCAGGGCTTCCGAGGCTTTGGTTCTGTAATCTTTTGCTGCTTCGGGGCCTTCTCAGTCAGCACAGGGGCAGAGGTCCGAGTGTGCTTGGAAGTTTGTCCGGTCGACCTAGCTACTTCTCCACAGACACTCGTCGGGGCGTGCTTATGTTTGGAATGCTTTTCATGCGAGGCGGTGACTTTACTTCTTCATCACTGCTCGAGTCCTCGCTTTCCTCCTCCTCATCCCCTCCATCAGATTGCCAATCCATGCTGTCGCCTCCCCTTCCGGGTCCTGCTCCAGCTCTCCGTTGGGCATCGAGTACATCTCAGTGAGGGCCTGAAAGACAACAAGTGGAACAAATGTCAGTCGATTGGCAAAAAGCAATTACATGATAGATCTAAAATCACTCAGAAGATAGAATTGGACCTTGTCTGGTTCATATGAGTTGTCGAGTGGAGGGATTCTCCTGGACCCCCTGGGTTATCCTTGTTGCCAGTGATGCTCCTCAACCACTGCTCCATGGTATCCTCATCGACTTCTTCTGGGTGGATCCGAGTGGTATCTTCGATGCCCGAATACATCCACATCGGATGGTCGCGAGCTTGAAGTGGCTGAATACGTCGTCTGAGGAAGACCTCCAGCAGATCCATGCCAGTCATGCCATCATGAATGAGCTGGACCATGATGTCTACTACACAACCTTGTTCTTGTAGACGTTGTTGGGCCTCCAAGTGCAGAGCTTTGTAGGACAGTAGAAAATTTCCCTCAAGTGGATGACCTAAGGTTTATCAATACGTGGGAGGCGTAGGATGAAGATGGTCTCTCTCAAACAACCCTACAACCAAATAACAAAGAGTCTCTTTTGTCCCCAACACACCCAATACAATGGTAAATTGTATAGGTGCACTAGTTCGGCGAAGAGATGGTGATACAAGTGCAATATGGATAGTAGATATAGGTTTTTGTAATCTAAAAATATAAAAACAGCAAGGTAACTAATGATAAAAGTGATCACAAACGGTATTGCAATACTAGGAAACAAGGCCTAGGGTTCATACTTTCACTAGTGCAAGTTCTATCAACAATAATAACATAATTGGATCATATAACTATCCCTCTACATGCAACAAATAGTCACTCCAAAGTCACTAATAGCAGAGAACAAACGAAGAGATTATTGTAGTGTACGAAAACACCTCAAAGTTATCCTTTCTGATCGATCTATTCAAGAGTCCGTAGTAAAATAACATGAAGCTATTCTTTCCGTTCAATCTATCATAGAGTTCGTACTAGAATAACACCTTAGGACACAAATCAACCAAAACCCTAATGTCACCTAGATACTCCAATGTCACCTCAAGTATCCGTGGGTATGATTATACGATATGCATCACATAATCTCAGATTCATCTATTCAACCAACACAAAGAACTTCAAAGAGTGCCCCAAAGTTTCTACTGGAGAGTCAAGATGAAAACATGTGCCAACCCCTATGCATAAGTTCACGAGGTCACGGAACTCGCAAGTTGATCACCAAAACATACATCAAGTGGATCACGTGATATCCCATTGTCACCACAGATAAGCACATGCAAGACATACATCAAGTGTTCTCAGATCCTTCAAGACTCAATCCGATAAGATAACTTGAAAGGGAAAACTCAATTCATCACAAGAGAGTAGAGGGGGAGAAACATCATAAGATCCAAATATAATAGCAAAGCTCACGATACATCAAGATCGTGCCGACTCAAGAACACGAGAGAGAGAGAGAGAGAGAGAGAGAGAGAGATCAAACACATAGCTACTGGTACATACCCTCAACCCCAAGGGTGAACTACTCCCTCCTCGTCATGGAGAGCGCCGGGATGATGAAGATGGCCACCGAAGAGGGATCCCCCCCCTCCGGCAGGGTGCCAGAACGGGTCTAGATTGGTTTTCGGTGGCTACGGAGGCTTCTGGCGGCGGAACTCCCGATCTATTGTGTTCCCTGATGTTTTTAGGGTATATGGATATATATATATGTGAAAGAAGTCGGTCAGGGGAGCCACGAGGGGCCCATGAGGGTGGGAGGCGCGCCTCCCTGCCTCGTGGCCACCTCGAAGCTTCCCTCACGTCTATTCCAAGTCTCCTGGATTGCTTCCGTTCCAAAAATAACTCTCCCGAAGGTTTCATTCCGTTTGGACTCCGTTTGATATTCCTTTTCTTCGAAACACTGAAATAGGCAAGAAAACAACAATTTGGGCTGGGCCTCCGGTTAATAGGTTAGTCCCAAAAATAATATAAAAGTGTATAATAAAGCCCATAAACATCTAAAACAGATAATACAATAGCATGGAACAATAAAAAAATTATAGATACGTTGGAGACGTATTGGACCACTCGCTCGACCAGCACCTTCACCTCCGCTTTCTCCTCCGGAGTCACTTTCAAGGCAGTGGGCTTCTCGACTCGAGCCATGGAAAAGGGGGGAAGTCCAGTCGACTGGCCTGGAGTCGGCTGGTCTTTGGAGTAGAACCAGGTCGACTGCCACCCTCTAACTGACTCGGGAAGAATCATGGCTGGGAAAGTACTTTTACCTCTCATTTGGATCCCAAGACCCCCACACATCTGGATCACATGTGTCCTCTCACCACTTGGATTGGCCTTTTTGACCGACTGAGAACGACAGGTGAAAATATGTTTGAAGAGGCCCAGTCTGGTTGACAACCCAGGAAATTCTCGCACATGGACACGAATGCAGCGAGGTACACGATAGTGTTGGGGAAAAATGATGAAGTTGTGCTCCAAAGAAGTTCAAGAAACCTCGGAAGAAGGGGTGGGGAGGCAAAGAAAAACCACGGTCGACATGGGTGGCGAGGAGCACACACTCACCCTCCTGCGGCCGCGGCTCGGTCTCGTCCTTCGGGAGCCGCGCTGCCTTGTGAGGAATCAGTCCCCCCTCGACCAGATCATTGATGTCATCTTGCTGGATCGTTGACCGAATCCAATCTCCCTAGATCCAGCTGCGCGGAAGACCGAATCTCGACGACGATCCGCCCCGGCTGGTATTCCTCCCCTTCGCCTTCGTCGTCGCCTTCTTCACGCGCTCCAAGGCCGCCATCTTCTCCTTCCCCATTGCAGCGGCCGGAGCCTGAGCGGGCCGGAAGCGCCGAGAGCAGAGGTGGATGCGGTGGAGAAATAGAGGAGAAAGCGAGAGAATGGGGCGCACTGTGCAGAAAACCCAAGCCACGTCGACTTATATGAGGTCTTCTCCCGAGTGGCTGATTTGTGGGTCCAAGTAATCCCGTCAAATCCCGCAACAGTCGCGTGCGCAGTACGTGGCGAAAAAGGTGGCACGGGAATCGAGGCACCCCTGCCTAATCTTCTCCGATTACTATGGCCTCCTCCTCCCCGCGCGCTTCTTGAAATTCGAATCCCGCAGGATCCGCAAGCAGCAGAGCAACTTGTCAGACGGAAGATTTTTTCCATATCAACACGCAAAGCTTTTCAATAAAAGTTCACTCGAAAAACTAAGAATGGATCAAGGCGACTAAAGAAGAAATTGAAGTCATCGTGATTGGTCATTTGATCCCAGTCAGACGCTTTCGAAGCGCAAGAATTGAGTCAGAGGTATTTTCAACTCCTTCTCCACTCGAATCCTAAACCATTCGGGGGCCAATGATGAAGCTATGTACCTAGGGTAGGATCATAGGCCTAACCTAGACACCCTCCTCTGGGAGATCACCCTAAATCCAGAAACATTCAAGGGATACCATCGTCCACTCGACCAAAAGCATTCCACTCGAAAGACTCGAAGTCACTCGACCGTAGCAATTGTCACTCGACGATCAGAAGACCTAAAGCCACTCTGTATAGCAACGGACGAACATTTACTCTGTAGACTTAATGGTCATTTATGTCACTTTATTGCTGGCGTTACCAGAAACACTCCATCTTTATGTACCTTAAACCTTGTGTAACTGAGGGCCGGAGGGGTCTGGCGAACTCTATATAAGCCACCCCCCTCCTCGGGGGCAAGGGTTCGCACCCCTGTAATACCACACTCATATAATCCAGTCGACCGCCTCCGGGCACCGAGACGTAGGGCTTTTACTTCCATCGTGAAGGGCCTGAACTCGTAAATCTTGTGTGTACAACTTCACCATAGCTGGGATCTTGCCTCCTCATACTTACCCCCATTCTACTGTGAGTCTTAGAAGCACGACATCACCTCCACTGCCTCCTCCCCCCTCTCACGCTGCATCTGCGCCAGCACCGCCCCACTCACCCCCCGCCAGTGCCCGCCCGCTGCCTCTGTAGGATCCGCCGCTGTCCCCTGCCGCTTGGATTTGTGCTACCTCATCCCATGGCCGTCGAAAAACCGGTGGATCTGCAGCTGCAGCCGCCGGCGGCGGCGGCCGCACCTTGCCATGGATGGGATGGGAAGCGGGTCACACAGCCACGACAACACCTCCAGGCCGCATGCAGGTACCGGTTCCTCCTCTAGCAACTCGATTCTCTTACGTCAGAGTTTCATCGATAAATACATGTCAGGCTCGGCGCCGGCGCAGCGGCTCACCGATACCGGTCATATAGTGTGACAACTGCATGGGGAAGGTGGTGCGCCAAGTTTTTACCACACCGTAGCATCCCAGATGGGTATTCTTCAAGTTCACAAATGATGGGGTATGTGCTTGTTTTGATTCGGTTGTTCACCGGCTTCGACGCAATTTTGGTAGCTCATTGTTTGCTCATCTATGTCTGTAGGATGGATGCAAGTTTTGGTATTGTGAAGAAGAATACATGATCTATTGATAGCAAGAAAAATGATAGATGTTCGTGCACTCTTTGCTAGAATTGAGGCTAGAGATGAGATTAAATGCGAAGCAACGTCTACTTCTTTCGAATCGAAGAAGAAAGAAGTGTTGAAGCTCAAGAATCTGCAGATCAATAATGAAGATATAGAGAAGATATTAATTCAACTAGTGGGAGTAGTTAGGGAAATTGGATATGTTCAAAAATGTCTAATTGTGGTTCTTGTTTTCTTTGGTCTTACTCTCATTGTGAAGAATTGGTGAATTATGTACTCCAATGTCGTGAATTCATATAAGAACATAAGGAAATGTGTTTCAGTGGCCAAAAATGTGACGACCCATCCTCTCACCGCCGACCCCCGCGTCGCCCTCGCTCGGGCGACTCAAGCGATTACCCAGCCTTAGTCACTATCGGGGCCGAGTCCACCTTCCGTCACCCCGTCGCCACCGAAGGATGCCGCCGGGATGCGCTCGGGGGCCGACGGCGGTGGCGGGGATCCTCCTCTCTCCAACATTTCACGGGTGGTGCGGAGCCCTTGCGCGTGTGGAGGCACGGCAGATCCGGCAACGACAGCGGTGGTGGCTGGCCCTGCCATGGGCGACGGCTAGTGCGGCGCGTCGGGGAAGCCGGTCACGGGCAGCGGCTTGCCTGGTTCGGGCGGCGGCGACTTATGTTGCGGCGGTGCATCATCCGACTTTGGATTGGTGGCGGCGTGGAGGGCCTGGTGGGCTTCTTGACGGCACCTCCGGTCAGATCTGTTCTGGCCCACTGTAGCCGGCAGTGGTTGTCATCTCCTTCGTCGGAGGTGGTCGGCCTGAGGTTGGGTGGTCGGATCTCGAGATCCGTCACCTAGTGTCGGCTGCGAGTTGGGGAGACATGGTTGCTGATAAAAACCAAGCCAACGGCAGGCGATGGCGGCGTTCTGTGCCGTTACCTTGATGAAGGCATCATTGAGTAACTAGGAAATATAGTGGCTAGGAACTTGGAGGTGGCAGGGACCATTGTTTGGAAATCCAAACCTCCGTAATTCTTAGTTGATGTGTTAATAAATGATCTATCACCCTTTTCACTTGAAATATAAACCGCCATGATGGTTTTTCCTAGAAAAAAACTACAGTACTACTTTCATCCAAACACTTCAAAGTATTCGATACCATAGTTTTTTTACAAACCACGATATTCCCATAATACTCCAAAAATACTTTGCAAACAAACGGGCTGTAAACCTTTTCTTTTATCGGAGAGGAGGCGGCGACTGTGTTTTCTTCTTTGTTACCGAAGATGTACTTACGTGAGAAGAGACTAGCAGTAGAGATTCTTTTTCACGGGGGGCGGCGGTCAGTGCTAAGGCCTCCTTTGTTTCATGGGATATGGCGTTGCTAGAAGGAGGGCGCGAGAGGGCCGGCCAGGGGCCTTTTGCCCATGGCTGGACAAGATGGAAGGGATTTCCTTCTTAATTCTTGCTTGATTAGATTGATACATCTCCTCTCTTTATATCGAGAGGTTTACTTGACTCCCAAGCAAGGCTTACTTGACCCCTAAGCAAGCGACCCTTATCTCTAATTAACCCTAAGACTAACGGGCTATATTGCGAGCCCAGGCCCATTACGTACTCTAACACTATGATACGTCCATTTTGCACCATGTTTTCTTACTGTTATTTATAATGTTTTTATCCACAATAATGCTTTTTGGAGTAATTCTAATGCCTTTTCTCTCATAATATGCAAGGTACACAGAAAGAGGGAGAATTCCGGCAGCTGGAAATCTGGACATGGAAAAGCTACATTAGGCCACCTATTCTGCACAACTCCAAACAAGTTGAAACTTCACGGAGATTTTTTATCAAATATATGAGGAATACTGGAGCAAATAACTACCAGAGGGGGCCCACCAGGTGGGCACAACCCACCTGGGCGCGCTAGGGAGCCCAGGCGCGCCCTGGTGGGTTGTGCTCACCCAGGCCCACCTCTGGTGCCCATCTTCTGATATATATAAGTCATTTTAACCTAGAAAAAATAATAAGAGGACTTTCAGGATGGAGCGTCGCCGTCTCGAGGCAAAACTTGGGCAGGAGCACTTTTGCCCTCCGGCGGAGCAATTCCGTCGGGGGAAGTTCCCTCCCGGAGGGGGAAATCATCATCATCATCATCACCAACAACTCTACCATCTTGGGGAGGGCAATCTCCATGAACATTTTTAACAACACCATCTCCTCTCAAACCCTAGTTCATCTCTTGTGTTCAATCTTGTTACCAGAACTATAGATTGGTGCTTGTGGGGGACTAGTAGTGTTGATTACATCTTGTAGTTGATTACTATATGGTTTATTTGGTGGAATATTATATGTTCAGATCCAATATGCTATTTAATACCCCTCTGATCTTGAGCATGATTATCATTTGTGAGTAGCTACTTTTGTTCTTGAGGTCACGGGAGAAATCATGTTGCAAGTAATCATGTGAACTTGATATGTGTTCAATATTTTGATAGATGTGTGTTGTGATTCCCTTAGTGGTGTCATGTGAACGTCGACTACATGACACTTCACCATATTTGGGCCTAAGGGAATGCATTGCGGAGTAGCAATTAGATAATGGGTTACGAGAGTGATAGAAGCTTAAACCCCAGTTTATGCGCTATTCCGTAAGGACCGATTGGCTCCAAAAGTTTAATGCTATAGTTAGAATTTATTCTTAATACTTTTCTCGTGGTTGCGGATGCTTGCGGGGGGGTGGGGGGGGGGTGTTAATCATAAGTACGAGGTTTGTTCAAGTAAGAACAACACCTAAGCACCGGTCCACCCACATATCAAATTATCAAAGTACCGAACACAAATTAAGCCAACATGATGAAAGTGACTAGATGAAATTCGCGTGTATCCTCAAGAACGCTTTGCTCACTATAAGAGAGTGTTTTGGCTTGTCCTTTGCCTCAAAAGGATTGGGCTACCTTGCTGCACTTTTGCTACTATTATCATTACTTGCTCGTTACAAATTATCTTGCTATCAAACTACTCTGCTACTTACAATTTCAGCACTTGCAGGCATAAAATTTCTGAAAGAGGTATTGAAGTGGAAAAAGCAAAGGTTGATGCAATAGAGAAAATGACATGTCCTAAAGATATAAAAGGTATTCGTAGTTTCTTAGGTCATGTTGGTTCCTATAGGAGATTTATCAAAGACTTCTCTAAAATTTCTAGGCCTCTTACGAATCTTTTGCAAAAGGATATTCCTTTTGTTTTTGATGATGATTGTTTAGAAGCCTTTGAAACACTCAAGAAAGCCTTAATTTCAGCACCTATTGTTCAACCACCTGATTGGAACTTGCCTTTTGAAATTATGTGTGATGCTAGTGATTATGTTGTTGGTGCTGTTCTAGGACAAAGAGTTGATAAGAAAATGAATGTTATTTATTATGCTAGTAAAACTCTAGAGAGTGCTCAACGAAACTATGCTACTACTGAAAAAGAATTCTTAGCAGTGGTGTTTGCTTGTGATAGATTTAGACCTTATATTGTTGATTCCAAAGTAATTGTTCACACTGATCATGTTGCTATTAAATATATTATGGAAAAGAAAGATGCTAAACCTAGACTTATTCGATGGGTTCTCTTGTTACAAGAATTTGATTTACATATCATTGATAGAAAAGGAGCTGAGAACCCCATAGCTGGTAATTTATCTAGGCTTGAAAATGTGCCTGATGACCCACTACCTATTGATGATAGTTTTCCTGATGAGAAGTTAGCTGCAATAAATGTTGCTCACAGTACTCCTTGTTATGCTGATTATGCTAATTACATTGTTGCTAAATATTTATCACCTAGCTTTACATACCAACAAAAGGAAAATTCTTCTATGATTTAAGACATTACTTTTGGGATGACCCACATCTTTATAAAGAAGGAGTAGATGGTATAATTAGATGTTGTGTACCTGAGCATGAATAGGGACAAATCCTAAGGAAATGTCACTCTGAAGCTTATGGAGGGCATCATGCTGGAGATAGAACTGCTCACATGGTATTGCAATCTGGATTTTATTGGCCTACTCTCTTCAAGGATGCCCGTAAGTTCGTCTTGTCTTGTGATGAATGTCAAAGAATAGGTAATATCGGTAATGTAACGCCCTCGATGCGGCTATATCTCCCACGTGTCGAGGCACGACTTAGAGGCATAGCCGCATTTAAAGCAATGTCGCAAGTCGGGAAATCATCACACATCCCATGTACATAAATAATATAAAGGGGAATAACATAGTTGGCTTACACTCGCCACGTCACATCAAAGTACATAAATAACATCCATCATACAATTCACTCATGGCCCGACTACGGCGCCAAAACAGAGAAGACCCCCAACATGTGACAAGGTCCTGAATCTAACCCCGAATAGGCACCACTACTAATCATCAGGAAAAGACACATAGTAACGCTGAGAGTCCTCGCCGTACTCCCACTTGAGCTCGAGCGCGCCATCTGGAACTGTATCATCTGTCCCTGCATCTGGTGTAATAGTAATCTGTGAGCCATAGGGACTCAGCAATCTCGCACCCTCGCGATCAAGACTATTTAAGCTTAATAGGTAGGGAAGGGGTAATGTATAAGTGGAGCTGCAGCAAGCGACTAGCATATATGGTGGCTAACTTATTCGCAAAAGAGAGCGAGGAGAGGAGGCAAAGCGCGAGCGAGGAACTAGAGAGCAACCTGCGCAAACATAACTCCAACGCCGTGTCCGCTTCCCGGACTCCGCCGAGAAGAGGCCATCACGGCAACACACTCAGTTGATTCATTTTAATTAATTAAGGTTCAAGTTATCTACAACCGGACATTAACAAATTCCCATCTGCCCATAACCGCGGGCACGGCTTTCGAAAGATCAATCCCTGCAGGGGGGTCCCAACTTAGCCCATAACAAGCTCTCGCGGTCAACGAAGGAATAGACCTCCACCCAAGACACACCGATCAGACTCGGTATCCCGGTACAACAAGATGATTCGACAGGTTAAAACAAGTCCAGCAACACCGCCCGAATGTGCCGACAAATCCCGATAGGAGCTGCACATATCTCGTTCTCAGGGCACACTCAGATGAGCAGTCTGTACAACTAAAACCAGCCCTCGGGTTCCCCCGAGGTGGCGCTGCAAGGGGCTCTAGTTCGGACCAACACTCAGAGGAGCACTGGCCCGTGGGGGGCTAAAATAAAGATGACCCTCGGGCTCCGGAAACCCAAGGGAAAAAGAGGCTAGGTGGCAAATGGTAAAACCAATGTTGGGCATTGCTGGAAAAGCTTTAATCAAGGCGAACTATCAAGGGGTTCCCATTATAGCCCAACCGCGTAAGGGACGCAACAATCCGGGAACATAACACCGATATGACGGAAACTAGGGCGGCAAGAGTGGAACAAAACACTAGGCGAGAGGCCGAGCCTTCCACCCTTTACCAAGTATATAGATGCATTAAGATAACATAGCAATATAATGATATCCCAACAAGTAAATAAATGTTCCAACAAGGAACGACTCCAATCTTCACCTGCAACTAGCAACGCTATAAGAAGGGGTTGAGCAAAGCGGTAACATAGCCAATCAACGGTTTGCTAGGACAAAGGTGGGTTAGAGGCTCAATCATGGCAATTGGGAGGCTGACAAGCAAGTGGTAGGCATCGTAGCATTGCCAAAGCAAAAGAGCGAGCAAACTAGCATAGCAAAGATAGTAGTGATTTCGAGGGTATGATCATCTTGCCTGCACAGTTGTCAGAGTTGACTGGATCCTCAAAAGAAAACTCAACGGGCTCCTCGTTAGCGAACTCGTCTCCCGGCTCTACCCAACAACACAAACAAGCAACAAGGATACAATCAACCACGTGCAAGGGCAAACAATAATATGCAAAGATGGTATGCTATGCGGGATGCAATACGGGATGCAAAATGCAAGACGTGACAGGAAGTGCATGAACCTGGCCTCAACTTGGAAAACTAAGTGTTCCACTGGATAGAGGGGAAGAAATCCCCTGAAAACGATATAAAGATCATAGGAATCGGAGCTACGGTTTGGAAATGGCGAGCGTTTTACGAAACGAACCGATCTGCGATTAACAGCAAGTAGGCTCCTAAATGCAACGAAATGAACATGCTACAGCCACCAAACATGAACACAAAATGCATGGTAGGGATGTACACAAGATGCTTAACAAATCACTAGGACTGAGACATAGGCAAATTCATCCATTAAGGAGTTCAAACAAGCATGGCAAAACTGAATAAGCAAAACAGATTTCAGACTTAGCGAAATTAACGCTAGTCTGGAATTTCAGACCACGATGCTCTCTTCGGAGCAGCAAAACAACATGAAACATAACCTGAACATGACAAGCAAGAGCATGGCAAAGAGCTACTCAACAAGCTTAACAAAACACCCAAAATGACCTGGGGCCAAAAGGGTTCACAAAATACTCTAACAAGCACACGAACATCGATGAAACACCATCAGTTTTCAGACTTAGTGAAAACTAGGACATGCTGGAATTATAACTCACGGAGGCATGTAAACGAGCTCGATGCTCTCACTACGGTGCAAGTCATGGCAAGGCAAGCATATATCCATAAAGAAGGCACAAAAGCTAGCTATACATGACAAGAACAATGGCATAGCATGCATGGATCACTAGCAATAGCACCGGCAAAATCGCAAAAGAGTTCACGATCTGCCCAAATTAACAACTATGCAAAGGTTGAGCTCGATTGAGTCAACCTAGGGTGCTCCAACATAACAAGTAAAGACATGGATGGATAGAGCACAACAAGCATAACAAATCACTCTTAATGATCATCCTCAAAAGAGGCACGGATCACTAGGAAACAAGCTGGACATATAGCATCATGAACTAAAACATCCCAGACTTAGTGAAAATCACTAAGTCCCTGAAATCAGCAATCTCAGGTACCCCTCTTTGCAAGCTTGCACAAGACAACACACACATCCTAAAAATGCATGGGTGGCACCTCTGGAAAGAAGACAACATGCTTAACAATTCATCCCAAAGGGGCACAGGCATATCATGCACACAATAATCATGGCAAAAATGAAAAAAGTCAATGTTGAGCTAACGGATCTGCAATTTAACTCACGATGCCTCCTTCTAACAGCATTTTGGGCACCAAGATGACCTCAAATGAAAAATATGCAATGGAATTAAATGATGTACTCGTCGAGACGAAGATTTTGATATATCATATGTCCAAAACGGAGCTACGTATGCGGAGATATGAGCAGTCAAACGTAGCACGAAAAATTAGGGTTAGGGACGAAAGTCAACCGAGATGTTAGATCCAGATCCAGATCCAGCGGGCACTGTTCACCGGCGCGCGGCCCGAGGATCGCCGGAGAGGGCTGAGCTCGCCGGAGAGGAAGTAGACCGCGGCGAGGAGAGGAAGGGGCCGGCCTTGCGCGGCTCCCGAGGATGGCGGCGGCTTGGACGGGCGGCGCCGGCGGCGAGGGGCGGCCGGGCGCGGGCGGTGCGGTAGCGGAGCCTCGCGGCGGTGGCCGGCGGCGAGGGGCAGCGCGGAGGAGGCGGCGGGGCCGGCGAACGGCGACGGGGAAGATGGCGCGGGCGCGGGCGGCTCCTCTGGCCCGGCGCGGCGCGGGAGCGGGCTCGCCGCGGGCCAGGCGGGCTTCGGCGGCGGCGGGCGTTGGCTGTGACACGTGGCGCGGCGGGATTGGCGGAGGCGGCGGCGGCGGACGTGTCCGGCGGGATTCGGACATGTCCGGCCGGGCGCGGGGGCGAAAAATAGGGTTTCAGGGAGAGGGGAGATCCGAAAACGGAGGGGTCTTTAAATAGGCATAGAGGGAGCTAGGAGAGTCCAAATGAGGTGCGGTTTTCGCCCACGCGATCGTGATCGAACGACCAAGACGATGGAGCAGAGTTTGGTGGGTTTTGGGCCAAATTGGAGGGGTGTTGGGCTGCAACACACACGAGGCCTTTTCGGTCCCTCGGTTAACCGTTGGAGTATCAAACGAAGTCCAAATGACACGAAACTTGACAGGCGGTCTACCGGTAGTAAACCAAGGCCGCATGGAAAGTCTTGGTCCAATCCGGAAATGTTTAATCCCCACACACAAAAGAAAGCTAGAAATGGCCACCGGAGGAGAACGAAGCGCCGGAATGCAAAATGGACAACGGGGAAAATGCTCGAATGCATGAGATGGACATGTATGCGAATGCAATGCACGTGATGACATGATATGAGATGCACGAAAACGAAAACAACACACGGAGACAAAGACCCGAACCCGAGGAATAAATATAACTTTAGGCCGGAAACGGCAAGAGTTGGAGTACAAATTGGGAAAGTCATATCTGGGGCGTTACAACACTCCACCACTACGAAAAGATCTCGTCCGGAGATCTAGGACTGAAAGAACTCCGGGTACTCAGAACGGAGGTGATCCTCGCGTTCCCAGGTAGCTTCACGGTCGGAATGGTGTGACCACTTGACTTTGAGAAATTTGATTGACTTGTTGCGAGTTCTACGTTCAGTCTCTTCAAGGATTGCAACTGGGTGCTCACGGTAGGAGAGATCTTCTTGGAGCTCAATGTCCTCGAAGTTGACGGTGCGTTCAGGCGTCTTGAAGCACTTCCGGAGTTGGGAGACATGGAACACATCATGAACATTGGCAAATTTTGCAGGAAGCTCGAGTTGATAGGCGAGGTCGCCTCTCTTGCTGACAATCTTGAAAGGCCCGACGTATCTGGGGGCAAGCTTCCCTTTGATACCGAAGCGACGAGTCCCTTTCATAGGAGAGACGCGGAGGTAAACATGATCTCCGATCTCGAAAGCCAAATCACGGTGCTTACTATCATAGTAGCTCTTCTGGCGGGATTGGGCTGCTTTGAGGTTATCACGAATGACCTTGCACATTTCTTCTGCCTCTATGATTAGGTCATTACCCAACAGCTGATGTTCACCTGTTTCAGACCAGTTGAGAGGTGTACGGCATTTCCTACCATACAGAATTTCAAATGGGGCCTTGCCCGAACTTGCTTGAAAACTGTTGTTGTATGAGAATTCAGCATAAGGAAGACAATCATCCCACTTCATGCCGAAGGAGATAACACAAGCCCTGAGCATATCTTCAAGAATCTGGTTGACACGCTCGACTTGACCGCTTGTTTGAGGATGAAAAGCAGTGCTGAAGCGAATGTTGGTGCCCATGGCCTTCTGAAAAGAATCCCAAAACTTGGAGGTAAAGATGCTGCCACGGTCTGAAGATATCACTTGAGGAATACTGTGCAGAGAGACAATTCGAGAGGTATAGAGTTTCGCCAATTGAGCTGCAGTGATTGACTCTTTGATAGGCAGAAAGTGAGCCACTTTGGTGAGCTTGTCGATGACAACGAATATAGCATCATTGCCACGCTTGGACTTTGGAAACCCAGTCACGAAGTCCATTTCGATGTGGTCAAACTTCCATTCTGGAATGGCAAGAGGTTGGAGGAGACCTGCTGGCCTTTGGTGTTCTGCCTTCACTCTTCTGCAGACATCACATTCATTCATGAATTGAGCGATCTCGCGCTTCATTCGAGTCCACCAATAAGTTTGCTTCAGATCTTGATACATCTTCGTGCTCCCAGGGTGGATGGAGAGGAGAGAGTTGTGAGCCTCGTTCATGATCACTTTACGAAGTTCACCTTTGGGCACCACAATTCGATCCTCGAAGAAGAGAGTGTCCTCGTCATCAAGTCGGTAGCACTTGTACTTGGACTGACTCTTGGCAATCCCAATCTTCACCTTTTTCACCATAGCATCAAGAAGCTGAGCTTGGCGAATCTGGTCTTCCAAGGTAGGAGAGACTTGAAGGTTGGCGAGGAAACCTTGAGGAACAATTTGCAGATTAAGTTTGCGGAAAGCTTCACAAAGCTCGGGTTGATAAGGCTTGAGAATCAGGCTGTTGCAATATGCTTTTCTGCTCAAAGCGTCAGCAATCACATTAGCCTTGCCTGGATTATACTCGATACTCGGATTGTACTCTTGAATCATTTCGACCCATTGAGTCTGCCTGAGGTTGAGATTAGGCTGAGTGAAGATGTACTTGAGACTCTTGTGATCAGTGAAAATGTCCACTTTTCTTCCCAATAGAAGATGTCTCCAAGTCAACAATGCATGCACAACTGCCGCCAACTCGAGATCATGAGTGGGGTAGTTCTTCTCATTAGGATTCAACTGGCGAGAGGTATAAGCCACAACTTTCTTCTCTTGCATCAGTACAGCACCGAGACCTTGGAGAGAGGCATCACAAAAGACCTCGTACGGCTTGGTTTCATCAGGCGGAGTCAGAACTGGAGCAGTGATCAACTTCTCTTTCAAAGCGTTGAAAGCAATATCACACTCCGGAGACCAAACGTACTTGACGTGCTTCTGGAGAAGATTTGAGAGAGGCTTCGCGATCTTGGAGAAGTTTTCAACGAATCTTCGGCAGTAGCTTGCGAGACCGAGAAAGCTACGGAGTTGCTTCACGTTCTGAGGAGGTTCCCAATTAACAATTGCAGAGACCTTCTCAGGATCCACGGAAATGCCCTTGGCAGAGATGATATGGCCAAGATAAAGAACCTCATCGAGCCAAAATTCACACTTGGAGAACTTGGCGTAGAACTGATGTTCCCTGAGCTTGTCAAGAACCAAACGCAAGTGCTTGGCATGATCTTCCTTGTTCTTGGAGAAAACCAGAATGTCGTCGAGATAGACCAAAACGAAGTCATTGGTGTAGGGGTTGAAGATGAAGTTCATCATGCGAGAGAACGTCGGAGGAGCGTTGGCGAGGCCAAAAGACATGACAGTGTATTCATATGACCCATAGCTTGTTCTGAACGCCGTCTTGGGAATATCTTGCTCACGAATGTGAATTTGATGATAACCCATACGAAGATCAAGCTTGGAGAATACTTGGGCACCCTTGAGTTGTTCGAACAGCTCATTAATGTTGGGAAGTGGGTATTTGTTCTTGATGGTCTTCTTGTTCAATGGACGATAATCAACACAAAGTCGATCCGTTCCATCCTTCTTCTTCACAAAAAGAACACCACAACCCCACGGAGAAGTACTAGGCTGAATGAGACCCATTCTTTCTTGAACATCCAGTTGTTTCTTCAACTCCTTCAACTCTTCGGGGCCGAGCTTGTATGGACGTTTGCACACAGGTTCCGTACCGGGCTCAAGTTCAATAACAAATTCAACCGGCCGGTTTGGAGGCATGCCTGGGAGTTCTTATGGGAAGACGTCTTGATACTCACAAACAACCGGAATCTGTGAAATAGCATCCAATTCACCCTTCTCATTGAGAGAAAACAACCGGATGGTATTATCCCGAGCAGCAAAGACAATGACATCTTCAGACGAATGAGTCAGTTGAATCTGCTTGGCCGCACAATCGAGGTGAGCCTTGTGTTTAGAGAGCCAGTCCATCCCAAGAATAAGATCGATATCAGAATTGCCAAGAACCATTGGAGAAGCCAGAAACTTGAAATCACCCATCATGATAGAAATATCCGGAATCATCATAGTAGAACTCAGACGCTTAGCTGGAGAGATGACTTGCATAGCTCTAGGTAATGCCTTTGTGCTAAAATTGTTCCCCGATGCAAATGGGAATGACATGAAGGAATGCGATGCACCAGAGTCAAAAAGAACTTTTGCAGGAATATCGTTAACAGGAAGGTTACCCATGATCACATCTAACGAATCCTCTGCCTGAGCTGCATTCACCATATTGACCTTGGCGTGCTTGGGATTATGCTTGACCACTACTGTACTTGCCGATCTGACAGGAGGAGGAGGAGGAAGACGCCTCTGGTTGAAACACTTGTTGGTGTAGTGACCCTTCTGTTGGCACTTGTTGCACGTGACCTCTAAGAGCGGACGGTGATACGGAGCACTTGATCTTGGAGTTTGAGACAAAGTCTTGTTCTGAAAGCCTGGGTTGGGTGGGTGGGAAGAACCACTGCCACCTTTGCTCTTCTGCTGATACGGCTGACGGAACAGAGGAGGAGGAAGCCAATACTTCTGCTGCTTGGCCACTTGAGTAGAGGAAGAAGGCGTAGTGTCTCTGACTCGCTTCCTGGAAGCATCACACCTCAACTGAGCAGCCTCTTGTTTCAGTGCCATGTTGTAGAACTCATCGTATCTCAGCGGCTCGAAGAGGACAAGAGCGAGCTGAATTTCTTCACGGAGACCACCCCTGAACTGATAGATCATGCTCTTCTCATCAGGAACATCCTACTTGGCAAAACGGGCGAGCTTCTGGAACAACTTGTTGTAGTCATAGACAGACAAAGAGCCTTGCTTCAGATTGCGGAATTCCTCACGTTTGCTTTCAGTCACACTCTGAGGAATGTGATGAGCTCAGAAATCACGACGGAAATCATCCCAAGTGATCAAACGTCCACCTCTGGAATCCTTGTACTGCTGGAACCACTCTGCGGCCTGATCTTTGAGCTGGAAAGACGCGAACTTGACGAAATCTTCAGGTCTGACGTTGCTACATTCAAAATGCTTGCCCAGATCGACTAACCAATCATCAGCATCGGTAGCCTCAACACAGTTGCTGAACGTCTTTGGACCATTTGCGAGGAACTGGTTCAGAGTTGCAAAATGGTTTTGATTGTTGCCTTGATTCCCTTGACTGCCTTGATTCCGCTCTTGGATGATTTGCATGATCAACTGTGTATTTGCATTAGTTGCGGCCATCACAGCTTGCCATGCTTCCGGAGGAGGCGGAGGTGGTGGCGGATCTTGATTCTGGTTCTGACTGGTGCTCTTAGCGGGAGCCATCCTGAAGAGGTTGACCACCGTTAGCACATAGGCAGATAAATGAAGCTGAAACCAACGGAATGAAAATTGCAACATAAAGTCTTCACATCCGAACAAAATGAACGAATGCACTTCTCTTGAAGTGGTCACATATTCCTAAATTGCGAAGCCACGAAGAATCAGGTAGAATGGGTACATCAACGAGGGATGGAATCAACATATGACGTCGAAGCAGAACGAATACCACAACTCGAAATAAAACCAAGGGTTGGCTTGCGGAATAAGCCGGAACAAATATATGATAGAAATTTCGTCCGAAGTTTTCGTGGTGGGACCTACACGGGCTCGACCGTACAGCACCATCATGTACAAGGCAGTGCACATGACATACGAAGCGTCCCCGAGTCAGCATAGCCAAGGACTCTTTAAGACACAACGAGACCACTGTAAAATCGACCGTGAATAGGCGAACCACTAGACGTCGAACCCCAATTTCATATCATACATCTGTCGGAAAGATATCCTAAGAGCTACTTGAATTCCCACCTATGAAACTCCCGAAACTTTCCGGTTATGCAATCAGGTGTTGGGGATACAGGGAAGCATAATATCTCACCCAAGCTAGCAAATCCTACATCCAACTGCATCCATCCTTCAACACATAACCAAGAAACCTTCGGAAACCATCTATCTCAACCTTCGAAAAGCATCCGTTATACAAGTTATGGCGATACTCCCGAACTCCCGCCCCAGTACTGCGTGGCGTCGAGGTTATCTCACCAACGAACTGCATAAAGGAGATTTTCGATGTCGCGCACATATCTCAAGTATACCAGAATTGCAACGATAGAATTATGATGACAACACCTCAGAGCTCAACTCCCCGGGACACTTCCATTAAACCCCTGACAGGAGGCACCAAGACAGTATTCTCATCATAAGCCATCGGAACAAAACCAAGTTACTCGGATCCTAAATTTTTTTTCCAGTGAAATTAGAGAAGAGAAGAGTCAAAACTCTACGTCAGGATGCCTTACCAGAGCGATGAGGAGACTGGGAAGTAAAAAGAATTCCTAAACTCTCCGATATATAATTCATAAGGACTCAAAACATTTTTCTAGACACAACTCGGCTGCTAAAAACGATCAAGCAATGGGGGCTCCTAAGGTCGGGGAAGGCTCTGATTACCAACTTGTAACGCCCTCGATGCGGCTATATCTCCCACGTGTCGAGGCACGACTTAGAGGCATAGCCGCATTGAAAGCAATGTCGCAAGTCGGGAAATCATCACACATCCCATGTACATAAATAATATAAAGGGGAATAACATAGTTGGCTTACACTCGCCACGTCACATCAAAGTACATAAATAACATCCATCATACAATTCACTCATGGCCCGACTACAGTGCCAAAACAGAGAAGACCCCCAACATGCGACAAGGCCCTGAATCTAACCCCGAATAGGCACCACTACTGATCATCAGGAAAAGACACATAGTAACGCTGAGAGTCCTCGTCGTACTCCCACTTGAGCTCGAGCGCGCCATCTGGAACTGTATCATCTGTCCCTGCATCTGGTGTAATAGTAATCTATGAGCCACAGGGACTCAGCAATCTCGCACCCTCGCGATCAAGACTATTTAAGCTTAATAGGTAGGGAAGGGGTAATGTATAAGTGGAGCTGCAGCAAGCGACTAGCATATATGGTGGCTAACTTATTCGCAAAAGAGAGCGAGGAGAGGAGGCAAAGCGTGAGCGAGCAACTAGAGAGCAACCTGCGCAAACATAACTCCAACATCGTGTCCGCTTCTCGGACTCCGCCGAGAAGAGGCCATCATGGCAACACACTCAGTTGATTCATTTTAATTAATTAAGGTTCAAGTTATCTACAACCGGACATTAACAAATTCCCATATGCCCATAACCGTGGGCACGGCTTTCGAAAGATCAATCCCTGCAGGGGGATCCCAACTTAGCCCATAACAAGCTCTCACGGTCAACGAAGGAATAGACCTCCACCCAAGACACACCGATCAGACTCGGTATCCCGGTACAACAAGATGATTCGACAGGTTAAAACAAGTCCAGCAACACCGCCCGAATGTGCCGACAAATCCCGATAGGAGCTGCACATATCTCGTTCTCAGGGCACACTCAGATGAGCAGTCCGTACAACTAAAACCAGCCCTCGGGTTCCCCCGAGGTGGCGCTGCAAGGGGCTCTAGTTCGGACCAACACTCAGAGGAGCACTGGCCCGTGGGGGGCTAAAATAAAGATGACCCTCGGGCTCCGGAAACCCAAGGGAAAAAGAGGCTAGGTGGCAAATGGTAAAACCAATGTTGGGCATTGCTGGAAAAGCTTTAATCAAGGCGAACTATCAAGGGGTTCCCATTATAGCCCAACCGCGTAAGGGACGCAACAATCCGGGAACATAACACCGATATGACGGAAACTAGGGCGGCAAGAGTGGAACAAAACACTAGGCGAGAGGCCGAGCCTTCCACCCTTTACCAAGTATATAGATGCATTAATATAACATAGCAATATAATGATATCCCAACAAGTAAATAAATGTTCCAACAAGGAACGGCTCCAATCTTCACCTGCAACTAGCAACGCTATAAGAAGGGGCTGAGCAAAGCGGTAACATAGCCAATCAACGGTTTGCTAGGACAAAGGTGGGTTAGAGGCTCAATCATGGCAATTGGGAGGCTGAAAAGCAAGTGGTAGGCATCGTAGCATTGGCAAAGCAAAAGAGCGAGCAAACTAGCATAGCAAAGATAGTAGTGATTTCGAGGGTATGATCATCTTGCCTGCACAGTTGTCAGAGTTGACTGGATCCTCAAAAGCAAACTCAACGGGCTCCTCGTTAGCGAACTCGTCTCTCGGCTCTACCCAACAACACAAACAAGCAACAAGGATACAATCAACCACGTGCAAGGGCAAACAATAATATGCAAAGATGGTATGCTATGCGGGATGCAATGCGGTATGCAAAATGCAAGACGTGACAGGAAATGCATGAACCTGGCCTCAACTTGGAAAACCAAGTGTGCCACTGGATAGAGGGGAAGAAATCCCCTGAAAACGTTATAAAGATCATAGGAATCGGAGCTACGGTTTGGAAATGGCGAGCGTTTTACGAAACGAACCGATCTGCGATTAACAGCAAGTAGGCTCCTAAATGCAACGAAATGAACATGCTACAGCCACCAAACATGAACACAAAATGCATGGAAGGGATGTACACAAGATGCTTAACAAATCACTAGGACTGAGACATAGCCAAATTCATCCATTAAGGGGTTCAAACAAGCATGGCAAAACTGAATAAGCAAAACAGATTTCAGACTTAGCGAAATTAACGCTAGTCTGGAATTTCAGACCACGATGCTCTCTTCGGAGCAGCAAAACAACATGAAACATAACCTGAACATGACAAGCAAGAGCATGGCAAAGAGCTACTCAGCAAGTTTAACAAAACACCCAAAATGACCTGGGACCAAAAGGGTTCACAAAATACTCTAACAAGCACACGAACATCGATGAAACACCATCAGTTTTTAGACTTAGTGAAAACTGGGACATGCTGGAATTATAACTCACGGAGGCATGTAAACGAGCTCGATGCTCTCACTACGGTGCAAGTCATGGCAAGGCAAGCATATATCCATAAAGAAGGCACAAAAAGCTAGCTAGACATGGCAAGAACAATGGCATAGCATGCATGGATCACTAGCAATAGCACCGGCAAAATCGCAAGAGTTCACGATCTGCCCAAATTAACAACTATGCAAAAGTTGAGCTCGATTGAGTCAACCTAGGGTGCTCCAACATAACAAGTAAAGACATGGATGGATAGAGCACAACAAGCATAACAAATCACTCTTACTGATCATCCTCAAAAGAGGCACGGATCACTAGGAAACAAGCTGGACATATAGCATCATGAACTAAAACATCCCAGACTTAGTGAAAATCACTAAGTCCCTGAAATCAGCAATCTCAGGTACCCCTCTTTGTAAGCTTGCACAAGACAACACACACATCCTAAAAATGCATGGGTGGCACCTCTGGAAAGAAGACAACATGCTTAACAATTCATCCCAAAGGGGCACAGGCATATCATGCACACAATAATCATGGCAAAAATGACAAAAGTCAATGTTGAGCTAACGGATCTGCAATTTAACTCACGATGCCTCCTTCTAACAGCATTTTGGGCACCAAGATGACCTCAAATGAAAAAGATGCAATGGAATTAAATGATGTACTCGTCGAGACGAAGATTTTGATATATCATATGTCCAAAACGGAGCTACGTATGCGGAGATATGAGCAGTCAAACGTAGCACGAAAAATTAGGGTTAGGGACGAAAGTCAACTGAGATGTTAGATCCAGATCCAGATCCAGCGGGCACTGTTCACCGGCGCGCGGCCCGAGGATCGCCAGAGAGGGCTGAGCTCGCTGGAGAGGAAGTAGACCGCGGCGAGGAGAGGAAGGGGCCGGCCTTGCGCGGCTCCCGAGGACGGCGGCGGCTTGGACGGGCGGCGCCGGCGGCGAGGGGCGGCCGGGCGCGGGCGGCGCGGTAGCGGAGCCTCGCGGCGGTGGCCGGCGGCGAGGGGCAGCGCGGAGGAGGCGGCGGGGCCGGCGAACGGCGACGGGGAAGATGGCGCGGGCGCGGGCGGCTCCTCTGGCCCGGCGCGGCGCGGGAGCGGGCTCGCCGCGGGCCAGGCGGGCTTCGGCGGCGGCGAGGCGCCGGCTGTGACACATGGCGCGGCGGGATTGGCGGAGGCAGACGTGTCCGGCGGGATTCGGACGTGTCCGGCCGGGCGCGGGGGCGAAAAATAGGGTTTCGGGGAGAGGGGAGATCCGAAAACGGAGGGGTCTTTAAATAGGCATAGAGGGAGCTAGGAGAGTCCAAATGAGGTGCGGTTTTCGCCCACGCGGTCGTGATCGAACGACCGAGACGATGGAGCAGAGTTTGGTGGGTTTTGGGCCAAATTGGAGGGGTGTTGGGCTGCAACACACACGAGGCCTTTTCGGTCCCTTGGTTAACCGTTGGAGTATCAAACGAAGTCCAAATGACACGAAACTTGACAGGCGGTCTACCGGTAGTAAACCAAGGCCGCATGGCAAGTCTCGGTCCAATCCGGAAATGTTTAATCCCCACACACGAAAGAAAGCTAGAAATGGCCACCGGAGGAGAACGAAGCGCCGGAATGCAAAACGGACAACGGGGAAAATGCTCGAATGCATGATATGGACACGTATGCGAATGCAATGCACGTGATGACATGATATGAGATGCACGAAAACGAAAACAACACACGGAGACAAAGACCCGAACCCGAGGAATAAATATAACTTAATGCCGGAAACGGCAAGAGTTGGAGTACAAATTGGGAAAGTCATATCTGGGGCGTTACAAGTAAGCGTCAAGAAATGCCTATGAATTATTCACTTGCTGTTGAACCATTTGATGTTTGGGGATTTGATTACATGGGACCTTTTCCTTCCTCTAATGGGTATACACATATTTTGGTTGTTGTTGATTATTTTACTAAATGGGTAGAAGCCATTCCAACCAGTAGTGTTGATGACAACACCTCTATTAAAATGCTTAAGGAAGTTATTTTCCCAAGGTTTGGAGTCCCTAGATATTTAATGACTCATAGTGGTTCACACTTTATACATGGTTGATGTCGCTTGAAGCTATGTCGGTATTTCCCCAAAGAGGAAGGGATGATGCAGCACAACGGCGGTAGGTATTTCCCTCAGATATGAAACCAAGGTTATCGAACCAGTAGGAGAACCAAGCAACACAATGCAAACAACCCATGCACACAGATAACAAATCCTCATAACCCGACATGTTAAATGGGTTGTCAATTCCCTTTCGGGGTATGGCACCTCAAGTGGCAAACAGACGTGATATAAATTTGTAGTAAATTGATAGATTGAACGCTAAATAAAATAAAGAATGAAAAATTACAGCAAGGTATTTTTGTATTTTTGGTTTAATAGATCTAAAAATAAATGCAAGAGAAAAGTAGATCGCAAAGTCAAATATATGAGAAAGAAGACCCGGGGGCCGTAGGTTTCACTAGTGGCTTCTCTCGAGAAAAATAGCAAATAGTGGGTAAACAAATTACTGTTGGGAAATTTATAGAACTTCAAATAATTATGATGAAATCCAGGCAATGATCATTACATAGGCATCACGTCCAAGATTAGTAGACCGTCTCCTTCCTGCATCTACTACTATTACTCCACACATCGACCACTATCCAGCATACATCTAGTGTATTAAGTTCATGGAGAAATGGAGTAATGCAATAAGAACGATGACATGATGTAGACAAGATCTATTTAGTAGAGATAGACCCCATCGTTTTATCCTTAGTAGCAACGATACATACGTGTCATTTCCCTTTCTGTCACTGACATCAAGCACCGTAAGATCGAACCCACTAGAAAGCACCTCTTCCCATTGCAAGATAAATAGATCAAGTTGGACAAACAAAACCAAAATATCAGATAAAAAATATGAGGATATAAGCAATCATGCATATAAGAGATCAAAGAAACTCAAATAACTTTCAGGGATATAAAAAGATATAACTGATCATAAACTCGAAGTTCATCATATCCCAACAAACACACCGCAAAAAGAGTTACATCATATGGATCTCCAAGAGACCATTGTATTGAGAATCCAGCAAGAGAGAGGAAGCCATCTAGCTACTAACTACGGACCCGAAGGTCTACAAAGAACTACTCACGCATCATCGGAGAGGCACCAATGGAGGTGGTGAACCCCGTCCAAGATGGTGTCTAGATTGGATCTGGTGGTTCTGGACTCTGCGACGGCTGGATGAATATTTCGTCGCCCCTTCTAGGGTTTCTGGAATATTGGGGTATTTTTATAGCAAAGAGGCTGTCCGGGGGGCACCCGAGGTGGGCACAACCCACTAGGGCGCGCCTGGGCCTCCTGGCGTGCCCTGGTGGGTTGTGCCCCCCTCGGGGCACCCCCCCAGGCATAGCCAGGGCCCGTTGTGTTCCTTCTGGCCCATAAAAATTCTCCAAAAATTTCAGGGCATTCGAACTACGTCTGATATTGATTTTCTGTGATGTAAAAAACATGGAAAAAACAGCAACTGGCACTTGGCACTATGTCAATAGGTTAGTACCAAAAATGATATAAAATGACTATAAGTGATTGCAAAACATCCGAGATCGATAATATAACAGCATGGAATAATAAAAAATTATAGATACATTGGAGACGTATCAGCATCCCCAAGCTTAACTCCTACTCGTCCTCGAGTAGGTAAGTGATAAAAACATATTTTTTGATGTGGAATGCTTCCTATCATGTCATATCATATTCTTTTCTTTATAGCATGGACATTTGGACTTTTAGTTGTTCAAAGCAATAGTCTAGTTTTGACATGATAATTTAGAAGCTCAAGCATATCAACACGCAACCATGTCTTTCATAATATCAACACTAAAATAAGTTATCCCTAGCCCATCATGCTCAAACATTGATCCATTCATGAAACACACTAGAATATTAGCTACACCCAATACTTAAGTATGATCATATTGCCTCCTAGTTGGTGCTTTTATAAGAGAAGATGGAGACTCAAAATAAAAAATGCATAAAGTAAAAGAAAGGCCCTTCGCAGAGGGGAGTAGGGATTTGTAGAGGTGCCAGAGCTCAAAGTGAAAAACTTAGAGATAAAAACATTTTGGGAGGTGTATCCATCCCACCAATGAAAACGACTTAGAGTTCCCAACACTTTCCATTCTAGATATATCATAGGAGGTTCCCAAACAGAAAATAAAGTGTATTCCTTTTCCACCAAACTTTCACTTTCTATGGCTAACCGTATCCACGGGTGCCCTCCATACCAACACTTTCCAAGGAATTTATTATTTGACAACATAAAGTAAATTCAATTTTTTTACATTTCGGGATTGGTCATCCCTAATACCTTTGCCTTACTCTCATGCAATGACAAGTGAATAAACACTCATCTCAGAATAACACATCTAGCATGGAAAATATTCGCCACCCCTCACTGCTCCGCGAGCGAAACAAACACACAAAAGAGAAGTTTATTTTGAAAATTAGAGATAGCACATGAAATTTGCTTAGAACGGCAAAAGAATACCGCATATAGGTGGATATAGTGGGCTCATGTGGCAAAACTGGTTTAAGGATTTTGGATGCACAAGTAGAGATCATACTTAGTGCAAAATGAAGGCTAGCAAAAGATTGAGAAGCGACCAACCAAGAATCAGATAATCTCATAAGCAAGCATAAGCATAAATAACACCGAATAATGCACCACAAGTAGGATGTAATTTCATTGCATGACTATTGACTTTTGTACTTGCATAGGGAATCACAAACCTTAACACAAATATTCTTACTAAAGCATAATTACTCACCAACATAACTCACATATCACATCATCATATCTCAAAACCATTACTAAGAATCAAGTTTATTTTGTCCAATGAACTGCATGAAAGTTTTTATTATATCCTTCTTGGATATCTATCACTTTGGGACTAATTTTCATGTGTTGCTTTTGACAAGCTCCAACAAATATAAGTGAAGATCATGAGCATAATAAAATTTTCTTTCTCTCAAATTAATTTAAGTGAAGCAAGAGAGAATTTCTTGAAAATTTTACTAACTCTCAAATAAATCTAAGTGAAGCAAGAGAGCATTTCCTCAAAAATACTAAAGTTGACCGTGCTAAAAAAGATATAAGTGAAGCACTAGAGCAAGTCCATAGCTCATAAAAATTTAAGTGAAGCATAGAGAGCAATTCTAACAAATAATGACATAATTTTGGCTCTCTCAAATAGGTGTGTCCAGCAAGGAATGATGACTTAAAACACAAAATGAAACAAGAAAATACTAATATCATACAAGATGCTCCAAGCAAAACACATATCATGTGACGAATAAAAATATAGTTTCGAGTAAAATACCGATGGTCATTGGAAGAAAGCAGGGATGCACTCGGGGGCATCCCGAAGCTTAGGTGGTTGCTAATTTTTAGATAATAGCTTGGGATGCCGGGGCATCCCCAAGCTTAGGCTCTTTCATCCTTTCTTCATCCATCGTAAGATAACCCAAGACTTGATAACTTCAATCACACAAAACTCAACAAAACCTTCATGAGATCCGTTAGTATAAAAAAGCAAACCACTACTATAAGTACTGTATCAAACCAATTCACATTTTGTTTTTGTATTATATCTACTGTATTCCAACTTTTCTATGGCAAAAACTCATCAAAGAAAACCATAGAGCCATCAAAATAAGCACACAACACAAAGAAAATAGAATCTGTCAAAACAGAACAGTCTGTAGCAATCTGACTATTTCGAATACTTCTGCAACTCCAAAAATTCTGAAGAATTGGGACAACCTGAGAAATTTGTATATTGATCTAATTCAAGTGCAATGGGTATTTTATCGCTCTCTGGTAAAAAATGAAAATTAATTTCGTGAGCATAAAAGTTTCTATTTTTTCAGCAAGATCAAACAACTATCACCCAAGAAGATCCTAAAGGCTTTACTTGGCACAAACACTAATTAAAATACAAAGCACACAATCATAACAGTAGCATAAATGTGCCAACACTAAAAAACAGGAAGCAAAAAAGTGAAAATAAATTTTATTCATTGGGTTGCCTCCCAATAAGCGCTATAGTTTTACGCCCGGTTCAAGATCCATAAGATGCCCTCATGATTGATTCATAAGGTGGCTTAATTCTAGTTCTATGAAAGTGTTCCATACCCTTCATCAAAGGAAATTGGAACTTAATATTGCCTTCTTTCATATCAATCACGACACCGATAGTGCGTAAAAACGGTCTACCAAGACTAATTGGACAAGACGGATTGCAATCAATATCAAGAACAATAAAATCTATGGGCACATAATTCCTATTTGCAAGAATAAGAACATCATTAATTCTACTCATAGGCTTTTAATAGTAGAATCCGCCAAGTGCAAATTCAAAGAACATTCTTCAAGATTAGTAAGACCAAGCACATCACATAAAGATTTCGGAATTGTAGAAACACTAGCACCCAAGTCACACAAAGCAAAACACTCATAATTTTTAATCTTGACTTTGATAGTAGGTTCCCATTCATCATGAAATTTTCTAGGAATTGAAACTTCTAATTCCAATTTTTCTTCAAGAGCTTTCATCATAGCATCAACAATATGTCTTGTAAAAGCTTTATTTTGTTCATAAGCATGGGGGTGAATTTATCATGGATTGCAACAAAGAAATACAATCAATCAAAGAGCAACTATCATAATTAAAGTCTTTGTAATCGAAAAGAGTGGGCACATCATTAGTTAAAGTTTTGACCTCTCCAAACCCACTTTCATCAATTTTCTCAACAAGATTTTCACCCTCCGATATATTGGGACGCCTTCTACCTAAAGTTGACTCTTCTCCAGTCCTTTTTCATCACTCTTAACTTTACTAAACAAGTAATCAATATAAGAAACACCAATCATTTTAGGATCTTCATCACTTTTGCGAAGGAAATCACTAGAAAACACTTTTTCTAAAAATTCTCTTTTAGCCCTAAGCATTGCGGTTCTTTTCTTACTTTCATCCAAAGAAACGTAAAGAGCTTTAATTGATTCATCTACTTTAGGCAGAAAAATCATCTTGAGAGTTTCCACATCATGAGAAATTCTATCAACACTTCTAGACAAATCATCAATCTTACTCAACTTTTCTTCTATGGAAGTGTTGAAAACTTTTTGAGTGTTGGTAAATTCTTTAATATTATTTTCAAGATCAGAGGTGTTCCTATTATTATAAGATTGATTTCCATAGGAATTACCATAATTATTAGAGGAATTACTAGGAAAAGGCTTAGGATTAAAATTACCTCTATAAGCATTGTTGTTGAAATTATTTCGAGAGATAAAATTCACATCTATGGCATCACTATTTTCTCAATCAAAGTAGACAAAGGCATATCATTAAGATCAATAGGAGCACTTCTACTAGCAACCAATTTCACAGGAGCATGAACTTTTTCACTCAAAGAAGAAATTTCTTCAACGAAATTAACTTTTTTTTACTAGCAGGAGCTCTTTTGGTATGCCACTGCGAATAATTTGCCATAATATTATCAAGCAATTTGGTGGCTTCACCTTCAAGTAATTTCCATAAAAGTACCACCAGCGGCGGAATCTAAAAGATTACGAGAAACAAAATTCAACCCCGCATAAAAAATTTGTATGATCATCCAAAGATTTAACCCATGATTTGGCCAATTCCTTAGCATCATTTTCATCTATTCCCAAGATTGTGCAACATGCTCATGTTCAAGTTGCTTGAAATTCATGATCTGGGTTATAAGGGAAATAATTTTTGTGGGAGGAAAATACTTAGTGATAAAAGCATCTTTGCACTTATTCCAAGAATCAATACTATTGCGAGGCAAAGAAGAGCACCAAATTTTTACAGAATCACACAAGGAAAACGAAAATAATTCCATCTTCACCACATCATTGTCCATATCTTTTTTCTTTTGCATATTGCATAATTCCATGAAGGTATTAAGATGGGATGCGGCATCCTCATTAGGAGTACCGGAAAATTGATCTTTCATAACAAGATTCAACAAAACAGTATTAATATCACATGACTCCGCACTAGCGGCGGGAGGAGCAATCGCAGTGCCAATAAAATCATTGTTGTTGGTATCTGAGGAATCACATAACTTGGTGTTCCCTTGAGTCATGATGACTACACAACAAGATTGCACTCAAAAATAGATCCGGCAAGAAAACAGCAAACGGAAAGAGAGGCGAATAAAATGGCAAATTATTGTGAAGTGGGGGAGAGGAAAACGAGAGGCAAATGGAAAATAATGTAAATTGCGAGGAGATGAGATTTGTGATTAGGAACCTGGTATATGTTGAAGATCCTCCCCGGCAGCGGCGCCGGAAATTCCTTTTGATGTCGCTTGAAGCTACGTCGGTATTGCCCCTAAGAGGAAGGGATGATGCAGCACGGCGGCGGTAGGTATTTTCCTCAGATATGAAACCAAGGCTATCGAACCAGTAGGAGAACCAAGCAACACAACGTAAGCAGCCCCTGCACACAGATAACAAATCCTCGCAACCCGACGTGTTAAAGGGGTTGTCAATCCCTTTCGGGGTACGACGCCTCAAGTGGCAAACAGACATGACATAAATTTGTAGTAAATTGATAGCTCGAACGCTAAATAAAATAAAGAAAGAAAAATTGCAGCAAGGTATTTTTGGTTTATTAGATCTGAAAATAAATGCAAGAGAAAAGTAGATCGCAAAGGCCGTAGGTTTCACTAGTGGCCTCTCTCGAGAAAAATAGCAAACATTTTGTAAACAAATTATTGTTGGGCAATTGATAGAACTTGAAATAATTATGATGATATCCAGGCAATGATCATTACATAGGCATCACGTCCAAGATTAGTAGACTGACTCGTGCCTGCATCTACTACTATTACTCCACACATCGACCGCTATCTAGCATGCATCTAGTGTATTAAGTTCATGGAGAAACGGAGTAATGCAATAAGAACGATGACATGATGTATACAAGATCTATCTATGTAGAGATAGACCCCATTGTTTTATTCTTAGTAGCAACGATACATACGTGTCGTTTCCCTTTCTATCACTGGGATCAAGCACCGTAAGATCGAACCCACTACAAAGCACCTCTTCCCGTTGCAAGATAAATAGATCAAGTTGGCCAAACAAAACCCAAATATCAAAGAAGAAATACGAGGCTATAAGCAATCATGCATATAAGAGATCAAATAAAATCAAATAACTTTCATGGATATAAAAAGATATAACTGATCATAAACTCGAAGTTCATTAGATCCCAACAAACACATCGCAAAAAGAGTTTCATCCAAGATACCATTGTATTGAGAATCCAGCGAGAGAGAGGAAGCCATCTAGCTAATAACTACGGACCCGAAGGTCTACAAAGAACTACTCACGCATCATCGGAGAGGCACCAATGGAGGTGGTGAACCCCATCCAAGATGATGTCTAGATTGGATCTGGTGGTTCTGGACCCTGCGACGGCTGGATGAATATTTCGTCGCCCCCTCTAGGGTTTCTGGACTATTGGGGTATTTATAGAGCAAAGAGGCGGTCCGGGGGGCACCCGAGGTGGGCACAACCCACCAGGGCGCACCTGGGCCTCCTGGCGCGCCCTGGTGGGTTGTGCCCCCTCGGGGCACCCCCCCAGGCGCAGCCAGGGCCTGTTGTGTTCCTTCTGGCCCATAAAAATTCTCCGTAAAGTTTTGGGGCATTTGGACACCGTCTGATATTGATTTTTTGCGATGTAAAAAACATGGAAAAAACAGCAACTGGCACTTGGCACTATGTCAATAGGTTAGTACCAAAAAATGATATAAAATGACTATAAATGATTGTAAAACATCCAAGATTGATAATATAACAGCATGGAACAATAAAAATTTATAGATACATTGGAGACGTATCAATGGTGGTTTCCGTAAAATGCTTGCCAAGTATGAAGTTAACCATAGAATTGCATCACCTTATCATCCTCGATCTAGTGGTCAAGTTGAACTTAGCAATAGAGAAATAAAAATAATTTTCCAAAAGACTGTCAATAGGTCCAAGAAGAATTGGTCTAAGAAATTAGTTGATGCACTTTGGGCTTATAGAACAGCATATAAAAATCCTATGGGTATGTCTCCTTATAAAATGGTTTATGGAAAATCTTGTCATTTGCCTCTTGAGTTAAAACATAAAGCATATTGGGCAATCAAAGAGCTTAATTATCATTTCAAACTTGCTGGTGAAAAGAGGTTATTTGATATTAGCTCATTAGATGAATGGGGAACCCAAGCTTATGAAAATGCAAAATTAATCAAAGAAAAAGTTAAAAGATGGCATGCCAAAAGAATCCAAAAGCTTGAGTTTAAAGTCGGAGAATATGTTCTATTGTACAACTCTCATTTCAGATTCTTTGGAGGAAAACACCTCTGAAAATGGGAAGGCCCCTGCGTTATCGAGGTTTATCGGTCTGGAGCCATCAAAATAAATAATGCCGAAGGTACTAACCCTAAGGTTGTTAACGGGCAACTGATAACCCACAAGTATAGGGGATCAATTGTAGCCTCGTTTGATAAGTAAGAGTGTAGAACCCAACGAGGAGCTAAAGGTAGAACAAATATTCCCTCAAGTTCTATCGACCACCGATACAACTCTACGCACGCTTAACGTCCGCTTTACCTAGAACAAGTATGAAACTAGAAGTAATTTGTAGGTGTAACTGGATAGGTTTGCAAGAATATAAAGAGCGCGTAAGTAAAAACTAGGGGTTGTTTTAGGTAAAGAAGCAATAAATTTAGTATAGCAACTGTGGAAAAGTGGTGGTAGGAGTTGCGAAATTGTCCCTAAGCAATTGACTACGTTACTAGACCGATAGCAAGTTTTATGTGGGAGAGGCCACTGCTAGCATGTCATCCCTGACTTGGAATTCTATACACTTATGATTGGAATTATTAGCAAGCATCCGCAACTACTAACGTTCATTAAGGTAAAACCCAACCATAGCATTAAGATATATTGGCCCCCCTTCAATCCCGTATGCATCAATTTCTATGCTAGGTTGAAGCTTCTATCACTCTTGCCCTCCAATACATAGTCCTATCAACATACAACTTACCCTATGGTGTGATCCACGCGCGCGCTCATATGATGGGCACCAAAGGATAGCAACATAACCACAAGCAAATTAAACCAATCATATAAATTCACCAATTACCGATAGGACAATGAAAATCTGCTCACACATCATAAGATGGCAACACATCATTGGATAATAATATGAAGCATAAAGCACCAAGTTCAAGTAGAGGGTACATTGGGTTGCAGGAGAGTGGACCGATGTAGATAGATGGGGGAAGGTGATGAATATGTTGGTGAAGATGACAGAGGTGTTGGTGTAGATCGTTGTCGCGATGATGGCCCCGGCGGCGTTCCGGCGCCACCGGGAGAGAGGGGGAGACATCCCCCCTTCGTCTTCTTCTTCCCTAACCTTCTCCCTAGATGGGAGAAGGGTTTTCCCTCTAGTCCATGGCCTCCATGGTGGCGGAGGGGCGAGAGCCCCTCCGAGATTGGATTTGTCTCTCTGTCTCTCTCTTTTTCTGCGTTTGTTGATTCTGCCCTTTCACCGTTTCTTAAATCCCGGAGATCCGTAACTCCGATTGGACTGAAATTTTAACAAGATTTCTAACCAGATATTGGCTTTCTTGCGGCGAATGAAGGGCACCAACTGCCTTACGGGGTGGCCACGAGTGCCCAGGGTGCGCCTGACCCCCTGGGGTGCACCCCCTGCCTCGTGGCCCCCTCAGGCATCGTGTCGCGTTGAATCTTCTTCCCAAAAATCACATATATTCCAAAAAAATATTCGTCAGTTTTTATCCTGTTTGGACTCTGTTTGATATGGATTTTCTGCAAAACAATAAACATGCAACAAACAAGAACTGGCACTGAGCACTGGATCAATATGTTAGTCCCAAAAATAGAATAAAAATTTGCCAAAAGTATATAAAAGTTATAGAATATTGGCATGGAACAATCAAAAATTATAGATACGACGGAGACGTATCAGCATCCCCAAGCTTAATTCCTGCTCGTTGTCGAGTTGGTAAATGATAAAGAGGATAATTTTTGATGTGGACATGTAATCTTGGTCATGTAATCTAACCATGGCATAATTTTGATCATGTAATCTAATCATGGCATGAATATTAAGACACGAGTGATTCAAATCAATAGTCTATCATTTGACATTAAGACAATAATACTTCAAGCATACTAATAAAGCAATCATGTCTTTTCAAAATAACTTGGCCAGAGAAAGTTATCCCTACAAATCATATGGTCTGGCTATGCTCCATCTTCACCACACAAAATATTCAAATCATGCACAACCCCGATGACAAGCCAAGAAATTGGTTCATACTTTTGACGTTCTCAAACCTTTTCAACTTTCACGCAATACATGAGCGCGAGCCATGGACATAGCACTATAGGTGGAATAGAATATGATGGTGGACGTTGTGTGGAGAAGACAAAAAGGGAGAAAGTCTCACATCGACGCGGCTAATCAACGGGCTATGGAGATGCCCATCAATTGAAGTCAATGCCAGGAGTAGGGATTTCCATGCAACAGATGCACTAGAGATATAAGTGTATGAAAGCTCAAACTGAAACTAAGCGGGTGTGCATCCAACCTGCTTGCTCATGAAGACCTAGGGCATTTGAGGAAGCCCATCGTTGGAATATACAACCCAAGTTCTATAATGAAAATTCCCACTAGTATATGAAAGTGATAACTCAAGAGACTCTCTATATGGAGAACATGGTGCTACTCTGAAGCACAAGTGTGGTAAAAGGATAGTAACATTGTCCCTTCTCTCTTTTCTCTCTTTCTTTTTCTTTTTTTGTAGGCTTCTTTGGCCTCCCTCTCTCTTGGCGGCTTCTTTGGCCACTTTTATTTTGATAACCTCACGTGGGACAATGTTCTAATAATGATGATCATCACACTTTTATTTAAGTACAACTCAATATTACAACTCGATACTGGAACAAAGATATGACTCTATATGAATGCCTCCGGCGGTGTACCGGGATGTGCAATGATCTAGCGTAGCAATGACATCAAAAAATGGACAAGCCATGAAAACATCATGCTAGCTATCTTACGATCATGCAAAGCAATATGACAATGATGCCCAAGTCATGTATATGAAGATGTTGGAAGTTGCATGGCAATATATCTCGGAATGGCTATGGAAATGCCATGATAGGTAGGTATGGTGGCTGTTTTGAGGAAGATATAAGGAGGCTTATGTGTGATAGAGCGTATCATATCACGGGGTTTGGATGCACCGGCGAAGTTTGCACCAACTCTCGAGGTGAGAAAGGGCAATGCACGGTACCGAAGAGGCTAGCAATGATGGAAGGGTGAGAGTGCGTATAATCCATGGACTCAACATTAGTCATAAATAACTCACATACTTATTGCAAAAATCTATTATCCATCGAAACAAAGTACTATGTGCATGCTCCTAGGGGGATAGATTGGTAGGAAAAGACCATCACTCGTCCCCGACCACCACTCATAAGGAAGACAATCAATAAATACCTCATGCTCCAACTTCGTTACATAACGGTTCACCATACGTGCATGCTATGGGAATCACAAACTTCAACACAAGTATTTCTACAATGCACAACTACCCACTAGCATGACTCTAATATCACCATCTTTATATCGCAAAACTATTGCAAGGAATCAAACATATCATATTAAGTGATCTACACGTTTTATGTAGGATTTTATGACTAACCATGTGAATGACCAATTCCTATCATCTCTCTAAATAGATATAAGTGAAGCAAGAGAGTTTTAATTATTTCTACAAAAGATATGCCCACACTCTAACAAATATAAATGAATCAAAAGAGCATTCTATAAATGGTGGTTTTCTATGTGAAGAGAAACGGACAATCCAAACTTCAAATGATATAAGTGAAGCACACGAAGCATTCTATAAAGCCATACTCAAAAAATATAAGTGAAGTGCAATGAGCATTCTATAAATCAACCAAGGACTATATCATACCAGCATGGTGCATAAAAGAAAAGTGAAAACTAAATGCAAAAGGCGCTCCAAGATTTGCACATATCACATGAACGAAATGAATCCGAAAACATACCGATACTTGTTGAAGAAAGATGGGATGTCTTCCAGGGCATCCCCAAGCTTAGACGCTTGAGTCTCCTTAAATATTTACTTGGGGTGCCTTGGGCATCCCCAATCTCGAGCTCTTGCCTCTCCTCCTTCTCCTCACGTCGACACCTCCTCGATCTTCGAACACTTCATCCACACAAAACTCAACAGAAAGCTCGGTAAGATCCATTAGTATAATAAAGAAAATCACTACTCTAAGTACTGTTGCAAACCAATTCATATTTTGTTTTTGCATTGTAGATACTGTAATATAACTTTTCCATGGCTTAATCCACTGATAGAAATCGATAGTTTCATCAAAACAAGCAAACTATGCATCAAAAACAGAATCTGTCTTAAACAGGACAGTCTGTAGTAATCTGAACATTCACCATATTTCTGATTGTCCAAAAATTCTGAAACAATTAGGAAAAATAAAAACATTGTATAGAAAGACAGTGAAAAACGTTTCAGTACCGTTTGACATTCCAGTAAAAAATGTAAAATCGCGCACTACAGCCAAAGTTTCTGTTATGCACCGCACAAACCAACAAGCAATGTAAACATCCTAAAGGCAAATCTTGGCACATTATTTTTATTTTTAAACTTTATAAAAGCACACAACATAAATAAATGACTCTCTAAAACTTCCGGGTTGTCTCCTTGGCAGTGCTTTCTTTAAAGCCATTAAGCTAGGCATAAAGTGCTGAAGTAATGAATCCACCCGGATCCCAAGGTATATCAAAGCCAATTTTAATTAACAATGATTTGTGATTTAGTAGTTATGACAAATCAACATATATCATGTAATTACGAAGTCTAACTCTCTTCCTATGCATCGGCATGTCATAAAAGAACAATTCATGCACACATAGTAAAGGCCAATGCATAGTATAAACAGTTTCTTGCAATTTTATCATATTAAAAACATGGAGAGGCAGAGATGTAGTTCCTCTCTCATAATAATTGCAAGTAGGATAAGCAAGCACATGCATATTATATCTATCAAAATCATCAAGTGCAGTAGTGAAACGCAACCCATCAATATAATCCTTAATAAGGGCAAACTTCTCCGATATAGTGTAGTTGGGAGAATTCAAATAGATAATAGGACTATCATGCGTGGGTGCAACAACAACAATTTCATGTTTAACATAAGGAACTATAGCAAGTTCATCTCCATAAGCATAATTCATATTGGCATCTTGGCCACAAGCATAGCAAGCATCATCAAAAAGGGATATTTCAAAAGATTCAACGGGGCCATAACAATCACCATAACATCCATCCTTCGGTAAGAACGAAGGGACATTAAATAATGTATCAGTTGGAGAGTTACTATAATTAGAAGGTGGGCACAGGTAGCTAATCCGATCTTCCTCCTTTTGTTCTTCACTCTCCTCATCATCTTTTTCATCCAATGAGCTCACAGTTTCATCAATTTCTTCTTCCATAGACTCCTGCAAAATATTAGTCTCCTCTCGGACAGCGGAGACTTTCTCAATAAATTCATCAATATCATAATTGTATTTATAATTCTCATGGCAATATTTAAGGATAGCGAATTTTTCAGGTCTATAAACTGAATCATCAAAATCCTTAAACAAAGATTCAATTTCACATGCACCCTTAAAAGCAACAAATTCTTCTATTCGTTCCACATCATAGTAATCATATATACCATTAGCATAAGAAGCTAAGGTTTTATTATCATCAAATTTGCATGAAAATGGAAGGTGTGGAGCCTTCATCCTAGAGCAACAAGTATAATCATATCTCAAGCATAGTTGTCGAGCATACCAATGCAACATATAAATTTGATCCCATAATAGTTTCCCTTTTTGAGTCAAGCGTTAATCCCTAAAGTATTCACGTTGATCCAACGTTACTCCCATTATAAAGTAGAATGGGGTTTTCTCAGGGTTATCAAAGTAGTACATAATATCTTTCACATAATGAGCATCGAGGGTTTTAGAAGGTTCCCCATCTCCATGAGTAGCAAGTAAACCTAATTGTTTTGGTATTTCGTGTTCCATATCCATAACTAAAGATAGAGAACAACTTAGAACAGCAAATAAAAATTACTTAGTGATAAAGAAACAAGCACACACGAGAATATTCACCCCACGCTATAACTCCCCGGCAACGGCGCCAGAAAAAGGTCTTGATAACCCACAAGTATAGGGGATCAATTATAGCCTCTTTCGATAAGTAAGAGTGTCGAACCCAACGAGGAGCTAAAGGTAGAACAAATATTCCCGCAAGTTCTATCGACCACCGATACAGCTCTACGCATGCTTAATGTTCGCTTTACCTAGAACAAGTATGAAACTAGAAGTACTTTGTAGGTGTAACTGGATAGGTTTGCAAGAATATAAAGAGCATGTAAATAAAAACTAGGGGCTGTTTTAGGTAAAGAAGCAATAAATTTAGTATAGGGAGTGTGGAAAAGTGGTGGTAGGAGTTGCGAAATTGTCCCTAAGCAATTGACTACGTTACTAGACCGATAGCAAGTTTTATGTGGCAGAGACCACTGCTAGCATGTCATCCCTGACTTGGAATTCTATGCACTTATGATTGGAACTATTAGCAAGCATCCGCAACTACTAATGTTCATTAAGGTAAAACCCAACCATAGCATTAAGATATATTGGTCCCCCTTCAATCCCGTATGCATCAATTTCTATGCTAGGTTGAAGCTTCTCTCACTCTTGCCCTCCAATACATAGTCCTATCAACATACAACTAACCCTATGGTGTGATCCATGCGCGCGCTCATATGATGGGCACCAAAGGATAGCAACATAACCACAAGCGAATTAAATCAATCATAGCAATTCACCAATTACCGATAGGACAATGAAAATCTACTTAGACATCATAAGATGGCAACACACCATTGGATAATAATATGAAGCATAAAGCACCAAGTTCAAGTAGAGGGTACAACGGGTTGCGGGAGAGTGGACCGCTGTAGATAGATGGGGGAAGGTGATGAAGATGTTGGTGAAGATGACGGAGGTGTTGGTGTAGATCGTTGTCGTGATGATGGCCCCGACGGCGTTCCGGCGGCACCGGGAGAGAGGGGGAGACAACCCTTCTTCTTCTTCTTCTTCCTTGACCTTCTCGCTAGATGGGAGAAGGGTTTTCCCTCTGGTCCATGGTCTCCATGGCGGCAGAGGGGCGAGAACCCCTCCGAGATTGGATCTGTCTCTCTGTCTCTCTCTGTTTCTGCGTTTTTTGATTATGCCCCTTCACCGTTTCTTAAATTCCCGGAGATCCATAACTCCGATTGGGCTGAAATTTTAACACAATTTCTATCCGGATATTGGCTTTCTTGCCGCGAAAGAAGGGCACCAACCGCCTTACGGGGTGGACACGAGGGCCCAGGGCGCGCTTGACCCCCTGGGGCGCGCCCCCTGCCTCGTGGCCCCCTCGGGCATCGTCTCGCGTTGATTCTTCTTCCCAAAAATCACATATATTCCAAAAAAATCTCTGTCAGTTTTTATCCCGTTTGGACTCTGTTTGATACGGATTTTCTAAGAAACAAAAACAATCCAACAAACAGGAACTGGCACTGGGCACTGGATCAATATGTTAGTCCCAAAAATAGTATAAAAAAATGCCAAAAGTATATAAAAGTTGTAGAATATTGGCATGGAACAATCAAATATTATAGATACGACGGAGACGTATCAGCAACAAATAAAACATTATATCTCAGGTACGCCCATTAATGTTGAAAGTAATATTATCCAAACTGTGACACCGGAAGAACACATAAAAGAGTCCTTCCGGAACACTCCAGAATCGTGAAAATAAGGAGGTACGTGATACGGTAAGTAAACGGACTCCGAAAATACGCAAATTTTTTTCAGTTTTGGAATATTTAGAAAAATAGGAAAATAAGAAACTAGCAGGAAGCGTACCCTGGTGGGCACAAGACACCAGAGCTCTCCAGGCTTGCCTGGCGTGCCAAGGTGGGTTGTGCCCACCTTGGACACCTTCCGGACTCTGTTTTTCTTCCGTTTGCTTGTTTCCCAAGATAAAAAAAAAATTCTATAGACACTCCCCAAAACTGTTAACCACCGTATCGTGGAGAAATCCCTTGTTCTCTTTTCTTGTTGTTTTCTATCAGATCTGTTGAGTCAGGCATCATGTGTTCTTCTTACTCCAACAACATGGAAGAGGATGCTTGGTTGATGAAGATCGAGCTGAAGAGAGAAGAGCCCGCGGAAGCTGTCAGAGGAGATGAGAGCAAGGAGGTTACCGTAGATTAGCCTCTGGTCTTCGAACAAGCACTGCCAACCAAGGAGGAAGAAGAATATATCCTTAGATCCTACCTTATTCACCTTACTCCTGCAAAGATTGAATCCTTTCGCATCATTGAAATAGTTCGCATACAAAATAAGCATCTCAAGAGCATATCATCCACCTCCGTAGTGTTATCTGTCGATTGGAGAATATCTTGATCCTTAAGGATAGGATCGCTTCTTCACCGCCACCGCCATCTTCACCACCAAAAGAGAATTGAGTATCGGGCATGGGCACTCCCGTTGGCTTTCGCCAAGGTTGAGGGAGGTGCCCCGGTATCATATCATCCCACTATCTTTTTGCCTTTACTTATTTTAGTTTGATCTTTTTCTTTAAATGAATAAAATTTTGTTCGATATTTTGCTTTAGATGAATAAAAGAGAATTGAGTATCGGGTATGGGCACTCCCCTTTCGATCTATCCTTGTAATCGTGTGCGAGATATATAATAAAGTTTACTTTGAGTTTTTGCTTTCTTTACTTTCATGTTGCAAATAAAAGTAAAAGAGAAAGGAAATAAATAAAAGAAAGGAAATAAATCAAAAAGATCATATACTAATCTTATGGTAGGTGATGACACCACATAAGGAAAAGCATAAGTAGAAAATTTTATTAGAGATTGACAAACATAGCATTAGTCAATGATGCAACTCATGAAAGAATTAATAAGGGAAGAGAAGATTCACATATAAATATACTATCCTAGAAATCTTTTGTGATTCTGAGCCCTCATCAAAATATTATATGCCAAAATTGTTGGCGTTGGACAAGGAAGGCATCTCAATGGTTTATGTTTGTTTATATGCACATAGAAGTCATATTGTCATGGATCCTTTAACATGCGGTGATGGCCTCCTAGCTTTGCTAGCCAAAAATTCCGCACTAAGTAGGGATACTACTTGTGCATCCAAAAACCCTTAAACCCAAATCTTATTTCAAGTGTCCACCATACCTACCTAGTGATTGAGCAAGATCCCTCAAGTAAGTTGTCATCGGTTCCAAAAGGCAATAAAAATTGCTTCTAAAAGTGTGAGATCATTTAGTGTAAGAGAAAATTGAGCATTGCACGAAGTTGTGATGTTGAAAAATAAAAGCGACAGACTGCACAATAAAGGTGGCTATCACAAGGGGCTATGCAACATGACGTTCTTTTGCTCTAAGGGGTTGAGCATTCAAACAAATAAGCGCATGGCAACCTCTTCTTCCCTCTGCGAAGTGCCTATCTTTTACTTTATGGTATTTACTTTTATGCAAAGAGTCAAAGTTTTCCTTCTATTCCTTTTATTTTTCTCCTTTGGCAAGCATCATGTGGTGAGGAAAGATCTAGGCACATACGTGAACCTTCCTGAAAAGGTGATGAATTGTAGTTGCAAAGTTGACTGAGAACATAGTTTGTTGGTTTCTAATAGAGTTTTTGCTTTATACTTCAATAGTGTGATGAATTATCACTTATTCATGAGAAGTCTATGATAAAAGTTCTTTGATAAAAGTTTTATGTTTAAGTTTGTTGCTGTTATAATAATGAACATGATGCTTCTATGTCCGTATTTTGTTTTTATCGACACCTCTCTCTCTAAGCATCTAGACATGTTTTTCGATTTTGGTTTTCGCTTGAGGACAAGCGAGGTCTAAGCTTGGGGGAGTTGATACGTCCATTTTGCATCATGTTTTCTTACTATTATTTATGATGTTTTTATCCATAATAATGCTTTTCAGAGTAATTCTAATGCCTTTTCTCTCATAATATGCAAGTTACACACAAAGAGGGAGAATTCGGCAGCTGGAAATCCGGACCTGGAAAAGCTACGTCAGGCCACCTATTCTGCACAACTCCAAACAAGCTGAAACTTCACGGAGATTTTTTATCAAATATATTAGGAATATTGTAGCAAATGACTACCAGAGGGGGCCCACCAGGTGGGCACAACCCACCTGGGTGCGCCAGGGAGCCCAAGCGCGCCCTGGTGGGTTGTGCTCACCGAAGCCCACCTCCGGTGCCCATCTTATGATATATATAAGTCATTTTGACCTAGGAAAAAATAAGGAGAGTACTTTCGGGATGGAGCGCTACCGTCTCGAGGCGGAACTTGGGCAGGAGCACTTTTGCCTTCCAGCGGAGGGATTCCGCCCGGGGAACTTCCCTCCCAAAGGGGGAAATCATCGTCATCATCATCACCAAAAACTCTCCCATCTTGGGGAGGGCAATCTCCATCAACATCTTCAACAACACCATCTCCTCTCAAACCCTAGTTCATCTCTTGTGTTCAATCTTGTTACCGGAACTGTAGATTGGTGCTTGTGGGTGACTAGTAGTGTTGATATCAATTTGTAGTTGATTACTATATGGTTTATTTGGTGGAAGATTATATGTTCAGATCCAATATGCTATTTAATACCCCTCTGATCTTGAGCATGATTATCATTTGTGAGTAGTTACTTTTGTTCTTGAGGTCACGGGAGAAATCATGTTGCAAGTAATCATGTGAACTTGATATGTGTTCGATATTTTGATAGTATGTATGTTGTGATTCCCTTAGTGGTGTCACGTGAACGTCGACTACATGACACTTCACCATATTTGGGCCTAAGGGAATGCATTGTGGAGTAGCAATTGTATGATGGGTTGCGAGAGCTACAGAAGCTTAAACCCAGTTTATGCGCTATTCCGTATGGGACCGATTGGATCCAAAAGTTTAATGATATGGTTAGAATTTATTCTTAATACTTTTATCGTAGTTTTAGATGCTTGCGGGAGGGTTAATCATAAGTAGGAGGTTTGTTCAAGTAAGAACAACACCTAAGCACCGTTCCACCCACATATCAAATTATCAAAGTACCGAACACGAATTAAGCCAACATGACGAAAGTGACTAGATGAAATTCCCGCGTACCCTCAAGAATGCTTTGCTTACTATAAGAAATTGTTTTGGCCTGTCCTTTGCCTCAAAAGGATTGGGCTACCTTGCTGCACTTTTGCTACTATTATCATTACTTGCTCGTTACAAATTATCTTGCTATCAAACTACTCTGCTACTTGCAATTTCAGCACTTGCAGACATTACCTTACTAAAAACCACTTGTCATTTCCTTCTGCTCCACGTTGGGTTCGGCACTCTTACTTATCGAAAAGAGCTACAATTAATCCCCTATACTTGTGGGTCATCACACTACACCCCACCTGGACATGCATCTTCTCCTCGAGCTGCAGCCTAACCAACTTATAACCATGACTCGACACAACACAAACCTAACACCTAAAAACAAGCCTTTTACATGTCAGCCACAACAGTTTCAGTTTCATAACCATGGAAAGGATCAGATTCAACCAAAGTAATTAACTCTAGGTCGACAGAGAATTCATAATCCTTATCATCAATAAAAATAGGTGAAGTAGCAAACTTAGGGTCACACTTCATTCTAGCATTCAGAGATTTTTCTTTATACTTGTGTAGTAATTTCTCTAGATCATCTCTATCATTACAAGCAAGAATGTCTCTAGTTGTTTCCTCACTCATAACATAACCTTCCGGTACCTTAGGCAATTCATATCTAGGAAGGCTAGTTCTAGCAGGTGTTTTAGGAGATTCAGTTTCAAGCTCATCATCAGATTCAACAACATCATGTTGTATTACTCTAGCAATTTGTTTATCAAGAAATTCACTAAGTGGCACATCATCATTATCAAGCAAGGTACTAGCATCATCATAAGCATCATTCATAGTAGAAGTAGCATCATCAATAACTTGCAACATATCAGAATTAATAGCATGTGGTGGTGTTGCAACTTTACTCATAACAGAAGGTGAATCTAAAGCAGAACCGGATAGCAGTTTCTTACCTCCCCTTGTACTTGAGGGAAATATCTTAGGATCCTTTAGATTCTTCATAGTGATAAATTGATAATAATCCCAAGTGACTCAACAAATGTTGCTATGGTCCCCGGCAACGGCGCCAGAAAAAGGTCTTGATAACCCACAATTATAGGGGACCGCAACAGTTTTCGAGGGTAGAATATTCAACCCAAATTTATAGATCCGACACAAGGGGAGCCAAAGAATATTTGAAGGTATTAGCAGCTGAGTTGTCAATTCAACCACACCTGGAGATTAATTATCTGCAGCAAAGTGATTAGTAGAAAAGTAGTTTGAAAGTTTTGATAGTAGTGACAACAACAATAGTAATAGTAACAGTGATAGCAGTAATTTTGTAGCAAGTGTAACAATGATGATAGCAGTAGTAACTTAGCAGAAAGAGTATGGAAAAGTTCATAGGCATTGGACCGGTGATTTGTTGGATGATATTCATCATGTGCCAGTTATAACCTAGGGCTATTCGGCACTAGCTCCAGTTCATCGATATAATGTAGGCTTATATTCTGTAAATAGTCATACGTGCTTTATTAAAAGAACTTGCATGACATCTTTTGTCCTACCATCCCGTGGCAGCGGGGTCCTATTGGAAACTAAGGGATATTAATGCCTCCTTTTAATAGAGAACCGGAACAAAGCATTAACAACAAGTGAATACATGAACTCCTCAATCTACGGTAATCACCGGAAGAAGTCCCAGTTATTGTCACTCCGGGGTTACCGGATCATAACACGTAGTAGGTGACTATAACTTGCAAAATCGGATCTAGAACATGGATATAATGATGATAACATAAACGGTTCAGATCTGAAATCATGGCACCCGGGCCCAAAGTGACAAGCATTAAGCATCGCAAAGTCATAGCAACATCAATCTTAGAACATAGTGGATACTAGGGATCAAGCCCTAACAAAACTAACTCGATTACATGATGAATCTCATCCAACTCCTCACCGACCAGCAAGCCTATGAAGGAATTACTCACTCCCCGTGGGGAGCATCATGGAATTGGCGATGGAGAAGGGTTGGTGATGACGAAGAACGAAGATCCCCCTCTCTGGAGCCCCAAACGGATTCCAAATCTGCCCTCTCGAGGAAGAACAGGGCTTGGCGGCGGCTCCGTCTCGTTGATCGCGACAATTCTTTCTCCCTAATTTTTTCTCTGAAAATAGTATTTTATAGCGTTGGTTTCAGGGTCAGCGGGGCCACCAGGTGAGGAGAACCCACCTGGGCTTGCCAGGAGAGGGGGGCGCGCCCTGGTGGGTTGTGCCCACCCATGTGCCCCTCTCCGGTAGGTCTTGGCTCCAGAAATTCTTATTATTGATATAAAAAATCCTCGCAAAGTTTCGTTCCATTCTGAGAACTTTTATTTCTGCACAAAAACAACACCATGGTAGTTCTGCTGAAAACACAGTCAGTCCGAGGTTAGTTTATTCAAATCATGCAAATTAGAGTCCAAAACAAGAGGAAAAGCGTTAGGAAAAGTAGATACGTTGGAGAGGTATCACGGAGCGCCGAGCGCGGCGGAGGCTGCCAGGAGCGGCGGCTGCCACTGCAGCCAGGTCGGGGTGGTGGTGGTGATGGATGGCAGCTGCAGCGACTGCTACAGCGGCCGGTGAGTGGTGCGGGGACGCCCTGGGGCAGCAGCGACGGCTGCTGCGGCGGAGCGCTGGGCGCGGCGGAGGCCGCCAGGAGCGGCGACTGCCACTACAGCCAAGGCAAGCGGTGGTGGCGGTGGATGGCAGCTGCAGCGGCCCGGCGAGCACGGCGAAGGTGCTCAAGTAATGGATCCACCCGGATCCCAAGGTATATCAAAGCCAATTTTAATTAGCAATGATTTGGCATTTAGTAGTGTGCACAAAGCAACATATATCAAGCAATGGCAAAGTCTAACTCTCTTCCTATGCATCGGCATGTCATACAAGAACAATTCATACACATCAAGTAAAGGCCAATACATAGCATAAGCAGTTTCTTGCAATTTTATCGTGTTGGAAACATAGAGAGGTGGAGATATAGTTACTCTCTCATAATAATTGCAAGTAGGAGCAGCAAGCACATCCATATTATATTCATCAAAATCATCATGTGTCGTAGCAAAATGCAACCCATCAACATAATCTTTAATAATAGCAAACTTCTCCGATATAGTGTAGTTGGGAGAATTCAAAAAGATAATAGGACTATCATGTGTGGGTGCAATAGAAAAAATTTCATTCTTAATATAAGGAACAATAGCAAGTTCATCTCCATAAGCATAACTCATATTGGCATCTTGGCCACAAGCATAGCAAGCATCAAGTTCATCAAAAAGGGATATTTCAAATGAATCAACAGATCATAGCAATCATCATAGCATTCATCCTTCGGTGAGAATGAAGGGAAATTAAAAAATGTATGAGTTGAAGAGTTACTCTCATTAGAAGGTGGGCACGGGTGATCAATCCATTCTTCCTTCATTTGTTCTTTGCTCTCCTCTTCATCTTTTTCATCCAATGAGCTCGTAGTTTCATCAACTTCTTCTTCCATAGACTCCTGCAAAATATTAGTCTTTTCTTGGACAGCGGGGTTATTCTCAATGAATACATCAATATCGTAACTGTATTTATAGTTATCATAGCAATATTTAAGGATAGCAAGATTTTTAGGTCTATAAACTGAATCATCAAAATCTTCAAACTTTTCAAACAAAGATTCAATTTCATATGCACCCTTAAAAGCAACAAATTCTTCTATTCGTTCCACATCATAGTAATCATATATACCTCTAGCATAAGAAGCCAAGGTTTCATTATCATTAAATTCGCATGAATAGGGAAGGTGTGGAACCTCAATCTTAGACCAACAAGTATAATCATATCTCAAGCATAGATTCCAAGCATACCATTGCAACATTTCAATTTGATCCCATAATTTTTTTCCATTTTGAGTCAAGCGATAATCCCTAAAGTATTCACGTTGATCCAACATTACTCCCATTATCAAGTTGAATGGGGTTTTCTCACGATTATCAAAGTAGTGCATAATATTTTTCACATAACGAGCATCGAGGGTTTTAGGAGGTTCCCGTCTCCATGACTAGCAAGTACCACTAATTTTTTTGGTGTTTCGTGTTCCATATCCATAACTAAAGATAGAGAACAACTTAGAACAGGAAATAAAAACTACTTAGTGATAACGCAAACAAGCACACACGAGAATATTCACCCCATGCTATTGCTCCCCGGCAACGACACCAGAGAAAGGTCTTGATAACCTACAAGTATAGGGGGTTGTTTGTAGCCTTTTTCGATAAATAAGAGTTTCGAACCCAACGAGGAGCTAAAGGCAGAACAAATATTCCCTCAAGTTCTATCGACCACCGATACAACTCTACGCACGCTTGACGTTTGCTTTGCCGGAAACAAGTATGAAACTATTTTGCAAGGATAAAACTACGAGTACTTTGCGAGAATAAAACTACGGATAAATTGCAAGGTAATAAAAATGAAAAGCTTTTGTCAATAAGAAAGTAATTTGTCCCTAGGCAATCGATAACAAGTACTGGTAATCGTTCTTGCAATTTTATAGAGGGAGAGCCATGAGCTAACATACTTTCTCTACTTGGATCGTATGCACTTATGATTGGAACTCTAGCAAGAATCCGCAACTATTAAAGATCATTAAGGTCGTGAAACCCAACCATAGCATTAAGTATCAAGTCCTCTTTACTGCCATACGTCATACACTAGTTACTCGGGTTTAAGTTTCAGTCACTCTCGCAACCCACCGTAAGCGAACCATGAACATATTGCAACACCCTAGAGCAAGGGACCCTCACGTTTGCGCGAGAAGGGAGGGCACTGTAGGACAACACCATAAATAAAATATGCAATCATACCAACCAAGATCACGATTAACCCACAGGACAAAACGGGTCTACTCAAACATCATAGGATAACCATATATCATTGGGAAATAATATATGGGATTGAGCACCATGTTTATGTAGAGATTACAGCGGGGGGGAAGAGGTGTTACACCGCTGCAATGAGGGGAAGAGAGTTGGTGTTGACGGTAGCAAGATTGTTGATGTAGATCGTCGTCTCGATCATTGCCCCGGTGGCACTTCGGCGCCACCAGAAGCGAGGGGGAGAGAGCCCCCCTAGTTCTTCTTCTTACTTGGCCTCCCCTAGATGGGGAGGAGAATCCCCCCCTCTAGTCCATGGTCTCCTATGGCGGAGGAGGGGCGGGAGCCCCTCCGAGATTGGATCTCCCTCTTTGTTCTCTTTTGTTTCGCGTTCTCCAGATCTAGCCGAAAACCGTTTCTTATATTCTGGGAGATCCGTAACTCCGATTGCGCTGATATTTTAACACGATTTTTTTTCCAGAAATAAGCTTCCTTGTGCCCGAAGTAGAGCTCCAACCGGCGTTCGACGAGGGCACAACCCACCACCGCGCGCCAGGGGCCGTTAGCGCGCCATGGTGTCTTGTGGGCTGTATGGGCCTCCGTTTGCGGTGATTCCATCTCTGAAAAATCACATATATTCCAAAATAATTCTTCGTGAAATTTATTGTATTTGGACTTCGTTTGATATGGATACTCTGCGATACAAAAAACATGCAGAAAATAGGACCTGGCACTAGGCACTGGATCAATAGGTTAGTCCAATAAATCATATAAAAAGTTGCCAAAAGTATGTGAAAGTGGTATAATATTGGCATGAAACAATAAAAAATTATAGATACAGCGGAGACATATCAGCATCCCCAATATTAATTCCTGCTCGTCCTCAAGCAGGTAAATGATAAAAAAAAGGATAATTTTGATGTGGAATGCTACCTAACATAAACTTGATCATATATCTAATCATGGCGTGAATATTAAGACATAAGTGATTCAAAGCAATAGTCTATAATTTGACATAAAGACATCAATACTCAGGCATCCCAACAAACAATCATGTCCTTCAAAATATCAACGCTAAAGAAAGCTATCCCTGCAAAATCATATAGTCTTGTCATGCTTTGTCTTCTTAACACAAAGTATTTATCATGCACAACCCCGATGACAAGCCGAGCAATTGGTTCATACTTTTTAACGTGCTTCAGCTTTTTCAACTCTCACGCAATACATGAGCGCAAGCCATGGATATAGCACTACGGGTGGAATAGAGTATAATGATAGGTGTAAATATAGAGATGACAAAAAAGTAGAAAGTCTCACATCGATGCGGCTAACCAACGGGCTATGGAGATGCCCATCAATTGATATCAACGTGAGGAGTAGGGATTGCCATGCAACGAATGCACTAAGAGCTATAAGTGTATGAAAGCTCAATATGAAAACTAAGTGGGTGTGCATCTAATCCTATAATGATAAATTCCCACTAGTATATGAAAGTGACAACATAGGAGACTCTCCATATGAAACACATGGTGCTACTTTGAAGCACAAGTGTGGTAAAGGATACTAACAATGCCCCTTCTCTCTTTGTTTATTTTTTCTTTTTTCCATATATTTTCTTCTTTTTTTCCTTTTTTCCTTTTTTCTTTCTTTCTTTTTTTATATTTCTTTTTTCTTTTTATATTTCTTTCTCTCATTGTCCGGTGTCTCATCCCGACTTGTGGGGGAATCCTAGTCTTCATCATCCTTTCCTCACTAGGGCACTGCTCTAAAAATGAATAATGATGATCATCACACTTCTATTTACTTATAACTCAAAAGAAAAAAATACAACTCGATACCTATGACAAAATATGACTCTATATAAATGCCTCTGGCAATGTACCGGGATGTGCAATGATCTAGCGTAACATGTATGAAAAATTATGAACGGTGGATGTTGGGGATATAGTTATTGAGTTAACCTGCCCAAGAGGGGCCGGGTTAAATTCATGGCGACTCATAAAGAGATAGCCGAGGAAGGAATTGAAGATGGCGGTTGATGAGGATAATTTATGAACGTCCCAAGGCCCAAAGGCGGCTTAAGGCCCGTAGGTGTAAACCGCCATATGTGTACAACTTGTATGATAAGGAAATTGTAGTTAAGTCACCAGGCCGGACGCGTTTATGAGCCGGCCGGGACTCTGTAAGCCACCGGGTGTCAACCTCAGTATATAAAGGGATGACCCGACGGCGAGTTAGGGGCAAGAAAGAAGAGATCGAAAGCTAGGCCAAGCGTATTCGCTCCCTGGTAATCGAGACATAAGCAATACCACCTCAACTGGATTAGGCCTTTACCTTCACCATAAGGGGCCGAACCAGTATAAAACTCCTTGTGTTCTTTGTCCCGTGTTAACCCCTTTAAGCTAATCTCGCTGTGATGGCTCCACGACTAAGTCCTCATACTAGGACATCTGACGTGTCAATCCCACGACAGTGGCTGAGCCACACTACTATGTCAGCTATATGATCATGCAAACCAATATAACAATGAATGCTCAAGTCATCAAACGGAAGCGGTGGAAGTTGCATGGCAATATATCTCGGGATGGCCATGGAAAAGCCATAATAGGTAGGTATGGTGACTGTTTTGAGGAAGATATAATAAGGCTTATGTGTGATAGAGCGTATCATATCATGGGGTTTGGATGCACCTGCGAAGTTTGCACCACGTCTCGATGTGAGAAAGGGCAATGCACGGTGCCGTAGAGGCTAGCAAATTGCAGAAAGGTAACAATGCATATGATCCATGGACTCATATTAGTCATAAAGAACTCATATACTTATTGCAAAAGTTTATTAGCCCTTGAAGCATAGTACTACTACGCATGCCCCTAGGGGGGTAGATTGGTAGGAAAGACCATCGCTCGTCCCCGACCGCCACTCATAAGGAAGACAATCAATTAGAAATCATTCTCCAACATCATAACATAACGAGAGACTATACGTGCATGCTTCGGGAAGCACTGATATGTCTCCAACGCATCTATAATTTTTGATTGTTCCATGTTGTTTTATTATCAATCTTGGATGTTTTATAATCATTTTATAGTCATTTTTTGGTACTAACCTATTGACATAGTGCCCAATGCCAGTTCCTATTTTTCCATGTTTTTTACATCGTAGGAAATCAATATCACATGGAGTCCAAATGGCACGAAACTTTACGATGATTTTTTATGGGCCAGAAGAAAGGCAATGGGCCCTGCTTGCACCTAGGGAGTGCCTCGAGGGGGCACGCCAGGAGGCCCTGGCGCACCCAGGTGGGTTGTGCCCACCTCAGGTGCCCCCTGGACCGCCTATTTGCTCTATAAATACCCAAATATTCCCAAAACCGGGTAGTCGACAAAATATTCATCCAGCCGCCGCGGAGTCCAGAAACACCAGATCCAATCTAAACACCATCACGGAGGGGTTCACCACTTCCATTGGTGCCTCTCCGATGATGCGTGAGTAGTTCCTTGTAGACCTTCGGGTCCGTAGTTAGTAGCTAGATGGCTTCATCTCTCTCTCTCTTGATCCTCAATACAATGGTCTCTTGGAGATCCATATGATGTAACTCTTTTGCGGTGTGTTTGTTGGGATGATGAACTTAGAGTTTATGATCAGATCTATGTTTTTATATCCATGGAAGTATTTGAGTTTCGTTGTTCTCTTTTATGCATGATCTCTTATAGCCTCGTATTTCTTCTCCGATATTTGAGTTTTGTCTGGCCAACTCGATCTATTTATCTTGCAATGGGAAGAGGTGCCCGGTAGTGGGTTCGATCTTACGGTGCTTGATCCCAGTGACAGGAAGGGAACCGACACGTATGTATCATTGCTACTAAGGATAAAAATACGAGATCTATATCTACCGCCATATAGATAAACGGATCTTGTCTACATCATGTCATCGTTCTTATTGCATTACTTCATTTTTCCATGAACTTAATACACTAGATGCATGCTGGATAGCGGTCGATGTGTGGAGTAATAGTAGTAGATGCAGGCAGGAGTCGGTCTACTAATCTTGGACGTGATGCCTATGTAATGATCATTGCCTGGATATCGTCATAATTGTTTGATGTTCTATCAATTGCCCAACAATATTTTGTTTACCCACCGTTTGCTATTTTTCTCGAGAGAAGCCACTAGTGAAACCTACTGCCCCGGGGTCTTATTTGTCACAGATTTGCCTTTGCGATCTACTTTTTCATTGCTTTTATTTTCAGATCTATTAAACCAAAAATCAAAAAATACCTTACTGCAATTTATTTTATTTGGCGTTCGATATATCAATATTTACAACCTTTCTTCCATCACACGCCAATTTCTGGCGCCGTTACCCGAAAGGGATTGACAACCCCTTTAACTCATCGGGTTGCGAGTTATTTGTGTGCAGGGGCTATTTACGTTGTGATGCTTGGTTCTCCTACTGGTTCGATACCTTGGTTTCATAACTGAGGGAAATACTCTAACGTCGCTGTGCTACATCATCCCCCCCTCTCCGGGGAAATATCGACGTAGTTCTAGCTGCCATCAAGGAGAATTTCCGGCGCCGTTGCCGGGGAGGATATTCATCGTAACCAGGTTCCTAATCACAAATATCATATCCTCGCAATTTACATTATTTTCCATTTGCCTCTTGTTTTCCTATCCCCCACTTCACAAAATTTGCCGTTTTATTCGCCCCTCTTTTTTCGTTCTCCGTTTTCTTGCTGGATCTATTTTTGAGTGCAATCTTGTTGTGTGGTCATCATGACTCAAGAGAACACCAAGTTATGTGATTTCTCAAATACCAACAACAATGATTTTATTGGCACTCCGCTTGCTCCTCCCACCACTAGTGCAGAGACTTGTGATATTAATATTGCTTTGTTGAATCTTGTTACGAAAGACCAATTTTCCGGTACTCCTAATGAGGATGCCGCATCCCATCTTAATATCTTCGTGGAATTATGCGATATGCAAAACAAAAAAGATGTGGACAACGATGTGGTCAAGATGAAATTATTTCCGTTCTCTTTGCGTGATTCTGCAAAAATTTGGTCTCTTCTTTGCCTTCTAATAGTATCAATTCTTGGAACAAGTGCAAAGATGCTTTTATCACTAAGTATTTTCCTCCCGCAAAAATTATTTCCATTAGAACCCAGATCATGAATTTCAAGCAACTTGAACATGATCATGTTGCGCAATCTTGGGAAAGGGTGAAAATGATGCTAAGGAATTGCCCAACTCATGGGTTAAATCTTTGGATGATCATACAATTTTTTTATGCGAGATTGAATTTTGTCTCTCGTAATATTTTAGATTCTGCCATGGGTGGTACTTTTATGGAAATTACTTTGGGTGAAGCCACCAAATTGCTTGATAATATCATGGCAAATTATTTGCAATGGCAATATCGAAAGGGCTCCTACTAGTAAAAAAGTTAATTCGGTTGAAGAAAATTCTTCTTTGAGTGAAAAAGTCGATGCTCTTGTGAAATTGGTTGCTAGTAGAAGTGCTCCTATTGATCTTAATGATATGCCTTTGTCTACTTTGATTGAGCAAAATAGTGATGCCATTGATGTGAATTTTATTTCTCGTAATAATTTCAACAACAATGCTTACAGAGGTAATTTTAATCCAAGGCCTTTTCCTAGTAATTCCTCTAATAATTATGGTAATTCCTATGGAAATCAATCTTACAATAATAATAGGAACACCTCTAATCTTTAGAATAATATTTAAGAATTTATCAATACACAAAAAGTTTTCAACACTTCCATAGAAGAAAAGTTGAATAAGATTGATGATTTGTCTAGAAGTGTTGATAGAATTTCTCATGATGTGGAAAATCTCAAGATGAAAATCTTTGTGCCTAAAGTAGATTAATCAATTAAAGCTCTTTATGTTTCTATGGATGGACATAAGAATAGAACTGCGATGCTTAGATCTAAAAGAGAATTTTTAGAAAAAGCTTTTTCTAGTGATTATTCTTGCAAAAGTGATGAAGATCTTAAAATGATTGGTGTCTCTTCTATTGATTCCTTGTTTAGTAAAGTTAAGAAATGTGAAAAAGGGACTGGAGAAGGGTCAACTTTAGGTAGAATGCGTCCCAATATTTCGGAGGGTGAAAATCTTGTTGGCAAAATTGATGAAAGTGGGTTTGGAGAGGTCAAAACTTTAGCTAGTGATGCACCCACTATTTTGGATTACAGAGACTTTAATTATGATAGTTGCCCTTTGATTGATTATATTTCTTTGTTGCAATCCAAGATAAATTCACCCCATGCTTATGAACAAAATAATGCTTTTACTAAACATATTGTTGATGCTATGATGAAAGCTTTTGAAGAAAAATTGGAATTGGAAGTTTCAATTCCTAAAAAATTGTATTATGAGTGGGAACTTACTATCAAAGTCAAGATTAAAGATTATGAGTGTTTTTCTTTGTTTGACTTGGGTGCTAGTGTTTCTACAATTCCGAAATTTTTATGTGATGTGCTTGGTCTTACCAATCTTGAAGAATGTTCCGTGAATTTGCACTTGGCCGACTCCACTATTAAATAGCCTATGGGAAGGATTAATGATGTTCTTATTCTTGCAAATAAGAATTATGTGCCCATAGATTTTATTGTTCTTGATATAGATTGCAATCCGTCTTGTCCAATTATTCTTGGTAGACCGTTTTTACGCACTATCGGTGCCGTGATTGATATGAAAGAAGGCAATATTAAGTTAAAATTTCCTTTGAGGAAAGGTATGGAACACTTACCTAGAAGTAGAATTAAGCCACCTTATGAATCAATCATGAGGGCATCTTATGGATCTCAAACCAAAGATGACAAATCTTAGATCCTTGCTTTATGCCTAGCTAAGGGCGTAAAACTATAGCGCTTGTTGTGAGGCAACCCAATGAATACAATTTATTTTTGCTTTTTGCTTCCTGTTCTTGTGTTTACGCAATGATGCTACTATTATGATTGTGTTTTCTATGTTTCAATTAGTGTTTGTGCCAAGTAAAGCCTTTAGGATCTTCTTGGGCAATAGTTGTTTGATCTTGCTGAAAAAACAAAAAGTTTGCGCTCATGAAATTAATTTTCATTTTTACCAGAGATCGATAAAATATCCATTCTACTTGCAGTAGATCAATATGCAAATTTCTCAGGTCATCCTAATATTTCAGAGTTTTTGGAGTTACAGAAGTATTCGAAAATAGTCAGATTGCTACAGACTGTTCTGTTTTGACAGATTCCATTTTCTTTGTGTTGTGTGCTTATTTTGATGGCTCTATGGTTTTCTTTGATGAGTTTTTGCCATAGAAAAGTTGGAATATAGTAAATAAAAAAATGAATTGGTTTGACTTATAGTAGTGGTTTATTATTTTTTATACTAATGGATCTCACGAAGGCTTTGTTGAGTTTTGTGTGATTGAAGTTTTCAAGTTTTTGGTTATCTTACGATGGATGAAGGAAGGATGTAAGGAGCCTAAGCATGGGGATGCCCCAGCATCCCTAGCTATTATCCAAGAATGAGCAACCAACTAAGCTTGGGGATGCCCCCGAGTGGCATCCCCGCTTTCTTCCAACAACTATCGGTATTTTACTCGAGTCTATATTTTTATTCGTTACATGGTATGTGTTTTGCTTGGAGCGTCTTGTATGATATGTGTCTTTGCTTGTTTTATTTTGTGTTTTAAGTTATCAATCCTTTCTGGACACACCTATTTGAGAGAGCTAAAATTATGTCATGACTTGTTAGAATTGCTCTCTATGCTTCACTTAAATCTTTTATGAGCTAGGACTTGCTCTAGTACTTCACTTATATCTTTTTGAGCACGGTGTGCTTTGTTATTTTTAAAGAAATTATCTCTTGCTTCACTTAGATTTGTTTGAGAGCTAGTATTTTTTTTAAGAAATTCTCTCTTGCTTCACTTAAATTATTTTGAGAGAAAGAAAAGTTGTTATGCATGATCCTCACTTATATTTGGTTGAGCTTATGAAAAGCAACTCATGAAAATTAGTCCCAAAGTGATAGATATCCAAGAAGGATAAAGTAAAGAAAATGTCATGAAGATCATTGGACAAAATAAACTTGATTCTTAGTAATAGTTTTGAGATATGATGATGTGATATGTGAGTTATGTTGATGAGTAATTGTGCTTTAGTAGGAATATTGGTGTTAAGGTTTGTGATTCCCAATGCAAGTACAAAAGTCAATAGTCATGAAATGAAAATTATATCCTACTTGTGGTGCATTATTCAGTGTTAATTATGCTTAATGCTTGCTTATGAGATTATTCGTTTCTTGGTTGGTCGCTTCCCAATCTTTTGCTAGCCTTCCTTTTGCACTAAGTGTGATCACTACTTGTGCATCCAAAATCCTTTAAACCAGTTTTGCCACATTAGTCCACTATATCTACCAATATGCGGTATTCTTTTGCCATTCTAAGAAAATTTGCATGTGCCATCTCTAATTTTCAAAATAAACTTCTCTTTTGTGTGTTTGTGTCGCTCGCGGAGCAGTGAGGGGTGGCTAATATTTTTCATGCTAGATGTGTTATTCTCAAGATGAGTGTTTATTCACCTGTCATTGCACGAGAGTAAGGCAAAGGTATTAGGAATGCCCAGTCCTGAAATGCAAAAACAAAAATGAGTTTACTTTATGTTGTCAAATAATAAATTCCTTGGAAAGTGTTGGTATGGAGGGAACCCGTGGATACGGCTAGCCATGGAAAGTGAAAGTTATGGTGGAAAAAGGAATAAACTTTATGTTCTGTTTGGGAACCGCCTATGGCATATCTTGCATGGAAAGTGTTCGAAACTCTAAGTCGTTTTTGTTGGTGGGATGGATGCACCTCCCAAAATGTTTTTATCTCAATTTTTTCCGCTTTGAGTTCTGGCACCTCAACAAATCCCTACTTCCCTTTGTGAAGGGTCTATCTTTTGCTTTATGCAATTTTTCATTTTGAAATTTGAGTCTCCTCCTTCTCTTATAAAAAGCACCAACTAGGAGGCAATATGATCATGCTAAAGTATTGGGTGTAGTTAATATTCGAGTGTGTTTCATGAATGGTTCAATGTTTGAGCATGATGGGCTAGGGATAACTTATTTTTGCATTGATATTTTGAAAGACATGGTTGCTTGTTGATATGCTTGAGTATCTAAAATATTATGTCAAAACTAGACTATTGCTTTGAATCACATAAAAGTCCAAATGTCCATGCTATAAACAAAACAATATGATATGACTTGATGAACATCACTCCACATAAAAAATTCTGTATTTATCACTTACCTACTCGAGGACGAGTAGGAGTTAAGCATGGGGATGCTGATACGTCTCCAACATATCTATAATTTTTGATTGTTCCATGCTATTTTATTATCAATCTTTGATGTTTTATAATCATTTTATATCATTTTTTGGTACTAACCTATTGACATAGTGCCCAGTGCCAGTTCTTGTTTTTCCATGTTTTTTACATCGCATAAAATCAATATCAAACGGAGTCCAAATGGCACGAAACTTTACGGTGATTTTTTATGGGCCAGAAGAAAGGCAATGGGCCCTCGTTGCACCTGGGGGGTGCCCCGAGGGGGGCACAACCCACCAGGGCGCGCCAGGAGGCCCTGGCGCGCCCAGGTGGGTTGTGCCCACCTCGGGTGCCCCCTGGACCGCCTCTTTGCTCTATAAATACCCAAATATTGCCAAAACCCTAGGGGAGTCGATGAAATATTCATCTAGCCGCTGCAGAGTCCAGAAACACCAGATCCAATCTAAACACCATCACGGAGGGGTTCACCACTTCCATTGGTGCTTCTCCGATGATGCGTGAGTAGTTCCTTGTAGACCTTCGGGGTCCATAGTTAGTAGCTAGATGGCTTCATCTCTCTCTCTCTCTCTCTCTCTCTTGATCCTCAATACAATGGTCTCTTGGAGATCCATATGATGTAACTCTTTTGCGGTGTGTTTGTTGGGATCGATGAACTTCGAGTTGATGATCAGATCTATGTTTTTATATCCATGAAAGTATTTGAGTTTCTTTGATCTCTTTTATGCATGAAATCTTATAGCCTCATATTTCTTCTACGATATTTGGGTTTTGTTTGGCCAACTCGATCTATTTATCTTGTAGTGGGAAGAGGTGCCCGGTAGTGGGTTCGACCTTACGGTGCTTGATCCCAGTAAGAGAAAGGGAACCGACACATATGTATCATTGCTACTAAGGATAAAAAGACGAGATCTATATCTAACGCCATATAGATAAACGGATCTTGTCTACATCATGTCATCGTTCCTATTGCATTACTCCGTTTTTCCATGAACTTAATACACTAGATGCATGCTAGATAGCAGTCGATGTGTGGAGTAATAGTTGTAGATGCAGGCAGGAGTCGGTCTACTAATCTTGGACGTGATGCCTATGTAATGATCATTGCCTGGATATCATCAAAATTATTTGATGTTCTATCAATTGCCCAACAATAATTTGTTTTAGGAGGTTCCCATCTCCATGAGTAGCAAGTATACTACTAATTTTTTTGGTGTTTCGTGTTCCATATCCATAACTAAAGATAGAGAACAACTTAGAACAGGAAATAAAAAACTACTTAGGGATAAAGCAAACAAGCACACACGAGAATATTCACCCCATGTTATTGCTCCCCGGCAACGGCGCCAGAAAATGGTCTTGATAACCCACAACTATAGGGGATCGTTTGTAGCCTTTTTTGATAAATAAGAGTGTCGGACACAACGAGGAGCTAAAGGCAGAACAAATATTCCCTCAAGTTCTATCGACCACCGATACAACTCTACGCACACTTGACGTTTGCTTTATCGGAAACAAATATGAAACTATTTTGCAAGGATAAAACTACAAGTACTTTGCGAGAATAAAACTATGTATAAATTGAAAGGTAATAAAAGTGGAAAGCTTTTGTCGATAAGAAAGTCATTTTACACGAGGGAGAGGCATGAGCTAACATACTTTCTGTACTTGGATCATATGCACTTATGATTGGAACTCTAGCAAGCATCCGCAACTACTAAATATCATTAAGGTCGTGAAACCCAACCATAGCATTAAGTATCAAGTCCTCTTTACTCCCATACGTCATACCCCAGTTACTCAGGTTTAAGTTTCTGTCACTCTCGCAACCCACCGTAAGTGAACCATGAACATATTGCAACACCCTACAACGAGGGCCCCTCACGTTTGCGCGAGAATGGAGGGCACTGTAGGATAGCACCATAAATAAAATATGCAATCATACCAACCAAGATCACGATTAACCCACAGGACAAAACATATCTACTCAAACATCATAGGAAACCATAGATTAGTGGGAAATAATATATGGAGTTGAGCAGCATGTTTAAGTAGAGATTACAACGGGGGGAACAGGTGTTACACCGCTGCAATGAGGGGGGGGAGAGTTGGTGTTGACGGTAGCAAGATTGTTGATGTAGATCGCCATCTCGATCGTTGCCTCGGTGGCACTCCGGCGCCACCGGAAGCGAGGGGGAGAGAGCCCCCCTACTTCTTCTTCTTACTTGGCCTCCCCCTGGATGGCGAGGATCACCTCCGTTCTGAATACCCGACGTTCTTTCAGTCCTAGATCTCGGGACGAGATCCTTTCGTAGTGGTGGAGTGTTGTAACACCCCGGATATGATTTATCTAATATGTAATCCAACTCTTGCCGTTTCCGGCGTTAAGTTATTTTATTTTCTCGGGTTCGGGTTTTTGTCTCCGTGTGTTGTTATTGTTGTCATGCATCTCATATCATGTCATCATGTGCATTGCATTTGCATACGTGTTCATCTCATGCATCCGAGCATTTTCCCCGTTGTCCGTTCCTTACGCGGTTGGGTTATAATGGGAACCGCTTGATAGTTCGCCTTGATTAAAGCTTTTCCAGCAATGCCCAACCTTGGTTTTACCATTTGCCACCTAGCCTCTTTTTCCCTTGGGTTTCTGGAGCCCGAGGGTCATCTTATTTAGCCCCCCCGGGCAAGTGCTCCTTTGAGTGTTGGTCCAACTGAGCGATGTCCGGGGCTACTAGGGGCAACTCTTGGCTGGCCTACCCGACGTCTTGCTCATCCGGTGTGCCCTGAGAACGAGATATGTGCAGCTCCTATCGAGATTTGTCGGCACATCTGGGTGGTGTTGCTGGATTTGTTTTAACCTGTCGAAGTGTCTTGAAGAACCGGGATACCGAGTCTGATCGGAACGTCTCGAGAGGAGGTCTATTCCTTCGTTGACCGTGAGAGCTTGTCATGGGCTAAGTTGGGACTCCCTGCAGGGATTTGAACTTTCGAAAGCCGTGCCCGCGGTTATGGGCAGATGGGAATTTGTTAATGTCCGGTTGTAGATAACTTGAACCTTAACTTAATTAAAATGAATCAACTGTGTGAGTTACCGTGATGGCCTCTTCTCGCTGGAGTCCGGGAGGTGGACACGGTGTTGGAGTAATACTTGCCGCATGATTGCCCTCTAGTTACTCGCTCGCGCTTTGCCTCCTCTTCTCGCTCTCTTTTGCGAACAGGATAGCCACCATATATGCTAGCCGCTTGCTGCAGCTCCACATATATTTACCTTGCCTTACCTATTAAGCTTAAATAGTCTTGATCGCGAGGGTGCGAGATTGCTGAGTCCCTGTGGCTCACAGATTACTTCCAAACCAGATGTAGGGCCTGATGATTCCTTTCCAGATAACGCACTTGAGCTCAAGTGGGAGTTCGACGAGGACTCACGCCGATACTACGTGTCTTTCCCTGATGATCAGTAGTGGTGCCCAGTTGGGGCGATCGGGACCGTGTCGCATGTTGGGTTGTTCTTTCATTTTCGCGCCGTAGTCGGGCCATGAGTCTTTGAGTGTTGTAATGCAATTTATGTACTTTGATTGATGTGGCGAGTGTAAGCCAACTATGTTATCTCCCCTTTTATTATCTATATTACATGGGATGTTGTGAAGATTGCCTAACTTGCGACATTGCTTTCAATGCGGTTATGCCTCTAAGTCATGCCTCGACACGTGGGAGATATAGCCGCATCGAGGGCGTTACAAGTTGGTAATCAGAGCCTTCCCCGACCTTAGGAGCCCCATTGCTTGATCGTTTTTAGCAGCCGTTGTTGAGTTTATAAAAATGTTTTGAGTCATTTAGGAATTATATATCAGAGAGTCTAGGAATTCTTTTTACTTCCCAGTCTCCTCATCGCTCTGGTAAGGCATCCTGACATAGAGTTTTGACTCTTCTCTTCTCAAATTTTCGTAAAAAAAAATTTAGGATCACGCGGGTATCTTAGAATCGTTCCGATGGTTTTGTGACGAGAACATTGTTCTTGGTGCCTCCTGTCTTTAGGAGTTGTGGCAGTGTCCCGGGGAGTTGAGCTCCGAGGTGTTGTCGTCACAATTTTATCGTTGCAGTTCTGGAATACCTGAGTTTAGTACGCCGACATCGAAAATCTCTTTTATGCAGTTCATTGGTGAGATAACCTCGACGCCACCCAGTACTGGGGCGGGAGTTCAGGAGTATCGCCATAACTTGTATAACGGATGCTTTTCGAAGGTTGAGGTAGATGGTTTCCGAAGTTTTTCTCGGTTATGTGTTGAAGGATGGATACAGCTGGATGTAGGATTTGCTAGATTTGGGTGAGATATTATGCTTCCCCTGTATCCCCAACACCTGATTGCATAACCGGAAAGGTGCGGGAGTTTCATAGGTTGGAATTCTTGTAGTTCTAGTTCTTCTTCCATGGATATTTGGTTTGAGATTGGGATTTCTTACCGAGTATTCGTTCTTGATCCGTACCTTGTTGATTTATTTCTCTACCTAAATTCTAAGTGGCTTCTCAATTTATGGATATGTGACCATTTCAAGAGGAATGCATTCGTTCTTATGTTCGGATGTGAAGACTATATGTTGCAATTTTCATTCCGTTGGATTCAGCTTCAATATTTGTCTATCAATGTGCTAATGGATGTCACCCTCTTCAGGATGGCTCCCGCTAAGAGCACCAATCAGAATCAGAATCAAGATCCGCCACCACCTCCACCTCCACCGGAGGCATGGCAAGCTGTGATGGCCGCAACCAATGCAAACACGCAGTTGATCATGCAAATTCTTCAAGAGCGCAACCAAGCGAATCAAGGCAACCAAGGGAACCAAGGCAACAATCAGAATCACTTTGCTACACTCAACCAGTTCCTTGCTAACGGGCGAAAGACTTTCAGCAATTGTGTTGAGGCAACTGATGCTGACGATTGGCTCGTGGATCTGTGCAAGCATTTCAAGTGCAGTAACATCAGGCCAGAGGACTTTGTCAAGTTCGCTTCCTTCCAACTCAAAGACCAAGCCGCAGAATGGTTCCAGCAGTACAAGGATTCCAGAGGAGGTCGTGTGATTACTTGGGATGAATTCCGTCAAGACTTTAAAGCTCATCATATTCCTCAGAGCATGGTTGAAAGCAAGCGTGAGGAATTCCGCAACCTGAAGCAAGTCTCTTTGTCTGTCTATGACTACAACAAGTTGTTCCAGAAGCTCGCCCACTTTGCCAAGCAGGACGTCCCTGATGAGAAGAGCATGATATACCAGTTCAGGGGTGGTCTCAGAGAAGAAATCCAGCTAGCTCTTGTTCTCTTTGAGCCCTTGAGGTACGATGAGTTCTACAACATGGCATTGAAGCAAGAGGCCGCTCAACTGAGGTGTGATGCTTCCAAGAAGCGAGTCAGAGATGCTACTCCTTCTTCATCTACTCAAGTGGCCAATCAGCAGAAGTATTGGCTTCCTCCTCCTCTGTTCCGTCAGCCGTATCAGAAGAGCAAAGGTGGCAGTGGATCTTCCCACCCACCCAACCCTGGCTTTCAGAACAAGACTTCGTCTCAAGCTCCAAGATCGAGTGCTCCGTATCATCGTCCGCTTTCAGAGGTCACGTGCAACAAGTGCCAACAGAAGGGTCACTATGCCAACAAGTGCTTCAACCAAAGGCGTCTTCCTCCTCCTCCTCCTGTCAGATCGGCAAGTACAGCTATGGTCAAGCATAACACCAAGTCCGCCAAGGTCAACTTGCTGAATGCAGCTCAGGCAGAGGACTCGCCAGATGTGATTATGGGTAACCTTCCTGTTAATGACATTCCCGCAAGAGTTCTTTTTGACACTGGTGCATCTTTATCATTTTTATCGAAGCCTTTTGCATCCATGCATGATGTGCATACTATTGATTTGCCTAAGCCGACAGCGGTTTCTTCTCCGGGTTTGTTCATGAACACCAAAATGATGGCTCCAGATGTTACTATCACGTTGGGCGATTACAAGTTTCTGGCTTCTCCAATGGTCCTTGGTAACTCGTGTATTGATCTCATTCTCGGAATGGATTGGCTTTCTAAGCACAAGGCTCAGCTTGATTGTGCAGCCAGGCAGATTCAATTGACTCATTCGTCTGAGGATGTAATTGTCTTTGCCGCTCGTGATGATACCATCCGTTTGTTTTCTCTCAATGAGAAGGGTGAACTGGATGCTATCTCGCAGATTCCAGTCATTTGTGAATATCAAGACGTCTTTCCAGAAGAGCTTCCAGGAATTCCTCCGCACCGGCCAGTTGAATTCGTCATTGATCTTGAGCCTGGCATGGAACCAGTGTGCAAGCGTCCTTACAAGCTCGGACCTGAAGAGTTGAAGGAGCTGAAGAAGCAACTCGATATTCAAGAAAGAATGGGTCTCATCCGGCCTAGTTCTTCTCCGTGGGGTTGTGGTGTTCTTTTTGTGAAGAATAAGGATGGAACGGAGCGGCTTTGTGTTGATTACCGTCCATTGAACAAGAAGACTATCAAGAACAAATACCCACTTCCCAACATCAACGAGCTATTCGAACAACTCAAAGGTGCCCAAGTATTCTCCAAGCTTGATCTCCGTATGGGTTATCATCAGATTCAAATCCGTGAGCAAGATATTCCCAAGACGGCTTTCAGGACAAGCTATGGTTCATATGAATACACTGCCATGTCTTTTGGCCTCGTCAACGCTCCTCCGACGTTCTCTAGCATGATGAACTTCATCTTCAACGCCTACACCAATGACTTCATTTTGGTCTATCTCGACGACATTCTGGTTTTCTCGAAGAACAAGGAAGATCATGCCAAGCACTTGCGTTTGGTACTCGATAAGCTGAGGGAACATCAGTTCTATGCCAAGTTCTCCAAGTGCGAATTTTGGCTCGATGAGGTTCTTTATCTTGGTCATATCATCTCTGCCAAGGGCATTGCGGTGAATCCTGAGAAGGTGTCTGCAATTGTGAATTGGGAACCTCCTCAGAATGTGAAGCAACTCCGTAGCTTCCTCGGTCTCGCAAGCTACTGTCGAAGATTCGTTGAAAACTTTTCTAAGATTGCGAAGCCTCTCTCAAATCTTCTCCAGAAGCACGTCAAGTAAATTTGGTCTCCGGAGTGTGACATTGCTTTCAACACTTTGAAAGAGAAATTGGTCACTGCTCCAGTTCTGACTCCGCCTGATGAATCTAAACCGTACGAGGTCTTTTGTGATGCCTCTCTCCAAGGTCTCGGTGCAGTGTTGGTGCAAGAGAAGAAAGTTGTGGCTTATACCTCTCGCCAGTTGAAGCCCAATGAGAAGAACTACCCCACTCATGATCTCGAGTTGGCGGCAGTTGTGCATGCTCTTTTGACTTGGAGACATCTCTTATTGGGAAGGAAAGTGGACATTTTCACTGACCACAAGAGTCTCAAGTACATCTTCACTCAGCCTAATCTCAACCTCAGGCAGACTCGATGGGTCGAAATGATTCAAGAGTATAATCCGAGTATCGAGTATACTCCAGGCAAGGCCAATGTGATTGCTGACACATTGAGCAGGAAGGCTTATTGCAACAGTCTGATTCTCAAGCCTTATCAACCCGAGCTTTGTGAAGCTTTCCGCAAACTTAATCTGCAAGTTGTTCCTCAAGGTTTCCTCGCCAACCTTCAAGTCTCTCCTACCTTGGAAGACCAGATTCACCAAGCCCAGCTTCTTGATGCTATGGTGAAAAAGGTGAAGATTGGGATTGCCAAGAGTCAACCCAAGTACAAGTGCTACCGCCTTGATGACAAGGATACTCTCTTATTCGAGGATCGTATTGTTGTGCCCAAAGGTGACTTTCGTAAAGTGATCATGAACGAGGCTCACAATTCTCTCCTCTCCATCCACCCTGGGAGCACGAAGATGTATCAGGACCTCAAGCAGGCTTATTGGTGGACTCGAATGAAGCGCGAGATTGCTCAGTCCGTGAATGAATGTGATGTCTGCAGAAGCGTGAAGGCAGAACACCAAAGGCCAGCTGGTCTCCTCCAACCTCTTGCCATTCCAGAATGGAAGTTTGACCACATTGAGATGGACTTCGTGACTGGGTTTCCAAAGTCCAAATGTGGCAATGATGCTATATTTGTTGTCATCGACAAACTCACTAAAGTGTCTCACTTTCTGCCTATCAAAGAGTCAATTACCGCAGCTCAATTGGCGGAACTCTATACCTCTCGGATCGTCTCTCTGCACGGTATTCCTCAAGTGATCTCTTCAGACCGTGGCAGCATCTTTACCTCCAAGTTTTGGGATTCTTTTCAGAAGGCCATGGGCACCAACATCCGCTTCAGCATAGCTTTCCATCCTCAAACTAGCGGTCAAGTCGAGCGTGTCAACCAGATTCTTGAAGATATGTCGACTATCAGTCGCTCGTATACGCCCTTGATGCCCGCGTCACGCCCGTCACCCTCGACGAGCTCTATGCCATGATGAGTAACTTTGATCAACGCATGGCCCAGTTCCACGGCTCCTCCAGCAGCTTCAAGTCCTCTGCCAACGCCGCCTCTCGTGGCCGTGGTGGCGGCCCTAGTCGCGTGGATCTCCCTGCAACAAGGGGCGGTCAGGAGGCAATAGCAATAGTGGAGGCTCCTCCAACTCTTGCAACGGACGCTCCACCAACTCCAAGCCTTGCCGTGGCAGCGACTCCGGTAGGTCTCGTCCAGATGCACCCCGCTGTCAAATCTGTGGCAATCTTGTTCACATGGCTAAGGACTGTTGGTACTGTTACGATGAAGATGACGACTCCTCCCAAGACGAGGACAAGGTTGCTGTAGCTGCGGACGGCTCCTACAGCGTTGGCACGAAATGGTACATCGACAATGGGGCCACCAATCACATCACCAAGGAGCTCGAGAAGGTCACCATGAAGGAAAAATACCATGGGAAAGATCAAATCTACACTGCCGATGGCGAAGGTATGAGGATCAGTCATGTTGGTCACTCACTTTTTAGTACCCCTCATCATAAAATTCATCTAAAGAAAATTTTGCTAGTTCCTAGTGCCGATAAGAATCTTCTTTCTATTCATAGAATTTCCATTGACAACCATGTCTTCCTGGAGTTTCATCCTTATCTTTTCTTGATCAAGGATCAGGCAACGAAGAAAATTCTCTATCGAGGTAGATGCGTTCGAGGGCTCTACCCGTTGATTCCGGAGCGTAGAAGATTCAATAAACAAGCCTATGGTGTTGCCAAACTCTCGTCAACATGGTGGCACGATCGATTACGACATGCTGCTTTCTCTTTAGTTGAAAATTTTCTTAGGAAAAATAAGCTCCCGTTTGTTGGTGAGCGTGATCTTGAAACTATTTGTGATTCTTGTGAACGAGCAAAAAGTCATCATTTGCCTTATCCTATATCTACTAGTGTTTCTACCAAACCTTTACAATTAATCTTCTCTGATGTTTGGGGCCCTACCCCTAGTTCTGTTCATAGACATACTTATTATGTGAGCTTTATAGATGACTATACCAAATTCTCTTGGATCTATCTTCTCTAGAGAAGATTCGATGTCTTTCAAGCTTTTCAAAACTTTTAAACTGTCATTGAACGAAAATTCGATAGTAAGATTATTGCAGTATAATCTGATTGGGGAGGGGAGTATGAAAAATTAAACTCCTTCTTCCAACCCTTGGCATATCACATCATGTGTCATGCCCTCATTCTCATCAACAGAATGGCTCTGCTGAACGCAAGCACAAACACGTAGTTGAGGTTGGTTTAGCCCTCCTAGCTGGCGCAGCTATGCCTCTCTAGTTCTGGGATGAGGCTTTTCTCACAGCTGTTCATATCATAAATATGCTTCCTAGTCGTGTCATTGATAATGAAACTCCACTAGAAAGACTTCTTCACACTAAAGCCGACTACAAATCTCTTCGTGTCTTCGGGTGTGCCTGTTGGCCCAATGTTCGCCCATACAACAACCGAAGCTCATGTTTCGCTCAAAATAGTGTATTTTTCTAGGCTATAGCACCCAACATAAAGGTGTCAAGTGCCTTGACGTTGCCACTGGTTGTGTCTATATTTCACGAGACGTTGTCTTTGATGAAACTAAATTTCCTTTTGCTGATCTTCACCCCAACGCCGGTGCTCTCCTTCACCAAGAGATCCTTGTTTTGCCTCCTCATCTCTCCGGTGTTGATCAAGGGGGAAACAATTGTGATGATCAACTGCTGACTAACCCTCTTACTGATGACGTGCATGAGCCTTGTGGTGTTACAAGTGAAAATAGCGAAGAAAATGGCGAAAACAGAGAAGAAAATGGTGAAGAAAACCCTCCACCAGCACTACATTTTATGTGCCCGGAATCTGAAGACAAATCCTCCTCGGGATCCGTTTGCCCACAGTACACCAGATCCTCCTCGGGATCAGCGGCAGCAGACGCGCCAGGGGTGCTGGCTACATGCACGCCCGCCTCGGACCAGGCGCGCGCCACGCGATCGTCGTCCACGGGCTACGGCGTGTCACCATCGCCGATCCAATCGCCATCCGCCACATGTCATCCCACAGTTGGCGCGGGTGGTGCACGCTTCACCTGCTAACCGGTGTGCTACAGGCGGTGCCACCCAGCTCGCTCGACCAGCATGGGGCCCGATGCTGGTGCGGGATCCAGCGCCGATGCATGCGTGCACACGCGCCCGACCAGTGTCCGACCCGAGGCTGATTCGCCATAATGTGGCCATGATGAGCCTGCTCCTCCGGCGGGATCTTCTATGGATTCTACACACGCACGACTGTTGTCCTCTGCCATAGAAAATCCGAGCGAGGTAGAACCTGCTGCTGGAGCGCGTGGAACTTCCTCGGGATTGGCTCATGCAGAAACTCATGTTTAGCCTGCGGGATCCTCTTTGGCTGAAAAACTGGCCACTTCTCCACGGTGTACACGATTACAAAAGGGAGTAATACAACATGTTAACTACAAACGTGTAACAAAATATGGCATGGTTTATTTTAAAGGTGAACCAGGTGAACCTCATACCCTAGAAGAAGCACTTGGTCATGAAAAATGGAAGAAAGCAATGAATGAAGAATACATGGCCCTAAGGAAAAATAACACATGGCACTCAGTTCCTCCATAGCAAGGTAAAAATTTAATTGATTGCAAGTGGGTTTTCAGGATCGAGGGAAAATCTAATGGAACTATTGACCGTTACAAGGCTAGGCTCATTGCAAAGGGATTTAAACATCGGTATGGCATCGACTATGAGGACACCTTTAGTCCGGTTGTTAAAGCTGCAACCATCCGTCTTGTTTTGCCCATTGTTGTTTCTAGGGGCTGGAGTCTTAGACAGCTAGACGTACAGAACGCGTGTCTTCATGGTGTTCTGGAAGAGGAAGTGTACATGAAGCAACCTCCTGGGTTTGAAAGCAAAAGTTCTCCCTGTTATGTGTGTAAACTTGACAAGGCACTTTATGGATTGAAACAAGCACCGAGAGCATGGTACTCTCGTCTCTGTCATAAAATGCAAGCACTTGGCTTTATTCCATCCAAATCTGACACTTCTTTGTTCATTTACAACAAGTCCAACACATGCATATTTGTATTAATATATGTTGATGATATCATTGTGACAAGCTCATCAAATGAAGTAATCACAGACTAGTGAAAGACTTGAGTGCAGATTTTGCTCTAAAGGACCTTGGTGACTTGCATTATTTTCTTGGAACTGAGGTAAAGAAACATAAAAATGGACTTCATCTCTCTTAGGAAAAGTATGCAACTGATCTGGTAAAAAAGGCTGGTCTGTGATTGCTCCCTAACTATAGCGCGAGAAAGCTCCTGTCTACTAGGACTACATCGGTATTTCCCCAAAGAGGAAGGAATGATGTAGCACAGGGAAGGTAGGTATGTCCCTCAGTGATGAAACCAAGGTTATCGAACCAGTAGGAGAACCAAGCAACACAAGATAAACAACACCTGCACACAAACAACAACACCTCGCAACCCGACGTGTTAAAGGGGTTGCCAATCCCTTTCGGGTAACGATGCCAGAAATTTGTAGTAGATTGAAATAATAGATTGTGAATAAAATAAAGTGCAGCAAAGTATTTTTTATTTTTGGTTTAATAGATATGAATAAAAATGCAAAGGAAAAGTAGATCGCAAGCAAATAAATGAGAAAGAAGACCCGGGGGGCGTAGGTTTCACTAGTGGCTTCTCTCAAGAAAGATAGCAAACGGTGGGTAAACTAATTACTATTGGGCAATTGATAGATCCTAAAATAATATGATGATATCCAGGAAATGATCATTACATAGGCATCACGTCCAAGATTAGTAGACCGACTCCTGCCTGCATCTACTACTATTACTCCACACATCGGCCGCTATCCAGCATGCATCTAGTGTATTAAGTTCATGGAAAAACGGAGTAATACAATAAGAATGATGACATAATGTAGACAAGATTTGTTTATCTATTGCATATATATAGACCCCATATTTTTATCCTTAGTAGCAACGATACATACGTGTCGGTTCCCTTTCTGTCACTGGATCAAGCACCGTAAGATCGAACCCACTACCGAGCACCTCTTCCCATTGCAAGATAAATAGATCAAGTTGGCCAAACAAAACCCAAATATCGGAGAAGAAATACGAGGCTATAATAGATCATGCATATAAGAGATCAAAGAAACTCAAATAACTTTCATGGATATAAAATATATGACTGATCATAAACTCAAAGTTCATTAGATCCCAACAAACACAACGCAAAAAGAGTAACATCATATGGATCTCTAAGATACCATTGTATTGAGAATTCAGCGAGAGAGAGCAAGCCATATAGCTACTAACTACGGACCCGAAGGTCTACAATGAACTACTGACGCATCATCGGAGATGCACCAATGGAGGTGGTGAACCCCATCCGAGATGGTGTCTAGATTGGATCTGGTGGTTCTGGACTGTATGGCGGCTGGATGAATATTTCGTCGACGCCTCTAGGGTTCTGGTATATTTGGGGTATTTATATAGCAAAGAGGCAGTTCGGGGGGACCCGAGGTGGCACAACTCAACAGGTCACGCCTGGGCCTCCTGGCACGCCCTGGTGGGTTATCCCCTCTTCGGGACTCCCCATAGATGCAACCAAGGCCCGACATGTTCCTTCGAGTCCATAAAAATCTCTGTAAAGTTTCGTGGCATTTGGACTCCGTCTGATATTGATTTTCTGCGATGTAAAAAACACGGAAAAAACATGAACTGGCACTTGGCACCATGTCAATAGGTTAGTACCAAAAAATGATATAAAATGACTATAAAATGATTACAAAACCTCCAAGATTGACAATAAAACAACATGGAACAATCAAAAATCATAGATACGTTGGAGACGTATCACTCTTCAAGGTTGTAAGCCTACACCAACTCCATTATCCAGCTCAAAAAAGTTGTCTCTCACAGAATGTAATCTCTTAAGTCCAGAATATATCACGAAATACAGGAGCTTGGTAGGAGCATGATGACCCACAAGTATAGGGGATCACAACTGTTTTCAAGGGTAGAGTATTCAACCCAAATTTATATATTCGACACAAGGGGAGCCAAAGAATATTTGAAGGTATTAGCAGCTGAGTTGTCAATTCAACCACACCTGGAGATTATTTATCTGCAACAAAGTGATCAGTAGCAAAGTAGTTTGATAGTTTTGATAGTAGTGACAGCAGCAATAGTAACAGTAACAGTGATAGCAGTAATTTTGTAGCAAGTGTAACAATGATGATAGCAGCAGTAACTTAGAAAAAACAATATAAGAAAAATTCATAGGCATTGGATCGGTGACTTGTTGGACGATATTCATCATGTGACAGTTATAACCTAGGGCTATTCGGCACTAGCTCAAGTTCATCGATATAATGTATGCATGTATTCCGAAAATAGTCATACATTCTTTATTAAAAGAACTTGCATGACATATTTTGTCCTATCCTCCTGTGGCACCGGGGTCCATATTGGATACTAAGGGATATTAAGGCCCCCTTTTAATAGAGAACCGGAACAAAGCATTAACACATAGTGAATACATGAACTCCTCAAACTATGGTAATCACTGGAAGAAGTCCCAGTTATTGTCACTCCGGGGTTACCGGCTCATAACACGTAGTAGGTGACTATAACTTGCAAGATCGGATCTAGAACATGGATATAATGATGATAATATAAATGGTTCAGATCTGAAATCATGGCACCCGAGCCCAAAGTGACAAGCATTAAGCATGGCAAAGTCATAGCAACATCAATCTTAGAACATAGTGGATACTAGGGATCAAGCCCTAACAAAACTAACTCGATTACATGATGAATCTCATCCAACTCCGCACCGACCAGCGAGCCTACGAAGGAATTACTCACTCCCGGTGGGGAGCATCATGGAATTGGCGATGGAGAAGGGTTGGTGATGACGAAGAATGAAGATCCCCCCTCTCTAGAGCCCCAAACGGACTCCAGATCTGCCCTCCCGAGGAACAGGGCTTGGCGGCGGCTCTGTCTCATGGATCGCGATAATTCTTTCTCCTTGATTTTTTCTCTAGAAATAGGATTTTATAGCGGCGGTTTCAGGGTCAGCGGGGCTACCAGGTGGGGACAACCCACCTGGGCGCACCAGGAGAGGGGGGCGTGCCCTGGTGGGTTGTGCCCACCCAGGTGTCCCTCTCCGGCAGGTCTTGGCTCCAGAAATTCTTATTATTGATATAAAAAATCTTCGCAAAGTTTGGTTCCATTCCGAGAACTTTTATTTCTGCACAAAAACAACACCATGGTAGTTCTGCTGAAAACATCTTCAGTCTGGGGTTAGTTTCATTCAAATCATGCAAATTATAGTCCAAAACAAGAGGAAAAGCGTTAGGAAAAGTAGATACGTTGGAGACGTATCAGAGAACTTCAATATCTCACTCTGACCAGACCTGATATATCTTTTGCCGTCAACAAAGTGTGCCAGTTTCTTCATGCACTTGCTAATGTCCGTTTTACTGCTGCAAAACGTATAGTGAGATATGTCAAAGGAACTTTGAGCATTTGCCTGGACTTCAGCAAATCATCCTCTAATCTTGTCAGTGTTTTTTCTGACTCTCATTGGGCAGGATGACACGCGCTCCACTGGTGGTCTTGCAATCTTTTTTGGACCAAACCTAATCTCATGGTGTGCTCGAAGACAGGCTACTGTTTTTAGATCTAGCACAGAGGCAGAATATAAAGCACTGGCGAATGCTACAGCTGAAATTATATGGGTTCAATCCATGCTGAAAGAACTAGGCATAAATAACACACTAGCTCCATGTCTGTGGTGTGATAACCTTGGTGCAACTTATTTATCTGCCAATCCAGTTTTCATGGAAGGACAAAACATATTGAAATAGATTTTCACTTTGTTCGAGAGAGAGTTGCTCAAAAACAACTTGATATTCGCTTTGTTCACTCCAAAGATCAGCTTGCAGATGGATTTACAAAGGCTTTGCATGTGAGAAGCTTTGAAAATTTTAAACATAATCTCAACTTGATGAAGTTGTGATTAAGGGGGGGGGGGGTGTCAAACACGCATCATCTGCCGCACCATTTTGTTATGCGTAGGTTGTTAGGAGTCCTATTAAGATAGACTAGGTTGTTAAGGTTTATCTCTATCTAGTTATCTTTCTTTCTCTCCAAGATGTAATCTCCAACAACTTGTATGCATTGTACAAGGAGGTGTGCCCCTACTATATTAACATGCACACGTCGCCCACATCGGGTAAGACGTTTCCGCCATCGCACATTGCCCACATGATTAGCTGGTAAACACTGTATACCGAGTACAGCAATGTGCCGAAAGAATAATTATGTGCAAAATATATTTGGTAGTCATTCTAAAATGTAGCATACTCCTCCAAACTCTGCAAATCTTTATTGTGGTAACCACTGTATCTGGAGTGATTTTGATGTGCTGAAGGACGAACTATCTACAATATATTCTGCATTCTGCAATTCATTCTAAATAGCACACTCCTCCAAACTCCTGTGATGCGGAGCATCCCAAGTTCATCTCCATGGACCTACCTACATCTCCCACGACACCACTTGGACCGATAAGAAGAGCACGAGCAAGGGCTATCGAAGATAAGGTGAACTCGCTCCTCTCCAAACTACCCCTTTCTATAGATGAGACATGGCTGCTACCTCAAGTGGAAACACTATGTGTGATGAGGTACTTGGAGGAGAGCCACGGGGTAGCTACACCCATTGGACAAGACGACAAGGAATGCCAACGAAGCTACAGCCACCAGACGACCGGTCGGGACCGGACGTCCGGAACTTGAAGCCCCAATCGAACTACAGCGAGCGGACGACTGGCGTCTCTGGACCCGAGCCAAATGAGCGGACGTCCAATGCCACCGGATGACCGGTGACCGAACGACCGGCCACTTCTGGAAATCCGGTACCTCAGCAACCGAGCCAGCACCAGCAGAAGTCCGGAAGCCACCGGACGTCCGCCCGCCCCTGTGTGTGAATAGGATCGACCGAGGCCCATGTACCCCTTCACTTCGCCCCCATTTGCACTAAGACTATAAATAGACCCCCCCTCCTCCTCCTAGCTAGGGTTATCAAAGGATTGGCTCATTTTGTGTGAGAGCTTTGCTCATCCACTTGGTTACCTTCTCCTCGGAGATCGCGCCTCCTCAGAGAAGATCCCCCAAGCGGATTCAAGACCCCTTCACAGGAAGAACCTCAAGACCTCCTCACGGAGAAGATCGTGCTACTTGTATCGTCCCTAGTTGACTATGGATCATGTATCTCTTATGTGTTTGAGGATCTAGCTTATGTGTGATCATTCTTGTTGGTTTTAATGTTTCTCTCGTGCTTCCCCTCATGTTTCCCCTCGTGTTCTTCGCAGGATCCGCTCCTTTCGTGAAAGATCGGCCATTTAGGGTTCCACCCTACATCATCTTGGTATCAGAGCCACGTTGATCACGATTTCGGAGCCTCCCCTCTTCGTTTCTAGCTTGATTTTGTTGCGTTCTTCCCCAAATTCGAAATTTCCCCACAAAAATAGCCCCCAATTTTTATTTGTGATTTGTTGGTGTGACGAAATTTTGTTGGATTTGATCTGTGGATTTGCTTTGCCTTGAGTGGATCTATCTTTTGCATTTCGTCTCCACCTTTTTCATCCGCAAAATCGCCCAGATTTGACCTTTTTCGCCACATCCACCTCAAACCCTAGCAGTTCATCCTGTGGCCGGATTTCACACAGGCACCGGACATCTGACATCTTATGGACAACTGGCGACCGGACGACCGGCCCCCTCCCGGATGTCCGTAAAACCCTGACAAAACTGAATCCCCCCCCAATTTCAGCCACCGGCCCACTTCCACATACGCATTCCCATACCACCTCCATTTCCCGCAACCACCATTGCTTACTTGCTTCGCACTCCAACAAGATTTTGGCCACATTGTGATTTGAGAATTTGAGTTGCGGTTATGTGTCCTATTGTGTTTTGGCAATTTAGGTACGGTTCATCATCAACATCACCGCCTCTCATCTTCGCCACGGATTCGTCATCGACAACAATCACTCCAACATTTTGACACCATACCTTAAGCAAGGACGGTAACCTCATCTTTGGTATCGTGATACATCATTCTTGCCATTACATTGATAGCCATCATAGCCCAATTTTGCGTATCTTACCCATCAAGACTAGCCTTTGAGTATTGCTGGCAACGTGACTTGTGCACATTAGTGATCATACTTCCCATAGCATACATACCATATCATTGGTGCATATCTTGGTATCATCACTTGTGTCACAAAGTTGTCATCGCATACATAATTTCTATCTTGGTTCTTAAAGCATTGCATGAGAAAAGAGCTCAAAAGAAAAAGAGCCAAACAAGCTTTTAAGCAAAAGGGAAAGATAAGAAAAGAGCTTTTAAGCAATAACCATAGCATCATACAACATTAAGATTTTCATACTAGATCATCTTGGATCATATCATCGGAATACCATACATAGAGCATACTTGGGATAGAAGTCGTTGCATTTTTTTTGAGTAGGTTGTGCACAAGTCTTTGTATCCGCCTACTGTGCAATCGTGCTAGCCTCTCTCTAGTGTTGTGCAACAAGAGCATTTTCATGGATTCCACATTTTGGCTCATCGTTGGTTGCACGACCCCATTTATCTCTTTGCATGTGTGTTTCCATGTACCATATTTTGCTATTGGTCTACTTGTTGCATTGCAAATTTGCGAATATTTTCCAACATTATTGAAGCGCACTAACAATTGCATCAAATTCTGTGCCACCATGCTAACCGAGCTCCACCATAAGCTTTTACTTGTGTAGGTGTGAGAAACCGACAAGAATTGGTACCAATTGTGATATTTCCTTGTTCCACATTGGAGTGATCATTGATCCATCTTCAACTCCGGTCAAGGTACATTTGGTATTGTTCTTCTCCTTCTACCACTCACAAAATTGTTTGAAATGATGGATAGGCCAAGTACTTCTACCAACCCACTCTTCATCGAGCAAGACGACGACATGTCTTCATACGTCACAAAGAGCCACCTCTTTGGTGCACAACGTGCTTTGCATCAAGAGCAACAAGCAATGAGTGAACGCATCGACAACCTTGCCACCGACTTGCGACTCTCCGAGCAACGTACAAGAGACTATTTAGACAACAAGCTCGACGACCACAAGCAAGAGAATGACGCAAGAATGTACGAGATTCATGCTTTGTTGCTCAACCGCTCTTCTTCCACTTCATCCTTATCAAGACGGAGCCACTCAAGTCGACACTCTGACTACACCATATCCGGCTCAAGTACACCGACATCGAACACTCTTCATTGTGCCGCGTGTCAAGATCATCACGCAAACCGCAATCCTCTACACAACAACGACTATCAAGAGCAAGCTCGTGCGCAAGAACATTGACATCGTCGAAACCAAGCTACTCTCGAGCAAGCACAAGAACGACAACGACAACACCAACGAGAAGAGGAAGATCCAGCGCGGCTACACGAAGATGCACGAGATGCCAAGGCACAATGCCAAGAACAACAATTGCGAGAAGCTAGAGCACTTGAGGCGCAACGTGCACTCTACGACATGAATCACGTCGTTGCCCAACGCAACCGCCATAGGCACGAACAAGAAGAATCGCTTCGCGGAGAAGTTCAAGAAAGGAACTACCAATCACATGTGCATCGTCAAGTTCCGCAAGCTCGTCCACAACCTCGCCATGAATGTCAAGTTCAACAAGAACAAGTTGAGAGAGACGACCCTCCTCATCAACAACGTCACCATCCTCGACCCAAACACAATGAAGAGCAACGCTACAGCAAGCTAAAGTTCACCATGCCCAAGTTCAATGGAAGCAATGATCCCGAAGAATACCTTTCATGGGCATTGAAGGTCGACAGAATCTTCCGCTTGCACAACTATGAAGAAGAGAAGAAGATTGCAATGGCATACCTTGAGTTCCAAGATTACGTCCTCATTGGTGGGAACAAGTCATTGAGCATCGAGAGGCAAGAGGTGAACCACCCATCACTACTTGGGTGCAAATGAAGAATTTCATGAGAGCACGCTTTGTGCCAACCTACTACAACCGCGTCCTCTTCAAGAAACTTCAACTACTCAAGCAAGGAACCAAGAGCATTGAACAATACTACAAGGAAATGGAGATTGCAATGATACGAGCTAATGTCACAGAAGATGATGAGCAAAGTATGGCACGTTTCTTGAATGGACTCAATCATCCCATCAAGAAGATCTCCGACTTCCAACCATACTCAAACCTCATAGAGCTAGTGCATTAAGCTACCAAGGCAGAACGTCAAGTGCAAGATGACTTCAAGTATGCCAAGTTCTCATCCAAGTCCCATGGTTTCTCCAACACCCAATCTTCAACGACTCCAACACCTTCTACATCAACCAAGCTTTCTACAAGCAACAACGACAAGTCGAGTTACAAGAAAACTTCGACAACTCCAAGTCATCATCCTACTACAAGCAACTTCAAGCCGAGAGCTTCATCATTATCTACCCCAACCGATGAGACCATCAAGACAAGTTCCTTCAAATGCTTCACATGCGTAGGCCGAGGCCACAAGTCCTTTGAGTGTACCAACAAGCGGACCATGATCCTCAACGACGATGGTACATACGAATCCATGAGTGAAGGAGAAATGGAAACCATTGAGCAAGTGGCAATGCACCAAGAAGTGAGCAAAGATGAAGAAGAATAAGTCTTTTGTGACGAAGATTCAAGTCCCGCTCTCGTTGTCTCCAAGGTCTCTACTCTTCATCATCAACAAGAAGAAGACCAAAGATGCTATATCTTTCATACCATGGCCGGCATCAATGGAAGGTCCATCAAGGTCATCATCGATGGAGGGAGTTGCCATAACTTAGCAAGTGAAGAACTTTGCTCCAAGCTCCAATTGGTCAAGACGAAGCACCCACACCCCTACAAAGTTCAATGGCTAAGCGACTCCGGCACCATCCAAGTCGAGCATAGAGTCCAAGTCTCCTTCAAAATCGGAGCTTACGAAGACACTTTGGAGTGTGACGTCGTTCCAATGACCGTTTGCCACCTTCTTCTCGGACGACCATGGCAATTTGATAGAGGTGTCATCCGCAACGGCCAAACAAACCAGTATATCTTCAAGATGAAAGGAAAGGAGTACGTACTTCGCCCTATGTCTCCAAGCCAAGTGATCGCCAACAAGCAAACCATCCATCGTGGAGAGAATAGTGAGAGAGCGAACCACCAAAAAGAGAGTGAGCGCCACAAGCCCAATTCGAGTGCCTCCATGATGAGCGAAAGAAGAACTTAGTTCTGTTTGCCACCAAAAGTGAGATAAGAGAAGTGTGTGAGAACCCATCAAGTGTCCTACATTATTTCCTTTTGTGCAAGGATGATGGACCAAAAGCTAACACCTCTCACACTCTACCTTTAGTGTTGTCTTCTCTTTTGCAGGAATTCCAAGATGTTTTCCCTGACGAGCTACCTCGGGGTCTACCTCCACTACGAGGCATTGAGCACCGAATCGACCTCATCCCCGGAGCTCCTCTTCCTAACAAGGCCCCCTACCGTGTCAACCCCGAAGAAACCAAAGAAATACAAAGGCAAGTAAAACATCTCATAGACCATGGACATGTGCGTGAAAGTTTGAGTCCTTGTGTCGCTCCGTTCATTCTTGTGCCCAAAAGACACGGTAGCTTTCGCATGTGTTCCGATTGTAGACCTATCAATGCTATCACCGTTCGATGTAGGTAGCCCATTCCACGCCTTGATGATATGCTAGATGAACTTAGCAGTGCCACTATTTTTTCAAAAATCGATCTTAAAAGTGGTTACTATCAAATACGCATACAAGAGGGTGATGAATGGAAAACCTCTTTCAATACAAAGTTTGGTTTGTATGAGTGGTTAGTTATGCCTATAGGTGTATCGGAAGCACCTGGTACTTTCATGCGTCTTATGCATTATGTATTTCGCCCTTATATTGGTGAATTTGTTGTTGTTTACTTCGACGATATTCTTGTGTTCAGCAAATCTCTCAAAGAGCATATCACCCGCCTTCGCACCATGCTACAAACTCTTCCAAAAGAGCGTATCTATGATAAGATGGAAAAATTCCTTTTTGGCATTGATAAGCTTGTTTTCTTGGGTTTTGTAGTGTCTTCTAAGGGTGTTCATGTTGATGAATCTAAGATTAATGCTATTAAAACATGGCCACAACCAACCAACTTGCAACAAGTGTGTAGCTTCCTTGGTTTAGCCGGTTTCTACCGTAGATTTGTGAAGGACTTTAGCACCTTTGCTTCACCTTTGCATGCTTTGAGTAAGAAGCACGCGCCTTTTGTTTTGGGACCATCCCAAGATACCGCATTCAACGAGCTTAAAAATTCACTTACTCATGCTCCCGTGCTTGCTTTACCCAATTTTGACAAACCCTTTGAGATTCATTGTGATGCTAGTGGTAATGGCATAGGAGGTGTGTTAACGCAAGAGAAGCGCCCCACAGCTTACTTTAGTGAGAAACTTTTCGGAGCGCAACTCAATTACCCCATCTATGAGAAAGAGCTATATGCTTTAGTGCGTTTTGCATGAATGGGAACATTACCTTCACCCCCATGAATTTATCATTCATACCGATCATGAAACGCTTAAATACCTTCAGGGTCAAACTAAGTTGATCAAGCGTCATGCTAAATGGAGTGAATTCATTGATTCTTTTCCTTATATCATCAAGTACATTAAAGGTAAGTGTCGGTGTCAAAACCGGCGGATCTCGGGTAGGGGGTCCCGAACTATGCGTCTAGGATCGATGGTAACAGGAGGCAGGGAAGACAATATTTACCCAGGCTCGGGCCCTCTTGATGGAGGTAATACCCTACGTCCTGCTTGATTGATATTGATTATATGAGTATTACAAGAGTTGATCTACCACGAGATCGTAGAGGCTAAACCCTAGAAGCTAGCCTATGGTATGATTGTTGTATATGATCTATCGACTAGCCTGGCCTCGATTTATATAATGCACCAGAGGCCTAGGATAACAAGAGTCCTAGCCGAATACGCCGGTGGGGAGGAGTCCTTGTCTTGATCACCAAGTCTTGTGGAATCTTCCATGTATGCGACAGCTGTCTGAACTGGCCCATGAGTATACGGCCATGTGGGTCCTCGGCCCAATCTAACAGATTGGGAGACGACGTGGTGAGTACCCCCTAGTCCAGGACACCGTCAGTAGCCCCCTGAACCGGTCTTCAAGTTAGGGACGCTCCTCGATTCTTCTGAACTGTTCTTCATCTTCGGTTGTCGATCTTGAAAACTGGTTCAACAAATCTTCTCATCTTCGATCTTGGGGACCGCCGAAATGCATTCAACGAGTTTACACGCCGGGTATCCGAGGAGCCCCTTTAAGTTTCCGGCCTTTATCAATGCCTTGTTATTTTTATGCCACACCTCGGGTTTGAAGTTGTTCCCGGGAGGCAGTGTCCTCTTGCGACCGAGCTCTAATGCCGGACTGCATTCGAGGTATCTTTTGCAGCCGAGCACCAATGTCGGACTGCTTTCGAGCTCTAACGCCGAAATGTATCAGAGCTCCAACGCCGGACTGTGTCCAAGCTCCAATGCCGGACTATATCCAAGATGTCATAGATCATCTTGGTCTAAAAAAGTTGAAGGAGTTTAGCCGAGCTTAATGCTGGAAATGCCCTCTATGGAGCCAGCCACTAGCGCCCGAGCTTTATGCCGGACTGCTTCCGAGGTGGTTCACCACCCCGACCGTGGGCCAATTTTTTGTCAATATTTTTGATTGGTGCAATTTATTCTCTGCCGAAATATATAGCCAGTAACCCTCAACGTGTGTATTGGTTTAAAACCCGAGATGCACTTGAAGGATGATGTAAGACCACTGATCCCAGTAGCCGCTGAGACTCAGGTTGATTTGCAAAAATCGGCCTGAGGATCAAGTCCTAGCTCGGTAGAAAACTTCGGGATACAAAAAGCGGCGTGCTCATTCCTCGAGACTCAGGTTGGGTGCGGCCGACCAACCTGAGGATCATAATCTCCTCGGAAACTGTATTGCACTTAAAATTTTCTGCATTGGACAGGCAATGCAGTAGCCCCCGAGACACTGGTCGGGTGGCAACACCAGATCAGGGGATCGATGTGCCCCTTTAATATTTGTAAATAATAAGACCGAAGCCCAGTAGCCCCCGAGCCTTAATGCGGGCACGGGTGGCCGAATTAAGGATCGATATCCATAGTAAAATCACAAATTATGTGTAATGACTCTATGTATCCAAGTACTTTACATCCTTAATGCTCGGATCCGCATTGTACAAAACTTTGTTGACCGACCATCGGCTTCCACCTCCTCGGCTAGTAGTCGAGGAGTCTTTGTCCTACTTTATAAAGCCTTTATGAGGGCAAAGATTTACGAAAAACAAGGCAATCTGGCCATACGGCTTTATAAACAAAGGTACGCAGAGAGATATGTTATATTATTGTTTTAACATAAGAAATTTCTTCCAAAGAAAGTAGTCCTGCTATCGGTTCCTTTCTTTGGGTTGTCATGCTAAGCATGATCATGAAACCTCGGCTCTAATGTAAGAGCAAAATATCGAGGATTTAGTTCGGGAGGCCAGTTAATAGGCCCCGGTAGTGTTCGGCGACAGTCGAGGTCAAGTCGTAAACACTTCGGCCATTGTTATGAATGGCCCGTCATTTAACACCATCATCGGATTTCTGACCAGTTTACGCTTATTGTGACAGTCAGTTTTCGGCTTTCTCCATTGTGGTGCTTAACCATGTGAGCTGGAAGCACAATCGCAGTGGTTCTCCCTTTGCACACCTAGCTGAACAACGTGGAACGTAGGAGGCAAGCGCAGGAGCCGGGCAACCCAACTATTGACCGAAGACACAATTCGAAACCAATGCATATATAGTGAGATCCAAGAATGTATTTGCCGAATCAATAAAGGTGTCTGGCATTGCACTGCGAGACTTGTGCTGGAAACACACAAATAGTTTAAAAGTGCCAAAAAGCTTGGAAAACCAAAAAACGTCAGTAAAAACATGACGTCCGAACAAGATCAAGTGTTCGGTGCCAATCCGAAAATTGGAAGAGAAAGAAAAAATTGTGCTTCTGTCATGTTTTGACAACGACCAAGAAGAAAACACATTTACAGCTCATATATAAATTTTAAGAGTGGGTAAGAATTTTATGTATAATGATTGTATGTACTGAAGTACTTATATCATATTTGTGTTCACCCGAACTTTAAACGCGTCTTAACCGAGCGTCGGCTTCTCCCTCTTCGGCTAAGGGCCGAAAAGTGTCATGTACTCCGCCTGTCGAGAGTATCGATGGTGTTTCCGATGACCAGGCAATCAGGCCATAAGGCTGTAACAGACAAAGCGCGCTCAGGGAACTTATGCTATATTACTAACGAAGTGTAAGAAGCATCTTCGAAGAAAGTAGTACCCCCACCGATACCTTTCTTCGGTGCTCATTATTACTATGAGACTTGTGCAATAGATTTTTTGTACTCATGAGTTCTGTTGTGTGCCGACCATGATTGAAAACAATAAGAGCACTAGCTTTCGGCTTCACCCAGTCTGAGGTCAGAGCTCGGATGACCCGGTCGTGACAATCACAGAGGTGATCCCTTTACTCCCTAGCTGAACAATCGGGAACGTAGGGGTAAGCATAGGAGCCAGGCAACCCAGCTTGCAAATCGCTTAGGTCAATATGGTGCATATTGTGGCGTAATACACGAACAAGGAACGAAGCCGTACAAGTATAATCATATGCATCAAGAAAAGCTCCATCAAGGGAGCCCCCAAGTAAACGGGGTATTTGAATTTGTGTGTCACAAACAAAGTTTTGACAAGGAGATTCTCTACAAGCAACTTTTTTTTTCAAAAATGTACAGTGCTTGGTCGAACCGAACACAAGTTAAAAATTTAAAACTTTGAGCATGAAGACAACTTAGCTGGTTAATGTGTTTGGTATTGATGACGCGGCCCGAGCTTGATGCGGGACAAGGTTCCATCCCCCAAGCCGGTCCCAAGGTGGCGGAGCAAAGAGCTCGACACTCCGAAGTGGTGACATAGCACGGTTAATGCGGGCCGGCAGAGTGATGCCGAAGTCCCTGGCATGGGGTAATGAAGTGTTGACGAAGCCCCCCGTCCAGCCGAGGTATGTCAGTACGTCGAGTTGATGATACTGCCCAACCCGGATCATTTTCATGTGCACAAAAAATAGTGCAAACCAGAGATAATAGTAATAATAATTAAAAAATGTTGCATAATAAATAATGTATGCAAAGTGAGTAATAAAATAAATATGGCCTGGCGCCAAAGTCAATGTCGATGTAGGGCGTCGGCGTGATGCGGTAAAGGTGTGGCAAAGCCTGAATTCACAGGTCGGTCCGAGTTCCGGATGCGGCGTTCACCGGACTATGTACGGAAACTGACCGGACCACCACGCGACCATTGTTAGTGCGGCTATCATTTGATAAACCTGTGTACAGATTATGGAACAAACCAGAGTAATAATTTCTTGGGAAAAATAAACCCTAACAAGCAAAAATTACTAGGATTAATAGCACCTGGTTTATTTGTTGTAGCAATCCGAAGAAAGGTGACTCCCAAAATTGGGAATCGATCCGCACACCCATTGTCTGATGGGTGATAAAGCGATGGTATGGTGATGCTGGCAAAGGTTGGCTCGCCGAGGCAAAGCCCTCGGTCCAGCTAACGTGATGGAGCTGGTCGGCTAGTGACGTCGAAGTCTCCGGAGTAGATTGATGAAGAGATGGCGAAGCCCCTGGTCCAGTCGAGATGTCAAAGCCTCGATGTCAGCCGATGAGTCGAAGTAGGTCGGCGTGATGGACACCAGCTGGAAGAAGCAACAGTGCGGCCCTGCCGATGCAGGTCGTGATGTGGTCGATGCCGGCTTGATGAAGTGACCGTTCGGCGATGCCGGTATGCCCGCTCTGCGTAATCCGTGGGGCGGTGATGTTGGTGATGATTTATCCTTCGCGATGCTGAACTCTTGTTTGGCTTGCCGAGATGATGGTCCGAAGAAGTTGAGCTCGGCTCAACAAAGTGACGACGTGTCTAGCGCAGGTCGGCAGCCTTGGAGCAATATTGCCGGACTGGTTTGACACCAGCATGATGATGAAGATGACCTCAGGGGAGGCTTAAAAATTTACAGGCATGTGTTTAAAAACAACGCACAATACCCTAGAAGAGAATTCCTCTAAAAAGGTTGTCCAATATCACGTTCATAAACAAACATGAATTCAGGTCGGATCTGTATTCACGCAGAAAACGGATACGAAAATTGGTCCACTCATCGGAAGGTTCCGGGAGTTTGAACCATCGAATCGAGATGAAATTTGGAGGGCCTGGTAGATATGGGAATTGTGCAGTAGATGAACGGTTGGATCTTCCAAAGGACCTCCGAGCTGGGCTCTGGAGACCACACCCTAAACTCGTCCAGATTTCCGTCCAGATTTGACAGGGCTCCGGCATATCGTAGATTGTCGGAGATTCCTCCATCGGAACTCGACGAAATTTTGCATGGTTGTTGTAGACTCAGTTCCGCACAATTCCAACAAAGGGATCGTCAAATCAACACTCCAAGAGGTGATGGCAGCGGATACAAGTTCGCTGTTCGGAAAAATAGCACGGTCGCCCGAGGGCAATGTTGACGTTGAGCCCCCGAGCTCCATGGATGATTCCTCCATGATCTCGATAGAGATCGGAGTTGATTTTGATGAAGGCCCTCGTCCGAACATGATGATCGGAGATGGAGCACGGTCCTCGGTCGAGCCAAGGTGACCAGTCGAGCCGACGATGAAGATGCCGGCATCGCAGTTGACATACAGACGAGCCATCGATCCTTTTGCCGATCGCACAACGGAACTCTCAATGAAAGCACCAATGTCGGTGTCAAAACCGGCGGATCTCGGGTAGGGGGTCCCGAACTGTGCGTCTAGGATTGATGGTAACAGGAGGCAGGGACACGATATTTACCCAGGTTCGGGCCCTCTTGATGGAGGTAATACCCTACGTCCTGCTTGATTGATATTGATGATATGAGTATTACAAGAGTTGATCTACCACGAGATCGTAGAGGCTAAACCCTAGAAGCTAGCCTATGGTATGATTGTTGTATATGATCTATCGACTAGCATGGCCTCGATTTATATAATGCATCAGAGGCCTAGGATAACAAGAGTCCTAGTCGAATACGCCGGTGGGGAGGAGTCCTTGTCTTGATCACCAAGTCTTGTGGAATCTTCCATGTATGCGGCAGCTGTCCGAACCGGCCCATGAGTATACGACCATGGAGGTCCTCAGCCCAATCTAACAGATCGAGAGACGACATGGTGAGTACCCCCTAGTTCAGGACACTGTCAGTAAGGAAAATGTTGTGGCGAATGCTCTTTCCCGCATATGCATGCCTGTTACTCAACTTGAATTGGATGTCATTGGCTTTGACCACATAAAAGACTTGTATGCGCATGATCCTACTTTTGCTATTCCTTATGCCAAATATTTGACGCATACATCTTGGGAACGCTATTACATCAAAGATGGTTATCTTATGAGAGCTAACAAACTATGCATCCCCGAGTCCTCTCTATGTTTGCTGCTTTTGCAAGAATCTCATGGAGGAGGACTAATGGGACATTTTGGACGCGATAAGACATTTGCTACGCTCTCCAAGAACTTCCTTTGGCCCAAGATGTTCCGCGACGTCAACCGCTTCACCAACCGATGCTTTACATGTCGCAAAGCTAAGTCTAAAGCTCAATCCCACGGTCTCTATGTGCCTCTTCCAATACCGTACCAACCATAGGAAGATATTAGCAAGGATTTTGTGCTTGGATTTCCTAGAACTAGAAATGGAAAGGATTCGGTATTTGTTGTTGCGGACCGATTCTCTAAGATGGCACATTTCATTCCTTGCAACAAGATAGACGATGCTTCACATGTTGCCAATCTCTTTTGTAGGGAAATCTTACGACTACATGGAGTGCCAAAGACGATAGTCTCGGACCGCGACGTCAAGTTCCTAAGCTACTTTTGGAAAACCTTATGCGCCAAGCTCGGAATCAAGCTACTCTTCTCCAGGGCTTACCATCCACAAACCGATGGTCACACGGAGGTGACCAACCACACACTCTCCGCTTCACTTCGCGTGCTAATTAAGAAGAACATCAAGGAGTGGGAGGAGTGCCTACCTATTGCCGAGTACGCCTACAACCGAGCAAGACACTCGACTACCGGCAAGTCCCCCTTCAAGGTCGTCTACGGATTCAACCCGTTGTCCCTATTGGACATTCTTCCTCTACCACTACAAGAGGGAATCAATATGGATGCGAGTGCCCGAGTGAACTATCTCAAGAAGATGCATGAAGATCCATGGAACACCATCGAGCGCCAATTACAACGCCTCGCGACCAAGCTCAACGTCAACAAGCAACCCATGATATTCAACATTGGAGATCTTGTGTGGCTACACCTTCACAAGGACCACTTCCCCAACGAGCGCAAGTCCAAGCTTCTACCACGAGTCGATGGACCATTCAGGGTGCTTGCATGCTACAACAACAATGCTTACAAGATAGACGTCTCACATGACAAGTACAACGTGAGTGACATCTTCAACGTCAAGGATCTCTCTCCCTACCATGGTGATGCAGAATTCGATCTGAGGTTGGATCTTTCCCAAGGGAGGGGAGATGATGTGGAGCATCCCAAGGTCATCCCCATGGACCTATCTACGTCTCCCACAACACCACTTGGACCAATGACAAGAGCACGAGCAAGGGCTATCGAAGATAAGGTGAACTCGCTCCTCTCCGAATTTACCCCTTTCTATCCATGAGACATGGCTGCTACCTCAAGCGGAAACACCATGTGTGATCAGGTACTTGGAGGAGAGCCACGGGGCAGCTACACCCATCAGACAAGACAACGAGAACACCAAGTGCCAAGGTCATGAAGAAGGAATGCCAACGAAGCTACAGCCACCGGACGATCGGTCGGGACCGGACGTCCGGAACCTGAAGCCCCAACTGAACTCCAGCAAGCGGACGACTGGCCCGGACTGGGCGACCGACGTCTCCGGGCCCGAGCCAAACGAGCGGACGTCCGACGCCACCGGACGACCGGCGACCGGACGACTGGATGACCGGCCACTTCCAGAAATCTGGTACCTCAGCAACCGAGCCAGCACCAGCGGAAGTCCGGAAGCCACCGAACGTCTGTCCGCCCATGAGCCACTAGACGACCGCTACACAACGGACGTCCGGTACCTGTCTGTGAATAGGATCGGGCCCGAGGCCCATGTACCCCTTCACTTCACCCCCATTTGCACTAAGACTATAAATAGACCCCCTCCTCCTAGCTAGGGTTAGCAAAGGATTGGCTCATTTTGTGTGAGAGCTTTGCTCATTCACTTGGTTACCTTCTCCTCGGAGATCACGCCTCCTCGGAGAAGATCCCCCAAGCGGATTCAAGACCCCTTCACGGGAAGAACCTCAAGACCTCCTCGCGGAGAAGATCATGCTACTTGTACCATCCCTGGTTGACTATGGATCATGTATCTCTTATGTGTCTGAGGATCCAGCTTATGTGTGATCATTCTTGTTGGTTTTAGTGTTTCTCTTGTGCTTCCCCTCGTGTTCTTCATGGGATCTGCTCCTTTCGTGAAAGATTGGCCATCTAGGGTTCTGCCCTACATCATCTTGCCCATAATATAGCTCTAAAGATGTGTGGTTTTCTTGTCTCGATACTACAGAAGAAGAAGCATCATGCCTAAGTTAAAGACAAGTGGTGTCATAGTATTCGGATGGGGAGGCCAGTTTCATTGGTCGTCAGGAGTCTCATCGGAGTCTATGTACTATTGCGATGTCAGTGGTAAATAATACGGTTGTCATGGATGTGTCGCGGTGCAGCTAAGAATGCTCCGCACGATGGGAAGAGGAAGTGTGAGGCATTGTGGCCTATGTTCAAGATCAATCACCAGAGGAGAAGGTACTTGTATTATATGACCTCTACTACAACAGGAAGGAGGTCTTTCGAAACCCATATGAGTTCTGCCTTATCAAGGTCATGCTGAACCCTAACCTCTTTCCAAGTGGAAAAAGGTGTTTATTTTTTACTAGTCCATGTTGTCTTAGATAAACTATGTCTCCTATGTTAACTTCTAGGCTTTTGCTACTACAAATGCGCGAAAGGTCAAAAGAATAAGAAAAAATGGTGGATTATCTCTCTATGAAAATGGATTGTAAAGTGGGAGAAATTGCTCATTGTGTTGCTGTAAGTTACAGTCCGACTTGGTCCAAGTCTAAGATTGTTGATTTGTTGTAGAAGCAAATCACCTGTCATTTTCCTTCATCACTTTACTTTATATATGTTACCTCATTCCTCCTTTCTGGTATATAATTAAAGCGTCACCGTCTTGGCCGTTCTTAGATTATTTTTCAACTTGCACTGCCAACTGATGTTGAATTTTCAATGGAACGTCTCTTCTACCTGCACTACATCTAGACACGACATCACGACTTTGCAACCACATGCATCTGTAGTCCTAAGCATCTGAGGGAAGAACGGGTCATAGAGTGTGATCACTGTGGATGCCTGGTTGCGCTAGTGGTGACTAAGTAGTACGTACTGATGAAAGTATGTTCACACATAATACCAGGTGAACTGAAGGTGGATGAATTTAAAAAGTTGTGCTGAATTGGTGATATCACCGATTTATTGTTCATCCTCATCGCTGATACTGCCTTCTGCAATTCTAATGTAAAGTTTGTAAATGCCAGTGAGGATACTTTGAGAAATTTCTAATGCACCTCTTTTTGGTCGAAGATTCTCCTTGAATTTGATCATGGATTGCAGGCTTGGACCCTAAATGTTTTCTGATTGACGTAAGCAAGCATACTACCATATTATGTGAAAGCACAAGTGCTCCCTAGGTGGTTTTGATAATTGATGACAACATATCTCTTGTTGGACTAACGTTTTCATCTAGTATGTTTCAGATAAGTTCAACAATGGAGTGGCATGGACTAAAGGTTGTGGGAAGGTCTCCAAGATACTAAGGACAAAGGATTGGCTAAAGCTTGAAGTTCAAGACTCTTCATTTTACATTTTAGTGATCCAAGATCACATTGAGTCCATAGGAAAAGCCAATACTATCAAGGAGGGATGAGGTGTTGCTTAATGAGCCTCTTGCTCAAGTTCTTAATGATATGCTCCAAAATCCTCAGCTACTTTCCCATATCCACAAATGACCTAAATCCTAAGCCAAACTCGGTCATACCGATTCTATCTATCCGGCGCCACCGAGTTTCATATGTCATAAGCCACTGCCAAACCCTAATCGATTCGGTCTCACCGATGGGATCTCGGTCTCACCGAGATGGGCTTGCAAACTCTCTGTTACCTATTGCATTATTCTCGGTCCCACCGAGATATGCAATCGGTCCCACCGAGTTTGCTTGGCCAGCTCTCTGTTTCGCTTATTACCCAAATCGGTCCCACCGAGTTTGAGTAATCGGTCAAACCGAGTTTTGTATTTACCCTAACCCTAGCACATCGGTCCCACCGAGTTGATCCAGTCGGTCCCACCGAGATCTCTAACGGTCACTAGGTTTACCTTTTCGGTCCGACTGAGTTTGTTGATTCGGTCCCACCGAGATCGGAAAACTATGTGTAACGGTTGGATTTTGTGTGGAGGCTATATATACCCCTCCACCTCCTCTTCATTCGAAGAGAGAGCCATCAGACTAAGCCTACACTTCTAGCATCCTATTTTTGAGAGAGAACTACCTACTCATGTGTTGAGGCCAAGATATTCCATTCCTACCATATGAATCTTGATCTCTAGCCTTCCCCAAGTTGCTTTCCACTCAAATCTTCTTTCCATCAGATCCAAATCCTATGAGAGAGAGTTGAGTGTTGGGGAGACTATCATTTGAAGCACAAGAGCAAGGAGTTCATCATCAACACACCGTTTGTTACTTCTTGGAGAGTGGTGTCTCCTAGATTGGCTAGGTGTCACTTGGGAGCCTCCGACAAGATTGTGGAGTTGAACCAAGGAGTTTGTAAGGGCAAGGAGATCGCCTACTTCGTGAAGATCTACCGCTAGTGAGGCAAGTCCTTCGTGGGCGATGGCCATGGTGGGATAAACAAGGTTGCTACTTCGTGGACCCTTCGTGGGTGGAGCCCTCCGTGGACTCGCGCAACCGTTACCCTTCGTGGGTTGAAGTCTCCATCAACGTGGATGTAGGATAGCACCACCTATCCAAACCACGGGAAAAACATCCGTGTCTCCAATTGCGTTTGAATTCTCCAAACCCTTCCCTTTACATTCTTGCAAGTTGCATGCTTTACTTTCCGCTGCCTATATACACTTTGCATACTTGCTTGATATGTACTGTGAGTGTTGAAATTATGCTTAAACTCCACTCAAACCGAAAAAGCTTAAAAATTGCAACTTTGGCATTAAGTGTCTAATCACCCCCCTCTAGACACATCTACTTCAAGGTCCTACAAGTGGTATCAGAGCTTTGGTCTCCATTGCCTTGGTTTAATCACCATTGGAGGAAGATGGATGTGTCTACTTTAGGGAGTCTTAGACATAGAGTGCCTATTCTTGATGGAGAGTATTTTCATGAGTGGAAAAATGAGATGCTTGTAATTTTCAATCAATATCATTTAAACAAGTATATTGCTAGCCCTTGTGCACCTCACATTGATCCTTTGCATCCTACCCTAGATGAAGATATTGACATGATTCGCAATCTTAGAACTATTGAGCTCATCATTAGAGGATTGCCCAAAAACTTGATTGCTAGTTTGCCTACTCTTAATTGTGCCTATACTATATGGAAATTTCTTGAGGAACGATTTCCCGACCATTCCTTGAAAAATTTGGATAAAATTCTCCATAAATCTATTGCCTTGAGTTAGATGAACTCTAGTGATCCTAGCTTTGGTCATTGTCTACTTGAGCTTGCCAATCTCATGCGAGCTAAAGGAGATGTTGGAATCATTAGTGATATTATATTCGAAGCTATAAGAATTCATAAAAGTGACCATTTTGATGATCATTTATCTAATGAACTACCCTCTCTAGGAAATGATGAGTCACACGATCATGGTGAACATGGATATTATGATGATGATGACGATAGTGACCTCAATCTTGATGATGCAATGAGACACTTTGGTCTTACGGCAAATCTTCGGGGATATGAATCAGGAGGAAAGGAATGGGTTCTAGATAGTGGATGTACTGATCATATGACCGGAGATGAAGAGATGTTCCGTGAGCTTGCTGAAAATGATGGGCCTCGAAAATATGTCACCTTTGGTGATAATTCAAAGGGTAAAGTGGTTGGCCTTGGTAAGGTGGCCATCTCACATGATAGTTCCATTCAAAATGTAATGCTCATTGAATCACTCGGCTACAACTTACTTTCAGTATCTAGACTTGTTGATTTCGGTTTGGATGTCCTATTTACTGAGATAGATTGCCAAGTCTTTCGTCGAGACAATCATAAAATGGTCTTTATCGGTATGCGTAGAGGTGATATGTACATTGTCGATTTCTCTAAAAAGGCACAACCTAAAACTTGCTTTATTGCTAAATCATCAAAAGGTTGGTTGTGGCATAGACGACTAGGTCACGTTGGCATGAGAAACCTTGACAAGCTTATTAAAGGAAATCATATACTTGGAGTTAACGATGTCATATTTGATAAGGATAGACTTTGCAGTGCTTGTCAAGCAGGTAAACAGGTCGGAGGAAGGCATCCCGTGAAGAACATCATGACTACAAGGAGGCCACTCGAGCTACTTCATATGGATCTTTTTGGTCCCAACGCCTACAAGAGTCTCGGTGGAAATTCTTTTGGTCTAGTTATAGTTGATGATTTTTCAAGATTTACGTGGGTGTTCTTTCTTAATGACAAGTCACAGGTTCAGAAGATCTTCAAAAACTTCGCTAGGAAGGCCCAAAATCAGATTGACGTGAAGATCAAGAAGGTTCGGAGTGACAATGGAACGGAGTTCAAGAACGCAAATGTGGACACCTTTCTTGACGAAGAAGGGATTTCACACGAGTTCTCGGCTACGTACACACCTCAACAAAATGGAGTTGTTGAGAGGAAGAATGGGACGCTCATCGAAATGGCAAGAACAATGCTTGATGAATACAAGACGCTGAAGCACTTTTGGGCAGAAGCCGTTGAGACAGCTTGTCACACAACAAATCGCTTGTATCTTCACAAGCTACTTGGCAAGACGGCATACGAGCTCCTCACCAGTAACAAACCCCAAGTTGGATACTTTCGAGTATTCGGCTCAAAGTGCTACATTCTTGATAAGCATCGTCGTTCAAAGTTTGCTCCTAAATCTCATGAAGGTTTCCTACTTGGTTATGGCTCAAACTCTCACACTTACCGTGTCTACAACAATTTCACCCGAAAGGTTGAAGAGATGGTAGATGTGAAGTTTGATGAATCTAATGGCTCGCAAGTAGAGCAATTGCCAATTGATGTAGGAGACAAAGACCCTTCAGAAGCAATCCAAGACTTGTCCATAGGCAAAGTTCGTCCAACGGAGGTGAAGGAGAGCACTTCATCCGTCCAAGTGGAGGCTTCTACTTCACAACAAGGTGAACCAAGAATTGATATGGAAGCGTCCACAAGTGGGACACACCAAGATGAAGAAGACAAGGAAATGCATCAAGACGAACATCAACAACCTCCTTCTCCACCACGACAAGACAATGACAACGTCAACAATGAAGAAGGCCAAGAAGAAGAACAAGATGAAGAAAATGTTCAACGAAGACCTAAGCAAAAGCTCTCACGAGTTCGAGCAAGAATCGCCAAAGATCATCCCGTCGAGCAAATCTTCAATGATATACAAACCGGGAGAATCACTCGCTCAAAAACTCGTTTAGCTAACTTTTGTGAAAACTATTCATTCATCTCTAGCATTGAACCTATGAAGGTTGAGGAAGCATTGGAAGATCCAGATTGGATAAACGCCATGCATGAAGAGCTACACAACTTTGAGAGAAACCAAGTTTGGACATTGGTTGAGAAGCCCGACGACAACCACAACATCATTGGTACCAAATGGGTGTTTCGCAACAAGCAAGATGAAGATGGACAAGTGGTTCGCAACAAAGCACGTCTCGTCGCCCAAGGATACACACAAGTCGAAGGTATGGACTATGGTGCGACATATGCTCCTGTCGCTAGACTTGAGTCCATCCGCATCTTACTTGCCTATGCTAATCACCATAACATCACCTTGTACCAAATGGAAATTAAAAGTGCTTTTCTAAATGGTGAAATAGAGGAGGAAGTTTATGTCAAACAACCTCCCGGCTTTGTCAATCCTAAGAAACCTAATCATGTTTACAAACTTCACAAAGCTCTTTATGGTCTTAAACAAGCTCCTAGAGCATGGTATAAATGCTTGACCAAGTTCCTTATTGCAAGCGGTTTTGAAATTGGTAAAATTGATTCTACTCTTTTTACTAAAAGGGTTAATGGAGAACTATTTGTATGCCAAATTTATGTTGATGATATCATATTTGGTTCAACTAACCCTCTCTTTAGTGAAAAGTTTGGAAGCTAATGTCAGAGAAGTTTGAGATGTCTATGATGAGTGAACTCAAATTCTTTCTCGGTTTGCAAATCAAGCAAACTAAGGAAGGTACATTTGTCTCTCAAACGAAGTACACCAAGGACTTATTCAAGAAGTTCAATATGCAAGAATGCAAAGGTATGTCTACACCCATGCCTACTAGTGGACATAATGATTTGACCAAAGATGGTGAACCGGTTGATCAAAAGGTTTATCGCTCTATGATCGGTTCATTGTTATACCTATGTGCTTCACGTCCCGATATTATGCTAAGTGTGTGCATGTGTGCACGATATCAAGCTGCTCCTAAAGAATGTCATCTTAAGGCCGTGAAAAGGATAGTTAGATACTTAATTCATACACCAAATTTTGGCATTTGGTATCCAAAGAGGTCTTCTTTTGATCTTGTTGGCTATTCCGACTCGGATTATGCCGGAGACAAGGTTGATAGAAAGTCAACTTTGGGTACTTGTTAATTTCTTGGTAGATCTCTTGTGTCTTGGTCTTCCAAGAAACAAAACTCCATATCCTTATCCACCGCCGAAGCGGAATACATTGCCGCTGGTTCGTGTTGTGTTCAATTACTTTGGATGACCCAAACTCTCAAAGATTATGGGATCTATGTGAAACATGTTCCATTCCTTTGTGACAATGAAAGTTCTATTAAAATTGGTCATAATCCTGTACAACATTCTCGAACTAAGCACATTGAAGTTCGTCATCATTTCATTCGAGATCATGTTGCTAAGGGTGACATTGATCTTAAGCATGTTCGCACCGATAAGCAATTAGCGGATATATTCACTAAACCACTTGATGAGAAAGTGTTTTGCAGGTTGAGAGGAGAATTGAACATCATTGATGCTTCGAACTTGGAGTAGGAACTCCATTGGATACATGCAAGACATGAGCTTATGACTAATCCATGATATATCTCTTGTGATGACTATCTTATGTCTTGGATATATTTGTACCTTGCATGTTGTCTAACCCATGTAAGTGCTTGGTTGAATCTAATTCCATGAAATTGCGACTCACTCACATCTAGAGCAATCTCTACATCACCAAGTCTCTACACGATGGTGGTTGAAGACAAGGACGCACAAAATCATTCAAACATATCCTTTGACAAATCCTATGTTGAGCTTCATGAATGTCATTTTTGGATACACAAGTGCTTTGCCTTGCAAGAACTAATCCATGTAGGTAGGTGAACTCACACTCCAAGTGGTGCTCCCAACTCTTGATGAGCTACATCAACCTTGAGCGCCCACACAAGTTCAACTACATGAGCAAGAACCACACCACCACCCAAGGTATGTTATTCCATCTTAGAGAAGCTTTACTCCAAGACATGAGTCAAAGCAACTCAACAAGATGTGAATACATCAACATGCTTAAACGAAAAATGGTAACCCCATTTTGAGCTTAAACAATGAGTATGACCTATGATCAAGTGCTCTCACTTGACTCCTAAGTCAATATACTCTAACATAGGTGACTATGTCACCGCCCAACTCTGGATGAAGTTCTCTTATGCTCCTTCTTTGTGTCATTGCATTTGTCTCATGCTTGTTTGTTGTCTTTCTCTTTTTTTAAAAAAAACAAAAAAAACTTCATCTAGATCTTTCAGGTTCTTCTCTTTTCTCTTTGCTTTTGTTCTGCATTTTCTGCATTTAATTCCTTGCAAACCCTTGAGGTAATTCATTGCAAATCTTTGTGAGATCCTACATGTCTAGTGAGCTGAGGTGACAAGTGTTTTTCTCTGTGTAAACTCGGTTTCACCGACTTGCAATTTTCGGTCCAACCGAATCTTTTCGGTACCACCGAAATATGCCACTCGGTGCCACCGACTTTGCAATCAGAAAAACAGTTTGCCACTTGTTCTACATTTCTTCTCATCCAGCTCCACTCAATGAATCTTGTCCTCTACAAGCATCACAATTTTATCCATTGCTTTATGCTGAGTCTCAAGGACCAAACCTATATGACGGATTCCAGAAAGCCCTTCTTGGAAATTGATGTCAAAGGGGGAGAGAGAGATCACATCAACAAAAGAGAGATCACATCAAAAGGTCTCAAGGATCCCAGATGTTATTAAGGGGGGGAGAGAGATTTCCAGGGGGAGAGAAAATACTCAAGGATCCCAGATGCTTGATGATTCAAGAGGAGAGATGTCACATGTCTTTTTAGGGGGAAAGACATGTTCATATGTATCTGTCAGCTCTGATCTTCTGTTTCCTATCTTCTCCCAATATCCCATGTAATTCAGGGGGAGCAAGACAGCTAAGGGAAAGCAATCAGTCAAATTCATTGCATATCTTTACTCTTGGGGACATGTCTAATCCAATGTGGTACCTTGTACTCACTCTCTACATGTCATCCCAGTCTTGGTATTCTTGTGGTTTCTTTTGTTTGCTCTGGCTAGTGGATGTACCTGTGTTATCTAACCTTGTTTGTGCAGGTTCATTCCATCCTAAGCCAACTTAAGACTACAAGGTAAGTGTATGCATCAAAATCATGAGTATGAGGAATTCTTGCTTATGTACATACTGTTTGCAAGAAGGACTCATGAGCATGAAGGTACTTTCCTTAATAATCTTTTGCTCTGATGCATACGGCCAAGATACATGTAACACATTGCCTACTCTGTCATGATTATGCTCTCACATGCTTCTAAATTTTATATTCACATGATTGCATACATGTAGGGGGAGCCTATGTTTGTTACATGTCCTTCCAAAGCTTTACTTACTATTCTTTGTATCTTTATCTAAAGCTTTGATGTATGTTGCCATCAATTACCAAAAAGGGGGAGATTGAAAGCACAAGTGCTCCCTAGGTGGTTTTGATAATTGATGACAACATATCTCTTGTTGGACTAACGTTTTCATCTAGTATGTTTCAGATAAGTTCAACAATGGAGTGGCATGGACTAAAGGTTGTGGGAAGGTCTCCAAGATACTAAGGACAAAGGATTGGCTAAAGCTTGAAGTTCAAGACTCTTCATTTTACATTTTAGTGATCCAAGATCACATTGGGTCCATAGGAAAAGCCAATACTATCAAGGAGGGATGAGGTGTTGCTTAATGAGCCTCTTGCTCAAGTGCTTAATGATATGCTCCAAAATCCTCAGTTACTTTCCCATATCCACAAATGACCTAAACCCTAAGCCAAACTCGGTCATACCGATTCTATCTATCCGGCGCCACCGAGTTTCATATGTCATAAGCCACTGCCAAACCCTAATCGATTCGGTCTCACCGATGGGATCTCGGTCTCACCGAGATGGGCTTGCAAACTCTCTGTTACCTATTGCATTATTCTCGGTCCCACCGAGATATGCAATCGGTCCCACCGAGTTTGCTTGGCCAGCTCTCTGTTTCGCTTATTACCCAAATCGGTCCCACCGAGTTTGAGTAATCGGTCAAACCGAGTTTTGTATTTACCCTAACCCTAGCACATCGGTCCCACCGAGTTGATCCAGTCGGTCCCACCGAGATCTCTAACGGTCACTAGGTTTACCTTTTTGGTCCGACCGAGTTTGTTGATTCGGTCCCACCGAGATCGGAAAACTGTGTGTAACGGCTGGATTTTGTGTGGAGGCTATATATACCCCTCCACCTCCTCTTCATTCGAAGAGAGAGTCATCAGACTAAGCCTACACTTCTAGCATCCTATTTCTGAGAGAGAACTACCTACTCATGTGTTGAGGCCAAGATATTCCATTCCTACCATACGAATCTTGATCTCTAGCCTTCCCCAAGTTGCTTTCCACTCAAATCTTCTTTCCATCAGATCCAAATCCTATGAGAGAGAGTTGAGTGTTGGGGAGACTATCATTTGAAGCACAAGAGCAAGGAGTTCATCATCAACACACCGTTTGTTACTTCTTGGAGAGTGGTGTCTCCTAGATTGGCTAGGTGTCACTTGGGAGCCTCCGACAAGATTGTGGAGTTGAACCAAGGAGTTTGTAAGGGCAAGGAGATCGCCTACTTCGTGAAGATCTACCGCTAGTGAGGCAAGTCCTTCGTGGGCGATGGCCATGGTGGGATAGACAAGGTTGCTACTTCGTGGACCCTTCGTGGGTGGAGCCCTCCGTGGACTCGCGCAACCGTTACCCTTCGTCGGTTGAAGTCTCCATCAACGTGGATGTAGGATAGCACCACCTATCCGAACCACGGGAAAAACATCCGTGTCTCCAATTGCGTTTGAATTCTCCAAACCCTTCCCTTTACATTCTTGCAAGTTGCATGCTTTACTTTCCGCTGCCTATATACACTTTGCATACTTGCTTGATATGTATTGTGAGTGTTGAAATTATGCTTAAACTCCACTCAAACCGAAAAGCTTAAAAATTGCAACTTTGCCATGAAGTGTCTAATCACCCCCTCTAGACACATCTACTTCAAGGTCCTACATTATGACATACACAAAAAACTCTACTAAAGCTATTTCTGCAAGAGTGACATTTGGCGGGAAAAGGCGCAATGAAACATTGTTAAATCAATTCAACCAAATTGGAGCTCATACAATCCTCACCAGATCCATCTGAGCTACAAACGGGTTCATGGAAGATAGGTAAAACAACAAGCACAAACTTTCGACCTTTGCAGCACCCACATCTAATATGAAGCAGCAGAACTACATAGCTATTGCCTAACTTGGCTGGGGCAGGGAGGCCTGCAATGGCACAAGCGGCAGCATTGGCAAGGTGGGGGAGAGGCATCATGGCACCCTCCACAAGGCCGGAGGAGTCGACGCCCTCGGCGAGAGCTGTACCATCTCCAGCACTTGCATTCTGAGCTCTATCGAATAATCCTTCACGCACCCAATTCTTGGACCATTTCCAGTGCTCCATTTCAGGGATAGCCTGTGTCCGAGCTGATAGGATTTTGACTTGCTCTTGGAATTCACTCTCTCAAGAATTGCATCATGTGAGACGACCGCATCAAGATGACTTTGCAGGCCACCTGATAAGGTTCTTTGGTAGGCTGACCTTGCTTGCTCCAAACAGACATTATTGTCCTCATCAGCTTCAGTCTGTGGAGATGGCTGAGATGCCATGTCCTCTTCTACCATGTTGGAAGGTAGAATCAATTGTGGAGTATTGGATGCCATCATGGCAGCAGCCGCCGGAGTATTGAATCCATTTTCTTCTAGAAAGCTCATGAAGCTGCTAAGGTTCCCCGCACTCGGCTTGTAATGTCCACTATAGGCCTAGATGGACTGAAATGAAAAGAGGTCACCAAAGCATCATATTAGCACAATGCATCCAATGAGAAATCACAAGAAAAAATTGTGAGTATGCTATTAGATCTTTTGGGATATAGATACAATATTTAAGTAACAATTCACTAAGTGTAAAATCTATGTGTAAATGGTAGCACTAAGATAGGATGGTGGTTCTCGACAATACCTTGATAACTCCATTTTCTGCGGTAAACCTTCCAGTAGCTATAGTTGCACCTCCTCCTAAAAAGCTGGAGTGCTGGAATACACCTCTCTCTTTCTGGATATAGAAATAAGCATACAAGTTGAAACATTTAGTGAAGCTAATCTTCCAAAACATGATATAACGGTTCTCAGCAGCTATAAAACTCTGTGAGTTATACCTGCCCAACATAAAGTTTCTTTGTTGTTCTCATAACAAAAATCCATTTTGTCCCTTTTGGGCCCTGGCTTGTATCAAGTGATTCTCCAGATATCTTGTTGATGATTTTTCCGTCTTCGATGATGTATTCATAGTACTCACGCTCTTGCTGCAAAACATTAGAGAACTGTTACAGAGTTCATGCTCAACAATCTTCTTCCAAACTTTAATGTGGCAATTTGTTATGACTAATATGAACATGTTGGGTGTGCTGTTGTTAAGATGAACAATCGAAGAGAAGTATAAATGGCACAGGCTAGGGAGTTCTATGACCTCATATGTATAAAGTATTAAAAATAATTCAAGACTACTGGAACTTTTGTAGTAAAATTTATCTTCGATAACTCTGTCCAGAAATATATGGCATGCACCTTTCCAAGATGTAACTTTGACCAACTATGTGGATTGTCTCGTACAAATTGATGCCACTGAAAAGTGCTTTTAGGATGAATCCAACGATACCAATTTTTGTATTAATGTAATCCACATACTATTGACCAATAAGTTTGAGAAGTGTGTGTGTGTGTGTGTGTGTGTGTGCACCTTACAATTATGGGTGGAGGATGTATTTATTTATTTACAATGGCATTAAGACCCTTCTTCAGGCTATAATGGGCGATGCTGTTGTTTGCCGTCGAGGTTAGCTGCATCCCATGTCTTGTACACCATCTATTCCTAAATATAAGTATTTTTAGAGATTCCAATATAGACTACATAAGGAGCAAAATGAGTGAATCTAGATTCTAATCTAAACTATACCTATAATTCTATATACATCTGTATGTAGTTCATATCGAAATCTCTAAAAATACTTCTACTTAGGAACGTAGTTAGTTGTATTTTACGTCATTTGTGCAATCTCAGTTTAGCTTCTAACATTTACTCATTGCTTGTAGGTACATATATAAGCGGTACCGATCCACTCTTCGATCCCTTTTGCGTATGGGGCAATGAGATATTCATGAACAAGCGTCAAGTGAGGAAACTAAGAAAGATTGTTAGGCGAAAGAAACGAGTGATGGAAATTAAGCCCTTTATTTACACTTTGTCTAAGACAACAGTGAACTTTAGGATGGTAAGTAATATGTTGCCTTTTCCCCCTGCCCACAGCAAGTTACTCTATTAGACCTCAGTATCTGATATTGTTCTCTTTTCAGTGGTTTTCGAAGCTATTTACCGGCGATTACCTTGCAAACTACATGACCGGGTGGAGGCAACTAAGGTTAAAGTATATAATTCATGCTACCATGATAATGCTCTAGAAGTCTTCGTGAAGGCGGTGAAGGATGGGCAGGCGATCATCATAAGGGGTTGGAGAAAATTCGTTCGTGCCTATGGCATGCAGGAAGGCACATTATGGGCATTCCGCTTCTTCAACACCATCAGCAGTCAAAATGATTTACACTTGTCTCTTCACCTTTACTGCCTGTAAATATTGTGGTTCATCATAGTTAATTGATGTCTAATCCTGTAATTACAGAACATGTTGTACTGACAATTTTATTTATGGACTCGTTGTTGAACCATTGTGCTAAGAATTTGAATTGCACGTTTCATATTTCAAAATTTTCAATTCAAATAATAAATTACAGGCAAAAATAAAAATATATAGGAGCGAATAAAATAATGTGCACACGGTTAGAAAGAAAACAATGTGTGCGATGAAAAAAAGAGAACAAATGGTTCTTTGACGTGAAACGTTTGGCGATGCCCGACGGACGCACACACGGCTTCGTCTCATATGTGTGTGTGATTCATGGTAATACGACAAACATTTCAAACCAATGTGCATGTGTGATAGGAATACCAATCGCACACAGTTATGAAAATGGACACATTGGCGTTAGTAGAGGCACTTCACACATTTTACATTCTTGAACCGTGTGCGATAACGTACCTATCACAAACATATCAGCAGATTAAATGTTGATGTCCACCTTTTTCACATGATTATAGCGACGCAATCGTTTGGGATGTCTGTCTGATTAGAAACGTAATGTCGAGATGTAACATGTGGGACTGGGGCGGCTTCTCATACGTTTATTCTATGGCGATCGTCAGTAGCCGCTCGCCCATCCCCGGCGGTTTCTGGGTCGTGTGGGAGGGACGCCACTATCGCCCACACTCACTTGGAGACGGTTTCAAATGCCGTCGCGGAAAGGGGTTAAAAACCGTTTGTATAGCACCTCGTTGTACCAATGACTAGGCAACTCCTTATCACGGAATTGTCTACGAAATTTGGAGAAATTAAACTCATGAGACACGTCCCCGAAACTTACACTAACAGTTTCTTTCTCACAATCTATCTTAGCATTAACAGTGTTCAAGAAAGTTCTACCAAATATAATGGGACAAAAATCATCTTGTGGTGAATCAAGAACAAGAAATCAGTAGGGTATTTTATTTTCCAACACAAGACTTCAACATCTCTAACAATCCCAATTGGTGAGATAGTATCTCTATTAGCAACCTTAATAGTAACATCAATATCTTCTATTTCAGCAGGTGCAATATCATTCATAATTTCTTGATATAAGGTAAAGGTAATTGCACTCACACTAGCACCCAAATCACATAAGCCATGATAACAATGATCCCCTATTTTAACAGAAACAACAGGCATGTCAACAATAGGTCTATGTTTGTCTTTATCATCGGGTTTGGCAATTCTAGCAGCTTCATCACAGAAATAAATAACATGCCCATCAATATTATCGACCAAGAGATCTTTAACCATAGCAATACTAGGTTCAACTTCAATTTGTTCAGGGGGGTGTAGGTGTTCTAGTATAACTCTTACGAACCATAACTAAAGCTTTAGCATGTTCCTTTACTCTAATAGGAAAATGTGGTTTCTCAAAATAATCACCTGGAACAACTGGATTATCATTATAATTTATAAGTAATGGTTTCTTCTTTAGCTTTAATAGGTTCTACTACTTAATTCAATGGGAGGATGATATTTAAACCACTGCTCCTTAGGGAGATCAACATGAGTAGCAAATGATTCACAAAGAGAAGCTACTATCTCATAGTCAAGTCCATATTTAGTGCTAAATTCACGAAAAGCATCGATATCCTTCAAAGATTTAACACAATCAAACTTAAGGTTTATACCTGACTCCTTACCTTTGTTGAGCTCCCAATATTCAGAGTTGCGTTTAATTTTTTTCAATAAATCCCATTTGAATTCAATAGTCTTCTTTATAAAAGAACCGGTACAAGAAGTATAGAGCATGGTTTGATCATTATGAGAAAGCCGAGCATAAAAATTCTGAATAATAATTTTTCTTGAGAGCTCATGATTGGTGCATGAATATAACATTGACTTAATCCTCCCCCAAGCTTGAACGATACTTTCTCCTTCATGAGGCCAAAAATTATATATATAATTCCAATCACGATGAATGAGATGCGTAGGATAAAATTTCTGATGAAATTCCAATTCCAATCAGTTGTAGTTCCAAACTCCAATATCATCACATAGCCTATACTATTTCAATTCCTTTCCTTTCAAAGATAAAGGGAAGACCTTATTCTTGACTTCATCCTCGGGCAAACCTACAAGCTTAAATAATCCACAAACTTCATCTACATAAAGTATATGCATATCAGGATGTAGTGTTCCCTCTCCTGCATAAGGATTAGATAGCAGTTTCTCTATCATATCCGAAGGAATTTCATAACGAATATTTTCAGTAGGTGCAGTAGGTTGAGGAGCAACTTCTTGCTCTACCGGTCAAGGTGAAGATACCCCGAACAAGCCCTCAAAGGATGATGTTCCATAGTGACAAGTGCCAGTAAATTTTAGCATGTAATATAAATTGTTCCTTGCCAATTCCACTCATGAAAGGCGCTCACTCCCAGCAACCCGCGCCAGAAAAGAGTCTTGATGTCCCACAAGTATAGGGGATCTATCGTAGTCCTTTCAATAAGTAAGAGTGTCGAACCCAATGAGGAGCAGAAGGAAAATGACAAGCGGTTTTCAGCAAGGTATTTTCTGCAAGCATTGCAATTATCGGTAACAGATAGTTTTGTAACATCCCAATTTTCAATTTGGATGTTATACATAGTTCATCATATGCATATCCTATTTTATTTGCATTTTAGTTGTGATCCTAGAAATCTTACGCAACTCAAGGACCCTAAGGGGAGAGTTGGAGGTTTCATTCATTTTCATATTTGAATTTTCTCGACTTTGAAAAGAGGATCAATTAAATTTTATATATTTTTCTCTCCAATTATTTCCAATAATAAAAATAAATGAGAGAAGATAAAATGACTTGTTCAAAAGATAAGAATAATGGAGAAGAAATTTTAAAATCAAATTAATATCTTATTTGCTATTTTATTTGAATTAGAAAAATATGCATTTTTAAAATTGCATTTTTAGGCCAAAAAAATGTTCACTTTGTCCTAAATATTAGGTTTGGAAGGTGAAAATTATTTCTAGTATTTTAGGATTTTTTTTTCTATTTTTATTAGGATTTTTTTCTTTCGGGCGAAATTTATTTTAAAAAAGTTTCGACCGACTGGGCCGAAGCCCAGCCGGCCTAGCAGGCCGCCGCCGCCTTTCCCCGCGCGGGAACCGCCATGCCGCCGCCGGCCATGTCCGAAGCGGACACGCCTCCCGAGGCCGTCACCCCTTCCCCAAGCCACAGCGCCGCCTCGCCCCACCTCTTTATAAGCTGCCCCGGCCCCCTATCCTCCTCGTCAAAGTCGCCGCTGCCGTAGTCGCCAGCCGCCGACGCCCGCACCGCCGCTTGCCGTCACCACCCCGCACCACCGCACCGTCGCCCCTCCTTGTCGTCGCCTCGCTGCCGGAGCCGCCGGTTTCTGCCGCCCACCGCTGACCCCTTCGCCGTTGTTGACCGGTAAAAGACCGATCTTTTTTTCGGTTTCTATTCGGGTTATTTTTCAGTTAGTTAGGTTTAGATCGGTTTTATTTTAGTTCGTGATGAACGTTCACCCGTTAGTTTAGTTTAACGAACGGTTTTCATCGGTTTAGTTCTGTTAGCGAACGTTCGTTCGTTAGGTTTTTCTTTTTATTTTATTTACGGCCAGCGGCCTATCCATGAATACTTTTATCACAGATTAGTCTGTGATCTTCAAACTCTCGTTACTTTTTGCTCGTTTTTCCAAATCCAGTGAAACCAATGCCAAAATCTTCTTCTTGTTCCCCTCTTTCTAGATAACCAACTTGAACATGATTTTGACAATTTAAAATTTGGTTTCAAGCAGATTTGAATTCGAATTTCTTTTGATCGTAGTTTGTGTTTCGTAACTCCGATTCAATTGATCCTTTTTGCAAATCGAAATTCTTTAGTTGGACTTTCAGATTGGACCTTTTCTCTTGAGTTTTCCCCTTGCATCTTATGCTTGAGTGCTTATGTATGCTATTGTTTGTTCACTATACAGTTTCCAGAGTGCGAAGCGTGCTACTACGAGTCACTAGGGTTTTCAGATCATCAGCAAGGCAAGTAACACTTTGATCATACCCCTTTATTACCCAATTTCTATGCATTAGTTTCAACCCTCAAATATTGCATGAGTATGTTTGATAACATGTGGGTATCGGGAAGTAGTTGATGAGGTAGAACCTATTTTCTTTTACTTCAAACCCTGGGAGTTACTTCTACGTTATGCTTATACTGCTATGCTATGCTCGTAGACGTGGTTTGGTTTGAGAGAATTCATGACAGATGTGAGAGATTATTGTTAACTATGGTTTAACTTAAGGTGGCTACTTTAACACACATGTGAGTGGATTGGTTTGTGGGCACCTGGAGAAATCCAGTGCTGTCCAAGGAGAATCCCGGGGTATCCGTGTGATTTTTCCTATGGTTTGCCACACAGGCTCAAAGGGATCATTATGTTATTCATGCTGGAAACTTCCATGTGCAGTCACAAACCATTATGGGCTCTGGCATAGTTCAATATATTGTGTGATCTCTTACAGTGGTAGACTAGCAGATGTAGGGGATGTAGGTGGTACGGTCTACCCGTCATAACAAGCTAATGCTTCTGAAAGACTGTGTCTCGGTTATCCGTTTCTCAAACAACATGTAGTGTGAGAAATCCAACGGAGGAGATCGGGTCTTGTGGGTAAAAGTGCGCAAACCTCTGGAGAGTGTACAAACTAATCATGGTTAGCCGTGTCCTCGGTTACGGACATCTTGAGTATCTGGTGCTTGAATTATTATGCTGATCTCATCACTTTACTTAATTAATTTGTTGGGTCATTGGTTATTAATTTGGAATTGAGATGGGGTTACCATTCTCAATGTTTTCAACAAACTTTGTAGTTAAATAAAATATATTGCTTTGTTGTAGGGAAAAACTTGCTTTCTGCAAATGATAACCATAGAGCCTCCACCAGCCATATATGCATATAGTTATAGCTGTTTCATGTTCATTGCTCTATAGTGTTACTTTGCCAGCATATTCCATGTGCTGACCTACACAGGCTGCAACGTATTATGTTGCAGAGTTTTCAGACGAAGAGTAAGGTGCGCTAGGTCGTTGTCATGCACTCAGCTATGCCATTGGAGTTGATGGACTCATTTGCTTTCGAAGCTTCTGCTGTTATCTTATTAGATGGCCTTTAGCCATATTATTGTAATAAGTTCTCTTTTGAGACATCCGATGTAATAAGTGTGTGATTGAACTCTATTATAAATCCTCGAGTACTGTGTGTGTCAGCATTACCGATCCAGGGATGGCACTTATACACAGACATTTGACCGTTTGAGGTCGGATCGCTACAAGATGGCATCAGAACACATGTTGACTGTAGGACATGACCACTAAGATAAGCAATAGGACCCTCTTCTCTACTCATTTATGACTCTTCTCCATTTTCTACTCTATAGATGGCGGACCCAAGGAACAAGTTTGCTCAACCGGATGAAGACACACCTTTTGGACTTGAAGGAAGCCACTACTTACTTGAACATTGGAATGCCAAGTTTCACCAGGACCTACACCACCACTTTACCAGAAGAGGAGCGCTAGATGATTCGAGTTCATATTCCAGGAAGGACATTCACACCAGTTACTGAGCCCATAGGGTTTTCCTTTGATGCACCAACCTGGAGTCTAGGAAAGAGCATGGCAGCCCATATTGCCATGAGACGCATCAGCAAGGTTTATCACAAGGATCTTAAGGACACCATCTACCAGATATGTGGAGGCTGAGATGAGCAATGGGAGATGATTTGCACCAGGAGTGATAAATCCATTGCATCCTACATCCAGGAGTTAAACCAACACATTCGTCGTCAGGAGAACCAGATGTGCGCCAACATGATCGACATGAAGAAGTTGATGACCAGGAACATGGAGCTAGAAGAGGAACTCAAGTCTACACGCGACGGATATGAAGAGGCAATTGCAGTACTATTGGAGAAGAATGAAAATCTGAAGAAGAATCTAGGAATATTCATGGGAGATCCCGCACCTGGAGAGGACAACCACCTTGAGGACTACATCATCATCGACGACACCGACTCCGACCCTGATAGTGATGATGATTAAGAAGACGAAACTGGAGCAGATATCATGGAGTCTTCCTCCGATCAAAATTTCTAGTCGACCACCAGATTATCAGTAGTATTCCCCCATGTATATAGTAATAGTTCGAGTATTTTGTAATGGTAGATTAGATCGATCGTATGCCCTTTTTTGAATTGAGTGGTGTGTTAATGAATGTGTTTGTCTCGTGTGCATATGGGTAGTGTTTTCCCTTTAGACCTCACTCTATTCTAATCTCACCCCTCTAATCCTATCAGATGCCTCCGAGACGTGAACCCGAATGTTTCTTCCCACCGGAGCTCACCCAGTTGATCCAACAGCAGAATGCCTTGATGCATCTACTAGTCCAGAACCAAGGCAACAACAACAACAACCCACCGCCACCACCTCCACCTGACAACTTAGCCCGTTTTCTGAGGTTGAATCCACCGGTGTTTTCTAGTAGCACTGAGCCGATTGTTGCTAATGACTGGCTCCGCGGGATTGGAAGGGAAGAGACCACTGCAGGTTGCACAGATGATGAGAAGGTGCGCTTTGGTGCACATCAATTGGATGGATTTGCAGCCTCATGGTGGGAGAATTACACCGCCACTTTCCCCATAGCCAATGTCACTTGGTATCAGTTTCAGCAACTGGAGCTATGAGTATGAAGAAGCGTGAGTTTTGCAACTTACGCCAGGGAAATCGTACTGTGGGGCAGTACGTGGATGAGTTCACCAAGCTAGCTCGCTACGCCCTAGATGATGTGGCCACAAATGCCGCGAAGCAGGAGAAGTTCATGGAAGGGCTGAATGATGAGCTGAGTATGCAGTTGATGGTGGCAACATTCACTAACTACCAGGAGTTGGTAGACAGGGCCCTCATGATTGAAGGCAAGAAGCAGCAGATAGAGAGCCGCAAAAGGAAGTATGGATAGGGGAAGTACAATTCTGGAGCTCAGCAGAAGCCTCGCTTTACCCCTAACTTGGGAGGTTATACACATAACCATGGAGGCCATACTCATAATGGAGGAAGCACACATAACCATAGTGGCCCTAATAATGGAAATGGGAATGGAGCAAGCAGCAGCCATAACCATTCCAACCCAGCAACACCCGCTAAGAAGGACCTGAGTCATGTCACCTGTTACAAGTGCGGGAAGACTACACATTATGCCAATGATTGTTCTGAGTTGAAGAATGGAAATGGAAATGGAAACTCTGGGAAGAAGTCTAATCCCTTCACCAGAGGTCAGGTGAACCACATCAACGTGGAGGAGGTTGAAGATCAGCCTGACGCGGTGATTGGTAAGTTTTTGATTAAGTAATTTACCGCTCTCGTTCTTTTTGACACTGGTGCATCGCATTCATACATATCAACGGAATTTGTGGACAAGTTTAAGTTGCCAACCTTAGCCCTTAGGTCACCCATGATAGTAAGCTCGCTAGGAGCAGAGTATATGGCCAGTCGATGGTGTGATTGGTTACCATTAACCGTTGGTAGCCACGTTTTCCCCTCGGACCTAATAATTTTGGAGTCACAAGGATTGGATATAATACTAGGCATGGATTGGCTATCAAAGTATGGACGAAACATCGACGGTGCTAGTAAGTCAATTTTAACTCACCACCCCGAAGGGAAAGAGGATCAAGTATGTATCTAGGCATGTGCCAAGGAGGACCCAAGTGAATTCCCTCACGGGAGTTGTTCAGGAAGAAGTGCCTGTTGTGAAGGATTACCCGGATGTATTTCCAGAGGAACTACCAGGCATGCCGCCAGATCGAGACATAGAGTTTTTGATAGAACTATTGCCAGGCACCGGACCAATATCAAAGAGACCGTATCGGATGCCCGCAAATGATTTGGAGGAAATTAAGAAGCAGATTAAGGAGCTATTGGAGAAAGGTTATATCCGACCAAGTTCATCACCGTGGGGAGCCCCAGTGCTCTTAGTTGATAAGAAGGATGGATCTTTGAGAATGGTTGTTGATTATCATGCATTGAATGAGGTGACGATCAAGAACAAGTACCCACTACCAATGATTAATGATCTGTTTGACTAGCTGCAAGGAGCTAAAGTATTCTCCAAGATCGATCTTGAATCAGGATAACACCAGTTGAAGATCCGAGAACAGGATATACCTAAGACATCTTTTACCACAAGGTATGGGCTATATGAGTACACTGTCATGTCCTTTGGATTGACTAACGCCCCTGCCTATTTTATGAGTATGATGAATAAGGTGTTCATGGAGTTCTTGGATAAGTTTGTTGTGGTGTTCATTGATGACATATTGGTGTACTCAAAGAATGAAGAGGAACACAAGGAGCATATACGACTAGTGATGTCTACTATGCAACCTTCTTCTTGTAGACGTTGTTGGGCCTCCAAGTGCAGAGGTTTGTAGGACAGTAGCAAATTTCCCTCAAGTGGATGACCTAAGGTTTATCAATCCGTGGGAGGCGTAGGTTGAAGATGGTCTCTCTCAAACAACCCTGCAACCAAATAACAGAGTGTCTCTTGTGTCCCCAACACACCCAATACAATGGTAAATTGTATAGGTGCACTAGTTCGACAGATATGAGTATTTGTAATCTGAAAATATAAAAACAACAAGGTAACTAATGATAAAAGTGAGCGTAAACGGTATTGCAATGCTAGGAAACAAGGTCTAGGGTTCATACTTTCACTAGTGCAAGTTCTCTCAACAATAATAACATAATTGGATCATATAACTATCCCTCAACATGCAACGAAGAGTCACTCCAAAGTCACTAATAGTGGAGAACAAATGAAGAGATTATGGTAGGGTGTGAAACCACCTCAAAGTTATCCTTTCTGATCGATCTATTCAAGAGTCCGTAGTAAAATAACATGAAGCTATTCTTTCCGTTCGACCTATCATAGAGTTCGTACTAGAATAACACCTTAAGATACAAATCAACCAAAACCCTAATGTCACCTAGATACTCCAATGTCACCTCAAGTATCCGTGGGTATGATTATACGATATGCATCACACAATCTCAGATTCATCTATTCAACCAACACAAAGAAGTTCAAAGAGTGCCCCAAAGTTTCTACCGGAGAGTCAAGACGAAAACGTGTGCCAACCCCTATGCATAAGTTCACGAGGTCACGGAACTCGCAAGTTGATCACCAAAACATACAACAAGTGGATCACATGATATCCCATTGTCACCATAGATAAACACGTGCAAGACATACATCAAGTGTTCTCAAATCCTTAAAGACTCAATCCGATAAGATAACTTCAAAGGGAAAACTCAATCCGTTACAAGAGGGTAGAGTGGGAGAACATCATAAGATCCAACTATAATAGCAAAGCTCGTGATACATCAAGATCGTATCACCTCAAGAACACGACAGAGATATATCAAACACATAGCTACTGGTACATACCCTCGTCCTCGAGGGAGAACTACTCCCTCCTCGTCATGGAGAGCGCCAGGATGATGAAGATGGCCACCGGAGAGGGATTCCCCCCTCCGGCAGGGTGCCGAAATGGGTCTAGATTGGTTTTCGGTGGCTACGGGGGCTTCTGGCGGCGGAACTCCCGATCTATTCTGCTCTCTCATGTTTTTAGCGTACATGGACATATATAGGCGAAAGAAGTCGGTCAGGGGAGCCACGAGGGGCCCACGAGGGTTGGGGCGGTCCCAGGGGATAGGGCGCGCCTCCCTGCCTCGTGGCTTCCTCGAAGCTTCCCTGACGTCTACTCCAAGTCTCCTGGGTTGCTTCCGTTCCAAAAATAACTCTCCCGAAGGTTTCATTCCGTTTGGACTCCGTTTGATATTCCTTTTCTTCGAAACACCGAAATAGGCAAGAAAACAACAATTTGGGCTGGGCCTCTGGTTAATAGGTTAGTCCCAAAAATAATATAAAAGTGTTTAGTACAGCCCATAAACATCCAAAATAGGCAATATAATAGCATGAATACTTCATAAATTATAGATATGTTGGAGACGTATCAGCATCCCCAAGCTTAATTTCTACTCATCCTCGAGTAGGTAAATGATAAAAGAAATAATTTATGAAGTGTGAATGCTAGCAGGTGCACAAGTTGGATCAATGATAATTTCAATCACCTTTTCTAGCATCATTATATGTCATAACAATGGCTCATATCATAAAGCTTCTCATGATCAAGTAACGAGCTATTCACATGTTAAAGTATAGATCATAAACTTTCTTGAAAACTAACAAACCATGTTATTAGTCATCAAACAATTACAATTCATCTTATTTTTAGGAAGGGTCTATTTCAGAGCTTTGATTCAGCAAACTTCACATACTCAACTACCATTTAGTCTTTCACAATTGCTAACACTCATGCGATATTTGTGGGTTCAAAGACATAGAGAAAGATAGGGGCTTATAGATTCGCCTCCCAACCTTTTACCTCAAGGGTAATGTCAACAATAATAGTTCATGATGCCTTACATCCAATTGGATATATATATATATATATATATATATATATATATATATATATATATATATATCAGGATCTTTCCAACACAATGTGTTTGCGAAAGGATAAAATGTAAAAAGGAAAGGTGAAGATCACCATGACTCTTGCATAAGGTATAAGACAAGAATAAAAGATAGGCCCTTCGCAGAGGGAAGCAGAGGTTGTCATGCACTTTTATAGTTGGATGCACAAAATCTTAATGCGAAAGAACGTCACTTTATATTGCCACTTGTGATAGGGACCCTTATTATGCAGTCCGTTGCTTTTATTGCTTCCACATCACAAGATCGTATAAAGCTTATTTTCTCCACACTAATAGATCATACATATTTAGAGAGCAATTTTTATTGCATGCACCGATGGCAACTTACTTGAAGGATCTTACTCAATCCATAGGTAGGTATGGTGGACTCTCATGGCAATACTAGTTTAAGGGATGTTTGGAAGCACAAGTAGTATCTCTACTTGGTGCAAAGAATTTGGATAGCATGAGGGGGAAAGGCAAGCTCAGCATGTTGAATGATCCATGACAATATACTTTATTTCAGATATAAGAAGACATAACCCATTACGCTGTCTTCCTTGTCCAACATCAACCTTTTAACATGTCATATTTTAATGAGTGCTCACAATTATAAAAGATGTCCAAGATAGTATATTTATACATGAAATCTCTCTTCCTTCAATATTCTTTTATGAATTGTTCAAGTGACCAATACAATGTTTGCTAACCTTCAATAAATTTACCACCTCTACTTCTTATATGTGAAGTCATCACTCCCCATGGGATAAGCATATGAAACATATATAATTTCAGATTGATGATATTCGCTCATTCAACTATTTACTCATAGGATATAAGTGAAGCACATGAGTAAATGACAAACTACTCCAAAAAGATATAAGTGAAGATCAATGAGTAGTTAAATAATTATTTAGCTACGTGAAGACTCTCCCATTTAATAATTTCAGATCTTGATATTTTATTCAAATAGCAAGCAAAACAAAATAAAATGACATTCTAAGAATAGCAAACATCACGTGAAGAAGCAAAAACTTAGGATCAACCGATACTAACCGATAGTTGTCGAAGAAGAAAGGTGGGATGCCAACCGGGGCATCCCCAAGCTTAGACGCTTGAGACTTCTTGAAATATTATCTTGGGATGCCTTGGGAATCCCCAAGCTTGAGCTTTTGTGTCTCCTTAATTCCTCTCATGTAGAATTCACAGTACAGAGGACGCCACACCAACTCACAGCCTTAGAGCAAGTTGGATACTCCGGCAGGTAGCCAAAATTGGCGAGGACCTCTTAAATTGGGAGGCCGCAGAAAGCCAACCCGGGGACACCAGTACCGTTCTCACAGTCTTCGAGACTTTCGCATCAAACAATATGCGAAAAAGAACACTCCGCAACCTCACCGAAGTCTATCAAGTTGCAACAATAAATCCATGGAGCGACACTGCCATTACTTTCAACGCAAGTGATGAACCTAGATTCCGAACAGCCCGAGCACCAGCCGCATTGGTCCTCAGTCCCATAGTGGACGGCTTTCGCCTTCCCAAGGTGCTCATGGATGGAGGCAGCGGACTGAACCTCATTTATGAGGAGACCCTTCAAAAAATGGAAATAGACCGGAACCGCGTCGAGCGAAGCAGCACAACCTTTAGAGGAATAATCCCCAGTCGGGAAGCACGCTGCACGGGAAAAATCACACTAGATGTGGTGTTCGGCACGCCAGATAATTACAGGTCCGAAGAAGTCACGTTCCAGGTGGCCCCGTTTAAAAGCGGACATCACGCCTTACTAGGGCGGGAAGCATTCACAATCTTCCAGAGCAAACCCTAAACAAACTAAAAAACACCTAAAAGCGGAGCAAGATTCCTCCCGCCAGCAAGGGTCAAGGTCCACCATGCCTCACACCGAAGACAAGGTGGACAACCGCCAGCACCGGCGGGAGGCAGAGAAAGCCTAAGTTTTTTTATCAGAGAGGAGGTGGCGGCTGAGTTTTCTTCTTCGTTACCGAAGCTGCCCATACGCAAGAAGAGATTAGTAGTAGAGATTCTTTCTCATGGGAACCGGCGGGCTAAGCCTTAATTTCTGTCACGCAACAAGAATTTGTGAGTAACACTACTAGTTTCTTCTCCGTGCCAAATGTGTTTTTGAGTCGTCCTCGTTATTATGAGTATTTGTGCAGACAATCTATGGTTCTTCGTTGAAACTTTGATTGCGAGAGGAACAACTAAATATACATGTGAGTTTTGCTTGGGATAACAAAGACCCGTTCTTGCCGGCAGGCAGGGCCATCACTAGCATTGTGGAGGCCCTAGTGCGATTGAGGCACAATGAACATGGAAAGAGTATCATATATACTTTTAACAATATATATCGTATATCATGAAAAATATAAAGGCGTAAACATAAAAAAACATAATTTTAGTTCACAAATGAAGTCTTAGTACACCACCTATATGTGATTATATGATGCATACAATGTACTCAATTATAAATAAATATTAAATAAATACAAAGTGATGAAGCGCGGTGAGGAGGGGGCATATGCCCCTTGTCCATGTTAATTTTTTGTTTTGTAGATCAATTTTTTAAATTTATTTAAGTAATATATTAGGCTCTTATCTAAGATGGGCCTAGGCCACCGCACCTTTTGTCATGGCCTAGGGCCGGGATCCCATATTTGACACACTTTGCATCAAATTGGCGACCTGACGCATAGAGAGGGACCTGACTGGGCTGACCCATCGAGTTCTACCGCGGGATGAAAAATATAGCAAAAACAAATTGGCGACGCGAGCGACCCAGGAATTGAACCAAAGGCGGTCTGCGAACTATCACACACTACTAGCCACTCAAGCTAACTAGTACTATTGTTATTAAGGCAGTGCATGGCTTGAAGAACGAACCATAGATGTAGAACCGGAATGATATACTGTAGTGCACCGGAACCAGTGATGAACTGAAAGTAGCTATTGTAGCGAATCTGAGTTACTTACTGGACTTAACATTTTTTTAATGTATATTTTCAAAAATTACCAACATTTCTTGAATTCCCGAAGAAAAAAATGGAAGACCCGGACATTTTTTGAATATGTGAACAAAAAAAATTGAAAAATCAGAAAAATGGAACGAAAAATATTGTTTTTTGAAAAACACAAACCATTTTTTGAATTTGTGAACAAATTATGAATTCTGAACAAATGTTGAAACCGCGAACATTTTTTGATTTTTTTTAAATATTTGAAACATGGAACATTTTATGATAATTGGAACAATAATTTGAAACTGTGAACATTTTCTGAATTTATGAACAAAAACTTGAAAACGGAACATTTCATGAAATTCCGAACAATTAGAAATCACGAACATTTTTCAAAATTCGCAAACATTTTTTGAAGTTCTGACCAAAATTTGTAATCACGAAGTAATGGAACATTTCACAAAATTCCGAACAAAATTTTGAAATCGCGAACATTTTTTGAAATTCTTGAACATATCCTGAAATGCGAACTGTTTTAAATTTCTGACCAAAATTTGAAACCACAAACATACATGATTTTTTAAAAAAATTAGTAAAATTTTAACTTGTGAACAATAAAAAAAGGAAACCTATTTTGGAATTGCCGGACATTTTTTCAACTTGTGAACAAAATCTAAAGACAAGATTGTTTTTGAAATTCCTGTACATGTTTTGGTACTAGAATGTTTTTTTGAATATATGAACAAAATTCCTATGCACTTTAAAGGATGAATATTTTTTGAAAATCTAGTTTTAAAAATAAATCCCAAAAAAATTAAAGGAAGATCAACTCAAAAAGAAAAAAGAAAAAAGAAAAGGAAAAAGAAACCAAAAGGTGAAAAGAAAAAAGAAACATAAAATAATAAATAAACAAATAATCAAAAAGGTAAAAAGTAAAAAATAAAAACAAAAAAACAACAACGGGAAACCAGATAAAATCATTCAGGAAGGTCCTGAAATTAGAAAAACGGAGTTTGAACGTTCTCAAAACCAGGGGGAGCTATCAATGCTATTCAGGTCCATCCCGTGTAGTGATGGTTAGCGTTTGGTCCGGAGATCACGGGGGCGATTGTGCGGCGATCGAGATCTGGCGAGCGGTGCTCGAGGGTTCCTCGATCTTGCCGTCCTGGATCCATCCCTCGTTCCCGTACGAGTGTTCGTGTAGCCTCCTTCCCATCCCACTATAAGCCTTCCCCGTGCTCCCTAGGGCTCGGGGTCATACACCACCAACAACCCTAGGAGGAGGAGGGGGCGGGAGGGGGAAGGAGACAAGAAGATGGAAGGAATTGCAGGCATGTTGAGGGATCTAAAGTTGTCGAAGGAGGAGAAGAAAGGAGTAAGAGTCAGATGCTCGCTGAAGGAGAAGGGAAAGGATTGGATGCTGCAGACGGTAGGCAAGGTCATGTTGGAGAAGCTAGCTCATCCAGATGCCATCTGCCTAACCCTAGGCAAAGTCTGGTGCCCGATCAAGGGAATAGATTGTAAGGAGATAAGGGTGAATCAATTCCTATTCACGTTCCACCAGGAGTCGGGGAAGAGGAAAGCGCTTGAGGACGGGTCGTGGATGTTCGATAAAGATTTAATGGTGGTGGAGGAGTATGTACCAAAGAAGCGGCCCGAAGACTATGAGTTCCACCATATTCCAATCTGGGTTAGGATTTACAACTTGCCTCTTTGTATGATGAATGGGGACTCTGCGGAGGACATAGGCAACATCATCGGTGAGTTTGTCGAAGTGGATACAGGAGAAGACGGGAGTGCTATGGGGAGGTTCTTGCGGGTTAAAGTCCATATGAGGATAGACAAACCACTCATGTGTGGCTTCACATTGGAGGATGAAGAGAAGCAGAAAGGAGGGAAGAAGATGGAGAAAGGAAAGGTTGGAGAGGTGGAAGAAGAAGATGACAGAGACTGGTGCAGATTTGAGTATGAGTATCTCCCGGATTTCTGCTTCACATGTGGGATCATAGGGCATGGAGATAAGGACTACTTGATCAAGATGATTAAGGGAGAGAAGCGGCAATATGGAAGATGTCTTAAGGATGACCTGGGCCATAGGAGAGGAGCATCAGAGGGGGTGGCATGGAGGGGTGGGGCTAGGAGTGGGGGAGCAGCCAGGAGCTATGGATATAGTCGATCAGGAGGGCGCTCAGGAAGTGGGAGTGATAGTCTAACTTGGAGGAAAAGTGACTCCAGGTCTAGTGATGGCGGCCGGGGTAAAAACGAAGGAGGGGAGGAGGTCACTAGCCCTAATAAGCAGCAGAATTTTCTAAGCAAAACTGGTAAACGGAGGAAGCTCGAGTTGGGGATGGTAGTTTGCAGAAGGCAGAGGAAGAGGCGGGGAAGGGAGACAGCGCTGGTGCCCGGGTGGAGGCTGGTAGCAAAGACGCGGTCATGACTATTGCAGAGGTGGGTGAGGGAGTCTTGGATTAGGGGGTGTCTGGATAGCCGGACTATACCTTCGGCCGGACTCCTGGACTATGAAGATGCAAGATTGAAGACTTCGTCCCGTGTCCGGGAGGGACTTTCCTTGGTGTGGAAGGCAAGCTTGGTGATACGGATATGTAGATCTCCTACCATTGTAACCAACTTTGCGTAACCCTAACCCTCTCCGGTGTCTATATAAACCGGAGGGTTTTAGTCCGTAGGACAACATATAGAACAACAATCATACCATAGGCTAGCTTCTAGGGTTTAGCCTCTCCGATCTCGTGGTAGATCTACTCTTGTACTACCCATATCATCAATATTAATCAAGCAGGACGTAGGGTTTTACCTCCATCAAGAGGGCCCGAACCTGGGTAAAACTTCGTGTCCCTTGCCTCCTGTTAGCATCCGGCCTAGACGCACAATTCGGGACCCCCTACCCGAGATCCACCGGTTTTGACACCGACATTGGTGCTTTCATTGAGAGTTCCTCTGTGTCGTCGTCATTAGGCTTGATGGCTCCTACGATCATCAATAGCGATGCAGTCCAGGGTGAGACCTTCCTCCCCGGACAGATCTTCGTCTTCGGCGGCTTCGCACTGCGGGCCAATTCACTTGGCCATCTGGAGCTGATCGAAAGCTATGCCCCTGGCCGTCAGATCAGATTTGGAAGTTTAAACTACATGGCTGACATCCGCGGGGACTTGATCTTCGACGGATTCGAGCCACTGCCAAGCGCGTCGCACTGTCACGACGAGCATGATCTAGCTCTGCCGCTGAACGGTGCCCTGGAGGCCGCACCCGCATCGGCTTCGACCCTTAATTCGGAGCCAACTGCGCCGATCGAGGATGGGTGGTTGGACTCCGCCTCGGGGGTTGCGATCCCAACGGCGATCGAGCCGAACACCAGCCCCGCACTCCGCGAGACTCGTGACTCCAAGGAGCCGGACTCCTCTCCGGACTCCGAACCCTCCGCGCCCCTGCCGATCGAATCCGTTTGGGCGCCGATCATGGAGTTTACTGCCGCGGACATCTTTCAGCACTCGCCTTTCGGCGATATTCTGAAGACACTAAAGTCTCTCTCTTTATCAGGAGAGCCCTGGCCGAACGACGGTCAGCAAGGTTGGGATACGGACGATGAAGAAATTCAAAGCCCACCCACCACCCACTTTGTAGCCACTGTCGACGATTTAACCGACATGCTCGACATCGACTCCGAAGACATCAACGGTATGGACGCCGATGAAGGAGACGATGAAGAACCAGCGCCTATTGGACCCTGGAAAGCCACCTTGCCATATGACGTATACATGGTGGACACACCAAAAGATGACGACGAGGAGCGGAAGGACGCACCGAAGGCTTGTTCCCTCGAGAAGCAGTCAAAGCAGCGACGCAAGCGCCGCCCAAAATCCCGCCTCGACAGAAATAACGATCACACAGACCCAGCATCGGAGCAGGGCAGACCGCTGCCGGACAACAGCAATCCAGATAATCAAACCGAACAAACAAATTCTATCAAGGATAATGGTCCGGACGACATAACGCCGGACAGGCACCCGGAGTAGCAGAATGCCCGTAAAAGGCTTGTTGCCACCGCGAGGAGTCCTAAAATGTAGAAGCAAAGGCTCAAGGCCGCGCAAGACACACTCCAAATCAGATGGAGTAAAATACTCAACACAACAGCGAGGTACGGCGACAATCGCCCGCCAAGAGCTACCCAAAGCAGAAGCTGCTACCTGAATTCGATGAGGAGGCCTCAGACCCCCACAACCAGATATCAAAGTAGCCACCTGGCTGGATAGACGGCCCCTCTACCAACACTGAGCTGCATACAACGCCACTCACAATACAACACGCCACCCATGCGAGGGCTCGCACCCAAAGGACGGCGCAACAAGATCTATCTATGGACCATGCAAGCGCGCCCCAGCATACAATGCAACACAACAAACATCCAAACAACGTGGTACACCCAGCTACAGGGGTGCTGCACCCCCCCTATGTTTCACCGATGAGGTGCTGGACCATGAATTTCCGGAGGGATTCAAACCCGTAAACATAGAGACATACGACGGAACAACAGACCCTGGGGTCTGGATTGAGGACTACATCCTTCATATCCATATGGCTCGAGGAGATGATCTCCACGCCATCAAGTACTTACCCCTCAAGCTCAAAGGGCCAGCTCGTCACTGGCTTAAAGGCCTCCCCGAAAGCTCCATTGGAAGTTGGGAAGAGCTCGAAGACGCCTTTCGGGCAAATTTTCAAGGGACTTATGTCCGACCTCCGGATGCGGACGATTTGAGTCATATAACTCAACAACCCGGAGAGTCGGCCCGAAAGCTTTGGAACATGTTTCTTACTAAAAAGAACCAGATTGTCGACTTTCCGGATGCCGAAGCCTTGGCAGCTTTTAAGCATAGCGTCCGTGACGAATGGCTCGCCAGACACCTCGGCCAAAATAAGCCGAGAACGATGGCCGCATTAACAAGCCTCATGACCCGCTTTTGCACGGGTGAGGACAGCTGGCTAGCCAGATGCAGCACCAGCGACCCCAGTACATCTAAAGTTAGAGATGGAAACGGGAAATCACGGCGCAACAGCAATAACAAACGCCGAAATAAATAAGACAACACGAAGGGCACGGCAGTAAACGCCGGATTCAAAAGCTCTTGGCCAGGTCAAAAGCCGCCCTCTAAAGGCACCAGGGATGAACTGTCCAGCCTCAACAAAATTCTGGACCAAGTATGTCAGACCCATAGTACCCCTGGTAAACCTTCTAATCATACCCACAGAGAATGTTGGGTCTTCAAGTAGTCCGGCAAGCTCAACGCCATACACAAGGGGAAGGATACACCAAGTGAAGACGAGGACGAGCCTCCCAGGCAAGACACTGGGGAACAAAAGAAATTTCCACCATAAGTCAAAACAGTAAACGTGTTACACGTGATCAAGGGAAAAAACAACGCGGCACCCCCAGGAAAATATACCCAAGTGCCTGTCACCGCGAAGTCCTGCCACTGGTCGTCTCAACCGATCACTTTCAACCATCGCGATTACTCAGCAAGTATCCGACGCGCAGGATGGGTTGCCCCGGTATTAGACCCAGTAATTGGCGGATATCACTTCACACGAGTCTTGATGGACGGTGGCAGCAATCTAAACCTAATATATCAGGATACAATCCGCGGGATGGGGTTAGACCCAACAAAAATTCGCCATAGCAATACTACCTTTAAAGGAGTAATGCCAGGCCCAGGGGCTCGTTGTACGGGCTCCCTCCTACAACAAGTTATATTCGGCTCCCCCGATAACTTCCGTCGTGAGCATTTAACCTTCCACATCGCTCCATTCCAAAGTGGCTATCAAGCACTGCTCGGACGCGAAGCTTTCGCTCGCTTTAATGCAATACCACACTACGCCGCCCTCACACTCAAGATGCCCGGTCCATGTGGCATCATTTCAGTGAACGGAAATATCAAGCGATCTCTGCGCGCCGAAGAGAGTGCGGCTGCCTTGGCAGCCGCACACTAAAGGCGCCCGGACCAGCGAAAGCATCCAATAGGTCGTCAAGAACTCAGACACAACTAATCAAGTCCAGCGCCGCTATTTATACCGAATAAATGGTCACACCCCTATTTGTCAATGCAAGGGGCTCAACGCGCACAGACAAGTGGCAATTTCTTCTCATCTTGAATTATACATGGTTTCTTTAAAAACTATCTTTTTGCACGACAACTTTTTCACCTAAATTCCTCTCTTTTACAGACGATCATCGTGCTACACCCGTCCAGGATACGGCACAACGGAGACACAGGCGCAGACGTGCAGCAGGGACCCGCTCCAAGGATTCTTTTTTGATTAAGACCCTACGTAAACCTTTTTTACTGTCTCTTGTTGATGCATATCCACCGTTGAGAAGGATGCTGACGTCTTGGCATGTGGCCATGCTAGAAAAATGCACATACCTGGACACAAGGGGCTTCTTACAAAGGCCATTATTTAGGCCCGGTTTATACCACAAAGACCAAATACCTTAGGGAGTGTTCGGCGTCGCAAGTTTGGCCCTATATGCATCAGCTCCGAATCATTGTCTTTGGTCAAATGTTGGGTTTGCCCGGCTCCTGTGTTTTGGTGCCATACGTTCCGCTTTACCGGCTAAGGTAGCACCAGGAGAACTACTGTGATTGTGCCCTGGTTCATCCGGACGAGCACCTCAGTAGAGAAAGCCGAAAACTGACTGTCATGATATAGCGTGAGACTGGTCAACCACTCGATGACCTGTTGGAATGTTAGAATTCCTCTGCCTTAACGAAGGGCCGTTTCCCGACCAGGCATGTACGCACCCCGGGATCGGGAGAGTGCGGAGCCACCAGGGGCTATCTAGTAGCCCCACTATCAAACTCCTATGGCTAAGTGAAAGTGCTAAAGCATTATAGCCCGGTTGCCTCGCTCGCTCCGCTATCACCTCCTTAATAGGACCAAGACGTTGGGTTAAGTGTGAACGCGTGTTTTTTGCGAGCACCTCCGCATTATATGCGTGGGGGTTGAAGCCGACGGCTGCAATCTTTCAGGTTATACACATGTATACATAAACGGCCGCCCAGGAGGCATCATATTACTTTCAGGCAAAAGTATAAAAATAGCCTTATAAAGATTTATAAAAGCATTTCGCTTACAATGAGATTACATATCACTCGAACATAATATTTTTTGAGCACTGGGTCTCTATCAAACGAGCACCCTCAAGAACTTCTTCAAAGTAGTGCTTAGCAGCCATTCGACCTATGGCCGAATCCCGCGTTGCAACAGTGGTAGCATCCATCTCCGCCCAGTATGCTTTAACACGGGCAAAGGCCATCCGTGAGCCCTCTATGCACGCCGACCTCTTCATCGCATTAATGTGCGGCACCACGTCAAGGAACTGCTGCACCAAGCTGAAATAGCCGTTCGATTTTGGCCTTTCCGGCCATAGCTGATCCACAACAGACCTCATGGCGAGTCCGGACAACCTATTCAGTTCGGCCCATTCGGCTAATTGGTCAGTCAATGAAAGCGGACGCTCGGGAGAATGGAATTGTGCCCAAAACAGCTGGTCCACTTCACGGTCCGTCTGACCCTGGAAGTACTTGGCCGCATCGGCAACGCTCGCCGCCAAATCCATATACACATCCTTCGAACTCCACAGCCGATCCAGAGAGGCATACCGTGGATCTCCGAACTTCCTCCGCAACATAAAGGATTTCCCAGCTACAATATCCTCGGCTTCTCGCAGCTCCTCCTTCTTCGCCCTCATAGCAGAGCGGATGTCTTTTCTTGTCGGAGTAGCCTTCTCAAGGTCCGATGCCTTCGCTAGGTTTTCCTTTTCAAGAACCCGGCAACGGTCGGCGGCGGCTTTTAATTCTATGGCCATCTTGGCCATCTTATCTCGGCTCTCGCCATGCGCGGCCTTCTCGGCTTTCAACTCTTCGGCCGCCTTCAAAGCATCCGCATTACCAACCCTCGCTTGTTCCTTGGCTCGGGCAAGTTCTGCCCGCAGGGCTTCAACAGTGGCAGATCCATCTGCAGTCACAACATATTAAAGATACTGACATCATGTTGCTCTTACTATGTGGCATTTACCAGATAATGATACTTACCCTGTGCCTCGTCAAGCCTTTTGTTAACAAGCTCGATGTCGGCGTCTGCCGCATCCAACTGCCGTTTTAAATGGGCAAACTCGCTAGTCCGGCTAGCCACCGGAGCTTCCATCACCTGCACATCGAGGCAGTATGGTTATTACCTGGGAATATGATCCTCTGTTCGTTGTCGTTTCCGACGACAACCAGAGTCTCAGGGGCTACTATCTACACAGGGCACACCTAGCATGTATAGGACTATCATACATTATTTTACGTGCCTCAAAGCCTGCCAGTAGACTCATAAAAGCTTCATGCAATCCGCTTTCGGCGGACGAGATTCTCTCCATCACCGTATTCATCAGCACACGGTGTTCATCTGAGATGGCCGCTCGCCCCACCAAATCCCTCAAAACATCCGATCGCACACCAGACGGTGTTGGACTCTTTTTCCGCTCTCTTTGAGAGCCGGACACTGGGAGCTTTGGCGGTCAATGGGATTATCTTCTGGCCTCGCCGGACTCGGAGAGGCCCTCCGCGACGACACTTCGGGGTCGCCCGCTCCCGGAGCGGAGGAGTCCGGAGGAGGCGTTTCGCTCTCCATCATCTCTGGAAGAAGATCCCCCGAAGACGAGCTCATTTGAGAGGGGCTAAGGCCCCAACTGCAAAGATATATGCGGTGGTTATTTTCTCAGAAGAAAAAGATGGCATACATGTACTATTAAAGTATTTCGGGTCACTTACAACTCGCTGGAGAATTGATCCCCCCGCGGACCTTGTGCGGCAAAAGCACCCCCCAAGGTAGGACCCTCTGTGGGAGACTTCTTCTCCCATTTGGAAGCTTCGGCTTCCGAATCCCCGGGCGCAGTCCTTTTCCTCCTCCGGTCGTCTTCCTTCATGGAGACGCTCGCTCCCTCGGTTAGAATGGGCAGCGTTGGGGGCCCGTGTCCACCCGTATTATCCTCCCCGGTATCTTCCTTCAAGGGCTCCGGGCAAGGTGCGACCTGGAGCATCTTTTCCAATACCGGATTTTCCAAACCCTCAGGGAGGGGGGCCGAACACCGAATCAACTTCGCCTTTGTTAGCCAGTCCTGGTCAAAAAGCGAACTCTCAGAAATAACTTCGTAACAAATGAGAGATAGTACGTTTGGCTGGAAGATTCCTTACCTGTTCGACAGCGCGGTTATAGCTCAGGCCCACGTCCTCGGTGATTTCCGGACACTCTACCTGAGGTCCGAAGAATGACTTGTACATCTCCTCGTGCGTCAGGCCGAGGAAATTTTGAATGACACGCGGTCCCTTGGGATTGAACTCCCACAAGCGAAGAGGCCGGCGTTTGCAAGGCTGGACTTGATGAACCAGCATAACTTGTATTACCGCAACCAAACTAAAATCTCCATTGAAGAGATCTCGAATGCGGCTTTGCAGTATAGGCACGACCTTGGCTGGACCCCAGCTCAGACCTCTGCTGATCCATGACATCAGTTGTGGTGGAGGGCCCGAGCGGAAAACAGGGGCGGCCGCCCACTTGGCACTTCTAGGAGCCGTGATGTAGAACCACTCCTGGTGCCACAATTCAGACACCTCTGGAACGGAACCTTTGGGCCATGGAGCTCCCGTCATCTTGCATATTGAGGCACCTCCACACGTTGCATGTTGCCCCTCGATCATCTTTGGCTTTACTTCAAAGGTCTTGAGCCACATGCCAAAGTGAGGGGTAACCCGGAGGAAGGCCTCATACATGACAATAAATGTCGTGATATGAAGAAAGGAGTCCGTAGCTAGATCATGGAAATCTAGCCCGTAATAAAACATCAAACCCCTGACGAAAGGATCCAGAGCAAGGCCTAGACCTCGGAGGAAGTGGGAGACGAACACGACGTTCTCGTTGAGTTCGGGGGAGGGGACGGCCTGCCCTCGGGCAGGCAGCCGATGCAAAACCTCGGCGGTCAGATATCTGGCCTCCCTCAACTTTTTGATGTCTTCTTCCGTGACGGAGGAAGGCACCCATCGGCCTTGAAGGCTAGATCCGGACATGATTGAAGGTTTGGAGCACCTGACCTGAACTTTGGGTGTTTGAGCTTGAGGTGGGGGGAGGATTCGATTGAGCATGGGAGGAAAAAAATAAAAGCCTTGTCCCTTTATAAAGAGGGTGAATATCTAGCATCCTCTCCGTGGCCGTTTGGACTTGCCTATAGTCTAGGAGTCCTAGAAGCGGTTGGGTTACCCATGCCCATATTGATGAGAATCCCAGAATAAGGGGACACGATCTCTGCTTCGACGAGACGTGCCAAGGAAACCGCCTCACATGACACGCTGAGGTGGGACAATAAAACGATTCGAATAAAGGCTTGGTCGTGGTGCGATGTCACACTACGGAATACGTCAGCAGATTAGATTTGTGTAAATATTATTCTCTCTATGGCAATATGTGGAAACTTATTTTGCAGAGGCGGACACTATCTTTGTGTTCAAAATCTTCTATGAAGTACTTGGAGGAGGAACCCGCCTTGCAATGTTGAAGACAATCTGCGCGCCGGACTCGTCGTCATTGAAGCCTGGTTCAGGGGCTACTGAGGGAGTCCTAGATTAGGGGGTGTCCGGATAGCCGGACTATACCTTCGGCTGGACTCCTGGACTATGAAGATACAAGATTGAAGACTTTGTCCCGTGTCCGGGAGGGACTTTCCTTGGCGTGGAAGGCTGTCGGATGATGGGTTCCGGCAGACCCTTAAGGTTCGAACACTGGGGTGCGCGCGGAGATTACGCCTTCTACCTCCCCGTCTCACAAAGATCTAAACTACTGAAAGAACTGCACAAGAGACACAAGGTTTATACTGGTTCGGGCCACCGTTGTGGTGTAATACACTACTCCAGTGTGTGGTTGGTGGATTGCCTCCTGCGGCTGATGATGATGAATAATACAAGGAAGAACAACCTCGCAAGGGTATGTTCTTGGCTGGGGTGATGAACTGCTAGGAGGAGTTCAGTCACCTCTCTCTCTCTCACTCACTCTCTCTACTTTGCTCTCACTTGTCGACCGTCCGTTTGCTATGTGGGTGGCTGGTCCTATTTATAGAGGCCCTGGTCCTCTTCCCAAATATTTGAGCGGGAAGGGCGCCAACAATTGGCCAATTCGAAGGGGAACATCTAGTACACTTATCCTGACTAAAGTTGGTCTTCGCCTGCCAAAGGCTCTGTGGTGACGCCGTGTTGGGCTCCATGGTGACCTCCGTCTCGTAGTCCTCCTGGTCTTGGTCTCGTTGCACTGAAATGGCAACCTTTGCCTGATGCCTCGGTACTCCGTGGCTGCACTTGCCCCCTTTGCACCAAAGAGGAAAGAAGGACGATGCGCGCACTGGCGCCCGCCTGGCGCCCTGAGTCGTCATGGCTTGCGTCATGGGCACCTCGCGAGGTACCCTGCCTTGATCTCTCCGCCTCCTCGCGAGCCAGCCTGATGAGGCTGCGCCTGGGGATGCACCGTGTTGTCCGCCCCGCGAGGGTCTTGAGTCTTGTGTCGATGAAGATGGGCCGCACTGGGCCCCCTTTGAGCCACGCCGCAGGCCGCAGGCAGGCAAGTCTGGGGACCCCCGTTCCCAGAACGCCGACAGTAGCCCCCGAGCCCAAGGCGCGCATGGACTTGGCCGTGCCGAGAGGCGAAAGGGCAAGGGCGTAGCGCCGCGGGCCCTAATAGCCTGCGGCCTTGGGCGCCGTGTGGCGGTTGATGGGACGTGGGTGTCTCCACTTCCCCACGACGCCTCGGTGATCGTGCGAGTTGGACAAGTCCCTGCATGCAGATCGTGTCATGATTACATGTGATCATGGAGGCCGACGGTCGGCCTTCGCTGGCTATAAGTACGGCACGGCGCGTGCCCTTCCAGTCCATCTCTTGTTTTCTCCTTTGCCTCAATTCTTGCTCCGCCCTGGTGTGATGGCTCCATCGAGGAGGTACTCGGCTGCGGAGAAGGGGAAGGCCCTCTAGGTCGATCCTGCCTCTCCCCCGCCCCTGCGCGGTCGTGGGCGCCCTCGGAAGCATCCGGTGGCCGCCCCGGTAGCGTTTGGTGGTCATGGGGGCGGCCCCCAGTGCGGCGGCAGGCGAGCCACTGTGGCCGAGGGACGCGCCTGGGTTGCGCGCTCCCCCAGGCCGCGCTTTTGCGCTGCGCAGGTGCTGCCGAAGTTTGTCGTCTGGTCGGCGGAGCCGACTAGCGCCCGGCTCCAACTCCCTCGCTTCCTCCTTGGTGAACTCCTGGCCGGTGCTCCTGGTGGCCTCTGGCTCCAGGCGGAGGGCTGCTGCAGCAGGTCCTCATGGGCCGCGCTGGAGGTCTCCGCCAATGGGGCTTGGCCTTAACTCGTGGCTGGCAAGCGTTCGCCCGCGCTCGCGGCCTGGGGCACCGATGCACCCTGCACTTCAGGTTTGACGGCGACGCCACCCTCTATGTGAGGGTGTTTGGGGAAGATGGTCACCGCGCGGGGTGTTTCCCTGAGGACGACGACCGTGGCCGGGGGCCCCGCTCCGACGGTGATGGGGGAGATAGCGCCCGCGCGGATGGCGGCGCCCGAGACTCCCCAAGCTTCGTCAACTCTTCCTCAAGCGACTCCTCCAGCGGTGGCCGCAGTCAACCCCCGCGTCGTCGAGCTTGCTTGGGAGGTGGTGGCTCGTCCGCCTGCCGTCGTGCCCCGGTGAAGCGCGAGAGGGAGTCTTCCTAAGGCCCGGAGGCAGCCCGGGTCGCCTCCGCGGGCCGATGTGAGGAGGGCTGCGCCAGGCTCGTCCTTTCCTTTTCCTTTTGTTTCCTGTGTAAGACAAAACAACTGCATGGAGCCCCGCTGGGGCGTGTTGGGAATTATTGCCATTTTAGCCATTACCTTGATCTTATTTTTGTGCCTCTTAACTACACGCCTGTGCGTAGATAGTTCTTGACCCCTGCCGGGGGGGCGACCGACCCAGGCCCTGTGTGCGCGTCGCAGTGCCCGAGGGGCACGGACTAGAGGGGTGCTCCTGTAACGTGCCCGGGCCATGAAACCTTCCAGCGGCTAGAGCAGAGAACGCTCGCGAGGACGTTTGAGTACCATCCCTCGCGAGGTCGTTTATGAGAGAAACCAAAGCGAGGAGCGAAAATCGACGAACCACAAATCAGCAACAGCGATAACTTCAATAAGACTTCAAATGCAAGTAAACACGTCAATTGCGAAAAGCAAATGAAAAAGCCGCGTCCGGCACCTAATCTAATCTTTGACGTCTTCTCACCAGCGCGGAGCTAAGTGCTGCCACTGGGCGTGGGAGGGAGCCCCAGGGCCTGAGGCCGGCGCTCCTGAGACTCCGGGGCGTGTACGGCCCCACTCATTATTACGTGAGAGTGTCACGGGGCGGCGAGCTTCACAGGCATTGGCCTTCTTCACAGGCTCCGGGCCTTTCTTCTTAGAGGTAATAAACTTCACAGGCACTTGCCTTCTTCACAGGCTCCGGGCCTTTCTTCTTAGAGGTAATCAACTTCACAGGCACTTGCCTTCTTCACAGGCTCCGGGCCTTTTCCAAAAAAGGGATGGTCTTCACAGGCGTTCGCCTTCTTCACAAGCTGTGGGCCTTTTCCAAAAAGGGAAAGTATTCACAGGCGTTCGCCTTCTTCACAGGCTCTGGGCCTTTTCCAAAAAGGGAAAGTCTTCACAGGCGTTCGCCTTCTTCACAGGCTCTGGGCCTTTTAGGGGTAGAACCTCCGGAGGTGCTGGATGTTCCACGCGTTCTGGACCGGCTCCCCCTCTTGAGTCTCCAAGCGCACGGAGCCTGGCCTGGAAACATGAACAACCTTGAACGGGCCCTCCCACATGGGAGAGAGCTTGTGCAGCCCCTCCCTGGAGAGAACCCGCCTGAGTACGAGGTCTCCTACCTCGAGGGTCCTAGGGCGGATGTTGCGGCAATGATATCATCATAGCGCCTGTTGGTACCTTGCCACTCGCAGCGCGGCTTCCCAGCGGCGTTCCTCCCCCAGCACGAGGTCCATCCCCCGCATGGCGTCCTGCTGCGCCTCCTCGAACGCCAGGACCCGTGCGGAGCGACGCCTGACCTCGTGAGGAAGGACTGCCTCGGCTCCATAGACCAGGAAGAACGGGGTCTCCCCAGTCGGTTTGGTCGCGGTTGTGCGGATGGACCACAACACGGACAGAAGCTCATCGTACCATCCTCTGCCGCAGGCCTCCAGCTTCTTCTTGAATGTCCTGGTCTTGAGGCCTCTCAGGACCTCCGCGTTGGCTCGTTCGGCCTGCCCATTGCTTCGAGGGTGTGCCACCGAAGCGTAGCATATCTGCGTCCCAAGGTTAGCACAGTATGTTTTGAAGAGATTACTGGTGAACTACGAACCGTTGTCCGTGATGATGCGATTCGGTACCCCGAACCGGCTCACGATACCCCTGATGAACTTGACCGCGGAGCCAGCGGGGATGGTACGGACAGCCTCCACTTCTGCCCACTTGGTGAACTTGTCAATGGCGACGTAGAGGTAATGGTAGCCCCCTGGCGCCTGAGGGAACAGGCCCAGAATATCCAGCCCCCAAACTGCGAAGGGCCACGAGATGGGTATAGTCTGCAGGCCCCCTGCCGGTTGATGGATCTGCTTGGAATGAAACTGGCAGGCCTCACAAGCCTTTACCAATTCGATTGCGTTGTTAAGCGCGGTGGGCCAATAGAACCCACTACGGAATGCCTTGCCGACGAGGGTCCGTGATGATGAGTGGTGTCCGCAGTCTCCGCCGTGTATGTCCTTCAGTAGTTCCTTTCCTTGCTCCCTGGAGATGCAGCGCAGAGATACATCGTTTGGTCGCTTCCGGGAAAGTTCTCCATCTCTGATGTAGTATGCCGTGGCCTGCCGCGCCACACGCTCCGCATCCTCTTCCTTTTCCGGTAGGGCCCCTTGCGTTAAATAACTCCGGAGTTCTGCGATCCAGCACTCCTCCTGAGGTTCCATCGTCAGGAGCAGGCGTGCTCCTGAGGTCGGCCGGCAAACCGGGGCTCCCGAGGCTGGCGGCTGGGGGAGCTCCTCTCGAGACTGAGCGGTGTTTGATAACGTCGGCTGTGCTGAAGGTTTGAAGAGCCACTCTTCGAAGACGTCGGGTTCCTACGGCAATCGCCTGGATGCCCGCCCGACTATGTCATCAGCTTCCTGATTGGTGCCACGGGGCACGTGCTTCAGCTCCAGACCCCAGAACTGCTTTTCCATCCTGCGGACCTCCGCTAGGTAGGCCTCTATATGCTCGTCCTTCGGCTCGTACACCTTGTTGGAGAAGTTCACTAGGAGCTGCGATTCGCCCTTGACGGTGAGGCGTTTCACTCCCAGGGCTACTGCGGCCTTCAACCCAGCTATCAGTCCCTCATATTCTGCTATGTTGTTGGAGACCTTTTCACCTTGCTGGAAACAGAGCTGTACGGCATAGTAGAGCTTATCCTGAGTGGGTGATATGAGCACCGCACCAGCCCCCGCGCCGTGTCTGGAGAACGCCCCATCGAAGTACATGACCCAACCTTCCGGCGCCTCACTCCCTGGGAAAGGGACCGATCCTCGTTGTCCCTGAGGCCTGGTGCCTCCGCCCATTCCACTATGAAATCTGCCAACGCTGCTCCGTTGATGACCCTGGTTGTGCTGAACTCGAGCTGGAACGCCTGCAGCTCCATGTTCCACTCGGCGACCCTTCCGGCTGAGTTAGGGCTCCTGAGCACTCTCTCCAGGGGGTACGATGAGATGACTTTGATGGGATGAGCCTGGAAGTAGTGACGCAGCTTGCGCGAGGCTACCAGTAGCGCGAGGAGGAGCTTCTGAGGCATTGGGTACCGTGCCCTCGCGTCCCGTAACACCGTGCTAACAAAGTAGACGGGATGCTCAACAAGGCTGAGAGCATCTGGAGTCGCGGCGCCCTCGGGAGGTAAGGGCACCTCACGAGATGACGTGGCCTCGGGAGGTGGACCATCCGGGCGTGCGGCCTCTCCTGCCTCCGGTGCATTCTTCGGCAGCTGACCCTCCTCAACTACGGTTGTGGCTTCTGCAGGCTTTCCTTGTTCCCGTTTTGTCTTGCCTCGGGCTGCCGCTGCGGTCTTGACTTGGCGCTCCTCCCTAACCGCCACCAGGGTTGTGCTGGCGGAGTAGGGAGTGGCGGCGAGGTAAAGCAGCAGGGGCTCTTGAGGGCACGGAGCCACCATGATTGGGGACTGGTCAGGTGCCTCTTGAGATCTTGAAATACCTTATCTGCCTCTTCGGTCCATTCAAAGGGCCCCTTTTTCTTCATCAGCTGAAAGAAAGGCAGCGCTCGCTCCCCTAATTTGGAGATGAAGTGCCCTAGCGCGGTCACGCGCCCAGTGAGCTTATGCATTTCTCTGAGGGTCTTTGGCGGACTCATGTCCTCGACCGCCTTGACCTTCTCGGGGTTGGCCTCGATGCCACGATGGGACACGAGGAATCCCAAAAGCTTGCCTGAGGGGACGCCAAACACACATTTCTCCGTGTTGAGCTGCAGGTTTACTGCGTTGAGGCTCGCGAAGGTCTCCTCCAGGTCTTGTATCAGGGTCTTGGCCTCTCGAGATTTTACTACAATGTCATCAACGTAGGCTTCGACATTCTTTCCGAGTTGCGGGCCCAGGGTGATGTGCATCAGCCGCTGAAAGGTTGCCCCTGCGTTACACAGTCCGAACGGCATGCATGTATAGCAGTATACCCCGCACGGGGTTAAGAAGGCGGTCTTCTCAACATCTTCTACCGCCATCTTGATCTGGTGATACCCGGAGAAGGCGTCCAGGAAGCATAGCAGGTCGCACTCCGCAGTGGAATCGACGATCTGGTCGATGCAGGGGAGCGGAAATGGATCTTGCGGGCATGCCTTGTTGAGGTTGGTGAAGTCGACACACATGCGTTCCTTCCCCCCTTTCTTGGGCACAACGACAGGGTTGGCCAGCCAATCCGGGTATCGGACCTCGCGAATGACCCCAGCGGCTTCTAGCTTGCGGGTCTCTTGGACAATGAAGGCCTGCTTCTCCACGGACTGCCGCCTGGCCTTCTGCTTCACGGGGCGCACATTTGGGCACACGTTGAGGTGATGCTCGATGACACTCCTGGGGATCCCCGCCAGCTGATCGGGCTCCCAAGCAAATACCTTCTTATTCGCGCGCAGGAACTTGACCAAGGCCTCCTCCTGCTCAGGCTCAAGGTTGGCGCCTATGGTGAAAGTGGCACTGGAGGACCCGTCCTCGTCGACAGGTATCTGCTTGGTTTCTGCCTTGTCCTGGGTGAACAACTGTTTCTTCTTGGCGGGCGCAGCCCCTTTGGGCTCAGGGGTCTCCGCGTTGACGGGCGGTGCCGATGCCGCCGTCTTGAAGGCGAGCTTGAGTACTCGCAGGGCGTCCCCGGTGTCCCCGTGCACGGCGAGGGTACCGCTGCTCCCGGGCATCTTCATGAGGTTGTACGCCGGGTGCGTGGCGGCCATGAACTGAGCCAGTGCCGGGTAGCCGAGGATGGCGTTGTAAGGGAGGCCGATGGGGGCGATGTCGAAGTCGACCATCTCCGTGCGGAAGTTGTCGTAGGTGCCGAAGGTTACCGGGAGCCGGATCTGTCCCAGGGAGTCAGATGATCCGCCCCCGACGCCCGAGAAAGATCGTCTGGGTCGCAGCCGCTCCCGGGGTATGCAGAGGAGGTTGAAAGTCTCGACCAAAAGCACGCTAAGGCCCGCGCCGCCGTCAACGAGGGTTCTGGTGACGGCCACCTGGCAGATGGTGGGGGTGCACAATAGGGGGAGCGCGCCCGAGCCGACCAGGTTGGTGGGGTGGTCCTCCGAGCTGAAGGTCACGCCGACCTCGCGCGCCACCCGGTCCGAGGGAGCCCCCTGCCGTGTGGAAACGGCGCTAACCCGGCGGGCAAAAGGCTTGACGTGCTGACTCATGGGCGGCGCCTGCGAGCCGCCCAGGAGGGCCGCAACGACCGGAGGCGTCGATGTTGCGGTGCAGCTATTCTGCCGCGTAGGCAGATGCTGGGGGGTGCTTGCCGCTCGTTCCCCGTCGGGCCGGTGGCGGTGTTGACGGCGGGCAACGGGGGACAATGAGAACGCCCACCGGCGAGGGCCGCCGGGGGGACGCGAGCTCGATTGGCGCCATACATGGATGCGGCGGCCGGAGGAGGACGGAGCGATGGAAGACGGATTCCGGCGCACCCCCTACCTGGCGCGCCAAATGTCGGATGATGGGTTCCGGCAGAACCTTAAGGTTCGAACACTGGGGTGCGCGCGAAGATTACGCCTACTACCTCCCCGTCTCACAAAGATCTAAACTACTGAAAGAATTGCACAAGAGACACAAGGTTTATACTGGTTCGGGCCACCGTTGTGGTGTAATACCCTACTCCAGTGTGTGGTTGGTGGATTGCCTCCTGGGGCTGATGATGATGAACAATACAAGGAAGAACAACCTCGCGAGGGTATGTTCTTGGCTGGCGTGATGAACTGCTAGGAGGAGTTCAGTCACCTCTCTCTCTCACTCACTCTCTCTACTTTGCTCTCACTTGTCGACCGTCCATTTGCTATGTGGGTGGCTGGTCCTATTTATAAAGGCCCCGGTCCTCTTCCCAAATATTTGAGCGGGAAGGGCGCCAACAATTGGCCAATTCGAAGGGGAACATCTAGTACACTTATCCTGACTAAAGTTGGTCTTCGCCTGCCAAAGGCTCTGTGGTGACGCCGTGCTGGGCTCCATGGTGACATCCGTCTCGTAGTCCTCCTGGTCTTGGTCTTGTTGCACCGAAATGGCAACCTTTGCCTAATGCCTCGATACTCCGTGGCTGCGCTTGCCCCCTTTGCACCAAAGAGGAAAGAAGGACGCTGCGCGCACTGGCGCCCGCCTGGCGCCCTGAGTCGTCATGGCTTGCGTCATGGGCACCTCGCGAGGTACCCTGCCTTGATCTCTCCGCCTCCTCGCGAGCCAGCCTGATGAGGCTGCGCCTGGGGATGCGCCGTGTCGTCCACCCCGCGAGGCTTGGCCCCTCGCGAGGGTCTTGAGTCTTGTGTCGATGAAGATGGGCCGCACTGGGCCCCCTTCGAGCCACGCCGCAGGCCGCAGGTAGGCAAGTCTGGGGACCCTCGTTCCCAGAATGCCGACAAAGGCAAGCTTGGCGATACAAATATGTAGATCTCCTACCATTGTAACTGACTTTGCGTAACCCTAACCCTCTCTGGTGTCTATATAAACCGGAGGGTTTTAGTCCGTAGGACAACATATAGAACAACAATCATACCATAGGCTAGCTTCTAGGGTTTAGCCTCTCCGATCTCGTGGTAGATCTACTCTTGTACTACCCATATCATCAATATTAATCAAGCAGGACGTAGGGTTTTACCTCCATCAAGAGGGCCCGAACCTGGGTAAAACTTCGTGTCCCTTGCCTCCTGTTACCATCCGGCCTAGACGCATAGTTCGGGACCCCCTACCCGAGATCCGCCGGTTTTGACACCGACAGTGGGGGACAAGAATGGTGCCAAGTGTCAGAAGAATAAGGATAGTGAGCACAAGGGACAAGATGGCCCGAACAAGAGCCCGGGGGCGGGAGCGTTATAAGAAGAAAGGGAGTGATCGACCGATGGTGGAGAGTAACAAGGAGAGGGAAGCGATACTAGGGTTGAAGAGAGGAAGGGCGAATGGGGAGGGAGAGAAGGATGGAAAGAAGGGGAAGATGAACAAGGAGGGTATTGTTGTGGGAGAGGAGTCCTACACCTAGGTTGGGGTGACACTTGACGCAGAATCGGCCGGGTTGTCCGTGCAGCCCCGCCGAGCACAATGAAACTTATCGGTTGGAACTGTCGTGGTTTGGGAAATGGCCCGGCAGTTCGTAGCCTCCTCGAACTAGGGAGGCTGGAGGAGCCCGACGTTCTATTTCTAGCAGAGACGAATATGTCAGTGGAAGAGTTGGAGAGGTTCAGGTGGATGATAGGAATGGCGCACATGACAACATGGAGTTCGGAGGGAAGGAGTAGGAGGGTAGCTTTATTTTGGCGACGAGAAGTGGACATGTCATTGAGATCGTATGGCAGGAGGCATGTAGATGTGGATGTGAAGGAGGGGGGTGGTAGGGTGTGGAGACTGACGGGGGCCTATGGCGAGTTTGCTGCTGAAGGGAAGGTGGAGACTTGGAGAATGCTAAGGCTTCTGGGCCAACAACACCAGAGTAATTGGCCTTGGTTATTCTTGGGAGACTTCAACAAGATTATGTCCTGGGACGAGAAGGTAGGAGGGGTTGTTCATCCACAACGACTCATAGACAACTTCAGGCAAGCCCTGGAATCATGCGAGCTCTCTGATCTCGGATATGAGGGTGACAAGTTCACGTGGAGAAATCACAATAGGGAGATTGACACATACATCTGTGAGAGGCAGGATAGAGCTGTGGCTAATGCTCGATGGTGTCAGTGGTTTCCGGAGTTCACTGTCTTCGATGGCGTCCCTCGTCACTCGGATCACAGGCCGGTCATTGAGGCGTGGTGGCTGAAGGAGGAGGGGTGCAGTGAGCAGGTTCAAGCTGCTTGGGAAGAGGGATGTATGGGGGGAATTGGAGGTGTCTCGGATGGCTTACGGTGTGTAGCAAATAGGATGACGACATGGGGTAAGGAGGTGGACGGGGAGTTGGAGGAGCGGTTGAAACAGGCCCGTCATGCTTTAGAAACTACTATGAGGGCTCCGGTGAGTGAAGATAAAGTACGGGAGGAAGCAAAACTCAGATGCCATGTAGAGAAGTTGGAGGAGGAGAAGAATATAAAGGCAAAACAAAGATCACATGTGTCTTGGTTGAAGGATGGTAATAGAAGCATGCGATACTTTATGGCGGTGGCTTCATCGAGGAGGAAAGCAAATAGGGTGAAGAAGTTGATGAGGGAGAATGGATCAGAGGTGAAGGAAGGGGAGGAACTTAACAATTATGTTTGCTCTTATTTTCAGGAACTATTCTCATCGGCCCAAGGGAACCGAACTACGGAGCTTATTGATAAAGTTCAACCCCATGTCACGAATGCTATGAGAGCCATCCTTGAGGTGAAAGTGATGAGAGAGGAAGTGAAGGCAGTGCTTGACCATATTGGCGACCTTAAGGCACCTAGTCCGGACAGCATGCCCTCCATTGTGTACAAGAAACATTTGCATTTCATGGGGGATAAGGTGGTAGAGGAGGTGCTCACAGTCCTAAATGGTGGAGCAATGCCAGAGGGGTGGACCGACACCGTGGTTGTCTTGATCCCTAAAGTTAAAAACCCTAGTAGGATCAAGGATCTGAGGCCGATTAGCTTGTGCAACGTGGTTTATAAATTGGTGTCCAAGGTGATCTCCAACCGTCTTAAGTTGGTGCTTCCGGATATCATCTCTGACAACCAAAGCGCTTTCGTTCATGGGCGGTTGATTACAGACAATGTCCTTATTGCACATGAGATGTCACATTTCTTGATGAATAAGAAGAAAGGAAATGAAGGTATTGCAACAGTGAAGGCGGATATGAGTAAAGCCTATGACCGTGTGGAGCGGGACTTTTTGCGGGCTATACTTGTCAAGCTGGGGTTTGGGGCTCGATGGGTTGACTTGGTAATGAATTGTGTCACTACCATCAGATACCAGATCAAGATCAATGGAGGACTTACGGCCCAGTTTACCCCCTCTAGAGGCTTCCGGCAAGGAGATCCAATATCGCCCTACTTGTTTGGCATCTGCACACTAAAGGATTATCATCGCTGCTTCATGACGCCGAAGCCTCTGGCAAGGTGGGCGGTGTTAAGCTCTGTCGGACAGCGCCGGTCGTCTCACACCTACTGTTTGCCGACGACTCGATGCTCCTGCATAAGGCCAAGCAAGAGGAAGCCCAAGCATTGCGGGACATCTTGGATCTTTATAAAAACTGCTCCAGACAGTGCATTAACTTGGAGAAATCGGCAATTATGTTTAGTCAAACACGGGGAGTGAGGTAAAAGCTGCTGTGAAGGATGACCTTCACATTCAAAGCGAAGCATGGAACAAAAAGTACTTGGGATTGCCGGTTCATGTTGGAAAATCGAGGAAGAAGGCTTTTGCGTTTGTTAAAGAGGCTATGGCGGGAAGAGTCTATGGGTGGAAAGAAAAGCTTATCGCAAAACTAGGGAAAGAAGCACTGGTCACCTCGGTAGCACAAGCCATACCAACGTTTGCTATGTCATGTTTTTACCTCACTAAGTGTTGGGGAATGTAGCAGAATTTTAAAATTTTCTACACATCACCAAGATCAATCTATGGAGTCATCTAGCAACGAGGGAGAGGGGAGTTCATCTACATACCCTTGTAGATCGCGAGCGGAAGCGTTCAAGAGAACGGGGTTGATGGAGTCGTTCTCGTCGTGATCCAAATCACCGATGACCGAGCGCCGAACGGAAGGCACCTCCGTGTTCAACACACGTACGGTTGGGGAAGACATCTCCTCCTTCTTGATCCAGCAAGGGGAAGGAGAGGTTGATGGAGATCCAGCAGCACGACAGCGTGGTGGTGGAAGCAGTGGTGATCTCGGCAGGGCTTCACCAAGCTCCAACGAGAGGGAGAGGTGTTACGAGGGGAGAGGGAGGCGCCAGGGACTTGGGTGCGGCTGCCCTCCCTCCCCTCCACTATATATAGGGCCCCTAGGGGGGGCGCCGGCCCTAGGAGATCCCATCTCCAAGGGGGGGCGGCGGCCAAGGGGGGACTTGCCCCCAAGTCAGGTGGGGCGCCCCCCACCCCTAGGGTTTCCAACCCTAGGCATAGGGGGAGGCCCATGGGGGGCGCACCAGCCCACCAGGGGCTGGTTCTTCTCCCACTTCATCCCATGGGGCCCTCCGGGATAGGTGGCCCCACCCGGTGGACCCCCGGGACCCTTCCGGTGGTCCCGGTACAATACCGGTGACCCCAAAACTTTCCCGGTAGCCGAAACTGGACTTCCTATATACAATTATTCACCTCCGGACCATTCTGGAACTCCTCGTGACGTCCAGGATCTCATACGGGACTCCGAACAACTTTCGGGTTACCGCATACTAATATCTCTACAACCCTAGCATCACCGAACCTTAAGTGTGTAGAACCTACGGGTTCGGGAGACACACAGACATGACCGAGACGACTCTCCGTTCAATAACCAACAGCGGGATCTGGATACTCCATGTTGGCTCCCACATGCTCCTCGATGATCTCATCGGATGAACCATGATGTCGAGGATTCAAGTAATCCCGTATATAATTCCCTTTGTCAATCGGTACGTTACTTGCCCGAGATTCGATCGTCGGTATCCCAATACCTCGTTCAATCTCGTTACCGGCAAGTCACTTTACTCATACTGTAATGCATGATCCCATGACCAAACACTTGGTCACATTGAGCTCATTATGATGATGCATTACCGAGTGGGCCCAGAGATACCTCTGCGTCATACGGAGTGACAAATCCTAGTCTCGATCCGTGTCAACCCAACAGATACTTTCTGGGATACCTATAGTATACCTTTATAGTCACCCAGTTACGTTGTGACGTTTGGTACACCCAAAGCACTCCTACGGCATCCGGGAGTTACACGATCTCATGGTCTAAGGAAATGATACTTGACATTGGAAAAGCTCTAGCAGGCGAACTACACGATCTTGTGCTATGCTTAGGATTGGGTCTTGTCCATCACATCATTCTCCTAATGATGTGATCCCGTTATCAATGACATCAAATGTCCATAGTCAGGAAACCATGACTATCTGTTGATCAACGAGCTAGTTAACTAGAGGCTCACTAGGGACATGTTATGGTCTATGTATTCACACATGTATTATGATTTCCGGATAACACAATTATAGCATGAATAATAGACAATTATCATGAACAAGGAAATATAATAATAATCATTTTATTATTGCCTCTAGGGCATATTTCCAACAGTCTCCCACTTGCACTAGAGTCAATAATCTAGTTACATTGTGATGAATCGAACACCCATAGAGTCCTGGTGTTGATCATGTTTTGCTCGTGGAAGAGGTTTAGTCAATGGATCTGTGACATTCAGATCCGTATGTACTTTGCAAATATCTATGTCTCCATCTTGAACATTTTCACAAATGGAGTTGAAGCGACGCTTGATGTGCCTGGTCTTCTTATGAAACCTGGGCTCCTTGGCAAGGGAAATAGCTCCAGTATTGTCACAGAAGAGAGTGATCGGCCCCGACGCATTGGGTATGACTCCTAGGTCGGTGATGAACTCCTTCATCTAGATTGCTTCATGCGCTACCTCCGTGGCTGCCATGTACTCCGCTTCACATGTAGATCCCGCCACGACGCTTTGCTTGCAACTGCACCAGCTTACTGCCCCACCATTCAAAATATACACGTATCCGGTTTGTGACTTAGAGTCATCCAGATCTATGTCGAAGCTAGCATCGACGTAACCCTTTACGACGAGCTCCTCGTCACCTCCAGATACGAGAAACATATCCTTAGTCCTTTTCAGGTACTTTAGGATGTTCTTGACTGTTGTCCAGTGTTCCATGCCGGGATTACTTTGGTACCTTCCTACCAAACTTACGGCAAGGTTTACATCAGGTCTGGTACACAGCATGGCATACATGATAGACCCTATGGCTGAGGCATAGGGGACGACACTCATCTTTTCTCTATCTTCTACCGTGGTCGGACATTGAGCTGAGCTCAATTTCACACCTTGCAACACAGGCAAGAACCCCTTCTTGGACTGATCCATATTGAACTTCTTCAATATCTTATCAAGGTATGTGCTTTGTGAAAGACCTATGAGGCATCTCGATCTATCTCTATAGATATTGATGCCTAATATGTAAGCAGCTTCTCCAAGGTCCTTCATTGAAAAAACACTTATTCAAGTAGGCCTTAATATTGTCCAAAAGTTCTATATCATTTCCCATCAAAAGTATGTCATCCACATATAATATGAGAAATGCTACAGAGCTCCCACTCACTTTCTTGTAAACGCAGGCTTCCCCATAAGTCTACATAAACCCAAACGCTTTGATCATTTCATTAAAGCGAATGTTCCAACTCCGAGATGCTTGCACCAGCCCATAGATGGAGCGCTGGAGCTTGCATACCTTGTTAGCATTCTTAGGATCGACAAAACCTTCCGGCTGCATCATATACAATTCTTCCTTAAGAAAGCCGTTAAGGAATGCCGTTTTGACGTCCATTTGCCATATCTCATAATCATAGTATGCGGCAATTGCTAACATGATTCGGACGGACTTCAGCTTTGCTACGGGTGAGAAGGTCTCATCGTGGTCAACCCCTTGAACTTGTCGATAACCCTTAGCGACAAGTCGAGCCTTATAGATGGTAACATTACCATCCGCGTCCGTCTTCTTCTTAAAGATCCATTTATTCTCTATCGCTCCCCGATCATCGGGCAAGTCTGTCAAAGTCCATACTTTGTTTTCATACATGGATCCTATCTCGGATTGCATGGCTTCAAGCCATTTGTTGGAATCTGGGCCCGCCATTGCTTCTTCACAGTTCGAAGGTTCACCGTTTTCTAACAACATGATTTCCAGGACAGGGTTGCCATACCATTCTGGTGTGGAACGTGTCCTTGTGGACCTTCGAAGTTCAGTAGCAACTTGATCCAAAATACCTTGATCATTATCATTAACTTCCTCTCTAGTCGGTGCAGGCACCACATGAACATCTTCCAGAGCTGTGCTACTTTCCGGTTCAAGAGGCAGTACTTCATCGAGTTCTACTTTCCTCCCACTTACTTCTCTCGAGAGAAACTCTTTCTCCAGAAAGGACCCGTTCTTGGCAACAAAGATCTTGCCTTCGGATCTAAGGTAAAAGGTATACCCAATGGTTTCCTTAGGGTATCCTATGAAGACGCATTTTTTCGAGTTGGGTTTGAGCTTTTCAGGTTGAAGTTTCTTGAACTTTTAGAAACAATAGCTTAGGTTTCTTCCCAAACCATAATTCATACGGTGTCGTCTCAACGGATTTAGACGGTGCCCTATTTAAAGTGAATGTAGCTGTCTCTAGAGCGTATCCCCAAAATGATAGCGGTAAATCAGTGAGTGACATCATAGATCGCACCATATCCAATAGAGTGTGATTACGACGTTCGGACACACCGTTACGCTGAGGTGTTCCAGGCGGCGTGAGTTGTGAAATGATTCCACATTTCCTTAAGTGCGTACCAAATTCGTGACTTAAATATTCTCCCCCACGATCTGATCGTAAGAATTTTATCTTTCGGTCACGTTGATTCTCTACCTCACTCTGAAATTCCTTGAACTTTTCAAAGGTCTCAGACTTGTGTTTCATCAAATAGACATACCCATATCTACTTAAGTCATTAGTGAGAGTGAGAACATAACGATAGCCACCGCGAGCCTCAACGCTCATTGGACCGCACACATCAGTATGTATAATTTCCAATAAGTTGGTTGCTCGCTCCATTGTTCCAGAGAACGGAGTCTTCGTCATTTTACCCATGAGGCATGGTTCGCACGTGTCAAATGATTCGAAATCAAGAGACTCCAAAAGTCCATCTGTATGGAGCTTCTTCATGCGTTTGACACCGATGTGATCAAGGCGGCAGTGCCACAGATATGTGGGACTATCATTATCAATCTTACATCTTTTGGTATTCACACTATGAATATGTGTAACATCACGTTCGAGATTCATTAAGAATAAACCATTGACCAGCGGGGCATGACCATAAAGCATATCTCTCATATAAATAGAACAACCATTATTCTCGGATTTAAATGAGTAGCCATCTCGTATTAAACGAGATCCAGATACAATGTTCATGCTCAAAGCTGGCACTAAATAACAATTATTGAGGTTTAAAACTAATCCCGTAGGTAAATGTAGAGGTAGCGTGCCGACGACGATCACATCGACCTTGGAACCATTCCCGACGCGCATCGTCACCTCGTCCTTCGCCAGTCTCCACTTATTCCGCAGCTCCTGTTTTGAGTTACAAATATGAGCAACCGCACCGGTATCAAATACCCAGGAGCTACTACGAGTACTGGTAAGGTACACATCAATTACATGTATATCACATATACCTTTAGTGTTGCCGGCCTTCTTGTCCGCTAAGTATTTGGGGCAGTTCCGCTTCTAGTGTCCCTTTCCCTTGCAATAAAAGCACTCAGTCTCAGGTTTGGGTCCATTCTTTGGCTTCTTCTCGGCAACTGATTTACCGGCCACGGCAACTCCCTTGCCATCCTTCTTGAAGTTCTTCTTACCCTTGCCTTTCTTGAAACTAGTGGTTTTATTGACCATCAAAACTTGATGTTCCTTTTTTGTTTCCACCTCCGCTGATTTCAGCATTGAAAATACTTCAGGAATAGTTTTCACCATCCCCTGCATATTGTAGTTCATCACAAAGCTCTTGTAGCTAGGTGGGAGCGACTGAAGGATTCTGTCAATGACCGCCTCGTCCGGGAGGTTAATGTCCAGCTGGGACAAGCGGTTGTGCAACCCAGACATTTTGAGTATGTGCTCACTGACAGAACTATTTTCCTCCATCTTACAACTGTATAACTTGTCGGAGACTTCATATCTCTCGACCCGGGCATGATCTTGGAAAACCATTTTCAGCTCTTCGAACATCTCATATGCTTCGTGTTGCTCAAAACGCTTTTGCAGCCCTGGTTCTAAGCTGTAAAGCATGCCGCACTGAACGAGGGAGTAATCATCAGCACGCGACTGCCAAGCGTTCATAACGTCTTGGTTCTCTGGGATGGGTGCTTCACCTAGCGGTGCTTCTAGGACATATGCTTTCTTGGCAGCTATGAGGATTATCCTCAGGTTCCGGACCCAGTCCGTATAGTTGCTGCCATCATCTCTCAGCTTGGTTTTCTCTAGGAACGCGTTGAAGTTGAGGTTGACATGAGCGTTGGCCATTTGATCTACAAGACATTTTGCAAAGGTTTTTAGACTAAGTTCATGATAATTAAGTTCATCTAATAAAATTATTTAATGAACTCCCACTCAGACAGACATCCCTCTAGTCATCTAAGTGATACATGATCCGAGTCAACTAGGCCGTGTCCGATCATCATGTGAGACGGACTAGTCATCATCGGTGAACATCTTCATGTTGATCGTATCTTCTATACGACTCATGTTCGACCTTTCGGTCTTCCGTGTTTCGAGGCCATGTCTGTACATGCTAGGCTCGTCAAGTCAAACTAAGTGTATTGCGTGTGTAAATCTGGCTTACACCCGTTGTATTCGAACGTTAGAATCTATCACACCCGATCATCACTTGGTGCTTCGAAACAACGAACCTTCGCAATGGTGCACAGTTGGGGGGAACACTTTCTTGAAATTATTGTGAGGGATCATCTTATTTAAGCTACCGTCGTTCTAAGCAAATAAGATGTGAAACATGATAAACATCACATGCAATCAAATAGTGACATGATATGGCCAATATCATTTTGCTCCTTTTGATCTCCATCTTCGGGGCGCCATGATCATCGTCGTCACCGGCATGACACCATGATCTCCATCATCGTGTCTTCATGAAGTTGTCTCGTCAACTATTACTTCTACTACTATGGCTAATAGTTAGCGATAAAGTAAACTAATTACATGACGTTTATTTTTGACACGCATGTCATAAATAAATTAAGACAACTCCTATGGCTCCTATCGGTTGTCATACTCATTGACATGCAAGTCGTGATTCCTATTACAAGAACATGATCAATCTCATACATCACATATATCATTCATCACATCCTTTTGGCCATATCACATCACATGGCACATGCTGCAAAAACAGGTTAGACGTCCTCTAATTATTGTTGCAAGTTTTTACGTGGCTGCTATAGGTTTCTAGCAAGAACGTTTCTTACCTACGCCAAAACCACAACGTGATATGCCAATTTCTATTTACCCTTCATAAGGACCCTTTTCATCGAATCTGATCCGACTAAAGTGGGAGAGACAGACACCCGCTAGCCACCTTATGCAACTAGTGCATGTCAGTCGGTGGAACCAGTCTCACGTAAGCGTACGTGTAAGGTCGGTCCGGGCCGCTTCATCCCACGATACCGCCGAATCAAGATAAGACTAATAACGGCAAGTAAATTGACAAAATCAACGCCCACAACAACTTGTGTTCTACTCGTGCATAGAAACTACGCATAGACCTAGCTCTGATACCACTATTGGGGAACGTAGTAGAATTTTAAAATTTTCTACGCATCACCAAGATCCATCTATGGAGTCATCTAGCAACGAGGGAGAGGGGAGTGCATCTACATACCCTTGTAGATCGCGAGTGGAAGCGTTCAAGAGAACGGGGTTGATGGAGTCGTACTCGTCGTGATCCAAATCACCGATGACCGAGCGCCGAACGGACGGCACCTCCGCGTTCAACACACGTACGGTTGGGGAAAACGTCTCCTCCTTCTTGATCTAGCAAGGGGAAGGAGAGGCTGATGGAGATCCAGCAGCACGACGGCGTGGTGGTGGAAGCAGCGGTGATCTCGGTAGGGCTTCGCCAAGCTCCAACGAGAAGGAGAGGTGTTACGAGGGGAGAGGGAGGCGCCAGGGACTTGGGTGCGGCTGCCCTCCCTCCCTCCCTTCCACTATATATAGGGCCCCCAGGGGGGCGCCGGCCCTAGGAGATCCCATCTCCAAGGGGGCGGCAGCCTAGGGGGGACTTGCCCCCCAAGTCAGGTGGGGCGCCCCCCACCCCTAGGGTTTCCAACCCTAGGCGCATGGGGAGGCCCATGGGGGGCGCACCAGCCCACCAGGGGCTGGTTCCCCTCCCACTTCAGCCCATGGGCCCTCCGGGATAGGTGGCCCCACCCGGTGGACCCCCGGGACCCTTCCGGTGGTCCCGATACAATACTGGTGACCCCGAAACTTTTCCGGTGGCCGAAACTGGACTTCCTATATACAATTCTTCACCTCCGGACCATTCCGGAACTCCTCGTGACGTCCGGGATCTCATCTGGGACTTCGAACAACTTTCGGGTTACCGCATACTAATATCTCTACAACCCTAGCGTCACCGAACCTTAAGTGTGTAGACCCTACGGGTTCGGGAGACACGCAGACATGACCAAGATGACTCTCCGGTCAATAACCAATAGTGGGATCTAGATACCCATGTTGGCTCCCACATGCTCCTCGATGATCTCATCGGATGAACCACGATGTCGAGGATTCAAGTAATCCCGTATACAATTCCCTTTGTCAATCGGTACGTTACTTGCCCGAGATTCGATCGTCGGTATCCCAATACCTCGTTCAATCTCGTTACCGGCAAGTCATTTCACTCGTACCGTAATGCATGATCCCGTGACCAAACACTTGGTCACATTGAGCTCATTATGATGATGCATTACTGAGCGGGCCCAGAGATACCTCTCCGTCATACGGAGTGACAAATCCCAGTCTCGATCCGTGTCAACCCAACAGATACTTTCGGGGATACCTGTAGTATACCTTTATAGTCACCCAGTTACGTTGTGACGTTTGGTACACCCAAAGCACTCCTACGGCATCCGGGAGTTACACGATCTCATGGTCTAAGGAAATGATACTTGACATTGGAAAAACTCTAGCAAGCGAACTACATGATCTTGTGCTATGCTTAGGATTGGGTCTTGTCCATCACATCATTCTCCTAATGATGTGATCCCGTTATCAATGACATCCAATGTCCATAGTCAGGAAACCATGACTATTTGTTGATCAACGAGCTAGTTAACCAGAGGCTCGCTAGGGACATGTTATGGTCTATGTATTCACACATGTATTATGATTTCCGGATAACACAATTATAGCATGAATAATAGACAATTATCATGAACAAGGAAATATAATAATAATCATTTTATTATTGCCTCTAGGGCATATTTCCAACACTAAGTCTTTTTGCGAAGAGCTTAGTTCACTCATAGGTAATTATTGGTGGAGCCAACAAGACAAAGAGCACACCACCCATTGGATAGGCTGGAAAAAGCTCATGTTACCCAAGGCACAAGGGGGACTCGGCTTCCGTGATATGGATGGATTCAATCTGGCTATGCTTTCGAGACAGATCCAGAGGCTCATTCAATCCTCGAAGTCCTTGTGTGCTCGCATCTTGAAAGCCCGTTACTTTCCAAACGGTTCTCTCCTTGACGCAAACCCTAGGGAGGGGATTTCATACTCATGGAGAAGTTTGCTTCATGGCCTGGATCTATTTCGGGTGGGCTACATCTAGAGAATCGGAGATGGGACAGCGGTCAAAATCTGGAATGACCCGTGGTTACCTCGTCCGTGGTCTCGGGGAGTCATTACACCATGTGGGCATAGTCTGTTGGAATGGGTTAGCGACCTTATTGATCCTACTACCAGCAACTGGGACGAACAGCTCGTACGGGATACCTTCTGGATTGATGATGCAAAGCACATTCTGCAGATTCCCTTGAGGGATGGTGCCTAGGACTTTATTGCATGGCACTATGACACGAGGGGCATTCACTCTGTCAAGAGTGCATATAAACTCCAAGTCCAGCTTGAGCGGACGAGGAAGGGCGGAGGCGCGGGAGGGAACTCAACCAGTCCGGGGAACCTGAATGAGATCAAAGATGATTCATGGAAAATACTTTGGAAGATGTCGTGCCCCCGTAATATCCAGATGTCCGCTTAGAGACTAAAGCATGACTCTCTCGCTTTATGAACCAATGTTGCAAGGAAAGGAATTCCTATTGCTGACACGAAGTGTCTTTTCTGTGCGCGTGCTGATGAAGACGGGGCTCACCTATTCATCAAGTGTAAAGCAGTGAAAGGAGTGTGGAAGGAGCTTGCACTCGAGGGGGGACGCGCGTAGCTGGAGAGGATCGGGTCCGTGCATGCAATGCTAGACTTTTGGTGGGGGCTAGATGAGAAAAAACGCCTACAAATCCTCACCTTTTGGTGGTCCAATAGAAACAAGATCAGGCAAGGAAAGCTGCCAATGTCGGCCCATGATTTAGCTTGGCAGACGAGGGCCAACGTGCTGGAGTACTGGGAAATCTTCCGACAGCCTGCGGTCAAACAACAACCGGACAAGTGGAGGCCACCGGTGGGAGAAGATAACAAGATCAATGTCGATGGATCCTTTGTGCCGGGCCAGAACCATGTAGGCTGGTGCGTCGCAGTGAGGATGAAGGACGGAACACTTGTGTGCGCCCGAGCCGGCAGACAGGAGCATATCACCGACGCGTTCGATGCGGAAACATTTGCCATGTCACACGCAATCAGCACGGCAGCAGACCTCGGCATCGTTCACCTTGAGCTGGAGACGGACTCGCAACTTCTGGCCGAAGCTCTAGACAAGCAAAGAGTGGACTCCTCGGCGTATGCAGCTGTCATCGAGGACATGAAGTAGCAGCTCAAACTTTGGTTTTCCAATTGTACCATCACTGTTTGTAGACGCTCTGCGAACTGTGTAGCCCATGAACTTGCCACTATCGGCCGTGGGTGTGACCCTAACCATTTCATGGAATGGGAGTCGGATGTACCTGCCCAAGTGGGTGTTTCTGTCTTGGGTGATATGCCTAAGCTCAGTTAAGTAATAAAGCTTTGCTTTGCTCTAAAAAAACAGGGGGAGCTCCTATACAGCGTTGTAGGCGCCCGTTAACGATCCGGCGCGTGCAGTGCTGCTAGCATGGGCCGGCCCACTAGCGTGATGCCCCAAGTTTCTTAAAACAATTTTGTTACGAAATTAAAAATATGAAATGAAGAAAGGTTTACAAATTTAAAGAAAAAAAGTTCATCCATTTGAAAAAATACATTCATATCTTTAAAGAAGTTCATAAATTTTAAAAGAGTTTATCAATTTGGAAAAAAGTTCATCCAATTTAGAAAAGTTCATTAAATTTGAAAAAAAATCATAGAAATTGAAAACAAGTTCATGGAACTGAAAAAAAAAGTTCATCCATTTTCAAGAAAAATGTTCATTAAATTTTGAAAAGGTTCATCTATATTCAAAAAAGTTCATCAATCTCAAAAAAGTTGACAAAATTTTCAAAAAAAAAATCATCAACCGGTACCTTGATGGGCCGGCCCATTTATGGACGCCACATGCACCAGTTAACAAAATGCACGTTAGCTGGCGCCTGTGGCGCCAAATAGGAAATGCCAAAACGAGGATCCGAGTACATGCGAAACAGCTAACATTGGCCGGCCCACTTTGATCGCTCCGTCTTGACGCAACTTGTGTCCGTTAGGGAATTCCCCTAGGGCCGGCCCTGCCGACAGGGGAAGATTAGGCTTTCTGCAGCGGCCTTGTAAATGCAGTGTTATTGCCCCTGCTGTAACATCTACTCTCTCCATTTTTAAATATTTATCTTTCTAAAGATTTTAACAAGTGATTACATACGGAACAAAATGAGTGAATCTACATCTAAAATATGTCTATATACATCCGTATGTGGTAGTTCATTTGAAATCCCTAAAAAAACAAATATTTAGAAACGAAGGGAATAGTACTATTGAGCTGGAGGATTTAGCGGTGGAATCTTTATTTGGTAGCTGTAGATACTCCCTCCGGTCCTTTTTACTCTGCATATTAGAATTCTCTGAAGTCAAACTTCACAAAGTTTGACCGTATTTATATGAAAAAATATCAACATCTGCCATGCTAAAGTTAATATAATATGAAACTTTAAGTCATGACACATCTAGTGGTATTGATTTCAGATTGTGAATGTTGACACTTTTTTCTACAAAGCTAGTCAAACTTTATGAGGCTTGATTTCAGTCAAATCTTATATGCGAACTAAAAAGGACCGGAGGGAGTACATGTCACGGCCGACGACTCAGTTGCCTTGAGTTTGCCCCACACATGATTAGCTGGTAAACACTGTGTACCGAGTTCTTTTTTCTTAATGTGCTGAAGGATGAATTGTCTGCAAAATATATTCTGCATTCTGCAGTTCATTCTAAAATTTAGCATACACCTCCAAACTATGCAATTCATTCTGCAAATCTTTATGCTGGTGTTACTGTATCCTGGGTAATTTTGATGTGCTGAAGGATGAACTATCTACAAAATATTCTGCATTCTGCAGTTCATTCTGCAAAATATATTCTGCACTTCTCCAAACTCTGCCTACACGACACTACAGCTCTGAAGATGTGTGGTTTTCTTGCCCCAATACTGCAGAAGAAGCATCATGCCTAAGTTGAAGACAAGCGGTGTCCTAGTATCCGGATGGGAAGGTCGGTTTCATTGACCGTCAGGAGTCTCATCGGGGTCCATGTACTGTTGAGATGTCAATGGTAAATAATGCGGTTGTCGTGGATGTGTCGCGGTGCAGCTAAGAACGATGGGAAGAGGAAGTGTGAGGCGCGGTGGCCCATCTTCAAGATCAATCACCAGAGGAGCAGATACATGTAGGAAGGAGGTCTCTCGGGAGCTGTACAGGTTCTGCCTCGATCAAGGTCATGCTGACCCTAACCTCTTGCCAAGTGGAAGAAGGTACTCCCTCCGTCCCATAATATAAGATGTGTGTCAAAAAACATCTTACATTATGAGACAGAGGGAGTATTTACTTTTTACTAGTCCATAATGTTGTCTTGAGATAACCCATGTCTACTAGCTTTTACTAGTACAAATGCGTGAAAAGCAACAAAAAGAAATGGTGGATTACCTCTCTCTGAACATCGATTGTAAAGTGGGAGAATTTGCTCATTGTGTTGCTGTAAGCTACAGTCCGACTTAGTCCAAGTCTATGATTGTTGATTTGTTGTAGAAACAAATCAGTTGTCACTTTCCTTCATCACTTTACCTGATATATGTTGCCTCATTCCACTTTTCTGATATATAATTAAAGCGTCACCGTCTTGCCCGTTCTTAGATTGTTTTTTAACTTGCGCTGCCAACTGATGTTGAATTTTCATTGGAACGTCTCTGCTGCCTGCACTGCATCCTGACACGACATCACAACATTGCAACCACATGTGTCTGTAATCCTAAGCATCTGAGGGAAGAACAAGTCACAGCGTGTGCTCACTGTGGATGCAGGGGCTGCGCCGGTGGTGACTAAGTAATACTGATGACAGTATATTCACACATTACACCAGGTCAACTGAAGGTGGATGAATTTAAAAAGTTATGCTGAACCGGTGATATCACCGATTTTGACTTGTTCATCCTCATCGATGATACTGCCTTCTGCAGTTTTGATGTATCTGTATGTAATGTGAGTGAGGATACTTTGAGAAAAATTTCAAATGCACCTCTCTTTAGTCGAAGATTCTCCTTGAATTTTGAATTTGATCATGGTTTGTAGGCTTTGTCTTGTCCCTCATGTTTTCTGGTTGTCGTAAGCAAGCATACTATGACATATATGAAACAGAAAACTCTGCTGAAGCTATTTCTGTAATAGCGGCATTTGGCGGGAAAAAGGCGCAATCATACATTGTTAAATCAATTCACCAAATTGGAGCTCATAAAATCCTCATCAGATCCATCTGAGCTACAAATGGGTCCACGGAACATAGGTAAAACAGCAAGCACAAATTTCTAACTTTTGCAGCACCCAGCTAATATGAAGCAGCAGAACTACACAGCTGTTGCCCATACTCAAGTTCATAACTTGGCTGGGGCAGGGAGGCCTGCAATGGCACGAGCGGCGGCGTTGGCAGGGTGGGGGAGAGGCATGATGGCACCCTCCACGAGGCTGGAGGAGTCGATGCCCTCGGTGAGAGTTGTACCATCTCTAGCGCTTGCATTCTGAGCTCTATCGGATAATCCTTCACGCACCCAATTCTTGGACCATTTCCAGTGCTCCATTTCAGGGATAGCCTGTGGCCGAGCTGATAGGATTTTGACCTGCTCTTGGAATTTACCCTCTCAAGAATTGCATCCTGCGAGACGACCGCATCAAGATGACTTTGCAGGCCACCTGATAAGGTTCTTTGGTAGGCTGACCTTGTTTGCTCCACACGGACATTATTGTCCTCGTCAGCTTCAGTCTGTGGAGATGGCCCAGATGCCTTGTCTTCTTCTACCATGTTGGAAGGCAGATTCAACTGTGGAGTATTGGATGCCATCATGGCAGCAGCAGCAGGGTTCTCTTTGATATTAGGCACTGGATCTTCATAGTAGTCTTCCTTGGTGGATGAGCGCACCTGAATATGCCAAAATAAGTTGATTAAGTGAATCGCTCACATTTGGTAACACATTAGGAGTGACCAAAAATAGTATACCTCAACTTCTTTCAGATCAACTCCATTTTCTTCTAGAAAGCTCATGAAGTTGCTAAGGTTCTCCGCACTCGGCTTGTAATGTCCACTATAGGCCCAGATGGACTGAAATGAAAAGAGATCACCAAAGCATCATATTAGCACAATGCATCCAATGAGAAAGCACAAGAACAAAATTGTGAGTATGCTATTAGATCTTTTGGGATATAGATACAATATTTAAGTAACAATTCACCAAGTGTAAAATCTATGTGTAAATGGTAGCACTAAGATAGGATGGTGGTTCTCGACAATACCTTGATAACTCCATTTTCTGCAGTAAACCTTCCAGCAGCTATAGTTGCACCTCCTGCTAAAAAGCTGGAGTGCTGGAATACACCTCTCTCTTTCTGGAAATACGAATAAGCATACAAGTTGAAACATTTAGTGAAGCTAATCTTCCAAAACATTATATAACGGTGCTCAGCAGCTATAAAATTCTGTGAGTTATCAAACTACCTGCCCAGCATAAAGTTTCTTTGCTGTGCTCATAACAAAAATCCATTTTGTCCCTTTAGGGCCCTGGCTTGTATCAAGTGATTCTCCAGATATCTTGTTGATAATTTTTCCGTCTTCAATGATGTATTCATAGTACTCACGCTCTTGCTGCAAAACATTAGACAACTGTTACAGAGTTCATGCTCAACTATCTTCTTCCAAACTTTAATGTGGCAATTTGTTATGACTAATATGAACATGTTGGGTGTGCTGTGGTTAAGATGATCAATCGAACAGAAGTATAAATGGCACAGGCTAGGGAGTTCTATGACCTCATACGTATAAGTATTAAAAATAATTCAAGACTACTGGAACTTTTGCAGTAAAATTTATCTTCGATAACTCTGTCCAGAAATGTAAGGCATGCACCTTTCCAAGATGTAACTTTGACCAACTATGTGGATTGTCTCGTACAAATTGATGCCACTGAAAAGTGCTTTTAGGATGAATCCAACGATACCAATTTTTGTATTAACGTAATCCACATACTATTGACCAATAAGTTTGAGAAGTGTGTGTGTGCGCGCGCGCCTTACAATTATGGGCGGAGGGAGTATTTATTTATTTGCAATGGCATTAAGACCCTTCTCCGGACCCTCTGAAAGCGGGAGCTACGTGCACCAGGCTGCCCTTTTTTCTTACAGTAGCATTAAGACGTATGTCATGTGCAGCAGATCGCAGAAGTCCAGAGACCGAGGAGAGGGCACTCGCCCTCACGTAGATGCTGGCACTGTGGCACAGCTCAATCCCTGTCGAAGTTAGGCAGGCTCTTTGGCTTAGTTTTGTCTTTACACCTGAGATATCCTTACCAACTAGTAAATGACATATCTCTTGCCTAACTAAATATCATTCCCAGCAAACCCTATCAACATCTTCCTATTTTAACTTATCTCTTTCCTAACTAGATAGATATACTTACAAACCAAATAATGTATTAGCTATTGTTCGTTGGGTTTGTCTAGGGCACATCTAGATGTGCTTTAGTTATTGCACATCTAAGTGACTCAATCAAGCTAGAGAGAAAAAGAAAAAAGACAAAAGAAAATGCTTGCACGAATGTTAGTGTAAAATCAATGACACGGGACCTAGATGTGCAATACTTAGAGCACATCTAGATGTGCTTTAGCGAAACTGTTGTTTGTTCTTAACTCCTTTATCAATTGATTCACATATTATTTAGCACTCTGAAGTTCTAATGCAGCTCTGAGTGAAATATTTTCAGTAAGAATGGTATCGTTTCAAATAAAGATAGCTTCCATTATGCAAATGATCTTACTGGACCAAGATATCTTATGCATTGCTTTTTCAGCAGAGCCCTTGAACATTCTGGAAGCTCTACATCTTTTCCCTCACCAATATCGAGCCTGAATATGCAAAAAGAAAAAACACTTATCAATTTCCGTGCAAAATCCATCAGACTTATCTTGTAGGAAAATGACAGCTACATATTGATTGCATCATTTCGTTTGAACAGCAAAACTTTGATACACATAGTGGCAGTCACTTTCTTACCAGTAGAAGAAGGGCTGGCCAGCCTGGGTTTGGCACCAGGCATCATAGTAGAAGTGCAGGTTGTGGCCGTACCTATGTCTTGGATCAATCTACAAGATGGCACATGGATTTCAAAATTTTGCAAGTAGAGGTCAAGTCAACAGTGCAAGCTGCAGAACTTTTATCATGGATGTTCACAGCTAACTGAAAGTCCAAGTCAACTGATACTGCGAGCTGATTCTTTTCACACTCATTTGAAGAGCATAGAAAGGCAGCAGATACAATACTACTAAAATTAGGTTGAAAGCAGTAGTTGATGTGTACGGTTTTTGTACTCACAGCCTCGATCCAGTGCTGGAAAGCCAGCTTAAGAGCCTTGGCATCCTTGGATAAACCCTGACCCACCTGCATCAAGCTCATGAACATGTGTTGGAGCTAAAATCAAGGAGAATTCCAATCAAAAGAATCACTTTCTTGTGGGGAAAAGGCCATGGTGAGCTGCCTTGCGCTGGCGATTGACGCGGGGAAAGGGAAAGCGGCAAGACCTTGGATGCATTGAGGCTGACGCGGTTCCAGCGCGAGGCGGCGGTCTCCGGCTCCGGGTCGTCGTAGAAGGAGACGGTGCTGTGGTTTAGCCGCGCGAAGTCCAGCGCTTGCCACCTTCATTCAATCCAAACAAATGAAAAACAGATTAATTTTCAGCACCCGTAGCCATCAAGACAAATCAATGATGCAAAGGCCGGGGGCTATCCTCCTTTTAAAAACAAAAACAAATATATCATCAAGACAAAGCAAATCAGGCATTGCCAACGCCAAAATCTCCAGCTGACCGGAGGGCAACAAGCAAAGAAAAGGGCAGCAATAAGCGCAGAATCCCAAGAAAGGCGGGTTTGGGCGATTTTCTTTGCCAAAATTATGAGACGACCAAATGGAAGAAAAGAAACACGTTATCTTTTTGCGTAGGATCTGGTTACCAGAGCTCCTCGACGACGACGGCGGAGTCGGCGAGCTTGCGCCTGGTCCGGTAGCTCCGGTAGACCTTCTGCACCTTGGTGGCCGCGCCATTCGCGCCCCCTCCAGCCGCCGGCGACGGCAAGGAGGACTCCGTGTGAGTCGGCTCCCGCGCGGCAGAGTCCACGCGGTCCAGCCCGGCCGCCGGAGGAGGCATCACAGTCTCCACCTCCATCTAGCAACGGCCTAATGGTTGTAGTCTTGTCGAGGAGGAGGAAGGGGGGAAGGAGTCGGCAGCAGCAGGAGCAGGAGCAGGAATTTATGCTTGCGCTGCTGGGCTGGTGTAACACGAGAGATTGTTGGACAATAATTTAATTTAATGCGCTTATTGAGTTAGTTTTGTGTAATGCTGGCGGGAACTACGTGTAGTGTACAGAAAGATTTCCCGGCAACAACAGAAAAGAAAAATGGAGCGCAGAAATGTTATTCAGTGCCGACCGAGTACGCGTGGCATGGGATTACCTGTATGCCAAGGTCCACGGTGACGTGGATTGGCGGTGGTGACGGGCTGCAGCTGCATGCGGACGCGGTCGCAGGTCGTGTGTGGACCGCCGGGTCGTGTCCACCGTGCCCGTGCGTTTCGTCCAGGAGCGGGCACATAGGAGTAGATACGACGTGTTGACTCCGAATTGCTGTCCATACACCTCTCAGGTGCACGGTGGATGCAAATGCTCCTGCTACCTACCTCTTTTTTTTAAGCATCAGTACAAACACAAGCACTCATATACACGCGCATACACTCATCCCTATGAACGCACACACGCACACCCTACCCCTATGAGCACCTTCGAGAGACTGAGCCGGCATATCATCTTGAGATTTACGAAGTCACCGTAGGCGCCTCGTCGTCGACGGGAACGTCTCCTCCCACTGAAAGCGCATCACCGGAAATCCTGAAATAAATCCAAGATTAATGCGAGCACCAGGATTTGAACCTTGGTGGGTTGGGGATACCACTGTCCACCTAACCAACTCAACCACAGGTTGATTCGCCTGCTACCTACCTCTTGCACGGTTTATGTATGTGATGATTCTAGAGCAGCACATAGTACGTCTATGTCCAAACGCATTTATGGTCAGCAAGTACTGGTAGCTTTCCTGCATAGAAATTCGCATTGTTATTACTGTTTGAGGGTCGAAATTCAAGTTATTGCTTTACCTACTATACCAGAACCCGTGGTGCCCATGCCAGGTGGCTCCATGACTGCGTCCTTGCCCTGGCCCAGCGTCACAGTAAGAGCATATACGGCGGGAATGGTTTGTGTTACAGGGGATATAGAGGAGTTGACGGAATATTATGAATGTATTATTTAGTCTCGAGGATGAATATATATTGAATACAATAATTAAAGGGCAAGACGTCTTTTTTAAAGATAAGGTAGGAGACGGATTACAAATCATATAGACTACTAAATACATGTATCTCAAATATATCTATAACGGCAACTCTGAAAAAAGCCCGTCCTCGTCTCCCGCGTCGCCCGCGTCTGGCGACACGGGGGAAACCTCGCCGCCGCACCTAGGGGCCGTCCTCCGCCGCCCCGCCTCCGCATCGCCGTTGCCGGAGGGCCGCCGTCAAAGCCGTGTTGCGCCCTGGGATGGCGACGGCGGGGCGGCTCCGTCCTGCGCCGCGGCGCCCCTCCCCCAGATCCGATCTGGTGAATCTTGGGGTGCTCCCCTCCGGCTGTTGCGCCTCCTCTGCCGGTCTAGTGCGGCTGCTCTGCCTCGGCTGCTCCTCCGCCGGATGTTTCCTGCCCCCTCAAAGGCACGGCTCTCTCCTGCTGTTGCGTTGGGGGTGCTCGAGGTCCACGGGTAGTGGCGGCCGGGCGGGTTGGGTCTTGGTTTGTCCTCGTCGCAGGCCGCTCCTAGTCCCCAGCCGCGCCTCCTCCGTGCTGCGGTTCCGGCATGTGTGTATTTGTGTGGTCATGGTGTTCTTCTTGGCGGGCGGCTGAGGCCTCGCGGCGGGCTTTTGCCAGCACTGCTTCGGTCCCGGCAGCCATGGACCCGCGTTCTCCAGCGTCCGCTGCTTGCCAGCGTCCTCTGCCGGTGTAGTGCCGGACCTGGCGCTCCGATTGCTGCGTCCTTTCCGGCCTTTAGTTCGTCGGCGCTTCGGCGGCTCGGCCCTCGGCAGCTCGGAGCTGCGTCCCTTCCGGTTCCTAGTTTGTCGGTGGCGTGGGTCGCCATCCCACCCTCTGCGTCGGCTCTCTCCACCCTGCCGCCTTCCCGTCCACCTACATGCCATGCCGGCCCAAAGCTCGTGTTTTTTGGCAGCGCCGATGCCACTCTCTGACGGCACACATAGCCCCACCTCACCCTTCTATGGTGGTAGTCTCGACTTGTGCATTGACTATGTCATCTACGGATCCTGATCTGGCGGCAATGGGATTGCTCGAATTCAAGCCAGGGCGAAAGCCCTGCTCGGCTTGCCGACGCTGGCAGTGGCGGCATTTTCGGGTGTCGTTTTCCTTCTTGGAGGCTCTGCCATGGCCTTTATCCGCGCCCCTCTTCGAGCATCGGGGGAAACCCTTGGTCCGATTCTTCGGACCGGATGGCGGTGGCATAATCATGTCGCTCTCCTTCTTGAAGGTGCTATCTTACTTGCTTGCGGCGCCCCTGGTGTTGACTTTGAAGATGTTTGACGTTTTGCCAATCTAGGTTTAGTGGGTTTAGCTGTGTTTTTTCTTCTCTTCGGGCCGAGCATCCCTTATTTCTATGCTCCGGGTACCATGCCCACGCCAGTTTGCGTTCGTGGCATGTGTGGTATTCTCTTTGTACTCATTTCTTTTCCTTCTATCAATGAAAAGATACGCAAGCTTTGCGTATTCGCGAAAAAAATATCTATAACATCCCCCCGCAGTCGTACTGGTAGTGTTGTGAACAACAGTAGCGTCGCGGACGGTCAGACTGGAGAGAATGGCAGCCGTCGGGTTGACATCCCCCGCAGTCGTAAGGGAGCGTCACGGATGCATTGACTGTAGAGGAAGCCGACGAGTTGCTCAAGTAAGGTGATAGCCCTTTGTGTCGTTTTCGAGGTAGCCGAGAGTGTGGGTGGTGTAGCCGTGGTCGATGTAGCCGTGCGAAGAACGCCGTGGCCGGTGTCGAGGAAGTCATCGTGGAGCCGCGGACGCAAGGGGGCGCCGAGTTAGTCATGGGCGCAGTGGTGTCGAAGTAGTGGTGCGCTTGGAAGAAGACGTTATTGATGACGCGTCATGCGGAGTTTGCCAAGCCCAGGGACACATCATGGACGAAGGCATGCATCGGTGTTGCCAGCACCAGGTATACGTAGACAGACGAATACGAAGTCGACGCAGCGCCGCACCAGGCTTGCTAGGCCCGAGGACACATCGTGGACGAAGGCATGCATCGGTGTTGCCAACACCAGGCATACATGGACAGACGAAGACGAAGTCGACGCAGCGTCGCGCCAGGCTTGCCAGGCCCGAGGACACATCGTGAACGAAGGCATGCATCGGTGTTGCCAACACCAGACATACGTAGACAGACGAAGACGAAGTCGACGCAGCGCCGCACCAGGCTTGCCAGGCCCGAGGACACATCATGGACGAAGGCACGAATCAGGGTTGCCAGCATCGGGCATGTGTAGACGAGGGACCTACACAAGCTGTACGCCATGTCAAGGAGTCAGAGGGGCCAGAAGAGAAGAACTCGACGACGGTTGCGGCGCCAAACAACGCGGGGCCGATGTCGCCAACGGTGGTCGGAGTAGACGAAGTGGTCGGGGGAAGATGACAGCGACGCTAGCAATGAGCTGGTGCTGAACGAAGACGAAGAGGGTGGACTGGCGGCGCGGCTCGGGTGAGCGAGCTGCAGTGGTGCCGAAGAAGAGCGGTGGCCGTGGCTTGGTTAGGAGCGCGGCAGCGATGCTCAAAGTAGGCGAGGAGAACCCAACAGCGTGACAAAGACCAACGCGGACGGTGGCATTCCCATGCCAAGGAAGGCGGCGGGGCGCATAGCACGTGAAGTCAACGCACGGGGACAGCGGAGTGTACCGCGGGCCGCGGTGCTACGGCTCGAAGGGGTGACACAGCGGCAGCAGGCGGGTCGTGGCGACGACGGGAAAATCTCGGGCGATGGCGGGGACCGCGGGCCGCGACGCTACGGCCCGAAGGGGCGGCGCAGCGGCAGAGCGCGGGATGGTGCAACCACGGGGGCGGCCTAGGCCGGCGGCGAACACCGCGTGCCACCTCGCTACGGCCCGATGAGGCGACGCAGCGGTAGCGCGAGGCTCGGTGCAGCCACGGGGACGACCTGGATAAGACGACCTCGGAGCGGCAGTAGACCGCAGGCCGTGACACTACGGTCTGAAGGGGCGATATAGTGGCAGCACGTGGGTCGATGCACCCGCGGGGAGAACCACGGGGCGACGGCGCCACAGCCCGGCGGGGCGATGTTGCGGCAGCCCAATGGTAGATCGGTGCAGGGGTGCGCTGAACACAAAAACGATCTTCACAGAGCTTACGGAGGCGCATGCAAGTGACGGGCCGTCTGTCGCACGGCACGGATGAAGCTGAAGCTGTGGACAGGTGATCAATCTGATCGCTTGCGGGGTCGAGGTAGCATAGACGATATCGAACAGTCGCAGACCAGTGAGCCCGTATGAGCAACCTTCCATCCACGTGGGAACATGCAAGCGACCAAGGGGAATGGTGTCGCGAACATGGGTGTGGCCAGACCCGTACAACGCCGTACCAGTGCAAGACGCCGGCGTAGAGTTGTTCGGCTGGTGCCCAGTGCGCGCGGCCGAATCCAAGCTTGCTCGTTGATGGACTTTAGGCCTATGTGGACGATTGGTTGGAGTTGCACCGTGGAGACCCGTGAAAAGGCTGTTGCTGAAGTCTGCATGGACCAGATGCAAACACATCTGGATGGAGGCGGGGTTGATATAGGCTGCGATCTGATCAAGGCGAGCACAACCGGCTCAGAGCGACGTGCGGACAGTCGCGCAGACGACGACCATTACAAGCCGCCGCATGTCGTGTGAGACCGTCGTGTCGAAGAAGAGGCTGGTGTAGTCGACGTCGAAGTCGGAGTAGAGGCACGAGAAGCTCGACGGACGGTGGCGGGTGACGCAAATCGATCTTAGATCAGAAAATCAAAAAGAAACACCGATCAAGACAACCGGCAAGATAGAAAAATCCGGATCAGGAAATCAGAAAAAAGACTAGGGTGCCGGTCAAACACGACCGGCGAATGAACCCTAGGCACGGGCGACGCGGCCCCTGGCGGTGGTCATGGAGGTCGACCGCCCCAGGGGCGGCACACGGGGCTGAAGCGACGAGCGGCGGCTAGGGTTGGATCGGTTAGGCTGATACCGTGTTACAAGGGATAGAGATGAATTGGCGGAATATGATGGATGTATTATTTAGCCTCGAGGACGAGTATATATTAAGTACAAGACGCTTCTTTTAGAGATAAGGTAAAAGATAGATTACAAACCCTATACTACAAAATACATGTATCCCAACTATATCACTAACAGTTTGGACTGAAACTATGCGTATTGGACGGCTCGTGGATTGGATGAAATGGGTTAAGTGCCTAAATCAGTTTAGTTTGGTATCGGCTTTAACTATTTTGACTTGAAGCTCACAATCTCGCAAATATGCTTGTAATTTAGGTGTCGCCCGATATGTTTGGTTGGGAAATCCTCATGACCCAATTATTGCATCTATGAACATTATTTTGAATCAATAAAGTCGGCGAGATTTCTAGAAAGAAATGTTGGGCTGGGTTTGTTTGGTCTAGACATGAACCGAATGGTCTCAGACCATTTCGACGCACAATCTTGTAACCAAATCAACACGGGAAAGTGACCTAGACGAGGAGCGCCTCTACGGTCGCCGGCTGCCAGCCGTCGCCCGCTGCTAAGGTTAGAGATCTTCCGATGTCGCTGTCGTTGCTGCCGACTGGAGCTTGGTGATATGTCTCCAATGTATATATGATTTTTTATTGTTGCATGCTATTAAAGTATCAATCTTGGATGTTTTATATACATATACTAGCAAATTTATATCATTTTTGTGATTAACCTATTGACATAGCGCCTACTGCCAGTTGTTGTTTTTTGCTTGTGTCAGATTCGGGATTCCGCGGACCCTTGTGAGGTTCAAACACTGGGGTGCGTGCGAAGAACTCCCTCTTCCCAACCTGCCAGCTCAACGATTCCACAACCTAGCTCGACGAACCCGAGGGACAAAGGACATAACAGTTTATCCTGGTTTGGGCCACCTTGCGGTGTAATACCCTACTCCAGCTTTGTGGTGGATTGCCTCGAGGGGCTGAGGATGAACTAGTACAGTCGACGAACAACTTCAGGAGGTGAGGTGTTCTTGAGCTCAATGAGCGAGTGAGGTGGTCAGGGTGGAATGGATTCTCTCCCTCTATGGTGGTGGCTAGGTCCAATTTATAGTGGCCTTGGTCCTCTTCCCAAGTGTAAGGCGGGAAGGGATCCCACAATGGCCAAATTTGAAGGGAGGCAGCTAGTACAAGCTATCCTGACAAAAGTAGTCTTCGCCTGCAAAAGGCTCTCTTGGTGACGTTGTAGTGGGCTCCGCAATGACCTTCGTCTTGTCGTCCTGGCGGTCTTGGTCTTGTTGCACCTGTTGGGGATCGTAGTAATAATTCAAAATTTTCCTACGTGTCACCAAGATCAATCTAGGAGATGCTAGCAACGAGAGAGAGAGAGAGGGAGTGCATCTTCATACCCTTGAAGATCACTAAGCGGAAGCGTTACAAGAACGCAGTTGATGGAGTCGTACTCGTGGCGGTTCAAATCGCGGAAGATCCGATCTAGTGCCGAACGGACGGTGCCTCCATGTTCAACACACGTACAACCTAGGGACGTCTCCTCCTTCTTGATCCAGCAAGGGGAGAGGAGAAGTTGAGGGAGAACTCCAGCAGCACGACGGCGTGGTGATGGAGGAGCTCGTGGTTCTCCGGCAGGGCTTTGCCAAGCACTACGGAAGAGGAGGAGGAGTTGGAGAGGGGGAGGGCTGCACCAGGGGAAGGGTCAAGGCTTCCCCCCCACTCCCTCACTATATATAGGGGGAAGGGGAGAGGGGGAGGCGCCCTAGGGTTTCCCCTAGGGGGCGGCGGCCAGGGCAGATTGGATCTCCCTAGGAAAACCCTAGGGAGACTTGCCCCCCAAGCCAAGTAGGTGGAGGCTTGCCTCCCAAGCCAGGTGGAGGCACCCCACCTCCCCAAGTAACGTGGGAAAAGGGTGTGGGGCGCACAGTCCCTTAGTGGGTTGGTTTTCCCCCTCCCCTTGGCCCATGAGATCCTGCAATACTTGTCGGGGCTCCCGAAACACCTTTCGGTCATGCTGGCCATCACCCAGTACTCCCAGAACAATTCTGGACTCCAATACCCTTCGTCCAATATATCGATCTTCACCTCCGGACCATTTCGGAACTCCTCGTGATGTCCGAGATCTCATCCGGGACTCATTGGACCGCATACATCAGTATGTATTATTTCCAATAAGTCAGTTGCTCGCTCCATTGTTCCGGAGAACGGAGTCTTAGTCATCTTACCCATGAGGCATGGTTCGCAAGCATCAAGTGATTCCAGAAACCCATTAGCATGGAGTTTCTTCATGCGATTTACACCAATATGACCTAAACGGCAGTGCCACAAATAAGTTGCACTATCATTATTAACTTTGCATATTTTGGCTTCAATATTATGAATATGTGTATCACTACAATCGAGATTCAATAAACCATTTATATTGAGTGTATGACCATAGAAGGTTTTATTCATGTAAATAGAATAACAATTATTCTTTGACTTAAATGAATAATCGTATTGCAATAAACATGATCAAATCATAGTCGTGCTCAACACAAACACCAAATAACATTTATTTAGGTTTAACACTAATCTTGAAAGTATAGGGAGTGTGCGATGATGATCATATCAATCTTGGAACTACTTCCAACACACATCGTCACTTCACCCTTAACTAGTCTATGTTCATGCTGCAACTCCCGTTTTGAGTTACTACTCTTTAGTGACTGAACCAGTATCAAAATACCGAGGGGTTGCTATGAACACTAGTAAAGTACACATCAATAACATGTATATCAAATATACCTTTGTTCACTTTGCCATCCTTCTTATCCGCCAAGTATCTAGGGCAGTTCCACTTCCAGTGACCATTTCCTTTGTAGTAGAAGCACTCAGTTTCAGGCTTGGGTCTAGATTTAGGCTTCTTCATGGGTGTGGCAACTTGCTTGTCATTCTTCTTGAAGTTCCCTTTCTTTTCCTTGCCCTTTTACTTGAAACTAGTGGTCTTGTCAACCATCAACACTTGATGTTTTTCTTGATTTCTACCTTCGTCGATTTTAGCATCACGAAGAGCTTGGGAATCGTTTCCATTATCCCTTGCATATTATAGTTCATCACGAAGTTCTAGTAACTTGGTGATAGTGACTAGAGAACTCTGTCAATCACTATCTTATCTGGAAGATTAATTCCCACTTGATTCAAGTGATTGTAGTACTCAGACATTCTAAGCATATGCTCACTAGCTGAGATATTCTCCTCCATCTTGTAGGCAAAGTACTTGTCAAAGGTCTCATACCATTCGACATGGGCATGAGTCTGAAATACTAATTTCAACTATTGGAACATCTCATATGCTCTGTGGCATTCAAAACGTCTTTGAAGCCCGGATTCTAAGCCGTGAAGCATGGTGCACTAAACTATCAAGTAGTCATCATACCGAGCTTTGTCAAACGTTCATAATGTGTGCATATGCTCCTGCAATAGGTCTGTCACCTAGTGGTGCATCAAGGACATAATTTCTCTGTGCAGCAATGAGGATAATCCTCAGATCACGGATCCAATCTACATCATTTCTACTAACATCTTTCAACTTAGTTTTTCTCTAGGAACATATCAAAAAATAAACGGGGAGCTACATCGCGAGCTATTGATCTACAACATAGTTATGCAAATACTATCAGGACTAAGTTCATGATAAATTAAAGTTCAATTAATCATATTACTTAAGAACTCCCACTTAGATACACATCCCTCTAGTCATCTAAATGATCACGTGATCCAAATCAACTAAACCATGTCCGATCATCAGGTAAGATGGAGTAGTTTTCAATGGTGAACATCACTATGTTGATCATATCTACTATATGATTCACGCTCGACCTTTCGGTCTCCAGTGTTCCGAGGCCATATCTGCATATGCTGGGCTTGTCAAGTTTAACGCGAGTATTCTGCGTGTGTAAAACTGTCTTACACCCATTGTAGATGAACGTTGAGCTTATCACACCCGATCATCACATGGTGTCTCAGCACGACGAACTTTGGCGATGGTGCATACTCAGGGAGAATAGTTTTACCTTGAAATTTAGTGAGAGATCATCCTATAATGCTACCGTCAATCAAAGAAGAATAAGATGCATAAAGGATAAACATCACATGCAATCAATATAAGTGATATGATATGGCCATCATCATCTTGTGCCTTTGATCTCCATCTCCAAAGCACCGTCATGATCACCATCGTCACCGGCGCGACACCTTGATCTCCATCGTAGCATCATTGTCGTCTCGCCATCTATTTCTTCTACGACTATCGCTACCGCATAGTGATAAAGTAAAGCAATTATAGGGCGATTGCATTGCATACAATAAAGCGACAACCATATGGCTCCTACCAGTTGCCGATAACTCCGTTACAAAACATGATCATCTCATACAATAAATATAGCATCATGTCTTGACCATATCACATCACAACATGCCCTGCAAAAACAAGTTAGACGTCCTCTACTTTGTTGTTGCAAGTTTTACATGGCTGCTATGGGATGAGCAAAAACCGTTCTTACCTGCGCATCGAAACCACAACGATAGTTCGTCAAGTTAGTGCTATTTTAACCTTCATCAAGGACCGGGCATAGTCACACTCGGTTCAACTAAAGTTGGAGAAACTGACACCCGCCAGCCACCTATGTGCAAAGCACGTCGGTAGAACCAGTCTCGCGTAAGCGTATGCGTAATGTCGGTCCGGGCCACTTCATCCAACAATACCGCCGAACCAAAGTATGACATACTAGTAAGCAGTTTGACTTGTATCGCCCACAACTCACTTGTGTTATACTCATGCATATTACATCTACGCATAAACCTGGCTCTGATACCACTGTTGGGGAACATAGTAATTTCAAAAAAATTCCTACGCACACGCAAGATCATGGTGATGCATAGCAACGAGAGGGGAGAGTATGTCTATGTACCCTCGTAGACCGAAAGCAGAAGTGTTTATCAACGCGGTTGATGTAGTCGTACACCTTCACGATCAATCCCGATCAAGTACCGAACATACGGCACCTCCGTGTTCAGCACATGTTCAGCTCGATGACGTCCTCGCCTTCTTGATCCAACAAGAGGGGCGAAGTAGTATATGAGTTCCGGCAGCACGACGGCGTGGTGACGGTGTTGGTGAAGAACAATCTCTGCAGGGCTTCGCCTAAGCATTACGAAAACTATTAAGGAGGATAAACTTGAGGGGACAGGGTTGCCGGCACATGGCTTGGTGTTTCTTGATGTGTCTTGGGTGCTAGCCCTACCCCTCTATTTATATGTTGAGCCTTGGGGTCGAAACTTGGAGTAAAAGCCTGCACAAAGTCGGTTTCACCCGAAAGGAAAGAGTCCTTCTCGGACTCCAGGGCCAGACGCCAGGGTTCCCGACGTTTGGACCCAGGTGTCTGGCCCCTGGACTCCGCAAAACTTCCTTCTGCGCTTTCCGAAAACCTTGCGGGCTTTCCCCTTTGGCCCAAATAAAGTGTTCTCGTACCCAAACATTTCGGGAAACATCCGGAACCCCTTCCGGTGAATTCCGGAACCCTTCCGGAGACCAAACACTATTATCCCATATATCAAACTTTATCTCCGGACCATTCCGGAGTTCCTTGTCATGTCCATGATCTTATCCGGAACTCCGAACAACATTCGGTTACCAACATACATAACTCATAAATACTATATCGTCAATGAACGTTAAGCGTGCGGACCCTACGGGTTCGAGAACTATGTAGACATGACCGAGACACTTCTATGGTCAATAACCAATAGCAGAACATGGATGCCCAGATTGGCTCCTACATATTCTACGAAGATCTTTATCGGTCGAACCGCATAACAATATGCGTTGTTCCCTTTGTCATCGGTATGTTACTTGCCCGAGATTCGATCGTGGGTATCTCAATACCTAGTTCAATCTTGTTACCGGCAAGTCTCTTTACTCGTTCCGTAATGCATCATCCTGCAACCAACTCATTTAGTTACATTGCTTGCAAGGCTTATTGTGCATTACCGAGAGGGCCCAGAGATACCTCTCCGATACTCGGAGTGAAAAATCCTAATCTTGATCTATGCCAACTCAACAAACACCATCGGAGACACCTATAGAGCATCTTTATAATCACCCAGTTACATTGTGATGTTTGATAGCACACAAGGTGTTCCTCCGGTATTCGGGAGTTGCATAATCTCATAGTCCGAGGAACATGTATAAGTCATGAAGAAAGAGTAGCAATGAAACTGTAACGATCATCGTGCTAAGCTAACGGATGGGTCAAGTCAATCACATCATTCTCTAATGATGTGATCCCACCTATCAAATGGCAACTCTTTGTCCATGGCTAGGAAACTTAACCATCTTTGATTAATGAGCTAGTCAAGTAGAGGATACTAGTGATACTCTGTTTGTTTATGTATTCACACATGTACTAAGTTTCTGGTTAATACAATTCTAGCATCAATAATAAACATTTATCATGATATAAGGAAATATAAATAACAACTTTATTATTGCTTCTAGGGCATATTTCCTTCAGGATCTGGATACCCATGTTGGCTTCCACATGTTCCATGATGATCTCATCGGATGAACCACGATGTCAAGGATTCAATCAATCCCGTATGCAATTCCCTTTGTCTATTGGGATGTTACTTGCCCGAGATTCGATCGTCGGTATTCCCATACCTCGTTCAATCTCATTACCGGCAAGTCTCTTTACTCGTTCCGCAATGCATGATCCCGTGACCAATATGGAAACCTTAGCTTGATTCCTCGGGACTCCGCTCCTGCGCTTGCCTCCTTGGCAACAAAGGGGAAATTGGTACACTGCACCCGCTGGCGCCCGCCTGGCCTTGGTCGTCATGGCTCACATCATGTGAACCTCGCAAGGTGCACCTTGCATTGATATCTCTGCTCCTTGGGAGCCAGTCTAGTGAGGTCGCCCCTCAGGGAGGTCTTGGTGTCATCCGCCTCGCGAGGCTTGGCCCCTCGCGAGGGTCTTGGGTTGTTTGTTGATGAATCTGGGTCGTACCGGGCCATCGATGGAGCCACATCGTGGGTCGCAGGCAGGCAAGTCTGGGTACCCCCGTTCCCAGGATGCCGACAGTAGCCCCCGAGCCCAAGGCGCGCTCGAACTTAGCTTCAAGGCGAAGCCAAAGGGCAAGGGCGGAGCGTCGCGGGCCCAACCGTCTGCAGTCTCGGTCGACGCATGGCAATTGATGGGACGTGGGCACCTCCGCTTACCCACGCTGCCTTGGCAACCGTTCCTGGCTGACAAAAAGGCTGGTGCCCGCTGTAGAGCTTTCGTTGCCTTCCTTTCGTATTGTTGTAGATCCCCCTTCTCCTTCTCACCCAGAGAGCCCTAGATCCACCGAAACTCTCCCCCAGCCCGCAGCCGATGGCCACCGACCAGGAGAAGGGTGTGCGTTCGCCCTTGTGGTTCGAGCCTGCTTTGATCGCGTCCACGGTCTCGAAGAAGAACCTCGCCACCGCACTCCTGGTGACGGCGTGCGACAGCAACGAGGGGGGAGAGACAGCGCTTCGGGCTAGCTCCACCAAGCCTGAAACCTTGGGCGCTACCTTCTATCCCTTCTTCTTGAACTGCGTGTTTGTGGGGCTGGTCCCCTTGAGGGAGTCCTGGACTAAGGGGTCCTCGGGCGTCCAGCCTGTTAGCCATGGGCTGGACTGATGGGTTATGAAGAACACGAAGACCGAAGACTGCACCCGTGTCTGGATGGGACTCTCCTTGGCGTGGAAGGCAAGCTTGGTGACCAAATATGTAGATTCCTTTCTTTGTAACCGACCTTGTGTAACCCTAGATCCTCCAAGTGTCTATATAAACCAGAGTGCTTAGTTCGGAGGACGTACATACCTTCATTACCATAGCCATACAAGCTAGACCTCTAGGGTTTAGCCATTACGATCTCGTGGTTGATCAACTCTTGTAATACTCATATTCATCAAGATCAATTAAGCAAGAAGTAGGGTATTACCTCCATAGAGAGGGCCCGAACCTGGGTAAACATCGTGTCCCCTGTCTCCTATTACCATCGACCTTAGACGCACAGTTCGGGACCCCCTACCCGAGATTCACCGGTTTTGACACCGACATTGGTGCTTTCATTAAGAGTTCCACTGTATCGTCCTCAAAAGGTTCGATGGCCCCTTCAATCATCGACAACGACACTGTCTAAGGAGAAACCTTCCTCCTCGGAAAGATTTTCGTGTTCGGCGGCTTCGCACTGCGGGCCAACTCGTTTGGCCATCTGGAGCAGATCGATAGCAATGCCCCTGGCCATCAGGTCAGATTTGGGAGCTTGAACTACGTCGGACATCCGTGGAGATTTGATCTTCGCTGGATTCGAGGCCGCGGCGATCTCTCCTGGTCACCTCGATGAACATGACCTAAATCTGTCATCGGACCACATTCAGGAGATAGCCCCTATACTGCTCGGGCCGTAGATCCGGAGCATACGACGACATCTAAGGACTGGAGGTTCAACCCCACCACGGAGGCCGCAGATTCCCCGGCGTTGGAGCCGCACATGGACTTAAACTTACACAATATTTGTGTCACCGGAACCCCAGACTCGTCTCTAGGTGTAAGTTCTGAACCATGTGAGTCCACGGATGCCGAACTTGATCGTTTATCGATCTTCGAGTTCAGCGCCGCAAACATCTTCCAGCACTCACCCTTGGGCGATGTGCTAAGCTCATTAAAATCATGTCCTTGGCGGGGGACTCACAGCCGAACTATGTTAGATTCGAACTAGGGGCTGATGATGGAGAATCTTGCTTCCCACCCGCCACCCACTTCATAGCCACAATCAAGGATTTAACCGACACGCTCGATTACGAGTCCGAAGACATCGACGGTATTGACGATGATGCTGATGAGGAGCAAAATCAAAGTCCGCCATTCACTGGATGCTTGACGGCCACCTCTTCGTACGATGTGTACATGGTGGACACATCCAAAACAACCAACAACGATGACAAAGAAAATCCAGTTGAGAATAAACCTCCCGAGACACAGCAAAAACGCTAGTGTCCTCAGCGACGCACTAAGTCACGTCGTTCAAAGGATAGTAACACTGGCACCGGGGGAAATAGTACTCTGGACAAACCCAAAGATAATAAAGACCCCGTTGAGGTAACCTCTGAACAGGAGGAACGGGAAAATGGGCAAATTAGCCCTGATGAACAGGCCATACATGACGATTTGGAAGACGATAATTATCTTCCGCTCTCCGAAGATGAGGTAAGCCTCGGCGACGAGGATTTCATCATCCCCGAGGAACCTCTCGAGCAGGAGCACTTCAAGCGCAAGCTAATAGCCACTGCAAGGAACCTAAAAAAGAAGAAGAAGCAGCAGCTTCAAGCTAACCAAGATCTGCTCAACGACAGATGGACCAATGTCCTAGCAGCCGAAGAATACGACCTCAAGCTCCCAGCCGGGAGTTACCTGAAGCGCAAACTGCTACCCCAGTTTGATGAGGAGGCACCAGAGCTCATACCTCACTCGCGCAACGCAGCCGACCGACCACAGCGTGGTCGGGACAATGCGGCCGGTCGACCGCAACTTGGCCAGGATAAAGCGGCAATTCAAGCCGAACTGCAACCTGCCCCACCGCCATGTAAAAACAGAAACAACACAGCTCGGGGTGATACATACGACCTTCGGCAGGACCTGGACAATAAAGCAGGATATACCAGATCTATCTACTGACCGCGAGGACGTACTGCGACACGCGACAATGGCTATCTATTCAGATGCGACAAACCTAGTCACGCCCGGGCTGAAAACTGCAGGCGGACTCCATTGGAGCTACGTCGTTCTTTGCTTCACTGATGGAGTAATGGGTCACGAGTTCCCAGAAGGGTTTAAACCTGTAAATATTGAATCATACGACGGAACAACAGACCCCACGGTGTGGATTGAGGATTTCCTTCTCCATATCCACATGGCCCGCGGAGACGACCTTCATGCCATCAAATACCTCCCGTTAAAACTCAAAGGACCAGCTCGGCACTGGTTAAACAGTCTGCCTGAAAACTCAATTGGCAGTTTGGAGGAGTTGGAAGATGCCTTCCGCGATAACTTTCAAGGTACATATGTCCGGCCACTGGATGCCGATGACCTAAGTCACATTGTCCAGCTGCCTGGAGAGTCTGCTAGAAAGCTCTGGACTAGGTCTTTAGTTAAAAACAACCAAATTGTTGACTGTCCGGACACGGAAGCCCTCGCGGCCTTCAAATACAGCGTCCGGGACGAGTGGCTTGCCCGCCACCTCGGTCAGGAAAAACCAAAGTCTATGTCAGCCCTTACCGGTCTAATGACCCGCTTTTGCGCGGGAGAAGACAGCTGGCTCGCCCGTAGAAGCAATAGCGCCAGCGATCCGGGCACCTCTGAAGTGCGGGACGGTAATGGAAAGCCACGACGCAATACAAACAAACGCCGCGATAATAATGAGGGCACATAGGACACAGTGCTCAACGCTGGATTCAGCGGCCCCAAGCCCGGCCAACGGAAAAAGCCATTTACGGCAAAGAAAGACGAACCATCCAATTTAGACAAAATATTGAATAGGCCTTGCCAGATCCATGGCCACCCCAATAAACCAGCTAATCACACCAACATAAGCTGTTGGGTCTTCAAACAGGCCGGCAAGTTAAATGCCAAACACAAGGGGAAGAGGCTGCCCGGCGATAGCAACGACAAATAGGCTCACCAACCAAACAACGGGGGTCAGAAGCAGTTCCCCCCCCCCCCCGACGCAAAAACAGTAAACATGGTATACGTGACACACACCCCTAGAGGTGAGCGCATGGAACACTCCCTTCGTACAGGAGATCATACTATGGCTACCTCAGTCGAACTACGCAGCGGCCTTATCACGCCGCATATCATGTCGGCCATAATGTCGTCGGTCCCCATTCAACATGACCGATCAATGTCCCTATTGGACTAGCAATTCGGCTTCCGCCGTTCGCCTAATATGCCTTCAAAGTGGGTGCCACACATACATAATTATGCACTTGAAATACCCCGGGCATCGGCGGAAGCACAATGAGGGTGGGCGTGCAAACCCCCCTACTTTTCTAACTACCCTTTTCCTTTTTACTTTTCCCTCTACAGGTAGCTCAAGGGTCGGTCACCCCGAGGACTCTACCAGAGTTTGGGTTCGTACAATCACCCAAGGGTTATTCCTGTCAAGGAATCCCTTAACCGAGGACGTGCGGCGCAGACGTGCGACAGGAGGTCCAAAATAACTTTTTGTAGACCGCGCTCTCTATTTGGAGCCTATAAGGTGCCTTTTTCCTTAGCCTTCGACCCCTGGCATGTCAAATAGCCAGAGTCGCGGCTTTGTTATCTATGTAATAATTGGCATATCACTCAACTCCCAGTAAAAGTAACCAGTGTCTAGTATTGACTTTCTCCTAATCGATTCGAATTTCGGCTCCTGTGGTTGTTTTACACACACACCTCGGCATAACCCTCAAGGGGCTCTGTATGGGAACAAATGAGTTGCCGGCAAGTCTGAACAGCTTTATAGTGTACTTCGGCATCGCGGGTTTGGCCTTATATGCATCAGCTCCGAATCATGTCTTGGGTCAATAGTTGGGTTGCGCGGCTCCTGTGCTTGCTACCCTACGTTCCGCTCTATCGGCTAGGGTAGTAAAGGGAGAACTACTGTGATTGTGCTTCCGGTTCATCTGGTCAAGCACCTCAGTAGAGAAAGCTGAAAACTGACTGTCATGATGTGGCGAGAGCTGGTCAACCACTCGATGACTTATCAGAATCTTTAGCGATTCTCTCCGTGTCATACGAAGGATCTTTTTCAGATCATTTTTTGCAACGCATCTTATTAAAAATAAGCCGCGTATATACCAGGGGCTATATCGTAGACCCACCATAAAACTCCTATGGCTAAGTGAAAGTGTTAATGCCCTATAGTTCGATTGCCTGGTTCGCCGCATTGTCACCTCCTTCATGGACCAAGACGTTGGGTCAAGAGTGATCAAATGCTTTTCCGAACACCCCCGTACTTTCTACGTGGGGGCTGAAGCCGACGACTGGAAAACTTTCAGATTATATAAAAACGGCCGCACAGGAGGAACAAAAGCTTCCGAGCAAAACATAAAAATAGATTAAATATAAAATTGTCTTTTACAATTCCCATACACCTCACTTGAATATTATGTATTTTGAGCATTAACCCTCTATCAAGCGGGCAGCCTCTAAGACGTCCTCGAAATAATGTTGTGGTGCGTGATAGTCCTTGCCCTTGGGTGGACTCTTCGCTACAACATCGATGGCCTTCATCTTCTCCCAGTATGTCTTGACACGGGCAAAGTCCATCCGTGCACCCTCAATGCACGCCGACCGCTTAACAGCGTCGATACGTGGCACCGCATCAGTAAGCTCCTGCACCAAGACAAAGTAGCTATTCGGAATAGGCTCAGTCGGCCACAGCCGGAGTATGACGTTCTTCATGGCAGCGCCAGACATCCTGTGAAGCTCGGCCCATTGGGACATCTGTTCATTCAGCAGCAGAGGGTGTTTTATGCACTAAACTGCGACCAGAAAAGCTTCTCCGTTGCATATCCCTCTTGCGCTTGGTAAAACTGCGCTGCATCGGAAGAACTCTTCGGCAGGTCCAAAAACGCATCTGGAGAGCTCCACACTTGGTTAAGCTGAGCATAATTCGGATCGCCGAACGTAGTCTATAATAAGAAGGGCTTACTAGCCGCAATCTCCCCAGCTTGCCGGATCTCCTCACGGGCCGCTCTAGACTCGGACCGCGCTTCTGTCGCCTCCCGCAAGGCCTTGTCAAGATCAGCCGTTTTGCCTTTATTCGCCTTCTCAAGGAACTCACAGCGGCTAGTAGCATTCTTTAGTTCGAGCACCATCGCGGATATTTTCCCCGCGTCTTGGTGCCGAGCAGCTCGTTCGGCCTTTAACTCAGCCGATGTATTTTCGGCAGCCGCATTACTAAACCGGGCCTGCTCCTTGGCCTGGGCCAGCTCCGCCCGAAGAATCTCAACGGCGGCGGCACCATCTGCAACCATATATATCCCAGTATGCAATTTTAAGCATCACACTTATATTACAGACACGTATGTGTAAGGATTGCTCTGAATACATACCTTGCGACTCGTCAAGATGCCTATTGATTAACGCAATGTCATCCCCTGCCACATCAAGCTTCCGCTGTAGCTCGACAATATCCGTAGTCGGGGTAGTTGTCAGGGGAGAAATGATACGTCCCCAACGTATCTGAAAGTGCTAGTGATCGACTAGAGGGGGGTGAATAGGCGATTTTTATGAAAGTCTTCAAAACATGGAAGTTTCAAAGACAAATGATAGAAATAAACCTATTACCATGCAGCGGAAGGTAGACTACACTAGGCAAACCATAGTCAAGTATTCAATGAAGTGAAAGCACAATGACTAATAGTAGCTAGGCAGTAAAGATCAGGTAGGAAGATATTGTGAAGCCAATCAGAACAAGCAGTCACTCAGTGAAGACAAAAGATAATGCAATCATACAATGACTTCACAAGGACCAACAGTAATTAAAGGGAAGGGAAGGATGAAACCAGTGACTCGTTGAAGACAATGATTTGTTGGACCAGTTCCAGTTGCTGTGACAACTGTACGTCTGGTTAGGGAGGCTGAGATTCAACTCAGAAGACCTCGTCTGCACCTTATTCCCCTTGAGCTAAGGACAGCCAATCCTCGCCCAATCACTCTGGTAAGTCTTCAAGGTAGACTTCCAAACCTTCACAGACTTCGTTCACCGGCGATCCACAATGACTCTTGGATGCACAGAACGCGACGCCTAACCGGTTGGAGGATTCACAGTCCTCAAGTGTAATAAGTCTTCAGATCACACAAAGAGGAAGACTTAAGTGATGCCTAACACTCTTTGGCTCTTGATGTTTAGGGCTTTATCCTCGCAAGGAATTCTCTCTCAAAGGCTTCGAGGTGGGTTGCTCTCAAACGACAAAAGCCGTACTCTAACTCTGAGCAGCCAACCGTTTATGGTTGTAGGGGGTGGGCTATTTATAGCCAATGGGCAACCCGACCTGGTTTGTCCGAAATGACCCTTGGTCACTAAGGAACTGACATGTGTTCCAATGGTCAGATTTCAAACACACACGGCAACTTTACTTGGACTACAAGCAAAGCTGACTTATCCAACTCTGGACAAGATTTGCTCTCATAGTCTTCACTCGAAGACATAGGATTTTGGTTAAGCATCACTTCAGTCATTCTGACTGGTTCTCTTGGACCCCACTTAACAGTACGGTGGTTCCTATGACTCAACAAAGAAAAACACAGAACGACGAAACTGCTAAGTCTTCGCGCTCCATAGTCTTCACGCGATGTCTTCTCTTATCATAGTCTTCAATGTGAATGTCTTCACATACCACCTCTGACTTCAATGTCTTCATACATTTTTAGGGGTCATCTCTGGTAGGAAAACCGAATCAATGAGGGACTTCTACCTATGTTATCCTGCAATTCTCACAAACACATTAGTCCCTCAACTAGGTTTGTCATCAATACTCCAAAACCAACTAGGGGTGGCACTAGATGCACTTACAATCTCCCCCTTTTTGGTGATTGATGACAAACTAGTTGAAGTTTTCAACGGGGAATATAATATGTGAAATTGTAAAGGATAGGGGATTGTCTTCATAAGTTGCAAGGTCTCCCCCTAAAGATGTGCATATAAGTAATTTGCTTTTGGAATGCAAATGCACATGGCAGGTTGTACTTGTGGAGATCCTCTTCAACTTATGATGACAATTCATTATGCAAGATATGAGGTGACGAAGATGATGATATGCATAATGAAAAATGGACGTCTGCAAAATGATCTAAGTGCGGAATTTATCATCGCACATGCGGAATTTATCATCGCATCACAGAATAGCAAATAAGTAGCAGACGACCATCGAGTTTGAGTGTTACAACTCAAAGAACCAAATGTATCAAGACGCGAGAGTTGTAAACACTAGGAAAAATATAAAACTACCGTCCATATGAACCCTCTTGAAGACTATCAAACTCATATGCTTCTCCCCCTTTTGTCAGTAAGGACCAAAAAGGTTTGAAGACATAGAGCACCTACTCGTCCCCGTGAGGAGTTGGTGAAGCAGCAAGGTCTTCGGTGTTGGTTGGTGGTGCAGACGAACTCGGTGCAGTGTTGAGTAGCATCGTCTTCATCATCGATGACACATGCATTCACTGTTGCAACAGAGGAGGAGAACTCAGAGTCTTCAAGAGATGGAGTACGCCGCAACACAGTCCTTCTTGGAGGTGTTGAGTCAAACTTGAAGCGTTCAGAGAAGCCATCCTCTTGAAGATCATCTTCAGAACACATAAGCGTCAGCCCTTTCCATGTACGCCGACAAGTTTCATGGGCAACAAAGGCATTCTTGGTGGCAAGGTTACGAATCCTGTTTACGTCCACCAAGAGGCTTTGCATTTGGCGCTTCAGCCAGTCATGATGCTTATCCTGTTTCTGATGAAGGGCAACCAGAAGTTCTCGGTCGTTGAGAACACGAGATCGCTTCTTGGGCCGTTGGGCAATGGTGCTTTCAGTTGCTTCAGTGAGGGCACAATGAGGTGCACAGGTAGTACCAGCCAGAGGATAAACACGAGCGACTGCTGGATCTCCGTCAATGTGTTGTGAGAAACTTTGCTTATCAGCATTCTGAAGACTAAGGGGCTCCTTGGTAGGCTCTGCATAGATGGCTTCAACTGACATATCGACGTCAGGCATAAAGATTCGATGATTGCGAGCAGAGGGCTGATAGGTGACAGCTGAGTGTAGTTTGATCAGCCGCATAATCCATGGAGCGTAAAACTTCAAGCCAAAGAGATCAGATCCTAATGCAGCAAGTTGGCGGATGAAGAAGTCTTGTGCATTGAAGCATTTGCTGTGAAGAATATGGAAGACCAAAGTCTTCATTGCACCTTCCAGCTTTGCATGTGGAGAATGTCCTTTGATGGGCCAGAGAGTTCGCCTTATAATGTGATAGATAGTGCGTGGCAGATACTCAAGGTCTTCAACAAAGAACTCCTTAGGATATGCAGCATCTCGAGGCAAAGGCTTCATCATGCTAAGCATTTGACTCATGTTTGGTTCAGGCTTGTGAAAAATGCTCTCCATAGCTGCACTGTGAAGCTGACAACCAGGTTCATAAAGATCTCCTGGAGTGGGCAGACCAGTGAGCTCAGTGATATCAAAGGCTTTGTCTTCGTAATGAACATTGCCTGTCATCCACTCAAGGACCCAAGCCTTCGGATCTCTGTTGTAGCCACGAATATGAAGAGTGGCATAGAATTGGAGCAGCAATTCTTCATTCCAGTGCTCCTTGTCAGTGACGAACGACAACAATCCAGACTCTCTGAAGCAATCCAGAGCTTCTTCCAAACAAGGCAGACCAGTTATGGCTTCAGTGTCAAGACACATATGTGGGAAAATGCGACCTTGATTGTACAGAATGCATGAGTAATAACTGCGCTGCTGATAGCTCCAGAACCGATCAGAAGATATTCTTGCCTTTGTGTAGGGGTTCTTGGCGCTATCAAAGAAGGTGTTGTGTGCCTTGAAGCCATTGATATTAAAAGATCCGGGTGCAGATGCAATACTTGGAAACCTGGGTAACCTTGGCATTGGCTTCTGAACCTGAGGCATGTGCTCAACGTGATAGTCAAACTGAGGACTAGCAGCAGGTGGAGGAGTCAGAAAAGGCCATTTAACAGTGATAAGTTGGACATAGTTGAATGCTTGCTCGATAGTGTGTGGCCTTGGTGGCAGAACATGAGCAGTGGCATCAACAGAGGCGTCAGGCTGCACATCTGTTGCAGGTGCATCATTGGCTTCATTGGCCTCTGGCACACTGTTAGGTGCAGGCTCCATAGTGTCTTCAGCCATGACCACGTCATTGGCTTCAGTGGTGTTAGTGGTGGCAGCCTCAGGATTCTCAACCTCCACTTTAGAAGCTGGAGGGTCGGTCACATTCTCCTCGAGAACAACATCTTGGTGAGACGGGGGTGTAGCAACTCTTGGGGCTTCTTCTTCATCGGCTGATGCAGCCGGAACATCTTCAGCCATTTTGGCTTCGGATTCAGAGACAGTCACAGTAGGAGTGGCATCTGGAAACACTTGACGTGCAACAGATTGGTGGTGCACTTCTCCTTCTGGAACGCTCGAAAGAGGGACTTGAGGCCTTGGTCCTTTGCGAAGCCTGCGTAGCACTGGCGACGCCTGTGGAGATGGAGTTGGCTGGGCCTCAAAGTCGTCTTCTTCGTCCTGCACAGGTGGCGTGACTTGTTGTTGTTGGGGAGTACTCAGGGTGTCTTGTTGTAGTGGGTGATCAGCCCACGATGCATCCTGAGCAGTTGGCGTCAGAGGACGACCAATGCTGATGAGTTCGCTGTGCGTGAGCATAGGCGATGATACCAGTTGGTGCTCGATCTGAGGAAGGACTTCATCATCTTCAACATTGTCATGGTGACCAATGTCTTCAGCAGCGGTGGGGTCAACTGCTGGAATGTCTTCAGCTTCAGGAGCCTCTGTGGAAGCAGGCTCATGAACTACTATCCGTCGTTCTTGATGCGAGGAATCAGGGCGAGCAACAGAGATGGGTTCTACAACAAGGGGCTCTGTGGGAGCAGCCCAATCTTTCTTGGTTCTGCGCTTCTTCTTGGAGGGAGCAACATCAGAAGCATCAGGATTTTTCCTCTTTCTGGCTTCAGCCTCGGCAGTCCTCGTCTTCTTCAGTTCTGAAGCGGTTGCCCGGATCTTTGGCTTCGAGCTAGTCATGCTACTTGGAAAGACTATGCGTGGCTCTTCCCGCCTTGAAGGTGCAGATTGGTCTATTGATGGCTTCTTCTTCTTTGCAGCCATTCTTGGGTCGATGCCAGGATGACCAAGAGCCTTGCGCTTCTCAGCCTCATTATAGGCTTGCACACACTTGTCAGCCAGGCTCTTCATGCGCTCACGAGAACCTTTAGCTTCTTCACGCTTCTTGAGAAAGGCTTCCTTGAGCTCGTGCAGCATAATCTTGAAGTTTTTCACATCTTGCATGCTGAGCTTGGCCATGTGCTTCTTGAACTGAGCTTTCTCATAGTCGATCTTTTGCTTCAGTTCAACGATGCGCTGAGCTACAGCTAGCTCAGAAGCAATGGCGCCAGTGAAGGCGACACTGAGGCCAATTGGAAGTTGCAGATCTTCAAAGCTGAGGTTGGGCGTGTCAAACCACTCATCAATGAAGTTATGGATGATTGCCACATCAAAGAGAGGCAAATCATTAAAGATCTCTGCTTCTTCCTTGCTCTTGATCAGTTGCTCAAGAGCGTCATCTGCAAGATCTTCATCGCTGGACAGATCAATGGCGTCATTGCACAGAATAGTAGCAGCAGTCAGTGCCTGATCAATATTCTTTCTCATCTCAGTCTTCTTGGAGATACGTGATAGATCTTCAGACTGCACACTGTCTTCAGGAGGTGCAGTAGCCAGTGGCTTCGCACGTGAAGCTTTTGGAGGAGCAGCTGTCTTTGAAGCTTTAGCCTTCTTCTGCTTCTGCGGTTTTGTAGTAGGAGCTAGGGCTTCATTAGTGTCGGCATCATCATTAGAATGATCCACTTTGGCACCTTGAACAGAAATGTGAGTGATAAGGCCATCAAGGTTGTAGAAAGGTCCGATGATATTGGGTTCAGCATCGCGTGTGCCATCAGCCCGGGGAGCAGAAGGACCAGGGTTGAAGTCTAGTCTCAATGACTTCTTGTTTTCCTTGGCCGATGCCTTTGCGTGCTGGAAGTTGCGCTTGAAGAGATTATCATCACGACACCAGAGCAGTGATGATGGGTCGGCATTTTCAGGCTGTGGTCCACGGACCATACAAGGATAGAAACCTTGAGCAATAGCTTCAGCTCTGGTCTTGGGTGGAAGGCTTCGGAAGAGAATGTCACCCCAAGGACTCTTGATGGCATTCTTCTCAGCATACTCCTGGGTCACAAATTGTATTTAAACCATTGTTCGGCCCAATATCTTCGAATCCATTGGATTCGTGTTTTGCGCTGATTGTAATCCTCTTCTGGATCTGTCTTGTATAGCTCTGAGAGGTCATCAGGCAAATCTCTTGATGTTCCCCCTCGACGCTGTCTGCCACCCTTCCTTGCTTATTTCTCTGTAGCCATGAACTTTAAACTGAAAGGTTTCAAAAGCTTCCGCTTTCTGGTCAAACAGGAACTGGCTTCGGGAGAGTTAATGTGATGCTGTAAGAATTCTGCAAACGAATGCAGATTATGAGAACCAAGGGATTCTCCCACGGACATGTACCTGTGACAGCATTAAGATGCGAGGGAAGGGGAAGAGGTCATATGCATTCTCAGAAGATTTTGAAGATAAATCAGTTTAGAAGACATTGACCTCATCGTGCGAAGACATTCACTCATAGATAAAGAGTTGGTTCCAGATTTGTACGAATCCACGAATAAGTACAAGTGAGGAATCTAACTACTTTGTGAAGCATAAGTGAACATACTAGGCATATTATGATATGCAGTATGAAATAGATCCAACTTGTGTGAACAGAAACTGCTTGTGGTAGAAAGTAATGAATCTATAGGATCAAAGGGGCCGTAAAAAGGAAGTTTTATTTACCACACAAAGAACTGCTAGACGGAGTGGGAGAGGAGGCCGAGCAGTTCGATCGTCCGTGCCCTAACTTGGCGACGGAGGACACCTACAGCGACGGCGGAGAAGACGATGTCCGCAGCTGGCGTGAAGACGGCGTCGGTGAGGTCGCGGAAGCTAAGCGCTTCGTCGCCGGCGTCGTCGAGGGCTAGCGGTGATGCTAGGGTTTGTGCGAGAGTGGAAGAAAGGATAATGACTATGGTGAGGCGTGTATTTATAGGGACAGGGACGGCACAGTGTTATTACACAGGTGCCCCTGGCGATTCACATCTGAAGGGCACGTGGCTATCATGCAACATATCGGAGGTTGTTCCACGTTCCCGCGCATGCCTGGATTGTCGGGTGGTCGTTCCCACTTCTCCGGGTTTTAGGTGAAAGGATTTAACATTGAAAACAGACTTAATGTTTGTCTCTGTATCTTCTGCTGACAAGGACATAGAGAAGATATTCGACAGTTTCAATAGAATGCATATGATTTGGAGAGATAGAGTTTGAGATAGAAAGCATAGAGAGGTTAGGGTCCGATCACATTCACTTAGTTCAAAAGATTCAACAAGAAGACATAGCTATAAGTGAATGCTGTAGAGGACAGAACGCTAGTGTATATATATATATATATATGAGAAAGACAATCAAATCAACATAGTGAAGATAATCATGAAGACAAGTTGAGATTGAAGCCAAACCAAATGTGAAGACATACCAAACGTAACGCCATGAGTGAAACACTTCAAACAGAAAAATTTGGTGGTGGCGTTACCCACCATATAGGAAGTATTAGACCCAGACACGGTGCACAATTTCGTGGCACTCCGAAGTCAAATTCCACATTAATGAATTCACACTTAGAATGTAAGTCTTCATTGATTGAAGATATACTTTACTTCGTGTGTTGCACATCTAAGTCATCAATATGCATAAGTGTTAGGATGTGTGCCTGATCACAGGACATTCGAGGATTCCAAGGGCTTGGTGAAGATATCTGCCAATTGCTCTTTAGTGTTGACGTGTATGATATCAATATCTTCCTTCACAACATGATCTCTGAGAAAGTGATGACGAATTTCAATGTGCTTTGTCTTCGAGTGCTGAACTGGGTTGTTGGCAATCTTGATGGCGCTTTCATTGTCGCAGTAGAATGGCACTTGCTTCAGATGAATGCCATAGTCTTTGAGTGTTTGCTTCATCCATAGAAGCTGAGCGCAGCAAGATCCAGCAGCAATGTATTCAGATTCAGCAGTGGAGAGAGATACACAGTTCTGCTTCTTTGAAGACCAACATATAAGTGATCGTCCCAGAAAATGATATGTGCCTGATGTAGACTTGCGATCCACCTTGTCACCAGCATAATCAGCATCCGAGAATCCAACCAGATCAAACTCTGAGCCCTTTGGATACCATAATCCTAATGTTGGGGTGTAAGCCGGATATCTAAGAATTCGCTTCATAGCTAAGTGATGCGATTCCTTTGGTGCCGCTTGGAATCGAGCACACATGCAAACACTAAGCATAATATCTGGCCTAGATGCACATAGATAAAGTAAAGGACCAATCATGTTGCGGTATACCTTTTGATCGAACTCTTTACCATTGTCGTCGGGACCCAGATGATGTTTGGCTGGCATTGGCGTCGTGAAGACTTTGCAGTCTTGCATCCCAAATTTCTTCAGGCAATATTTGAGGTACTTCTCTTGAGATATGAAGATGCCGTTGCGTTGCTGATGTATTTGAAGGCCAAGGAAGAACTTCAGCTCACCCATCATGGACATCTGATATTGCTCTTGCATCATATATCCAAACTCTTCATTGTATTTCTGATTGGTGCAGCCGAAGATAATGTCATCCACATATATTTGGCACACAAACAGTTCACCATCATTTGTCTTCGTGAAGAGAGTGGGGTCGAGGGAACCAGGTTTGAAGCCTTTGCTCTTCAGGAAGTCTTTGAGTGTGTCATACCAAGCCCGAGGGGCTTGTTTGAGGCCATATAGTGCCTTGTTGAGCTTGTACACCATGTCAGGATGTTTTGGATCTTCAAAGCCAGGCGGTTGTGCAACATACACTTCTTCTTCAATCTTGCCATTGAGAAAAGCGCTCTTCACATCCATTTGATATAGAAGAATGTTATGATGATTTGCATAGGCCAGCAGTATGCGTATGGCTTCAAGTCTAGCCACAGGAGCAAATGTTTCATCGAAGTCAATCCCTTCAACTTGAGTGTACCCTTGAGCAACGAGACGAGCTTTGTTTCTGACAACTTGACCATGCTCATCTTGCTTGTTGTGATATATCCATTTGGTGCCTATTATATTGTGCTTGCGAGGATCAGGACGCTTAACCAGTTCCCATACATTATTCAGCTCAAACTGTTGAAGCTCTTCTTGCATAGCTTGAATCCATTCAGGTTCCATGAAGGCTTCTTCAACTTTCTTGGGTTCAGATATTGAGACGAATGCGAAGTGCCCATAGAAATTTTCTAGCTGTGTTGCCCTCGAACGAGTGAGTGGACCTGGTGCATTGATGCTACCAATTATTCTCTCAATCTGTACTTCATTTGCAACATGAGGATGTACAGGACGAAGATTTTTCTCTTACTGATCATTGTCATCGTTAGAAGGATTGTCTTCAGGCTGAGATTCAGATGGTATGATTTCTCTAGTTCCCATAAGTTTGATTGATTCACTGGATGGAACTTCATCTAGCACGTTTGGCAGGTGCTCTCTTTGTGAGCCGTTAGTCTCATCGAACCGCACATCCACTGTTTCAACCACTTTATAGTGAAAAAGGTTGAAGACTCTGTAGGAGTGCGAATCCTTTCCATATCCAAGCATAAAACCTTCATGTGCTTTTGGTGCAAATTTTGAAGTGTGATGTGGATCCTTGATCCAGCACCAGGCACCAAATACTCTGAAGTAACTGACATTTGGCTTCTTGCTAGTAAGGAGCTCTGTCGGTGTCAAAACCGGCGGATCTCGGGTAGGGGGTCCCGAACTATGCGTCTAGGCCGGATGGTAACAGGAGGCAAGGGACACGAAGTTTTACCCAGGTTCAGGCCCTCTTGATGGAGGTAAAACCCTACGTCCTGCTTGATTAATATTGATGATATGGGTAGTACAAGAGTAGATCTACCACGAGATCGGAGAGGCTAAACCCTAGAAGCTAGCCTATGGTATGATTGTTGTTCTGTATGTTGTCCTACGGACTAAAACCCTCCGGTTTATATAGACACCGGAGAGGGTTAGGGTTACACAAAGTCGGTTACAATGGTAGGAGATCTACATATCTGTATCGCCAAGCTTGCCTTCCATGCCAAGGAAAGTACCTTTCGGACACGGGACGAAGTCTTCAATCTTGTATCTTCATAGTCCAGGAGTCCGGCTGAAGGTATAGTCCGGCCATCCGGACACCCCCTAATCCAGGACTCCCTCAGTAGCCCCTGAACTAGGCTTCAATGACGGTGAGTCCAGCGCGCAGATTGTCTTCGGCATTGCAAGGCGGGTTCCTCCTCCAAGTACTTCATAGAAGATTTTGAACACAAAGACAGTGTCCGGCTCTGCAAAATAAGTTTCCACATATTGCCATAGAGAGAATAATATTTACACAAATCTAATCTACTGACGTATTCCGTAGTGTGACGCACCACGACCAAGTCTTTATTCGAATCGTTTTATTGTCCCACCTCAGCGTGTTACGCGAGGCGGTTTCCTTGGCACGTCCTGTTAAAGCAGAGATCGTGTCCCCTTATTCTGGGATTCTCATCAATACGGGCGTGGGTAACCCAACCGCGCCATTGATTACAACGCTTGGGGATAAGCGAGTTTTACCAGGCTGGTGGGGACACATAGTTGCGTCCACCCATATAAGGGGATAAGGATCCACCTTTTCACCTACGCCTTCTTCCTCCTTTGCCTATCCATTCTTGCGCACTTGAGCTCCAGCGCCCAAGTCCGCAATCCCCACCTCAACCTTCTCCAGCCATGTCTGGAGCGGGAGGCAAGTGGATGGTCTCCTCCGTTACGGAGGGACACATCAAAAGACTAAGGAAGGCCGGATACTTGTCTAACGACATTGCGCACCGGCTTCCTGAAGAGGGGCAGCTCATCCCCACCCCTAGGCCCCATGAGAGGGTGGTGTTCCTCCTCCATTTCCTCCGCAGACTGGGCTTCCCTCTCCACCCATTTGTCCGGGGACTCATGTTCTACTACGGCCTGGATTTCCATGATCTGGCCCCGAATTTCATCCTCAACATCTCGGCGTTTATCGTCGTGTGCGAGGCCTTCCTCTGCATCCGCCCCCATTTCGGCCTATGGCTCAAGACTTTTAATGTCAAGCCGAAGGTGGTGCGCGGCAGCTAGGAGGAGTGCGGAGGCGCCATGGTGGGCAAGATGCCCAACGTCTTATGGCTCGAGGGCTCCTTTGTGGAGACCCTGAAGGGGTGGCAATCGGGGTGGTTTTACATCACCGAGCCGCGCGACCCTGAGTGGGTCACAACCCCCGCGTTCTGGTCCGGACCCCCAACGCGGCTCACGTCCTGGAAAGAGACGGGCCTGTCGTGGGGCAGCAAAGGAGAGGTGACTGGACTGCAAACATGCATCCAAACCCTGGTGGACAAGCAGCTCAGGCTTGTCAACGTAGTCCAGGTCATGCTCATCCGCTGGATCCTCCCGTGTCAACAACGGGCCTTCAATCTGTGGGAGTTCAACCCGGCGCAGCACCGAACTCTGAACAGGCTCTTCAACACGACGTACGAAGACGTCTGGAAGGTGCTTTTCAAGGGCGCCGAGGCTCCCGCATCTGCTACCAAGGATTGCAGATTCAGCGCGCAGCGTCACGCCAACGCGGTAAGTTGTTTGTGCCTTTTACGTGGTATTATTTTTTCATAGTTTAACTCTATGCGGGATCTAAGCTCCCTTACCTTTGACAGGTTTGGCAGGCGAAGTCCGGACAGATCGACTGTCCGACTCCTTTGCCCGAAGACCCAGCCGATGCCCGCTTGGCGAAGCTGCTGGTTTCGGCACTCTATGTGGTGCCGGAGAAGAAGGCCACGAAGAGGGCCACGGGGACTCGAAAAAGTGCCCAGCGCCAGGAGGTGTCGGGTTCATCATCCGACGGTTCCAAGGTGCACTCCTCCCGTGAGGACGAGGAGGAGGAAGAAGAGACCTCTCCCCCTCCAGCGGGGGAGAGAATAAAAGGAAGGCCACCCTCTCTGGGGAGGCCGGAGGGTCCAAGAAGGGGAAAACCCTTCCTCCGAACTACTCCACCGACGCCGACGACGGCGGAGACGAGTGGCCGCTCAGAGCCAAGCCCCTGGCGAAATTGTAAGTATCCGGATACCAGAGTAATTCATAGTATTCCTTTATTGCACAGCTTTCCCTTATGTCGAATATGTTTATGCAGCCCACCCAAAGACCGGCTCGACGCGTCGTCGAGCGGTTCACTGGACTCGTCGAATGTGAATTCGCTTCCGACGGCTTCCTCCCCCCGCCCTACGGACGACGCCGAAGTGTTGTCCCAACAGGTTCCAAGCCGGGAGGAGGTGGTCCTGGAGGCGCCGCAAGGCGACCTCCCGGACTCCAGGAGTAAAGGGGATAAAAACCCCCCAGGGCTCCAAGTCCTTCTCTAGGCTGGACACCGCTCCGGAACCTTCAAAGGTTCCAGAGTCCGGCGGGCGACCTCCTTCCAAGAGGAGCAAGCCCTCCGTACCAGCGACCCCCGTCCAACCGGAGGCGCCGGACAGTCTGTTGGAGGCGCTCAAAGGCGCCTCCATCGACGAGGAGCACCGCACCATTATGAGTGCGGTGGTCCAGAAGGTTCAGTCTGCCAAGAATGGACTGACTGAAGCTTGTGCTAGCCTTTTAACAGGCTTTGAGGTAAGTAAAGAATGTGTAAATAATATTACCGCATAGACAGTAGCCCCTGATGCTCTGTTTGGCGTTCGGGAAGAAAAGCCGAATAGAGGATGAAATAAAATTCGCAGGAGTCTAACAAAAATGAGTCAATATGCGTATGCAGGCTTCTCTGCTGGCGTCCATCGCACTGACTGCAGAAGTGGACACGCTAAAGCAGAACCTCGAGCAGTCCGAGCAAGAGCTCGGGCATGCCAAGAAGCAGCTCGAGGACAAGGAAGGTAAGAAATACCTTGTTTAAATATATATATATATAAGTGCAATTGCAAAAAATGACAGGATTATCGTGGCTATTGTAGGGGCCATGTCTGAGGTGGCGACCCTTAAGCGAGCGCTGTCCGAGGCCGAGAAGAGGGCGGCCACGGAGCGCACCGAGCAGGAGAAGTATGAGGCTGAGGTTGGCAAGCTGCGGCAAGAGCTCCAGGATCTCATGGAAAAACATGAGAGTTTGGAGCTTGACTATTGAAAATGCCAAGTCTGCCAAGGCCGAATCCCAGAAGACCCTCCAGGAGTTGGATGAGGTGAAAAAGATAGCGGCGGGTAAGGCATTCTTTATGCAAAGCAAACACATAAACGTGAGTTACTTGTTACTTACCCGAATCCGGAGCTCTCCAGGAGCGTTCGCAGATCTTCCCCGTAGCGTGTCCGATGCCGCCGCATTCTATCGAACCGAGGAGGGCAGGTCGACAGAGAAGGTGTTCTGATCTCAGTATGGTGAGGCCGGACACCCCATGCCCCTGAGCGACCAGCTGAAGCAATTGGTCAAGCTCCACAAGGCGGCCGAACAGGCCATGAAGGGCCTCATAGTTCGGCTGTGGCCTGGAGAGGCTTTGCCTGGGAGCTATTTCGGGCTGGTGCGGCGGCTGGTGGGGGCCTGTCCAAGGCTCGAAGTCATCAAGCGCTCCGTCTGCATTGAAGGTGCCCGTAGGGCCCTTGCCCAGGCTAAGGTGCACTGGGGCAAGCTGGATGCTGAGAAGCTTGTGAAGGACGGGCCACCGCTAGGGAAAGAGCATCGCAAGCCCGAGAATTATTATACGGATGTTCTGAAGGGTGCCCGCCTTGTGGCGGATGAATGTTCCAGGGATGTAATTTTTGAGTAAAACTCGCTCGTTTTGTCCTGTGCGCTGAAAACTTGTTCATATGTGCTAAGCAATGCTGTTGGAATTTAAAATATTACCTTCTGTGCGGCTGTTTATCAATTCTGAGAGATGGTGAGTCGTCGGCTTCTGCCCCCGTGCCGCTAGTGCTGGGGTGTTCAGGGATAAACCTGAGCGCTCTTTTTCCCATGTTTGGGTCCTTCGAGGGAGGCGCTCAGCACAACGAACAAGTCAATCGGACTATAATGCTTGAAAACTCTCACTTAGCCATAGAATTCTATAATTTTAAATTTGGGCGAAGCCCCTGGTATTCGGAAGACCGAGTTCGGGGCGCTATCCATGCCTTGGCCGGACAGAGCCGACTCCTCGCTCTAAGCGGCATAAGTCTTTAGGGACTCAAAAAAACATCTCGAACAGCGACCAACTCTCGCTTTATCATGACAGTCAGTTTTAGCTTTCTCTACTCAGGTGCTCGACCCGGCTCAACTGGGGCACAATCGTAGTAGTTCTCCTAGTGCTACCTTAGCTGATATAGTGGAACGTAAGGCACCAAAACATAGGAGCCGGGCAAACCCAACTATTGACCCAAGACATGATTCGGAGCCGATGCATATAATGCTATAAGTTCGGGGTGCCGCACTTGTTAAAGTGTTCGGACTTCTCACACCATATTGAGGGGTACTAAAGCCCCTGGCGTATTTTGGCCATACCAAAGTGTACGGGTGCAACATGTCATTAAGGAACATATATTTGTAAAAGAAAGTAATGCAAAAATAGACAGAAGCTATGCATTGTTTATTAAAAAGGGCTGCGATCAAAGAAGAACGATACAAATAATGCGATAAGCAAAAGGTTGGACTATTTTAACATGTCCGTTCCAGGGGCAGGCTGCGGAATGGTATGCGAAACAGGTATACTGCTCGTGATAGAGACCACCTGGGAGTTCCGTAATGCGGCATGGCTTGTCTGCTTCCCTGGTTCTTGCATTGTTTGTGCGGTAATTGAACTGCCGAATAGGCCTTCCGAAGAATGGAGTCCTAAAAGTAAGAGAAAATTAAAAAATTGGCAGCCCATGGTGCGGTTTAAGTCGTGTTTCGTGCGTGCCGTGATGGTGCCCCTCCCCCTGTACCCATGGTATTTGTAGAGCGTAGTTATGTACGTGAAGTACTGGTGTAGTATTTTTGTGAGGGCTGGGGTTGGGGCCGCATTGCTACGCCTACTCGGAACGTGCCAGGCGGTCTTGTTGTAGGTTACCCCGAGCGCGCTTGACGGTGTCCGGATGTTTAATGGCCGGACTGGAGAACTGCCTGGAGAGGCTTCTTTGTACTTCCGCTGCAAGGGCCGCCGTGTGCTCCTCCGTTTGGAGGGAGCGTTCGGTGTTTCCATTGACCGTAATTACTCCTCGAGGGCCTGGCATCTTGAGCTTAAGGTATGCGTAGTGTGGTACCGCATTGAACTTGGCGAATGCGGTTCGTCCGAGCAGTGCGTGATAGCCACTGCGGAATGGGACTATGTCGAACATTAACTCCTCGCTTCGGAAATTATCCGGAGATCTGAAGACCACTTCAAGTGTGACTGAGCCTGTACAGTTGACCTCTACACCTGGTATTACGCCTTTAAAGGTCGTTTTGGTGGGCTTAATCCTCGAGGGATCTATGCCCATTTTCCGCACTGTATCCTGGTAAAGCAGGTTTAGGCTACTGCCGCCGTCCATAAGGACTCTAGTGAGATGAAATCCATCAATAATTGGGTCTAGAACCAATGCGGCGAATCCGCCATGACGGGTGCTAGTGGGATGGTCCCTTCGATCAAAGGTGATCGGGCAGGAGGACCATGGGTTGAACTTTGGGGCGACTGGCTCTATCACGTATACGTCCCTTAACGCGCGCTTCCGTTCCCTCTTGGGGATGTGGGTTGCGTATATCATGTTCACCGTCCTCACTTGTGGGGGAAAACCCTTCTGTCCACTGTTGTTCGGTGGCCGGGGCTCTTCATCGTCATCGCTATGCAGCCCCTTGTCTGTATTTTCAGCATGTAACTTGCCTGCCTGCTTGAACACCCAACAATCCCTGTTGGTGTGATTGGCCGGCTTTTCGGGGGTGCCATGTATCTGGCACAAGCGGTCGAGTATTCGGTCCAAACTGGACGGGCCCCTAGGATTTCTTTTGAATGGCTTTTTCCGCTGATCGGATTTATAGCCTCTGAATCCGGCATTAACTGCCGTATCCTCAGCATTGTCGCCGTTAGTGCGGCGCTTCTGCTTGTTGCGACGCGACCTGCCACTACTGTCCCTGGTATCCGAATTACCAGGGTTCTTGGTCATGTTGTTGCTACGAGCAAGCCAGATGTCTTCTCCCGCGCAAAAGCGGGTCATGAGTGTCATGAGTGCTACCATAGATTTTGGCTTTTCCTGTCCAAGGTGCCGGGCAAGCCACTCGTCACGGATATTGTGTTTGAAGGCTGCTAGGGCCTCAGCCGGATAGTCTACTATTTGATTTTTCTTTGTTAGGAACCATGTCTAGAATTGCCTGGCCGATTCCTCTGGCTGCTGAATTACATGGCTTAGGTCATCGGCGTCTGGTGGTCGCACATAAGTGCCCTTGAAATTGTCGAGGAATGCAGCTTCCAGGTCCTCCCAACAACCGATTGATCCTGCTGGCAAGCAGTTAAGCCAATGCCGAGTTGGTCCTTTAAGCTTGAGTGGGAGGTATTTGATGGCGTGGAGATCATCGCCGCGGGCCATGTGGATATGAAGAAGATAATCCTCGATCCATACCGCAGGATCTGTTGTGCCATCATATGATTCGATGTTTATGGGTTTGAAACCCTCGGGGATTTGATGATCCATTACTTCGTCTGTGAAGCATAGTGGGTGTGCGGCGCCTCTGTACTGGGTATATCACGACGTAGCTCCAATGAGCTTTGTCTACTGTGTTCGGCCCTACCGGATTTGTGTCCGGCGTGACGGTTACTGTCTCGAGTCATGGGGCGCCCATGTGATCCGTAGATCGATCTTGTTTGGCTTGCCTTGTCCTCCAACATATCTCACAGGTCTGGCGCATTTTCCCGTGCCTTGGTACGGGGTGCAGCTTGAGTGGAGGGCCGAGAGGCCTCTCTGTCGCGGCCACGAGGTGGCCGGTCGGCCGTATCAAGTGCTGGTGATGTAGGTTTAAGTGCTTCCTCCTCTAATTGGGGTAGCAACCTGTGCTTTGGGTAGCTCTTGGAGGGGCGTTCGAGTTTAAGCTCTTCGGCCGCAAGGACTTCAGTCCATCTGTCGACTAGCAAATCTTGATCAGCTCTAAGCTGTTGCTGTTTTTTCTTGAGGCTTCTTGCCGTGGCCATAAGCCTGCGTTGAAAACGCTCTTGCTCGGCGGGATCCTCTGGCACGACGAATTCGTCGTCGTCGAGGCTTGCCTCGTCTTTGGAGGGAGGCGTATAATTATCGTCCTCGACCTCTCTGTCTGCCGCTCTCTCATGAGGGCTGGCTTCTCCATCCTCTTGTGCTGAATCTTGCTGGAGGGGATTTTCTTCGGCATTCTCTGGAGTATTATTATCTCCCGTGCTAGAATCACCATATTTGCTATGGTGGGATTTTGAGCGGCGCCGCTGATGCCGGCGCTTAGGCTGTTTCTTGGAGGGGTCATCCTCCATTGTTCCATCGTCATCTCCTTATTTTGGGGTGTCCACCATGTATATGTCATACGACGAGGTGGCTTTCCAGGGCCTGATAGGCGCTGGTTCTTCATTGTCTCCTGCATCGGTGTCCATACCGTCGATGTCTTCGGAGTCGAAGTCGAGCATGTCGGTTAAATCGTCGACAGTGGCTACAAAGTGGGTGGTGGGTGGGCTTTGAATTTCTTCATCGTCCGTATCCCAACCTTGCTGACCGTAGTCCGGCCAGGGCTCTCCTGATAGAGAGAGAGACTTTAGTGTCTTTAGAATATCGCCGAAAGGCGAGTGCCGAAAGATGTCCGCGGCAGTAAACTCCATGATCGGCGCCCAATCGGATTCGATCGGCAGGGGCGCGGAGGGTTCGGAGTCCGGAGAGGAGTCCGGCTCCTTGGAGTAACGAGTCTCGCGTAGTGCGGGGCTGGTGTTCGGCTCGATCGCTGTTGGTATCGCAGCCCCCGAGGCGGCGTCCAACCGCCCATCCTCGATCAGTGCAGTTGGCTCCGAATTAAGGGTCAAAGCCGATGCGGGTGCGGCCTCTAGGGCACTGATCGGTGGCAGAGCTAGATCATGCTCGTCGTGACAGTGCGGCGCGCTCGGCAGTGGCTCGAATCCGTCGAGGATCAAGTCCCCGCGGGTGTCAGCCGTGTAGTTTAAACTTCCAAATCTGACCTGATGGCTAGGGGCATAGCTTTCGATCTGCTCCAGATGGCCAAGTGAATTGGCCCGCAGTGCGAAGCCGCCAAAGACGAAGATCTGTCCGGGGAGGAAGGTCTCACCCTGGACTGCATCGCTATTTATGATCGTAGGAGCCATCAAGCCTAACGGCGACGACACAGAGGAACTCTCAATGAAAGCACCAATGTCGGTGTCAAAACCGACGGATCTCGGGTAGGGGGTCCCGAACTGTGCGTCTAGGCCGGATGGTAATAGGAGGCAAGGGACACGAAGTTTTACCCAGGTTTGGGCCCTCTTGATGGCCGTAAAACCCTACATCCTGCTTGATTAATATTGATGATATGGGTAGTACAAGAGTAGATCTACCACGAGATCGGAGAGGCTAAACCCTAGAAGCTAGCCTATGGTATGATTGTTGTTCTGTATGTTGTCCTACGGACTAAAACCCTCCGATTTATAGAGACACCGGAGAGGGTTAGGGTTACACAAAGTCGGTTACAATTGTAGGAGATCTACATATCCGTATCGCCAAGCTTGCCTTCCACGCCAAGGAAAGTCCCATCCGGACATGGGGCGAAGTCTTCAATCTTGTATCTTCATAGTCCAGGAGTCCGGCTGAAGGTATAGTCCGGCCATCCGGACACCCCCTAATCCAGGACTCCCGCAAGCTCATAGGATGTCTTGTTGAGAAGCTTGTGAAGATAAACACGGTTGATGATATGGCATGCAGTATCAATGGCTTCAGGCCAGAACTTTCTTGGAGTCTTGTATTCATCAAGCATCATCCGGGCCATCTCAATAAGTGTTATGTTCTTGCGTTCCATGATGCCATTCTGCTGCGGTGTGTACGGAGCTGAGAATTCATGTGTAATTCCCAAAGTATCAGGATAAGTGTCTAGACCAGTGTTCTTGAATTCAGTGCCATTGTCACTTGTGATGTGCTTGATCTTGACGCCATAGTTGTTCATGGTTCGATTGGCGAAGCGTCTGAAGACATCCTGCACTTCAGTCTTGTAGAGGATTATATGCACCCAAGTATATCTTGAATAATCATCAACAATGACAAAGCCATAGAGACAAGCAGTAGTAGTAAGAGTTGAGTAATGAGTGGGACCAAAAAGGTCCATGTGGAGCAGTTCGAAGGGTTGAGTCGTTGTCATGATTGTCTTCGAGGGATGCTTGGCCCTCGTCATCTTTCCTACTTCATAGGCACCACATAAGTGATCCTTCTTGAACTTGACACCCTCGATGCCTATGACATGCTTCTTCCTTGCAAGGGTGTGGAGGTTCCTCATGCCAGCATGCCCTAGCCTTCGATGCCAGAGCCAACATTCAGAAGCTTTTGCTAGAAGACATACGGCAAGTTGTGGTCCTGCTGAGAAATCTACCACGTACAAATCATCTTTCCGATACCCTTCAAACACTAGAGACTTGTCAGATTCCATTAGAACAAGGCAATGATATTTTCCAAACATCACAATCATGTTTAAATCGCAAAGCATTGAGACAGACATTAAGTTGAAACCAAGGGATTCAACAAGCATGACTTTATCCATGTGTTGATCCTTTGAGATTGCAACTCTATCTAGACCCAATACCTTGCTTTTACCAGTGTCAGCAAATGTGATGTGACTTTTGTCAGATGGACGTAAGGTTGAGTCCATGAGAAGGCTTCGCTTGCCAGTCATGTGATTAGTACACCCACTATCAATAATCCATTCTGAAGGAGCTAGTGTCATACCCTACAGTGCAGTTAGGGGGATAGGCTTCACGAAGAGAATTGTGAAGCATAAACATTTGATGAGCAAGTGGATTATGAAAGCTTAGATCGAGGTTAGGACTGATAGGGCAAGTGGCAAGTGACTCAGGAACAAAATACATAATAAGACCATTTGGGCATTTGATCTTGCGCCCTACAAGATGTTTAAGGTCCCCAGCAATGGCTTCAGATGATTTTGGTTTTCAGCTGGAGACCTTTCCCTGCAAAAGAGAGTTAAGCTTTCTTAGCCACCCACATCTTCAAGGGTGGCTTCGAAGCAATGAGTCTAAGTGCAGCATCTGAGAACTTTGGCTTTGGAGCCCTAGCAAAAAGTCTTGCAGGTGGACAATAGTACTCATAAGGATAAGCAAAATAGTTTTTGGTCTTATGAACATGGCGGTTTGATGAAACGCGCTCATATTCATAGGCCTGAGTAAGGTTTCCCTGCAAAACATTTGCGTTAGTGCGACTCAGGTGAGTCCTCTGTCTGTATGAAGCCTTTGGACCATATGAGGCCTGTGGTCTGGGGTTTGTCTTCTTCACTTGTGGTGTCATGAGGACATTCACAGGAAGATTCTCCAAACACCTTTTCGGCACCCAGACTTTCTTCATAGGCGGCCCATTCCTGCAGTTACTACCAATATACCTGGCAAACACTTCACCATTCTGATTCTTAAATAGTTTATAGTTTGCATCAAAGGATTCATCAATAACAATGGGATTAGCACAAGTGAAGCCAGATCGGGTGGATGGATCCGCTGAAGGTTCCTTTGCAGCAACCCATGTGGTTTTGGGGTACTGCTCCGGTTTCCAGTAAGAGCCATCAGCATTCATTTTCCTTTCGAACCCAACACCCTCTTTCCTAGGGTTTCAGTTCAGGATCTGCCTTTTGAGGACATCACATAGTGTCTGATGCCCTTTGAGACCTTTGTACATCCCTGTTTCAAGCAATGTCTTCAACTTAGCATTCTCATCAGCAATAGCAGTGGTATCCTCAGCAGAGGGGTTAGTTACCACATCAACAGTTGAAGATATTGCAATAGTAGCAGTAGTAGAGCACCCAGCAACAGAAGTAGCGTTGTCATGCTCGATGCATTTAAGACATGGTGGTTCAAATCCTTCCTGAGCTGAACTGATCTGTTCGGCGCGAAGTGACTCGTTTTCCTTTTGAAGATCTTCATGAGCCGCTCTCAATTTCTCAAGATCTTGCTTCCTTTGAAGATAATCATAGGAAAGCTTTTCATGAGTTGTTGAGAGCGTTTCATGACGACTTTCAAGTTCCTCATACTTAACGTGAAGATTTTTTATGTCTTCAATTAAGGACTGAGATCGAGTCATTTCAGCGTCTAACAGATCATCGCTTTTGTCTAACAGTTTTTGAATATGTTCCATAGCTTTCTGTTGTTCAGTTGCAATTTTAGCAAGTGTTTTGTAGCTGGGTTTGGAACCATAATCAGAGTCATCTTCACTAGATGTTTGATAGTGAGTAGTGCGTGTGTTTACCTTGGCACCGCGTGCCATGAAGCAGTAGGTAGGAGCGGAGTAGTCCTTGTCATTTGCATCAGTGTCGGTGATGAAGTCATTGTCTTCTGTGTTGAAGATGGACTTGGCAACGTATGCTGTAGCCAGACTCGCAACGCCAGAATCGGACTCCTCCTCAGACTCCACCTCTGCCTCCTCAGAAGCGGACTCCTCCTCTGAATCCATTTCCTTGCCAGCAAATGCACGTGCCTTGCCAGATGAGCTTTGAGGAAGACTTGGAAGAAGACTTTGAGTATTTCTTCTTCTTCTTGTCGTCAGAGTCATACTCCTTGCTCTTCTTCTTCTTGTTGTTGTTCTCATTGTCCCACTGCGGACACTCAGAGATGTAGTGGCCAGGTTTCTTGCACTTGTGGCATGTTCTCTTCTTGTAGTCATGAGCAGAAGCTTCATCATTCCTTGAGCTTGATCATGAAGAATTTCTGAAGCCTTTCTTCTTGGTGAATTTTTTGAACTTCTTCACAAGCATAGCAAGCTCCTTTCCAATGTCTTCAGGATCATCAGAACTGCTGTCAGATTCTTCTTCAGATGAGGAGACAGCTTTTGCCTTCAAGGCACGAGTTAGCCCATAGTTGGGACCGTAGATGTCTCTTTTCTCAAAAAGCTGAAACTCGTGTGATTTGAGCCTCTCAAGTATGTTAGACGGATCGAGTGTCTTGAAGTCAGGACGTTCTTGAGTCATCAGGGCTAGGGTGTCAAACAAGCTGTCAAGTGATCTCAGGAGTGTCTTGACGACTTCATGCTTGGTGATCTCAGTGGCGCCGAGAGCTTGGAGCTCATTTGTGATGTCAGTGAGTCGATCAAACATGAGCTGGACATTCTCATTGTCATTTCTCTTGAAGCGGTTGAAGAGGTTGCGAAGGACACTGATTCTCTGATCTCACTGGGTTGAGACGCCTTCATTGACCTTGGAGAGCTAGTCCCAGACTAGCTTAGATGTTTCCAAAGCACTCACGCGGCCATACTGTCCTTTGGTAAGATGACCACAGATGATGTTCTTGGCAGTGGAGTCCAGTTGAACGAACTTCTTGACATCAGCAGCGGTGACACCTTCACCAGCCTTGGGAACGCCATTCTTGACGACATACCATAGGTCGACATCAATGGCTTCAAGATGCATGCGCATCTTATTCTTCCAGTAGGGATATTCAGTTCCATCGAAGACAGGGCATGCAACGAAGACTTTAATTATCCGTGCAGTCGACATAGCTAAAACTCCAGGTGGTTAAACCGAATCACACAGAACAAGGGAGTACCTTGCTTTGATACCAATTGAAAGTGCTAGTGATCGACTAGAGGGGGGTGAATAGGCGATTTTTATGAAAGTCTTCAAAACATGGAAATTTCAAAGACAAACGATAGAAATAAACCTATTACCATGCAGCGGAAGGTAGACTACACTAGGCAAACCATAGTCAAGTATTCAATGAAGTGAAAGCACAATGACTAGTAGCAGCTAGGTAGTAAAGATCAGGTAGGAAGATATTGCGAAGCCAATCAGAACAAGCAGTCACTCAGTGAAGACAAAAGATAATGCAATCATACAATGACTTCACAAGGACCAACAGTAAGTAAAGGGAAGGGAAGGATGAAACCAGTGACTCATTGAAGACAATGATTTGTTGGACCAGTTCCAGTTGCTGTGACAACTGTACGTCTGGTTAGGGAGGCTGAGATTCAACTCAGAAGACCTCGTCTTCACCTTATTCCCCTTGAGCTAAGGACACCCAGTCCTCGCCCAATCACTCTGGTAAGTCTTCAAGGTAGACTTCCAAACCTTCACAGACTTCGTTCACCGATGATCCACAATGACTCTTGGATGCTCAGAACGGGACGCCTAACCGGCTGGAGGATTCACAGTCCTCAAGTGTAATAAGTCTTCAGATCACACAGACAGGAAGACTTAAGTGATGCCTAACACTCTTTGGCTCTGGATGTTTAGGGCTTTATCCTCGCAAGGAATTCTCTCTCAAAGGCTTCAAGGTGGGTTGCTCTCAAACGACAAAAGCCGTACTCTAACTCTGAGCAGCCAACCGTTATGGTTGTAGGGGGTGGGCTATTTATAGCCACTGGGCAACCCGACCTGGTTTGTCCAAAATGACCCTTGGTCACTAAGGAACTGACACGTGTTCCAACGGTCAGATTTCAAACACACACGACAACTTTACTTGGACTACAAGCAAAGCTGACTTATCCAACTCTGGACAAGATTTGCTCTCATAGTCTTCACTCGAAGACATAGGATTTTGGTTAAGCATCACTTCAGTCATTCTGACTGGTTCTCTTGGACCCTACTTAACAGTACGGTGGTTCCTATGACTCAACAAAGAAAAACGCAGAACGACGAAACTGCTAAGTCTTCGCACTCCATAGTCTTCACGCGATGTCTTCTCTTATCATAGTCTTCAATGTGAATGTCTTCACATACCACCTCTGACTTCAATGTCTTCATACATTTTTAGGGGTCATCTCTGGTAGGAAAACCGAATCAATGAGGGACTTCTACCTGTGTTATCCTGCAATTCTCACAAACACATTAGTCCCTCAACTAGGTTTGTCGTCAATACTCCAAAACCAACTAGGGGTGGCACTAGATGCACTTACAGTATCTATAATTTTTGATTGCTCCATGCTATATTATCTACAGTTTTGGACTATATTGGGCTTTATTTTCCACTTTTATATTATTTTTCGGACTAATCTATTAACCGGAGGCCCAGCCCAGAATTGTTGTTTTTTGCCTATTTCAGTGTTTCAAAGAAACGGAATATCAAACGGAGTCGAAACGGAATGAAACCTTCGGGAACGTGATTTTCTCACCGAACATGATTAAGGAGACTTGGACCCTACGCCAAGGCATCAGAGAGGTGGTCACGAGGGTGGGGGGCGCGCCCCCTAGGGCACCCCCTGCCTCGTGGGCCCCTCGGAGCTCCACCGATGTACTTCTTCCTCCTATATATACCTATGTACCCCCAAACGATTAGAACAGGAGCCAAAAACCTAATTCCACCGCCGCAACTTTCTGTATGCACGAGATCCCATCTTGGGGCCTGTTCCGGAGCTCCGCCGGAGAGGGCCGTTATCATGGAGGGCTTCTACATCATCATAGCCCCTCCGATGAAGTGTGAGTAGTTTACCTCAGACCTTCGGGTCCATAGTTGGTAGCTAGATGGCTTCTTCTCTCTTTTTGTATCTCAATACAAAGTTCCCCCCCTCTCTCGTGGAGATCTATTCGATGTAATCTTCTTTTTGTGGTGTGTTTGTTGAGACCGATGAATTGTGGGTTTATGATCAAGTCTATCTATGAATAATATTTGAATCTTCTCTGAATTCTTTTATGTATGATTGGTTATCTTTGCAAGTCTCTTCGCATTATCCGTTTGGTTTGACCAACTAGATTGGTAGTTCTTGCCATGGGAGAAGTACTTAGCTTTGGGTTCGATCTTGCGGTGTCCTTTCCCAGTGACAGAAGGGGCAGCAAGGCACGTATTGTATCGTTGCCATCAAGGATAACAAGATGGGGTTTATTTCATATTGCATAAATTTATCTCTCTACATCATGTCATCTTGCTTAAGGCGTTACTCTATTTTTAACTTAATACTCTATATGCATGCTGGATAGCGATCGATGAGTGGAGTAATAGTAGTAGATGCAGAATCGTTTCGGTCTACTTGTCACGGACGTGATGCCTATATACATGATCATGCCTAGATATTCTCATAACGATGCTCAATTCTTTCAATTGCTCAACAGTAATTTGTTCACCCACCGTAGAATACTTATGCTCTTGAGAGAAGCCACTAGTGAAACCTATGGCCCCCGGGTCTATTCTCATCATATCAATCTCCATCACTTTAATCTTGCTTTGCTTTTTTACTTTGCCTTTTACTTTTCACTTTGCATCTTTATACCAAAAATACCAAAAATATTATATCTATCGGATCTCGCTCTCGTAAGTGACCGTGAAGGGATTGACAACCCCTAATCGCGTTGGTTGCGAGTAGCTATCGTTTTGTGCAGGTACGAGGGACTTGAGCGTGGCCTTCTACTGGATTGATACCTTGGTTCTCAAAAACTGAGGGAAATACTTACGCTACTCTGCTGCATCATCCCTTCCTCTTCGGGGAATTCCAACGCAAGCTCAAGAGGTAGCAAGAAGGATTTCTGGCGCCGTTGCCGGGGAGTCTACGCAAAAAGTCAACATACCAAGTACCCATCACAATCCCTATCTCTCGCATTACATTATTTGCCATTTTCCTCTCGTTTTCCTCTCCCCCACTTCACCCTTGCCATTTTATTCGCCCTCTCTCTCTATCCTCCCTCTCTATTTGCCTCTTTTGCCTGTTTGCTTTTGTTTGCCCGTGTGTTGTATTGTTCGTTTGTCGCGATGGCTCAAGATACTACCAAATTGTGTGACTTCACCAATACCAATAATAATTATTTCCTTAGCACTCCTCTTGCTCCTCTTTCCAATACTGAATCTTGTGAAATCAATACTGCTTTGTTGATTCTTGTTATGAAAGATCAATTCGCCGGCCTTCCTAGTGAAGATGCCGCTACTCATCTGAATAGCTTCGTTGATTTATGTGATATGCAAAAGAAAAAAGATGTCGATAATGATGTCATTAAATTGAAGCTATTTCCTTTTTCTCTTAGAGATCGTGCTAAAGCTTGGTTTCCGTCTTTGCCTAAAAATAGTACTGATTCTTGGAACAAGTGCAAAGATGCTTTTATCTCTAAGTATTTCCCTCCCGCTAAGATCATCTCTCTTAGAAACGATATTATGAACTTTAGACAACTTGATCATGAACATGTTGCACAAGCTTGGGAGGGAATGAAATTAATGATACGTAATTTCCCTACTCATGGTTTGAATTTGTGGATGATTATACAAAAATTTTATGCCGGATTGAATTTTGCTTCTAGAAATCTTTTAGATTCGGCCGCGGGAGGCACTTTTATGGAAATCACTTTAGGAGATGCTACTAAACTCCTAGATAATATTATGGTTAATTATTCTCAATGGCATACTGAAAGATCTTCTAATAAAAAAGTGCATGCGATAGAAGAAATCAATGTTTTGAGTGGAAAGATGGATGAACTTATGAAATTATTTGCTACTAAGAGTGTTTCTTCTGATCCTAATGATATGCCTTTGTCTACTTTGATTGAGAATAACAATGAATCTATGGATGTGAATTTTGTTGGTAGGAATAATTTTGGTAATAACACCTATAGCGGGAATTTTAATCCTAGGTCATATCCTAGTAATCCTTCTAATAATTATGGGAATTCCTACAACAACTCTTATGGAAATTATAATAAGATGCCCTCTGAATTTGAGAATAGTGTTAAAGAGTTTATGAATTCACAAAAGAATTTTAATGCTTTGCTTGAAGAGAAATTGCTTAAAGTTGATGATTTGGCTAGGAACGTTGATAGAATTTCTCTTGAGGTTGATTCTTTAAAGCTTAGATCTATTCCTCCTAAGCATGATATCAATGAGTCTCTCAAAGCCATGAGAATTTCCATTGATGAGTGCAAGGAAAGAACCGCCAGGATGCGTGCTTCCAAAGATGCCTTTATTAAAGCGTGTTCTTCCAATTCCTATGAAAATCAAGATGAAGATCTAAAAGTTATTGATGTGTCTCCTATTAAATATTTGTTTTGCAATATTAATCTTGATGAAACTGAATATGATCTTCCTTTGCCTAGAAGGCGTTCTAAAAATTCGGAGTATTTAGATCTTTATGATGAAATTGATGAAAGTGGGATTGAAAGAAATAAAATCTAGATGTTGCTAAACCCACTATATTGGATTTCAAGGAATTTAATTATGAAATTTTCTCTTTAATTGATTGTATTTCCTTGTTGCAATCCGTGCTAAATTCTCCACATGCTTATAGTCAAAAGAAAGCCTTCACCGAACATATTGTTGATGCCTTGATGCAATCTTATGAAGAAAAACTTGAGTTGAAAGTTTCTATCCCTAGAAAACTCTATGATGAGTGGGAACCAACTAGTAAAATTAAAATTAAAGATCATGAGTTTTATGCTTTGTGTGATTTGGGTGCTAGTGTCTCCACTATCCCCAAAACTTTGTGTGATTTGCTAGATTTCCGTAATTTTGATGATTGCTCTCTAAACTTGCATCTTGCGGATTCTACTATTAAGAAACCTATGGGAAGGATTAATGATGTTCTTATTGTTGCAAATATAAATTATGTGCCCGTAGATTTCATTGTTCTTGATATAGATTGCAATCCTTCTTGCCCTATTATTCTTGGTAGACCTTTCCTTAGAACGGTTGGTGCGATTATTGATATGAAGGAACGGAATATTAAATTTCAATTTCCATTAAAAAGGGCATGGAACACTTTCCAAGAAATAGAATAAAATTTCCATATGAAACTATCATGAGAGCCACTTATGGATTGCCTACCAAAGATGGCAATACCTAGATCTATCTTTTCTTTTATGCCTAGCTAGGGGCGTTAAACAATAGCGCTTGTTGGGAGGCAACCCAATTTTATTTTTATTCCTTGCTTTTTTCTCCTGTTTAGTAATAAATAAATTATTTAGCCTCTTTTTGGTTGTGTTTTTTGTGTTTAATTAGTGTTTGTGCCAAGTAGAACCGTTGGGAAGACTTGGGGAAAGTTTTGTTGAACTTGCTGTAAAAAATAGAAACTTTAGCGCTCACGAGAACTGCTGTAATTTTTATTTGGAGAGTGATATTTACTTAATTCTTTTTGAAGATGATTAATAGGTAAGTTCCTCACGTCCAGAAATTTATTTTAGAATTTTTGTGGTTCCAGATGTTGCGCTAGCTACAGATTACTACAGACTGTTCTGTTTTGACAGATTCTGTTTTTCGTGTGTTGATTGCTTATTTTGATGAATCTATGGTTAGTAAAATAGTTTATAATCTATACAGAAGTTGGAATACAGTAGGTTTAACACCAATATAAATAAATAATTAGTTCATTACAGTACCTTGAAGTGTTTTTTTGTTTTCTTTCTCTAACGGAGCTCACGAGTTTTCCACTTTAAGTTTTGTGTTGTGAAGTTTTCAAGTTTTGGGTGAATTATCGTGAAGGATTATGGAACAAGGAGTGGCAAGAGCCTAAGCTTCGGGATGCCCATGCCACCCCCAAGATTATCTAAGGACACCAAAAATTCAAAGCTTGGGGATGCCCCGGAAGGCATCCCCTCTTTCATCCACTTTCATCGGTAAGTTACTTGGAGCTATATTTTTATTCACCAACATGATATGTGTTTTGCTTGGAGCGTCTTGTATTATTTGTGTCTTTGGTTGTTAGTGTGCCACAATGATCCTTGCTGTACACACCTTTTGAGAGATCCATACATCAATTAGAATTTGATATAATACTCTATGTGCTTCACTTATATCTTTTTGAGCTAAGTAGTTTTGCTCTATGTGCTTCACTTATATCTTTTTGAGCTATAATTTTTGCTCTATGTGCTTCACTTAGATTTTTTAGAGCACGGTGGTGGATTTGTTTTAAAGAAACTATTGATCTCTCATGCTTCACTTAAATTATTTTGAGAGTCTTAATAGCATGGTAATTTGCTTAATAATAACATGCTTGGTATTCAAGATTTGTGAAATTTTCTTTTGAGTGTGTTGAATACTAAGAAAAGTTGGATGCTTGATAATTGTTTTGAGATGTGGAGGTAGTAATATCAAAGTCATGCTAGTAGAGTAATTGTGAATTTGAGAAGTGCTTGAGTTAAAGTTTGCAAGTCCCGTAGCATGCACGTATGGTAAACGTTATGCAACAAATTTGAAACATGAGGTGTTATTTGATTGTCCTCCTTATGAGTGGCGGTCGGGGACGAGCGATGGTCTTTTCCTACCAATCTATCCCCCCTAGGAGCATGCTTGTAATACTTTGGTTTTTGATGGCTTGTAGATTTTTGCAATAAGTATATGAGTCTTTATGACTAATGTTGAGTCCATGGATTATACGCACTCTCACCCTTCCATCATTGCTAGCCTCTACGGTACCGTGCATTGCCCTTTCTCACATCGAGAGTTGGTGCAAACTTCGCCGGTGCATCCAAATCCCGTGGTATGATATGCTCTTTCACACATAAACCTCCTTATATCTTCCTCAAAACAGCCACCATACCTACCTATTATGGCATTTCCATAGCCATTCCGAGATATATTGCCATGCAACTTTCCACCATCCAGTTTATCATGACACATTCATCATTGTCATATTGCTTACATGATCATGTAGTCGACATAGTATTTGTGGCAAAGCCACCATTCATAATTTTTTCATATTTGTCACTCTTGATTCATTGCATATCCCGGTACACCACCGGAGGCATCCATATAGAGTTGTAAATAAATAGAAGTGTGATGATCATCATTCAATAGAGCATTGTCCAAAAAAAGGAAAGGCCAAAGAAAAAAAAAGAAGGCCCAAAAAAAGAAAATAAATAAAAAGGGGAAGTCTACTATTCCTTTTTTCCACACTTGTGCTTCAAAGTAGCACCATGTTCTTCATATAGAGAGTCTCTTGAGTTATCACTTTCATATACCAGTGGGAATTTTCATTATAGAACTTGGCTTGTATATTCCAATAATGGGCCTCCTCAAGTGCCCTAGGTCTTCGTGAGCAAGCAAGTTGGATGCACACCCACTTAGTTTCTTTTGTTGAGCTTTCATACATTTATAGCTCTAGTGCATCCGATGCATGGCAATCCCTACTCCTTGCATTAACATCAATCGGTGGGCTTCTCCATAGCCCATTGATTAGCCTCGTTGATGTGAGACTTTCTCCTTTTTGTCTTCTCCACATAACCTCCATCATTATATTCTATTCCACCAATAGTGCTATATCCATGGCTCACGCTCATGTATTGCGTGAAAGTTTATGAGTTTGAAATTATTAAGGTATGAAACAATTGCTTGGCTTGTCATCGGGGTTGTGCATGATGAGAGCATTCTTGTGTGACGAAAATGGAGCATGACTAAACTATATGATTTTGTAGGGATGAACTTTCTTTGCCCATGTTACTTTAAGAAAACATAATTGCTTTGTTGGTTTGCTTGAAGTATTATTATTTTTATGTCAATATGAACTTTTGTCTTGAATCTTCCTAATCTGAATATTCATACCACAATTAAGAAGATTTGCATTGAAATTATGCCAAGTAGCACTCCGCATCAAAAATTCTCTTTTTATCATTTACCTACTCGAGGACGAGCAGGAATTAAGCTTGGGGATGCCTGATACGTCTCCAACGTATCTATAATTTTTGATTGCTCCATGCTATATTATCTACTGTTTTGGACTATATTGGGCTTTATTTTCCACTTTTATATTATTTTTGGGACTAACCTATTAACAGGAGGCCCAGCCCAAAATTGCTGTTTTTGCCTATTTCAGTGTTTCGAAGAAACGGAATATCAAACGGAGTCCAAACGGAATGAAACCTTCGGGAACGTGATTTTCTCACCGAACGTGATCCCGGAGACTTGGACCCTACGCCAAGGCATCAAAGAGGCGGTCACGAGGGTGGGGGGCGCCTCCCCAGGGCGCGCCCCCTGCCTCGTGGGCCCCTCGGAGCTCCACCGACGTACTTCTATATATACCTACGTACCCCCAAACGATCAGAACAGGAGCCAAAAACCTAATTCCACCGCCGCAACTTTCTGTATCCACGAGATCCCATCTTGGGGCATGTTCCGGAGCTCCGCTGGAGAGGGCCGTTATCACGGAGGGCTTCTACATCATCATAGCCCCTCCGATGAAGTGTGAGTAGTTTACCTCAGACCTTCGGGTCCATAGTTAGTATCTAGATGGCTTCTTCTCTCTTTTTGGATCTCAATACAAGGTTCTCCCCCTCTCTCGTGGAGATCTATTTGATGTAATCTTCTTTTTGCAGTGTGTTTGTTGAGACCGATGAATTGTGGGTTTATGATCAATTCTATCTATGAATAATATTTGAATCTTCTCTGAATTCTTTTATGTATGATTGGTTATCTTTACAAGTCTCTTCAAATTATCCGTTCGGTTTGGCCAACTAGATTGGTAGTTCTTGCCATGGGAGAAGTGCTTAGTTTTAGGTTCGATCTTGCAGTGTCCTTTTCCAGTGACAGAAGGGGCAGCAAGGCACGTATTGTATCGTTGCCATCGAGGATAAAAAGATGGGGTTTATTTCATATTGCATGAATTTATCTCTCTACATCATGTCATCTTGCTTAAGGCGTTACTCTATTTTTTAACTTAATACTCTAGATGCATGCTGGATAGCGGTCGATGAGTGGAGTAATAGTAGTAGATGCAGAATCGTTTCGGTCTACTTGTCACGGAGGCGATGCCTATATACATGATCATGCCTAGATATCCTCATAACTATGCTCAGTTCTATCAATTGCTCAACAGTAATTTGTTCACCCACCGTAGAATATTTATGCTCTTGGGAGAAGCCACTAGTGAAACCTATGGCCCCCGGGTCTATTCTCATCATATCAATCTCCATCACTTTAATCTTGCTTTGCTTTTTTACTTTGCCTTTTACTTTTCACTTTGCATCTTTATACCAAAAATACCAAAAATATTATATCTATCAGATCTCGCTCTCGTAAGTGACCGTGAAGGGATTGACAACCCCTAATCGCGTTGGTTGCGAGTAGCTATCATTTTGTGCAGGTACGAGGGACTTGAGCGTGGCCTCCTAGTGGATTGATACCTTGGTTCTCAAAAACTGAGGGAAATACTTATGCTACTCTACCGCATCATCCCTTCCTCTTCGGGGAAATCCAACGCAAGCTCAAGAGGTAGCAAGAAACAACATGTGTTCCAATTAATCAGGTCATTGCCTGGGCATTTCTTTTGAACCTCTGATTGCCTCCCCCGGGAAGCCAATCAGAGTCTCAGGGGCTACTATCTATACACATGTGCATTTCGTGAATAAAACACAATTGGACATATTACAGTACAAACCTGAAACCTCTTAGTAGGCCCACAAAGGCCTCATTCAATCCGTGCTTCGCGGACAAGACCTTTTCAACTACCGTGCCCATCAAGGTACGATGTTCCTCTGAGACGGACGCCTGCTACAGCATGTTAGTCAGTATATCCGACACCTCCGGATCTCCAGAGGCTGCTGTAGGAGTACGGCCACCCTTTGAAGGGATCCGTTTATTCATATCCGGCTATAGACCGGATTGTTCGGGGCCTTCGTTACTCGTCCCCGGACCCTGGGCCACTGAAGTATCACCTTCGGGTAATATCTTCATCATCCCTCGCACCGCCTGTTGGTCGGGGGAGACCCTCCGCGACGACACCTCGAAGTCGTCCGCCCTATGGGGCGGAGAGGCCGGTGGAGGCGTCTCGCTTTCCATCATCTCTGGGAGAAGGTCCCCTGAGGAAGATGATTGTTGAAGAAGACCGCGTGCCAAACTGCAAAAAATATATATTCTAGGCATCACAAGAAAAAGAACGGGACAAGTCTAAAACATCCTTGTTTACTTACGATTTGGCCTGAGCCTTGTCCTCATCATGAGACTGCGCGTCGACGTCCTCCAAGCCTGAGCCGCCCGACAGAGGCATCTTGCCTCGCTTAGGAGCCTTTTCCTCCCAATCTTCGGAGGCAGCCCTTTTCTTTCCATAGGGGGGAGAGGCGTTGACCTCCCCCTCCTTTTCGCCTTCGGATGATGGGATCTTGATTCCTCCGGACACAATGTCTGATGCACCCTCGGGGTGGAGGCCATCTTTGGTCCTCTCTGCCATGCCCCCCTTCACAGGCATCTGGTATGGTACCAGGGCCAACATCCTAGTTAAAACAGGATTCGCTGGGCCTTCGTGCAGGGGGGCAGACACATGATTAGTTCCGCTTTCTTTATCCAGCCCTGGAAGAAGATAGTTTGCTTAGTACCATATTGCGGTATGCGTAACTACAAAGTGTTCGGAAGACAAGTGCTTACCGGGGTATCCGGACGGTGGCAGTCAAGGCCAGCGTCCTCAGTAGTGTCCGGCCAATGTTTTCGCTTCCCGAAAAATAGCTTCCACATCCCTTCGTGCGTAGTGCCGAAGAAGTGTTGGAGGGTTCGTGGTCCTTCTGGATTAAGGTCCCACATGCAACGAGACCTGCGCTGGCATGGCAGGATTCAGCGAACTAGCATCACTTGAATCACGTTGGCAAGATCGATGTCTCTCTCAAGGAGGATTCGGATGCGGTTCTGTAGAGTTTGCACTTCGTCAACTGATCCCCAGTCCAGCCCCTTGTAAATCCATGATGCAAGCTGTGGTGGAGGGCCGGAATGGAACGCATGTATAGTTGCCCACTTGGTGCTATGGGGTTCTGTGACATAAAACCACTCTCGCTACCATTGGTTGGAGGTTTCGGTGAAAGAGCCTTTTGGCCAGAGAGTGTTGGTAAGGTTGCTCACTACAGCTCCACCGCACTCTGCCTGTTCCCCATCGACCACCTTCGGCTTCACACTAAAAGTCTTGAGCCATAAGCCGAAGTGTGGGGGGATTCGGAGGAAGGCGTCTCATGTAATGATAAACGCCGAGACGTGGAGGAAAGAGTCCGGAGATAGATCATGAAAATCTAGTCCGTAATAAAACATTAGCCCCCGGACGAAGGGGTGAAGAGCGAACCCTAGCCCTCGAAGGAAGTGGGAGATGAATACGACCCTCTCACCAGATCTGGGGGTCGGAATAACCTATCCTTGAGCAGGAAGCCTATGGTGGATCTCTGCGGTCAAGTATCTGGCCGCCCGAAGCTTCGCAATATCCTGCTCTGTAACGGAGGAAGCCACCCATCGGCCTTGAGGGCTGGGTCTTGACATGATGGGGAGGCTTGAAGCAACGAAGTCGGACCTTGGGTGCAGGAACTCGAGGTTGGGAAGGCTGAGGAGAGGTTTGGCATAAAAAAGACGGCCCTTGATTCCTTTATAAAGGCAGAGGGTATTGAACGCCTCCTGTTGGGGAACGTTGCAGAAAACAAAATTTTTCCTACGGTTTCACCAGGATCCATCTATGAGTTCATCTAGCAATGAGTGATCGGATGCATCTACATACCTTTGTAGATCGCGAGCGGAAGCGTTCAAAGAACGGGGATGAGGTAGTCGTACACGACATGATCCAAATCACCGACGATCCTAGCGCCGAACGGACGGCACCTCCGTGTTCAACACACGCACGGTCAGCGTAACGTCTCCTTCTTCTTGATCCAGCAAGGGGAAAGGAGAGGTTGAGGAAGATGGCTCCAGTAGCAGCACGACGGTGTGGTGGTGATGGAGCTGCAATACTCCGTCAGGGCTTCGCCAAGCACTATGGAGGAGGAGGAGGTGTTGGAGAGGGAGAAGGAGGCAACCAAAGGCGTGGTTCAAGAGGCCCTCCTTCCCTCACTATATATAGGGGGCCTAGGGGGGCGCCGGCCCTAGGAGATCCAATCTCCTAGGGGGGCGGCGGCCAAGGGAGGATTCCCTCCCCCCCAAGGCACCTACGGGGTGCCTTCCCCTTGTGGGACTCTTCCCTTTTGAAACCCTAGGCACATGGGCCTATTGGGGCTTGTGCCCTTGGCCCATGTAGGCCAAGGCGCACCCCTACAGCCCATGTGGCCCCCCGGGGCAGGTGGCCCCACCCGGTGGACCCCCGGGACCCTTCCGGTGGTCCCGGTACAATACCGGTGACCCCGAAACTTGTCCCGATGGCCGAAACAGCACTTCCTATATATAATTCTTTACCTCCGGACCATTCCGGAACTCCTCGTGACGTCCGGAATCTCATCCGGGACTCCGAACAACATTCGGGTTACTGCATATACATATCCCTACAGCCTTCGCGTCACCGAACCTTAAGTGTGTAGACCCTACGGGTTCGGGAGACATGTAGACATGACCGAGACGACTCTCCAGTCAATAACCAACAGCGGGATCTGGATACCCATGTTAGCTCCCACATGCTCCTCGATGATCTCATCGAATGAACCACGATGTCGAGGATTCAAGCAACCCCGTATACAATTCCCTTTGCCAGTCGGTATGTTACTTGCCCGAGATTCGATCATCGGTATCCCAATACCTCGTTCAATCTCGTTACCGGCAAGTCACTTTACTCGTACCGTAATGCATGATCCCGTGACCAGACACTTGGTCACCTTTGAGCTCATAATGATGATGCATTACCGAGTGGGCCCAGTGATACCTCTCCGTCATATGCAGTGACAAATCCCAGTCTTGATCCGTGTCAACCCAACAGACACTTTCGGAGATACCCGTAGTATACCTTTATAGTCACCCAGTTACGTTGTGACGTTTGGTACACCCAAAGCACTCCTACGGTATCCGGGAGTTACACGATATCATGGTCTAAGGAAAAGATACTTGACATTGGAAAAACTCTAGCAAACGAACTATACGATCTTTATGCTATGTTTAGGATTGGGTCTTGTCCATCACATCATTCTCCTAATGATGTGATCTCGTTATCAATGACATCCAATGTCCATAGTCAGGAAACCATGACTATCTGTTGATCAACGAGCTAGTCAACTAGAGGCTTACTAGGGACATGTTGGTGTCTGTTATTCACACATGTATTACGATTTCCGGATAACACAATTATAGCATGAATAAAGACAATTATCATGAACAAGTAAATATAATAATAATGCTTTTATTATTGCCTCTAGGGCATATTTCCAATAGTCTCCCACTTGCACTAGAGTCAATAATCTAGTTACATTGTGATGAATCGAACACCCATGGAATTCTGGTGTTGATCATGTTTTGCCCTAGGGAGAGGTTTAGTCAACGGATCTGCTACATTCAGGTCCGTATGTACTTTACAAATATCTATGTCTCCATCTTGAACATTTTCACGAATGGAGTTGAAGCAACGCTTGATGTGCCTTGTCTTCTTGTGAAACCTGGGCTCCTTTGCAAGTGCAATAGCTCCAGTGTTGTCACAGAAGAGCTTGATCGGCCCCGACGCATTGGGTATGACTCCTAGGTCGGTGATGAACTCCTTCACCCAGATTGCTTCATGTGCTGCCTCCGAGGCTGCCATGTACTCCGTTTCACATGTAGATCCCGCCACGACGCTCTGCTTGCAACTGCACCAGCTTACTGCCCCACCATTCAAAATATACACGTATCCGGTCTGTGACTTAGAGTCATCCAGATCTGTGTCGAAGCTAGCATCGACGTAACCCTTTACGACGAGCTCTTCGTCACCTCCATAAACGAGAAACATTTCCTTAGTCCTTTTCAGGTACTTCAGGATATTCTTGACCGCTGTCCAGTGTTCCTTGCCGGGATAACTTTGGTACCTTCCTACCAAACTTACGGCAAGGTTTACATTAGGTCTGGTACACAGCATGGCATACATAATAGACCCTATGGTTGAGGCATAGGTGATGACACTCATCTCTTCTATATCTTCTACTGTGGTCGGACATTGAGCTGAGCTCAATTTCACACCCTGCAACACAGGCAAGAACCCCTTCTTAGACTGATCCATATTGAACTTCTTCAATATCTTATCAAGGTATGTGCTTTGTGAAAGACCTATGAGGTGTCTTGATCTATCTCTATAGATCTTGATGCCTAATACATAAGCAGCTTCTCCAAGGTCCTTCATTGAAAAACTCTTATTCAAGTAGGCCTTGATGTTGTCCAAGAGTTCTATATCATTTCCCATCAAAAGTATGTCATCTACATATAATATGAGAAATGCTACAGAGCTCCCACTCACTTTCTTGTAAACGCAGGCTTCTCCATAAGTCTGCGTAAACCCAAACGCTTTGATCATCTCATCAAAGCGAATGTTCCAACTCCGAGATGCTTGCACCAGCCCATAAATCGAGCGTTGGAGCTTGCACACCTTGTCAGCATTCTTAGGATCGACAAAACCTTCCGGCTGCATCATATACAATTCTTCCTTAAGGAAACCATTAAGGAATGCCGTTTTGACGTCCATTTGCCATATCTCATAATCGTAGAATGTAGAAATTGCTAACATGATTCGGATGGACTTTAGCTTCGCTACCGGTGAGAAAGTCTCATCGTAGTCAACCCCTTGAACTTGTCGATAACCCTTAGCGACAAGCCGAGCTTTATAGATGGTCACATTACCATCCGCGTCTGTCTTCTTCTTAAAGATCCATTTACTTTCTATGGCTCGCCGTTCAACGGGCAAGTCAGTCAAAGTCCATACTTCGTTTTCATACATGGATCCTATCTCGGATTTCATGGCTTCTCCATTTGTCGGAATCCAGGCCCGCCATCGCTTCTTCATAGTTCGAAGGTTCACCGTTGTCTAATAACATGATTTCCAGGACAGGGTTGCCGTACCACTCTGGTGCGGAACGTGTCCTTGTGGACCTTAGAATTTCAGTAGGAGCTTGATCAGAAGTATCTTGATCATCATCAATAACTTCCTCTCTAGTCGGTGCAAGCACCTCAGGAACATTTTCTTGAGTTGCGCCATTTTCCGGTTCAAGAGGTAATACTTCATCAAGTTCTACTTTCCTCCCACTTACTTCTTTCGAGAGAAACTCCTTCTCTAGAAAGGATCCATTCTTGGCAACAAAGATCTTGCCTTCGGATCTGAGGTAGAAGGTATACCCAACAGTTTCTTTAGGGTATCCTATGAAGACGCATTTTTCCGACTTGGGTTCGAGCTTTTCAGGTTGAAGTTTCTTGACATAAGCATCGCATCCCCAAACTTTTAGAAACGACAACTTAGGTTTCTTCCCAAACCATAATTCAAACAGTGTTGTCTCAACAGATTTCGACGGAGCCCTGTTTAAAGTGAATGTGGCAGTCTCTAAAGCATAGCCCCAAAAAGATAGCGGTAAATCGGTAAGAGACATCATAGATCGTACCATATCTAATAGAGTGCGATTACGACGTCCGGACACACCATTACGCTGAGGTGTTCCAGGCGGCGTGAGTTGTGAAACTGTTCCACATTTTCTTAAGTGTGTGCCAAATTCGTGACTCAAGTATTCTCCTCCACGATCTGATCGTAGAAACTTGATTTTCCTGTCACGTTGATTCTCAACCTCACTCTGAAATTCCTTGAACTTTTCAAAGGTTTCAGACTTGTGTTTCATTAAGTAGACATACCCATATCTACTCAAGTCATCAGTGAGGGTGAGAACATAACGATAGCCACCGCGAGCCTCAACACTCATTGGACCGCACACATCAGTATGTATGATTTCCAATAAATTGGTTGCTCGCTCCATTGTTCCTGAGAACAGAGTCTTGGTCATTTTTCCCATGAGGATGGTTCGCACGTGTCAAATGATTCGTAATCAAGAGACTCTAAAAGTCCATCTGCATGGAGCTTCTTCATGCGTTTGACACCTATGTGACCAAGGCGGCAGTGCCACAAGTATGTGGGACTATCATTATCAACCTTACATCTTTTGGTACTCACACTATGAATATGTGTAGTATTACGCTCGAGATTCATTAAGAATAAACCATTCACCATAGGAGCATGACCATAAAACATATCTCTCATATAAATAGAACAACCATTATTCTCGGATTTAAATGAGTAGCCATCTCGAATTAAACGAGATCCTGATACAATGTTCATGCTCAAAGCTGGCACTAAATAACAATTATTGAGGTTTAAAACTAATCCCATAGGTAAATGTAGAGGCAGCGTGCCGACGGCGATCACATCGACCTTGGAACCATTCCCGACGCGCATCGTCACCTCGTCCTTCGCCAGTCTCCGCTTATTCTGAAGCTCCTGCTTTGAGTTACAAATGTGAGAAACTGCACCGGTATCAAATACCCAAGAGCTACTACGAGTACTGGTAAGGTACACATCAATTACATGTATATCATACATACCTTTCGTTTTGCCGGCCTTCTTGTCCGCTAAGTATTTGGGGCAGTTCCGCTTCCAGTGACCACTTCCCTTGCAATAAAAGCACTCAGTCTCAGGCTTGGCTCCATTCTTTGGCTTCTTCCCGGTAGCTTTCTTGCCAGTCGCGGCAACTTCCTTGCCGTCCTTCTTGAAGTTCTTTTTACCCTTGCCCTTCTTGAACTTAGTGGTTTTATTTACCATCAACACTTGATGTTCCTTCTTGACTTCTACCTCTGCTGATTTCAGCATTGCAAATACCTCAGGAATGGTCTTTTCCATCCCCTGCATATTGAAGTTCATCACAAAACTCTTGTAGCTTGGTGGAAGCGACTAGAGGATTCTGTCAATGACCGCGTCATCCGGGAGATTAACTCCCAGCTGAGTCAAGCGGTTATGTAACCCAGACATAGTGAGTATGTGCCCACCGACAGAACTATTTTCCTCCATCTTACAGCTAAAGAATTTGTCGGAGACTTCATATCTCTCGACCCGGGTATGAGCTTGAAAAACCATTTTCAGCTCTTCGAACATCTCATATGCTCCATGTCTCTCAAAACGCTTTTGGAGCCCCGGCTCTAAACTGTAAAGCATGCCGCACTAAACGAGGGAGTAGTCATCAGCACGTGTCTGCCAAGCGTTCATAATGTCTTGGTTCTGTGGGACAGGCGGGTCACCTAGCGGTGCTTGTAGGACATAATCTTTCTTGGCAGCTATGAGGATGATCCTCAGGTTCCGGACCCAGTCCGTGTAGTTGCTGCCATCGTCTTTCAGCTTGGTTTTCTCTAGGAACGCGTTGAAGTTGAGGACTACGTTGGCCATTTGATCTACAAGACATATTGTAAACATTTTAGACTAAGTTCATGATAATTAAGTTCATCTAATCAAATTATTCAATGAACTCCCACTTAGATAGACATCCCTCTTCTAGTCATCTAAGTATAACATGATCCGAGTCAACTAGGCCGTGTCCGATCATCACGTGAGACGGACTAGTCAACGTGGGTGAACATCTTCATGTTGATCGTATCTTCTATACGACTCATGCTCGACCTTTCGGTCTTCTGTGTTCCGAGGCCATGTCTATACACATGCTAGGCTCGTCAAGTCAACCTAAGTGTTTGCATGTGTAAATCTGTCTTACACCCGTTGTATGTGAACGTTAGAATCTATCACACCCGATCATGACGTGGTGCTTCGAAACAACGAACTGTCGCAACGGTGCACAGTTAGGGGGAACACTTTCTTGAAATTATTATGAGGGATCATCTTATTTACTACCGTCGTACTAAGTAAACAAGATGTTAAACATGATAAACATCACATGCAATCAAATAATAATAGTGACATGATATGGCCAATATCGCATAGCTCCTTTGATCTCCATCTTGGGGCTCCATGATCATCTTGTCACCGGCTTGACACCATGATCTCCATCATCATGATCTCCATCATCGTGTCTCCATGAAGTTGCTCGCCAACTATTACTTCTACTACTACGGCTAACGCGTTTAGCAATAAAGTAAAGTAATTTACATGGCGTTTCTCAATGACACGCAGGTCATATAAAAAATAAAGACAACTCCTATGGCTCCTGCCGGTTGTCATACTCATCGACATGCAAGTCGTGATTCCTATTACAATAGCATGAACATCTCATACATCACATATAGATCATTCATCATTCATCACAACCTTGGCCATATCATATCACAAAGCACTTGCTGCAAAGACAAGTTAGACGTCCTCTAATTGTTGTTGCAAGTTTTACGTGGCTAAAATAGGGTTCTAGCAAGAACTTTTTCTTACCTACGTGAAAGCCACAACATGATTTGTCAACTTCTATTTACCCTTCATAAGGACCCTTTTCATCGAATCCGCTCCAACTAAAGTGGGAGAGACAGGCACCCGCCAGCTACCTTATGCAACTTGTGCATGTTAGTCGGTGGAACCGGTCTCACGTAAGCGTACGTGTAAGGTTGGTCTGGGCCGCTTCATCCCACAATACCGCTGAAGCAAGATAAGACTAGTAGCGGCAAGAAAGTTGACAACATCTACGCCCACAACAAATTGTGTTCTACTCGCGCAAGAAGAACTACGCATAGACCTAGCTCTGATACCACTGTTGGGGAACGTTGCAGAAAACAAAAATTTTCCTACGGTTTCACCAAGATCCATCTATGAGTTCATCTAGCAACGAGTGATCGGATGCATCTGCATACCTTTGTAGATCGCGAGCGGAAGCATTCAAAGAACGGGGATGAGGTAGTCGTACACGACGTGATCCAAATCACCGATGATCCTAGCGCCGAATGGACGGCACGTCCGCGTTTAACACATGTATGATCAGCGTAACGTCTCCTTCTTCTTGATCCAGCAAGGGGAAAGGAGCGGTTAAGGAAGATGGCTCCAGCAGCAGCACGACGGCGTGGTGGTGATGGAGCTGCAATACTCCGTCAGGGCTTCGCCAAGCACTATGGAGGAGGAGGAGGTGTTGGAGAGGGAGAAGGAGGCAACCAAAGGCGTGGTTCAAGAGGCCCTCCTTCCCTCACTATATATAGGGGGCCTAGGGGGGGCACCGGCCCTAGGAGATCCAATCTCCTAGGGGGGCGGCGGCCAAGGGAGGATTCCCTCCCCCCCAAGGCACCTAGGGGGTGCCTTCCCCTTGTGGGACTCTTCCCTTTTGAAACCCTAGGCGCATGGGCCTATTGGGGCTGGTGCCCTTGGCCCATGTAGGCCAAGGCGCACCCCCTACAGCCCATGTGCCCCCCCGGGGCAGGTGGCCCCACCTGGTGGACCCCCGGGACCCTTCCGGTGGTCCCGGTACAATACCGGTGACCCCGAAACTTGTCCCGATGGCTGACACAGCACTTCCTATATATAATTCTTTACCTCCGGACCATTCCGGAACTCCTCGTGACGTCCGGGATCTCATCCGGGACTCCGAACAACATTCGGGTTACTGCATATACATATCCCTACAACCCTAGCGTCACCGAACCTTAAGTGTGTAGACCCTACGGGTTCGGGAGACATGTAGACATGACCGAGACGACTCTCCGGTCAATAACCAACAGCGGGATCTGGATACCCATGTTAGCTCCCACATGCTCCTCGATGATCTCATCGGATGAACCACGATGTCGAGGATTCAAGCAACCCCATATACAATTCCCTTTGCCAGTCGGTATGTTACTTGCCCGAGATTCGATCGTCGGTATCCCAATACCTCGTTCAATCTCGTTACCGGCAAGTCACTTTACTCGTACCGTAATGCATGATCCCATGACCAGACACTTGGTCACCTTTGAGCTCATAATGATGATGCATTACCGAGTGGGCCCAGTGATACCTCTCCGTCATAAGAAAGTGACAAATCCCAGTCTTGATCCGTGTCAACCCAACAGACACTTTTGGAGATACCCGTAGTATACCTTTATAGTCACCCAGTTACGTTGTGATGTTTGGTACACCCAAAGCACTCCTACGGTATCCGGGAGTTACACGATCTCATGGTCTAAGGAAAAGATACTTGACATTGGAAAAACTCTAGCAAACGAACTATACGATCTTTATGCTATGTTTAGGATTGGGTCTTGTCCATCACATCATTCTCCTAATGATGTGATCTCGTTATCAATGACATCCAATGTCCATAGTCAGGAAACCATGACTATCTGTTGATCAACGAGCTAGTCAACTAGAGGCTTACTAGGGACATGTTGGTGTCTGTTATTCACACATGTATTACGATTTCCGGATAACACAATTATAGCTTGAATAAAGACAATTATCATGAACAAGGAAATATAATAATAATGCTTTTATTATTGCCTCTAGGGCATATTTCCAACACCTCCTCCTAAGCCTGAGAACCTGCCTATTCCTAAGGAATCTTTCCCGCGAGACAGTTGGGTTACCCACGCTCGTATTGATGAGAATCCCACGATAAGGGGACATGATCTCTGCTTCGACAGGACGTGCCAACAAAAACCACATCCGGAAACGTGGAACGGCAGGACAGGAAACAATTCGAAATAATAACCGGGCAAGCATGATATCATGTTACTAAAGTGGCCAGCAGATTGGATTCGTGAAATATTATACTCTCCACGGTTGTGTGTTGCAGATCCGGACATGTTTGTTTTGTCCGAAGACTATCTTGGAGTTCGAAAGGAGCAACCCGCCTTGCAATGCCGAAGAAAGATCTACGCGTTGGATACCTTGTCATTGAAGCCAGGTTCAGGGGCTACTGAGGGAGTCCTGGACTAAGGGGTCCTCGGGCGTCCGGCCTGTTAGCCATGGGTCGGACTGATGGGCTGTGAAGAACACGAAGACCGAAGACTGCACCCGTGTTCGGATGGGACTCTCCTTGGCGTGGAAGGCAAGCTTGGCGACCAAATATGTAGATTCCTTTCTTTTTAACCGACCTTGTGTAACCCTAGATCCTCCCGGTGTCTATATTAACCGGAGGGCTTAGTCCGGAGGACATACATACCTTCATTACCATAGCCATACAAGCTAGACCTCTAGGGTTTAGCCATTACGATCTCGTGGTAGATCAACTCTTGTAATACTCATATTCATCAAGATCAATCAAGTAGGAAGTAGGGTATTACCTCCATAGAGAGGGCTTGAACCTGGGTAAACATCGTGTCCCCTGTCTCCTGTTACCATCGACCTTAGACGCATAGTTCGGGACCCCCTACCGGAGATCCGCCGGTTTTGACACCGACACCCCCCTTCTCCGGCTTCTTCTATGTCATCCTTCGTCATTACAATCTCCACGCGCTCCATCTTCATCCCAACTCCGTCCTCCTCCTGTCGATCTTCCTTTCATTGTGAGGCATTCATGGGGGTGATGCCATCTGTGGCGCTGCTCCGCCATTTCTTCTACCTCCATCTCAAGGAGGGCCAGTGCTCGGGGTGTGCCAACTTCGTCGCGGCCAATGGTAGGAACGCGATCTCGCGAGCTGGGAAGAAGGTGGACGACTTCAGGAACAAGTGGATCTTCATGGACGCCAAGCGCTCCTATACTTGGCTGGTGCTGCCGACTGGGATACCAGTGCCCCATGAGGGATGGAATCACGCGAAGCTCACCGATCCCTGGGAGGAGCAGATGATGGAGAGGATGGTGGCCGACCTGAAGCCCGACGACCCGAGGGCGGAGAAGCTGATGGGGGCCAAGATTGTCAAGGAGTTCCTGACATAGCGCCTGGCTCCGCTCCAGGCGCGCTCGTGCTACCTCTTGAGCACTGCGTTGGTTTTCCCTTGAAGAGGAAAGGGTGATGAAGCAAAGTAACGTAAGTATTTCCCTTAGTTTTTGAGAACCAAGGTATCAATCCAGTAGGAGATCATGTTCAAGTCCCACGCACCCACACAAACAAATAAGAACCCCGCAACCAACGCGATAAAGGGGTTGTCAATCCCTTCACAGTCACTTATGAGAGTGAGATCTGATAGATATGATAAGATAACATTTTTGGTATTTTTATGATAAAGATGCAAAGTAAAATAAACGGAAATAGAAATAGCTAAGTATTGAAAGATTAATATGATGAAAGATAGACCCGGGGGACATAGGTTTCACTAGTGGCTTCTCTCAAGAGCATAAGTATTATGGTGGGTAAACGAATTACTGTCGGGCAATTGATAGAATTGAGCATAGTTATGAGAATATCTAGGTATGATCATGTATATAGGCATCACGTCCGAGACAAGTAGACCGACTCCTGCCTGCATCTACAACTATTACTCCACACATCGACTGCTATCCAGCATGCATCTAGAGTATTAAGTTCATAAGAACAGAGTAATGCATTAAGGAAGATGACATGACATAGAGGGATAAACTCATGCAATATGATATAAACCCCATCTTTTTATCCTTGATGTCAACAATACAATACGTGCCTTGCTGCCCCTACTATCACTGGGAAAGGACACCGCAAGATTGAACCCAAAGCTAAGCACTTCTCCCATTGCAAGAAAGATCAATCTAGTAGGCCAAACCAAACTGATAATTTGAAGAGACTTGCAAAGATAAACCAATCATACATAAAAGAATTCAGAGGAGATTCAAATATTGTTCATAGATAAACTTGATCATAAACCCACAATTCATCGGATCTCGACAAGCACACCGCAAAAGAAGCTTACATCGAATAGATCTCCAAGAAGATCGAGGAGAACTTTGTATTGAGATCAAAAGAGAGAGAAGAAGCCATCTAGCTAATAACTATGGACCCGAAGTTCTGAAGTAAACTACTCACACATCACCGGAGAGGCCATGGAGTCGATGTAGAGGCCCTCCGTGATCAATGCCCCCTCCGGTGGAGTTCCGGAAAAGGCCCCGAGATGGGATCTCTCGGGTACAGAAGATTGCGGCGGTGGAATTAGGTTTTCGTGGTGCTCCTGGATGTTTGGGGGGTACATGGACTTATATAGGAGGAAGAAGTAGGTCGGTGGAGCAACAAGAGGCCCACAAGGGTGGAGAGCGCGCCTGGGGGGGAGGCGCGCCCCCCTGCCTCATGCCTTCCTCGCCGATTGCTTTACGTCCACTCCAAGTCTACTGGATCACGTTCGTTGAGAAAATCACGTTCCCGAAGGTTTCATTCCGTTTGGACTCCGTTTGTTATTCCTTTTGTGCGAAACACTGAAATAGGCAAAAAACAGCAATTTGGGTTGGGCCTCCGGTTAATAGGTTAGTCCAAAAAATGATATAAAAGTGTAAAATAAAGTCCATTAACATCCAAAACAGATAATAATATAGCTTGGAGCAATAAAAAAAATATAGATACGTTGGAGACGTATCAAGCATCCCCAAGCTTAATTCCTGCTCGTCCTCGAGTAGGTAAATGATAAAAAAAGAATTTTTGATGTGGAATGCTTTCTAACATATTTCTCAATGTAATTTTTTCTTTAGTGTGGCATGAATGTTCAGGTCCGAAAGATTCAAGATAAAAGTTTAATATTGACATAGAAATAATTATACTTCAAGTACACTAACAAAGCAATTATGTCTTCTCAAAATAACATGGCCAAAGAAAGTTATCCCTACAAAATCATATAGTCTGGCTATGCTCTATCTTCCCCACACAAAATATTTAAATCATGCACAACCCCGATGACAAGCGAAGCAATTGTTTCATACTTTTGATGTTCTCAAACTTTTTCAATCTTCACGCAATATATGTGCGTGAACCATGGATGTAGCACTATATGTGGAATAGAATGGTGGTTGTGGAGAAGACAAAAAGGAGAAGATAGTCTCACATCGACTAGGCGTATCAACGGGCTATGGAGATGCCCATCAATAGATATCAATGTGAGTGAGTAGGGATTGCCATGCAACGGATACACTAGAGCTATAAGTGTATGAAAGCTTAACAAAAGAAACTAAGTGGGTGTGCATCCAACTTGCTCGCTCACGAAGACCTAGGGCAGTTTTGAGGAAGCCCATCATTGGAATATACAAGCCAAGTTCTATAATGTAAAATTCGCACTAGTATATGCAAGTGACAACATAGGAGACTCTCTATCATGAAGATCTTGGTGCTACTTTGAAGCACAAGTGTGGTAAAAGGATAGTAACATTGTCCCTTCTCTCTTTTTCTCTCATTTTTTGGGCCTTCTTTTTTTTCTTTTGGATTCTTTTTTTTCGTCCGGAGTCTCATCCCGACTTGTGGGGGAATCATAGTCTCCATCATCCTTTCCTCACATGGGACAATGCTCTAATAATGATGATCATCACACTTTATTTAATTACAACTCAAGAATTACAACTCAATACTTAGAACAAAGTATGACTCTATGTGAATGCCTCCGGCGGTGTACCAGGATGTGCAATGATGCATGAGTGACATGTATGAAATAATTATGAACGGTGGCTTTGCCTAAATACGGTGTCAAGTACATAATCATGCAAGCAATATGAAAATTATGAAGCGTGTCATAAAAACGGAACGGTGGAAAGTTGCATGGCAATATATCTCGGAATGGCTATGGAAATGCCATAATAGGTAGGTATGGTGGCTGTTTTGAGGAAGGTATATGGTGGGTTTATGGTGCCGGCGAAAGTTGCGCGGTACTAGAGATGCTAGCAATGGTGGAAGGGTGAGAGTGCATATAATCCATGGACTCAACATTAGTCATAAAGAACTCACATAGTTATTGCAAAACATCTATTAGTTATCGAAGCAAAGTATTACACACATGCTCCTAGGGGGATAGATTGGTAGGAAATGACCATCGCTCGTCCCCGACCTCCACTCATAAGGAAGACAATCAATAAATAAATCATGCTCCGACTTCATCACATAACAGTTCACCATACGTGCATGCTACAGGAATCACAAACTTCAACACAAGTATTTCTCAAATTCACAACTACTCAACTATCATGACTATAATATCACCATCTCCATATCTCAAAACAATTACCAAGTATCAAACTTCTCATAGTATCCATTGCACTTCTATGAAAGTTTTTATATTATTCCTAAAAACAAATTTCCATGTTGTTTAAAGGACTCTCAAAATAATATAAGTGAAGCATGAGAGAACAATTATTTATATAAAACAAAACCACCGCCGTGCTCTAAAAGATATAAGTGAAGGACTAGAGCAAAAACTATATGGCTCAAAAGATATAAGTGAAGCACAAAGAGTATTCTGATAAATTTCAAATCATGTGAGTCTGTCTCAAAAGGTGTGTACATAAAGTATGATTGTGTTAAACTAAAAAGCAAAGACTCAAATCATACAAGATGCTCCAAGGAAAACACATATCATGTGGTGAATAAAAATATAGCTCCAAGTAAAGTTACCGATAGACGAAGGCGAAAGAGGGGATGCCTTCCGGGGCATCCCCAAGCTTTGGATTTTTGGTGTCCTTAGATTATCTTGGGGTGCCATGGGCATCCCCAAGCTTAGGCTCTTGCCACTCATTGTTCCATAATCCATCAAATCTTTACCCAAAACTTGAAAACTTCACAACACAAAACTCAAAATAGAAAATCTCGTGAGCTCCGTTAGCGAAAGAAAACAAAACACCACCTCAAGGTACTGTAATGAACTCATTCTTGATTTATATTGGTGTTAAACCTACTGTATTCCAACTTCTCTATGATTTATAAACTATTTTACTAGCCATAGACTAATCAAAATAAGCAAACAACACACGAAAAACAGAATCTGTCAAAAACAGAACAGTCTGTAGTAATCTGTAGCTAACGCAAATTTCTGGAACCCCAAAAATTCTAAAATAAATTTCTGGACGTGAGGAATTTATCTATTAATCATCTGAAAAAAGAATTAACTAAATATCACTTTCCAAATAAAAATAGCAGAAGTTCTCGTGAGCGCTAAAGTTTCTGTTTTTTACAGCAAGATCAAAAAGACTTTCCCCAAGTCTTCCCAACGGTTCTACTTGGCACAAACACTAATTAAACACAAAAGACTCAACCAAAACAGAGGCTAGCTAATTTATTTATTACTAAACAGGAGCTAAAAGCAAGGAATAAAAATAAAATTGGGTTGCCTCCCAACAAGCGCTATCGTTTAACGCCCCTAGCTAGGCATAAGATTTCAACGATGCTCACATGAAAGACAAGAATTGAAGCACAAAGAGAGCATCATAAAACACGTGACAAACACATATAAGTTTAACATACTTCCTATGCATAGGCATCTTATAGGCAAACAAATTATCAAGGCAAGCAAAAACTAGCATATGCAAGGAAGCCGAAAGAAACAATAGCAATCTCAACATAACGAGAGGTAATTTAGTAACATGAAAATTTCTACAACCATATTTTCCTCTCTCATAATAATTACATGTGGGATCATAAGAAAATTCAAAAAAATAGATATTACATAAAATATTTTCAACACGATCCACATGCATGCAAAGTTGACACTCTTCCAAAATAGTGGGATTAACATTAACTAAAGTCATGACCTCTCCAAACTAACTTTTATCAAAAACTTCATAGGATTGAACATTCTCCAAATATGTGGGATCTAAAGTTGACACTCTTCCAAACCCACTTTCAATAATATTGCAAACACCATTATCAATCTCATATTCATCATGGGGCTTCAATAAATTTTCAAGATCAAAAGAAGAGTCACCCCAATCATGATCATTGCAACAAGTAGTAGACATAGCAAAACTAGCATCCCCAAGCTTAGGGTTTTGCATATTATAAGCACAATTGACATTAAGAGAATTTATGATAACATCATTGCAATCATGCTTTTCATCGAAGGAACTATCAAGTGTGGGTACAATAGCAATGATCTCATGTTTAACATAAGGAACTATAGCAAACTCATCTTCATAAATATTGGCATCATGGCCACAAGAATAGCAAGCATCATGTTCATCAAGGGATATTTCAATCAAATCATCGGAACCATAATTATCTATAAATTCATGCATATCATTATTTTCTTCCAAAGCAACGGTCATTCTTTCAATAAATTCTTTGACATAGACATTATGAGCATAGTTTTCATAGCAATATTTAAGTATGTCCAAATTTTCAGATTCGTAGAGAGTAATATCATACTTTTCAAACAAAGAAGCAACTTCATAAGCACCCTTGAAAGCAACAAATTCTTCAATTTGTTCGATATCGTAGTAACTATAAACACCCTTGCATAAGAAGATAAGATTTCATTATCATTAAACTCACATAGGTAGGGGAGGTGTTTTTTAGGGTTCTTAGAGCAACAAGTAAGATCACAGATTTCACAAAGATTCCAAGCATAACATAGCAATCTGTTTATTTGATCCCATAAGAGTCTCCCTTTTTCAGACAAATGGTGACGCACAAAATGAGCATGCTCATCTAAACATTTCCCATCAACTAGGCTAGTTGGGGTTTTAGCACGAGCGCATAAGGATCGAGGATGATCCAAGTAGAACACTTTAAGTGGATCCATATTAACAGATTTTTAGCAAGCAAAGATGCAAGCAAATAGAAGGCACAAGGAAACACAAAGAAAGATACATACGGGAAGAAGGCGAATAAAACGGCAAGGGTGAAGTGGGGGAGAGGAAAACGAGAGGCAAATGGCAAATAATGTAATGCGAGGGATAAGAGTTTGTGATCGGTACTTGGTATGTCTTGACTTGTGCCTAGACTCCGGCAACAGTGCCAGTAATGGCTCGTTGTCGGAAGTCGAATCTCGACTTGACTTGGCGCGAATCTCCCCGGCAACTGCGCCAGAAATCCTTCTTGCTACCTCTTGAGCACTGCGTTGGTTTTCCCTTGAAGAGGAAAGGGTGATGCAGCAAAGTAACGTAAGTATTTCCCTCAGTTTTTGAGAACCAAGGTATCAATCCAGTAGGAGATCAAGTTCAAGCCCCACGCACCTACACAAACAAATAAGAACCTCGCAACCAACGCGATAAAGGGGTTGTCAATCCCTTCACGGTCACTTATGAGAGTGAGATCTGATAGATATGATAAGATAATATTTTTGGTATTTTTATGATAAAGATGCAAAGTAAAATAAACGGCAATACAAATAGCTAAGTATTGAAAGATTAATATGATGAAAGATAGACCCGGGGGCCATAAGTTTCACTAGTGGCTTCTCTCGACAGCATAAGTATTACGGTGGGTAAACGAATTACTGTCGAGCAATTGATAGAATTGACCATAGTTATGAGAATATCTAGGTATGATCATGTATATAGGCATCACGTCCGAGACAAGTAGACCGACTCCTGCCTGCATCTACTACTATTACTCCACACATCGACCGCTATCCAGCATGCATCTAGAGTATTAAGTTCATAAGAACAGAGTAATGCTTTAAGGAAGATGACATGATGTAGAGGGATAAACTCATGCAACATGATATAAACCCCATCTTTTATCCTCGATGGCAACAATACAATACGTGCCTTGCTTCCCCTACTGTCACTGGGAAAGGACACCGCAAGATTGAACCCAAAGCTAAGCACTTCTCCCATTGCAAGAAAGATCAATCTAGTAGGCCAAACCAAACTGATAATTCGAAGAGACTTGCAAAGATAAACCAATCATACATAAAATAATTCAGAGGAGATTCAAATATTGTTCATAGATAAACTTGATCATAAACCCACAATTCATCGGATCTCGACAAACACATCGTAAAAGAAGATTACATATAGATCTCCAAGAAGATCGGGGAGAACTTTGTATTGAGATCCAAAGAGAGAGAATAAGCCATCTAGCTAATAACTATGGACCCGAAGGTCTAAAGTAAACTACTCACACATCACCGGAGAGGCCATGGAGTTGATGTAGAGGCCCTCCATGATCAATGCCCCCTCCGGTGGAGCTCCGGAAAAGGCCCCGAGATGGGATCTCTCGGGTACAGAAGGTTGCGGTGGTGGAATTAGGTTTTCGTGGTTCTCCTGGTTGTTTGGGGGGGGGGGTACGTGGACTTATATAGGAGGAAGAAGTAGGTCGGTGGAGCAACGAGGGGCCCACGAGGTTGGAGGGCGTGCCTAGGGGGGTAGGCGCGCCCCCTGCCTCGTGCCTTCCTTGCTGATTGCTTTACGTCCACTCCAAGTCTCATGGATCACATTCGTTGATAAAATCACGTTCCCGAAGGTTTCATTCCGTTTGGACTCCATTTGATATTCCTTTTCTGCGAAACACCGAAATAGGCAAAAAAACAAGAACTTGGGTTGGGCCTCCGGTTAATAGGTTAGTCCAAAAAATGATATAAAAGTGTAAAATAAAGCCCATTAACATCCAAAACAGATAATAATATAGCATGGAGCAATCAAAAATTATAGATACGTATCAGCTCGCACCCCTTGTGGAAGCTCATGGACGAGGGAGGTGACCTCCGCCTGCGCCCGGACGCCTTGTCCGACGAGGAGCTGGCAAGGCCCTACGCCTCCTAGTCAGGAAGGACCAGGGCTGCCTGCCAGATACTCATCTTCCGCTGTACCGCCGCCGCTATGCCTGTCTTCAACGAGCGCGGGCTCGTACCGCTCGCGCCCACTGGGCCCCCGGGCTCCCCGATGGCGGTAGTTTATGGTGAGTCCGACGAGGAGGGGGGTCGGACTCGGAGGAGATTGTGGAAGGTGCGGGGGAGAACTCCCCCCCCCCCCCGCGCGCCAAGCCGACCTCCTCCTCGTCCTTTCTGATGATGATGGTGATGCCGGTGAGCACCCGGCTCGGGAGCCCCTGCACTCCGCCGGGGTCACTACGAGATCCAAGGGCACCCCTCCGAGGAAGCCGGAGCCGGGGGTCCTGAAGAAGAGCCGGTCGACGCTGATCACCCGAGGTGGCTCCTCTGGCTCATCGCCAGCCGGCGCTGCCGGAGGCCTGGGCGTCACGTCCCTGTCTGCCCCTGGGGCTCGGGCGCCAGTGCCCCAGCCTACGAAGACCACGGGCATGGTGCTTCTAAAGAGGGCGAGAGATTACACCGCCATGGTCAGTAAGTGCTCTGCCCTAATCTTCCTTCTTTGCTCTTGTTGTAGTATCTTGATGCCTCCCTTTGGAATGGCTAGGCCGACGCCGGTGGTGAAGAAGAAGAAGGAGACTGCTGTGGTCCCCGTAGCTCAGTAGCTTGCCGCGGCCGCAACACCCCCGGCATAGAAGGGCGGTGATGGCCGTCGCGCTTCTGTGGCAGGGTTACCCTCGTGAGACTCGAGGGCCCAGCCTCAGGAGAAAGCGGCCTCTATAGTCAAGCCAGCTCCGGAGGCGCCCGCCCTCAGCTCGCCTGATGAGGCACTGAAGGCTCCGGTGCCCCCGGCCTCCTCTGCTGCTGCTAACTTGCTAACCCTTGTGACGGCCCTGCCTCCTCCCCCTTCCATCACGCCACTGGGTCGTGATTCTTCGGCTTCGCCTGATGCTCTGGAGGAGGCTCTTTCTTCCCTGACCCAACTTTGCGACGATCTTCAAGGCGTCGACCGTCGCCTGGAGTTGATCTCGGGGTGGCTATGATCCGACGCGTCCATTAGGGCGGCATGGAGCCATGCCTTAGCGGCCTCTGAGGAAGGTAAACAGGTTGCCGGCCTGGCCGCGGCCGCCCGCAACGTGGCGTTGAAGGATGCTAAGGCTGCCAAGGAGCGTTGCTGGGTGGCGGAGGCCGAGCTGGAGACCCTGCGCAATGAGCGTGCCACCGAGGCTCGTCAGCGCGAGGCGCGGGAGGAGGAGGTGAAGGCTCGAGAAGACGCTATTGCCGGTCGTGACACTGAGCTGGAGCAGTCACCGCGGGAGTAGGCCGTGGAGCACGACCGCCTGGAGAAGCTGAAGGAGGAGGTGGAGGTGGAGAAGGCCGAGATGGAGACCAAGGCAAAATTTCTCACCGAAGATCGTGCATCTTTTGATTCTCTTGAGGAGAGGTCCCGCAAGGCATTGCGGGAACTCTACGGGAGGGGTTGAAGGAGCCATTGGCGACTGCTGAGGAAGGCCCCGCCGAGCTACTCCCCCAGCTTGTCGCGGCACTCAAGGGCGTTGTTGATGGAGTCGACCCCATGGTGGAGTAGGAAGCACGCGTGCTATCCACTTCGGCTATGACGCGCGTGTTCAGCCACCTCCATCTTCGCGACCCCAGCATCGACTTCGGAGCCCTTCTTGAACCTGTGGACGAGGAGCACTGCACCGCCGCCTCCAAAGCCGTCAAGGACCAAGTGGAGGCCTTGCTGCAGAAGTTCCTCACCATCGACCCCATGCCCCGACTGACAGCGTCGCCGAACCTACAGCCATAGCTGATGGTACAGGTGACGGTGATGTTGTCGACGACGGGGCACTCCTTGCGGGTGGTGGCAGTGCCCGAGGGTGAAGAAGAGGCTTGCTGGCAGCGCTTCCCTCCATTCTTATTTCCTACGACATACACCGTGCCTCGTGGAGGCGTTAAAACTTTATGTGTCCGTGCTTTTTAAGAGACAACATTTCTTGTAATAATTTTCTAGGATTTTGCGATTTCCTTCCTGCTTCCTTGATGTTCTACGTTGGCAGGGCCCGACCCCGCGTGTACCTCGGCTGCCGTTGGGTTGTCCAGATCACCAGGACGAGGCCAAGTGGTGATGGACTACGTGACCAGTTAGGCTCCTGAGTCGCGATGCTTAGGAGTCCTCCTTGACGTAGAAACAACCCACGGGAAGGAGATGCAAGAGTAGGCCATAGCGTTCTGCATCGGCAGGGCCTGGCCCCGCGCGTACCTCAGCCGTGGTTGGGTTGTCTGGATCACCAGGACATGACCAAGGGGTGAGGGGCTACGTGACCAGTTAGGCTCCTAAGTCGCGATGCTCAGGAGTCCCCCTTGACGTACAAATAGACCTTCATACCTTTCCTCACCAAGGTCCCGCTCGGGAGGGGCGCACGACGACCAAATCCGAGGGACCTGGCAGGGTGGTGTGCTCTAGGCGTGACCTGAGCATAGCCCCCATGCCCAGCCCCCTCGCGTGACTCTCCCAAGGGGAAAGTGTTGCAATGAGGTCGGACACTAAGCCTTGCGGCTCCCTGAGGTTGATGCGGCCAAGGGGCTGCCCTCAGTTGTTTATCACCAGCGCAGAGCATGGCGCTTCCGCACTTGCATGGGCATAGCCGCTCCTCGACCGTGTCGACTGCCAACGCGGAGCATGGTGCTTCCGCTAGTGCGTGGGTGGGGGCTCCCTCTGAGTGGAACCCCCAGGGCGTGTACAGCCCCGCCTTGACACATGGCTTGCATGGCAGGGCTAGACGAGGTGTGTCTGGGCACTCGTGAGCCAGCGCGGAACTCATGAGGCCCTACCTCAAGGCGGGTTGTGCCTGAATTTGATTCTTGACAATTGTGATGGCCCTGCGAGATGGTTAGATAACCTGCACCGAATGAATCTCCTGAGGTGATCACATGAGAAGGCCAAACACCAACGACCCCAGGAGGTGACGTGAACAGGACCGACCCGCCAGACAGAGCTCAGTCATTGGGTTTATCAATGTTGTAGGGACGGACATCAACACAGACGTCGTGCCCAGTCTTCTCATGCGAAAATCCTGAAGAAAGACAACCGATGTGTGGCTCCCGTGGTGTCGAGGCACCGAGTCGCACACCCTAGCTCGTCCGCAAGCGATTATCTCATGCAAGAATGAGGCACCCAGGACCATGGGAGGTGACGTACACAGGAGCTAGCCCGCGAGCCAGAGCTCAGCCTCTTGGGTTTAGCAACGCTGCATGGACGGACCGGAGCACAGACATTGTGCCAGTCCTTTGTCATGAGGCGGTTGTGGGTGGGCTTGCAAGGGCGTATGACGTTCATACTATCAAAGTACCGGATAGGCATATAGTAATCATAAAGCAATTCATGGGAGGAGGTACAGCTAGTTTAGATAAATGCAAGAACGACACATGCCGTAGGGACAGACCCACACGGCCTGGGGACAATGCAGCCCGAGGGTCGCCCCCAGCAGAGCGACTGGAAGATGCAAGATACATGTCGTAGGGACAGGCCCATGCGGTCTGGGGATAATGCAACCCGAGGGGCGCCCACAACAAAGTAAACCAGAAAATGTCACTTGGCACCGTTGCTGAAGAGATGTCGAAGTAGCTAAAGATGCGTGCTGACGAGGTTGCTCCTTACGAGCCGCCTAGGTCCTGAGCCTCAGGAGGGTCTGGAGGCTCGTGAAGAACCTTCACTATCTCCGCCAGGACCGCGTGGTGCCTGGCCTCCTTGTAAGTGCATCTAGTGCCCCTTAGTGATTTTGGTGTATTGAAGACTTATAGGTTAAGGGACTAATGCGTTTGTGAGTGTACACAGGACTATAAGTCTATGAGGAGATTGATATTTACAGAGAAAGTCGATCCCTAAAAATGAATGTCTTCAACTGAAGACCTTGGATTTCTGAAGACTTTCTGAAGATTTTGAAAGTGAAGAAATTGGTGTGAACCATGAAGACTTGATATCCATGTGAGGAACATGAAACATGAAGACTTTTGTTTTCATAGTTTCATTTTCTCTTTCTTGAGTCATAGGAAACACCGTACTGTTAAAGGGGGTTGAGGTAAAACTAAGGAAAGGTTTCCAGGTGATGCTCGACTCAAAATCCTACACCTACCAATCCCTTCGAGTGAAGCCATTGGAAATCTCATACAGTTGAGTCAATTTCTTCAGTGACAGACGTAGTTCTTCTGATCTATGAGGAATTTGTTCTGACTAAGGATTAGGAATTCGCCAGTGCAGATTACCTACAAGTGAGGAATTTGAACCTCAAATCTCTAACCGTTGTTGTGCTATGCGCTAGCTGTCCCAAAATATCTTATCCACATAACGGTCATATCATTGAAGGGCATTTATGTCTTATCATGTCGGGTTGCTCCCTAGGCTATAAATAGCCTCCCCCTACAACCATTAGCTGGTTGGCTGCTCTGCGTGAAACTGACACTTGTCATTGAGAGCATCCCATCCTCCGAGGACTTTGAGTGAAAATCATCAAGTGAGGAAAAACCAAAAACCCAAACCCAAACACCTACAAACCCGAAGTGACTAAGCATCACTGAAGAGATTGTTCCTGTGTGGAACTGACGCTTCTTACCTTTGAGGACTGTGCATCCTCCAGACGGTTAGGCGACATGGTCTAGAGCCTCCAAGAGGAAATTGTGGATTGTCCAGTGGCCGAGCTTGTGAAGGTTTGGAAGTCACCTGAAGACTTACCACGAGTGATTGGACGAGGTCTGTGTGACCTTAGTTCAAGGAGAATACGGTGATGACTGTGTGTCCGGGACTGTGTGCCCTTAGGTTTAAATACCTAGCTGCTCTAACCAGACGTACAACTGCCACAACAGTTGGAACTGGTCTACCAAATCATTGTCTTCACCGAGCTAACTGGTTCTATTTCCTCAACCCTTTCATTTCTTCATTATTGTGTTGTGTACCTGTTCATATCTGGTTGAAGACTTTGACTGAAGACATTCTCAATTTCCTCGGTTCAATTTCTTCAGTCTGGTTGTCTTCATTCTGTTTTATCCTGTGCTTACGATTTCTGTACTCTGTGTTTGTTTCCTATTAATCATGATGTCCATGCTTATGTTATGTGATGTCTGCATCTGAGTACTTATTTTGCAAGTAGTTCTTCGCTTAGGAATTTCCTCACCCTGAAATTTCTCAGTGAAGAATGCTTAAAAATCACCTATTCACCCCCCTCTAGTCGACCTAACGCACTTTCAATTGGTATGAGAGCAAGGTACTCCCTTGTTCTGTGTGATTTTGGTTTAACTGCCTGGAGTTTTAGTTATTTCGACCGCATGTATGATCAAGGTCTTTGCTGGGTGTCCTACCTTCGATGGGACGGACTACCCCTACTAGAAGAATAAGATGCGCATGCATCTTGAGGCAATTGACAACGATCTCTGGTACGTTGTAGAAAATGGCATTCGCTCTGTCACTCCTACCATCAACGCTGCTGATGTGAAGAGATTCAAGCAACTCGACTCTCAGGCGAAGAACATCATATGTGGCCATCTGAGCAAAGGGAAATATGGCAGAGTGAGTGCTTTGGAGACAACAAAGCTTATCTAGGATAGGCTGTCCAATGTCAATGAAGGAGTCTCAACACAGTGTGACTCTCGAGTTGACATTCTTCGCAATCTCTTCAACCACTTCAAAAGACTCAACAACGAAAATGTTCAGCAAACCTTCGATCGCCTCACTGGCATTTCAAATGAGCTTCAAGAACTTGGTGCCTCTGACATCACCGACCACGAGGTGGTGAAGAAATTGCTTCGATCGCTTGATTCCTCATTTGACACCCTTGCACCGATGATACAAGAACGTGGAGACTATAAATCACTTGATCCTGCTAATATCCTCAAGAGGCTAAACACTCATGAGTTCCAGCTTGCTGAGAAGAGAGATCTCTATGGACCGAGCTATGGCAGATCACGAGCTCTGAAGGCCAAGGCAGTGTCTGAATCTGAAGGTGAAGATTCTGGTAGCAGCCTTGGTGATCTTGAAGAACTGAGCCAGGAGCTAGCAATGCTCATGAGGAAATTCTAGAAGTTCTCAAGACGTGGTCGATTTGGAAAATCCTCAAGAAGTGATGGCTTAAGATTACATTCATCATCTCATGATTACAAGAAGAGACTTTGCCACAAATGCAAGAAACCCGGTCACTACATTCAAGATTGTCCTCGGTGGGAAAAGCAATCAAAGAAGAAGAAGTACAAGGACTACAGTTCTGATGATTCGAAGAAGAAGAAGAAATCTTCAAAGTCCTCTTCATCAAAATCTTCAAGGCCTTCATCTCACAAGAAGAGCAGCTCCAAGAAGGCTCGGTCATTCATTAGCAAGGAAATGGACTCTGAGGCTGAATCTGAGGAAAATGAGGAAGAGGAGGCATCCGAGGAGTCAGAGTCTGGTATGGCGAGCCTAGCCCTCGCTACTGCGCTCGTCAGCAAGTCCATCTTCAACTCTAAGGAAAAGGACCTCCCCAACACTACTGATGACGGCGATGATGACTATGCTCCCACCTATTGCTTCATGGCAAAAGGTGCAAAGGTACTCAAATATCCCTCCTCTGAATCAAGTGAGGATGAATATGATGAAAACCTCAAGCCTAGCTATTCTAAACTTGCTAAGATCACTGTGAAACAACAAAAAGGATCTTTAAAAGGTTCAAAATATGGTAGACAAAAGCGATGATATGTTGGGTGAAGAAATGGATCGCACTAAAACTTTCACTGACAATCTTCAGAGACTTTAGACTAAGTTTGATAATCTTCAGAGTCATCATAACACTCTCTTATCTGATCATGAGAAGCTTTCTTATGAATTTCTTCAAAGAAAGCAAGATCTTGAGCAATTAAGAGTGAGTTATGAACATCTTCGGAAGGAGCGTGATTCGTTACTTGCTCAACAAATCAGCGCTACTCAGGAATATTTTATTCCTCCATGTTTGAAGTGCATTGAACGTGAATCTTCTTATTCTTCACCTGAAGGTTCAAATGCTTCTATTGCTACAAATTCTTCAACTGTCTCTGCTATCACTAATTCCTCATCTGAGGATGCTGCTAGTATCACTGACCATGCAGGGCTGAAGGAATTGTATGTGACAGGCATGTACAAAAGCCTCAAAGGGCATCAAGCTCTTTGTGATGTGCTTAAGAAGCAGATCCTCAACAGGAACCATAGAAAAGAGGGTATTGCCTTTGAGAGGAAACTCAATGCTGATGGGACCTACTGGAAGCCTGAGCAGTATCCCAAAACCTCATGGGTTGTTGCAAAAGGGACCTTTAGTGGATCCATCTACTTTATCTGGCTTTACATGTGAATCTTCATATTATTTTGATGAGTCACTTGGCTCCAACTATAAGATGTTCAAAAATTAGAATGGTGAAGTATTTGCTAGATATGTTGGCACTAATTACAGGAACGGTCCTCCTATGAAGAAAATCTGGGTTCCCAAAAGGTGCCTTGAAAGTCTTCAGGTGAATGTCATCATGACACCAGCTGTGAAGAATGAGAACCCCAGATCAAATTCTTCATATGGATCCAAGTCCTCATATGGACCACATTCCTCACATGGATCAAAGTCCTCATATGGACATCATCGTGCTAACACTTCTGATTCATAGGGAAAAGCTAAGGGTTACGGATATGTGCATTATTCTTCAAATCATTATGTTCAGAAATCCTCGAAGAATTTCTCTGCTCACTCATATGCTTACAAAAACCCCTCTTATGTGAAACAAAATGGATTGGCATCTATGCCACCTTTCTCATATGGAGCTCGCAGAATAATGAACTCTTTACCACCCCTTCAGATGTGGGTGATGAAGAAAAAGAACTAATCTCTTATGCAGGGTCAGGTCTCTAGACGAATCGAAATGTCTGAAGAATTTGCTAGAGACCTAAATATGCTTGAAATGATGCAAGCAAATCATGAAGAAATGAATTTTCATTTCTCACGTCCTCATGCTACTTTACCTATTCTACCGCTTTGTCGGCGTTCTGGGAACAGGGGTCCCCAGAGCTGCCTGCCTAGGGCCCACGGCGTGGCTGAGCCAGCAGGCCGTACGACCCGTCTTCATCAACAAGGCATCCAAGACCCTCGCGAGGGGGCAAGCCTCACGAGGCGGACGACGCAAGACCTCCTCTGGAGCGGCTTGGTCAGGCAGGCTCACGAGGAGCGTAGATATCAAGGAGCCATGACGATCGACACCAGGCAGGCGCCAGGCGGGCGCCAGTGCACGCAGTGTCCTTATTTCCTCTTTGGTGCTAAGGAGACCAGCGCAGGCGAAGAGTACCGAGGCCTCAGGCAAAGTTGCCATATTGGTGCAACAAGACCAAGACCAAGAGGACGGCAAGGCGGAGGTCATCATGGAGCCCATGTCGGCGTCACCCCAGAGCTTTTCGTAGGCGAAGACCGCTTTTGTCAGGATAGCTTGTACTAGCTGCCCCCCTTCAAATTTGCCCGTCGTTGTTGGCTCCCTTCCCGCTCGATATTTGGGAAGAGGACCAGGGCCTCTATAAATAGGACTAGCGACCACAGTAGGGGATAAGACAAGGGAAATCGGATCGGAGGGGATCGAAGAGAATCAAATCGAACCCTCACGCCACAAGTGCATATGCACAAGAACACCTCGACCTCAGGAGGCTATTCTTCCCTTGTACTGTTCATCATCAGCCCGTGAGGCAATCCACCACCACACTGGAGTAGGGTATTACACCACAACGGTGGCCCGAACTAGTATAAACCTCGTGTCTTTCTATGTTGTGAGTTCATCGAGTTCGTCCGCAAGATCTTAGCGAGCTAGAGCGTAGATCGGTAGGAGGGAAAGACTTCGCGCGCACCCCAGTGTTCAAACCTTAAGGGTTTGTCAGAACCCCACATCTGACATTTGGCGCGCCAGGTAGGGGTGCGCCGTAGTTTCCCTTCCATCGGTTCGTTGCTCCGTCGCCCCGTCGCTTCCATGGCGGACGCTCGCCATGCTCGAGCTGAGTGTCGGGCTGCCCTCTCCGCCCGCGTCGCTCAGACGGCTCCCATAGGCGGGCCACCTCGTCAGTCTCCATCTCCCGCCACCAACGCTGCTACCGGCCCGGCGGGGAACAAGCAGCAGGCGTCCTCACTGCATCCTTCAGTGCGGCAGGACGGCCGCACCGCTACTCCATCACTCACCCCTGCTGGTTCTTCGTCTCACGCGCACCGTGCTCCCATGGAGGCACGGACCGCGCTCATCGTGGCGAATGAGCTCCTGCATTACCGCCCGCCGACGACCTCTATGAGGAGTGGCTTGACCGCGTCGCCGAGCTCGTCCGTGCCGCAGGGGGCTCTCCGATGCCGTCCCACTCTCTACCTCCCCCTCAACCAGCCGCGGGCGACGGGGCTCATGGCATGCCTCTACCGTCTCGGCCCCAAGACGGTGCCTTGGCACCAAGGCGCGCGCCTCTGCGGCGTGATACACCGCGCTCGGCGCCCGCGCGTGAAGAAAGAAGCTGCCAAGAAATCCCGCGGCCGCGAGAAGCTGCACCGGCGCTCCCTGTGCCACCTCGTCAAGACCGCCAGCCGCCTGCAGTGGCGCAGCGCGGACCTCGCCAAGACTAAGCTCTGCCTTAGAAGCGGGCCCCGGCGACCACGGCTGGCTGCCATGCCTTCACCCCCGAACTGCGCAGCGTCGCCTAGCCAGGCAAGTTCAAGCCAGATCTACCTCCTCGATATGACGGCACCGCCGACCCTGCGGAGTTCCTGCAACTCTATGAGCTGAGCATCGAAGCGGCCAACGACGATGAAAAAGTCATGGTGAACTGGTTTCCCATGGCTCTCAAGGATGGGGCCCGCTCCTGGCTCCTGAACCTGCAGCACGGCTCGATCTCCTCCTGGGACGAGATGCCCGACCGCTTCGTCGCCAACTTCCAGGGCACTCGCGACCGCCCACCGGCCGCGGGCGATCTACGCTGCATCAAGCAACAGCCAGGAGAGACCCTCCAGAAGTACATCCAGCGCTTCAACAACACCCGCCTCAAGATCCCCAAGGTCACGGACGAAGACATCATCTCCGTGTTCTCAGACGGCGTCCGTGACATCAAGATGAAGGAAGAGCTGGCTATCCACGAGGAGCATTGCACATCTCAGGAGCTGTTCAGCCTGGCAACCAAGTGCGCAAGAGCCGAGGAGGGGTGAATCTCTCTCCTTGAGCTGCCAGCTGCAAGAGTGGAGGAGAAGAAGGCGAAGGCCAAGGACGTGAAGCGCAAAGAGGCAGTAGTGCTCGCAGCGGAGCCCGACACCAAGCGAGGTAGAGATCAGCCCGAGTCGTCCAAGAATGGCCGACCGTTCTGTGCCTTCCACAATCTGAACACCCACACCACCGGCGACTGCCAAGAGCTCAGAGCCATACCGGAAGGATGCTACGGTCGACACCCCGAGCGCAACGACCGGGGCTACGGCCGCGGAGGAGGACGCGGAAGCGGACGCTGGGACGACCGTGGCCCGCGCCAGGAGTCGCCAGGAGTGGCGCAACCGGCCTTGTGAGGACTGCTGGCAAGACCAACCTTTGAAAGATTGTGGATGTCGCCTAGAGGGGCGGTGAATAGGCGCTTTAAAATAATTACCGTTTATGCTTGAACAAATGCAGAATAAACCTAGCGGTTAATTTGTCAAACAGAAAACCTACAACAACTAGGCTCACCTATGTGCACCAACAACTTATACTAAGCAAGATAAACAACTATGTGATAGCAAGATATATGACAAGAAACAATATGGCTATCACAAAGTAAAGTGCATAAGTAAAGGGCTCGGGTAAGAGATAACCGAGGCACGCGGAGACGAGGATGTATCCCGAAGTTCACACCCTTGCGGATGCTAATCTCCGTTTGGAGCGGTGTGGAGGCACAATGCTCCCCAAGAAGCCACTAGGGCCACCGTAATCTCCTCACGCCCTCGCACAATGCAAGATGTCGTGATTCCACTAAGGGACCCTTGAGGGCAGTCACCGGACCCGTACAAATGACAACCCTTGGGGCGGTCACCGAACCCGTACACTTTGGCAACCCTTGGGGCGGTCACCGGTACCCGTCAAATTTTTCGGGGCGATCTCCACAGCCTAATTGGAGACCCCGATGCTTGCCCGGAGCTTTAGACCACAATGATTGAGCTCCGAACACCACCAACCGTCTAGGGCGCCCAAGCACCCAAGAGGAACAAGCTCAAGGGTACCAAGCACCCAAGAGTAATAAGCTTCTCAACTTGTAACTTCCACGTATCACCGTGGAGAACCCAAACCGATGCACAAAATGCAATGGCAAGGGCACACGGAGTGCCCAAGTCCTTCTCTCTCAAATCCCACCGAAGCAACTAATGCTAGGGAGGAAAATGAGAGGAAGAACAAGAAGGAGAACACCAAGAACTAGATCCAAGGGGTTCCCCTCACATAGAAGAGAAAGTGATTGGTGGAAATGTGGATCTAGATCTCCTCTCTCTTTTCCCTCAAAAACTAGCAAGAATCCATGGAGGGATTGAGAGTTAGCAAGCTCGAAGAAGGTCAACAATGGGGGAAGAACACGAGCTCAAAGGATAAGGTTCATTGGGGAAGAAGACCCCCTTTTATAGGTGGGGAAAATCCAACCATTATGCTCACAGCCCGCACAGAGCGGTACTACCGCCCCAGGGAGCGGTACTACCGCTAGGGCGGTAGTACCCCATTGAAAAACAACAGCGAGGAGGCAAAAGGCCAGTAGAACCGCCGGAGCGGTACTACCGCTCATCCTCACGGTACTACCGCTAGGGATCGCGGTACTACCGCAAAGGGTAGCAGTACTACTGCTAGCGAGCGGTACTAAAAAAATACATCCGGGCCTACCACCGCAGGACTTGGGACGAGTTTTTGGTCCGGAGCGGTACTACTGCTGTAGGAGCCGCGGTAGTACCGCTCTGGAGTGGTAGTAAAAAATTACATCCGCTCCAATTCGCGGTAGTACCGCTGCAGCCTTTTCAGAACACCAAAACTGCCACAACTTTTGCAAACAGACTCCGAATTCGATGAAACCAAGTTTGTTGGAAAGCTAGAGACAAGGGCTAACACAATCTTGATAGAAAAACCAATAAAAAGCAAAAGAGAAAAGGCCCAAAGGAAAATGGTGAGAACCCTTCCTCGAATAAGACCGGTAAAACCTCCAACACCTAAAACATCATAGAAGACGCATGCAAACTCCGTTTTTGATGAACTCAAGCTTGTCATAAAGATGACCATAAGCTCCAAGACTCACAAAGAGAACCAAACAAGAACCAAGAAACATGATGCAAGGATGCAATGGTTTGAGCTCTCTACTAACGATACGATCAAGCCACCAACTTGAGAGCCCCCCTTGATAGTACGGCAAACGATCCTATAACCCGGTCTCCCAACTACCACCACGAGACCAGTAAAATAGAAAGCCTATCAAGGGCAAACCTTTGCCTTGCACATGGTCCACTTGAGCTAGATGATGACGATCTTGACTCCCTCAAGTTGGACCACCTTTCTTGATTGCATTGGCTCGATGAAGACTAGATGATTGCTCCCCCATACTCCACTATGGTTGAGCCACTCTTCGGCACATCTTGACAAGTCCATTGACACCACAATGGATGGCAAGCTTCAAGAACTTGATCTTTTCATGGTGCTCCACCTGAACTTGCACATGGAAATCTTGATGACGATCACCACCTGATGTCATCCTTTCCATGGGTTGTATGATATCTTCCTCTTGACGCAAGCCCATGGACACGTACCTAACCCCACATAGAACTCTCACATAGACCATGGGTTAGTACACAAAGTGCAATGGACAATGCTTACCATACCATGGGATCACTTGATCCCTCTATACATCTTGTACGCTTTGTGTGTTGATCAACTTCATTCACTCTTGACTTAGTCTTGATCAACCTTGATTCTTTCCAAACTCTCTTCATTTGGATGATGTCTTGAAGGTAAACATGAATGATCAAACAATCTTCTTCTTCAAGACATGCTTGCAATAAGCTCAACTCTCAAATGACCAATCTTTGGATAATTCCTTGAATAGCACCTTGGTCGACACAAACTCTCCTTGAAACCAACACATGTACTCCAAGAAAAGCCTATGGACAAAACCTTCAAATATAACTCAAGGCAACCATTAGTCCATAGAGATTGTCATCAATTACCAAAACCAAACATGGGGGCACCGCATGTTCTTTCAATCTCCCCCATTTTGGTAATTGATGAAAATCACTTTCAAGAGAGTTTATATAAGGAATTATGCATCACCAAGCAATGCAACAACCAATAATGCATGTGTATGAGATGCAAATGCTTAGGAACAAAACCAAAGCAAGGAGAAAACTCTGAAGACTTCTCTACAAAACTCTCTGAAATTTCTCCCCCATTGGCATCGATTGCCAAAATGGGCGAAAAGCTTAGAAGGCCAATATAAATTGTGTATTTCTCAACAAGAGAGTGGAGTGCAATACACATATCCAACGGTAATTACTTGGAGGAAGATAAAATATATTGAGGCCCAAAGATTGCAAAAGGAAGATATGCCACAAAGACATAATCAAAGAGAGAAACAAGCAATCAAGCAATCAAAAGATACCAATTGAAGCAAGTTATCAAAAGATACCAATTGAACCAACTAGGCAAATGATCCTACAAGCCACATGAATAAAGGATATTATGATAAGAGCGGAGCAGTTTTCTAAAGAAACTAGAGAAGCTCCCCATGATTTGTGCACATCAAGAATTTTTGTATTTGGATACAAAGTGCACAAAATAGGATCATAGCTCCCCCAAAATCAATAGAAACTTACAACAAGTGAAAGAGAGCATATAGGAAACTAAGCCTAGTACTTGCAACAAACACATGGTTGAGCAACAAGTAAGAGAGGCAACTTAAGAGTGGGCTCAACCAAAAAGATGTGTGTGAGTCAAGGCATTGCACTTGAGAAGACTAATGTACAGAGGAGCATTAAGAATCAATAAAGTCTTCAAAGAATGAGGCACACGGTGCAAGGCCTATCATTCCCACACACACAACTAGCAAATGGGTTCACAAGCTTACTAATAAGCATATAGAGAACCTATGCTTGTGACAACCCGCGGTGAGGATAGAAGATGAAAGGCGCATCAAGACGAGGGATGCCAATTAAGATGGCAAAAACCTCGTAAAGATAAGCGTGAGGAAAATAATCTTCACCACACAAGAGCGCATCAAGATGCAACGATAGAAGACACGCACTCAAGGCAAAAGCTTTCACGAAGCCACCAAAGAAATAACATAAGAAAGACAAGGTGGACATGAAAGAAAGGATATCATCCAGATATGCAACTTCTCTCAAGTGTATAAGATTCTAGGTAGACGAAATCATGATGAGGATATGTATATATATATATATATATATATATCTACAAAGAAGGATGTACACCCGAAATAGTTACAACACGAAGGAACAAGATATCCAAAAGGAAGTCATACATATACCAATAAGATATTTGCTTGAGAGCATAGCACATGGCTAGATATGGTCTTATTGTATATAAATGAATTCCAACCACACGAACATCAAAGGCATCACAACTAGCAACAAGACATCATTGTTGGGATGCTTTGAGAAAGGAAACAAGTATCACAAGAAAGAATGGATAACATGCCATGATACAACCTACACAAGGTTGATGCAAGAAATGTGTGCATGAAGTATATGAAGATACTTGTTACTGAGATAACATTGGAAGGATGTAGTAGATACCAATTGAAGGTACAAAGTAGTTCATTGATCATCCTAGCTTGACTCCAATAAGCACATTGTGACAACACCTTCCTTGTGAGTGAGCCGAGCATCCAATGCATCTCCACTTGTTCCTAGAACAACAACATAAACAAAATGGTACCCAAACTCATTGGGACCAAAGAGTTAGAGAACCAACAACACATAGGACAAACTCCACATAAATATGTGCATATAGATATGAAAATGAATTTCATGCACACCTCATCCAATTTGAGACTTGGTGGAGTTCCCCCTATATATTGGGTAAAAGAAAGAAAACATGCCAAAGAAACTACAAGAAGTAAATATGCATGCTCAAGACTTTCAAGAACCGAGACCAAAAGACAAAGAAATACCAAGCGAAGAAAAGATACCAAATGAATAAATCATCACTTGGAGGACATCCATAAAAGATACATCAAGGAATGAGATATCCATTGATACACTCAAAAAGAAAGATGTCAAACTCCCAAAAGAGAGAATGGTTCCAAACAAACCAAGCCCTCTACAAAGTTTCATGATGGCACAAAGCACCAAAAAGAAACGGCTTGCCTTCCAAAAACACACACTTGATAAGGATCACAAGATGAGTGTTTTATAGAGAATAGGATAGCTCCCCCAAGACTAGTGCATTATAGAGAATTTGCATTTGAATACAAAATGCACGAGGTGGGATCACCACTTTCACTATATCTAGAAAACACTAGACACGGTCAAGAAATTAACCAGATCCACAAGTGGTATGGAATACAATGGGAGTTGACACAATCCTAGGCAAGAGATAAAGCAAATAAAAGGAAAGGCCAATGTAAAGATGATCAATAATTTCTACCACACATAAGTGAGTACCAATTGTCAAAAGACAAGAAGTATTTGGAAATAATTCCCGGTGGTAGATAACAAGGATATCCGACATCATCTTCACACCAAACAAAAAGAAAATTGCAACTTGTAGAGCTAACATGCCACCTAGGAACAAGATAATTTACAATATAAATCCTAGGTGACAATATCTCAAATGTACACATTTTCTAGGCTTGTAATATGCGCATAGCATATTACTCCCCCATAATGTGATACCAATAAAAACTTAACAAGAGGCAATAAGAGAATCCAACAAGAGATAATTAATGGACTATTTAGAATTTGAATTTCTTATGAGAAGACATACCACATAGCGACTAGATAATCTTGAAATATCAATACTAGATGGTATTACTCATGTACACACATTTATAGGATAGTGAGGTGCACAAAGCACATCACTCCCCCATAATGGGATATTCCATTAATCTCTCACAAGAGCCAACTAAGATACAAACAAGATGCACAAAGGCTCAACGTACGACACACATGTACATGAAGTGCAAACCAACACACACATACTTGATTTCTCAAGATAATTAAGTTGGAAGCACAACATATACAAACACATGCAAGGAACAAAACCAAACATGCAAAGGGGTAAGTAACTATCAATGTAAACACTTTAAGCACGAGTTACCACATGGAGGAACATTAGATATAAGATAGAAACTTGATAATCCGAATAACTTGGCTTGAGACAATTAGAATGATGAAGTCCCCTTAATTCTTCATAAAGTAGCCAAGTCTCCAATGCCCTCCAACAACAACTATTGATCAAGTTTGAGCTAGTTGGTCTCCAACCAAGTTGGGTCCTAAGAGGTTAGTCACAATAGGCTTGGCTACCCAAATGGTTCTTTGCTTCAAACCACTTTGAGTACCAACAAATTTGGCAACCACATTGCCAACCTTATCCTTCCCAAGAGAATAGACATCATCAATAATAATTGGGTTGGATAAGTTACCACTTGTGCATGAAGAAGCGAGGTGACCTTTCTCACGACATAGGTAGCAACGTCTACTCTTCACTTTCTTCTCACTTGATTTCTCAACTTGAGAAGAATTAGATTGAGTCTTCTTGGGAAGAGGCCTTTCTTCAACTTGAGGTTGAGCATGAGAATGCACTTGTAGCCGCTTCCCTTGTTGCTTGTCACTAATGGCCTTCTTATTCATTGGGCAAGATCTAACATGATGCCCTTCAATTTTGCACTTGAAGCAAATAATCTTGGCTGAACTCTTGACTTGTTTTTGGCCCTTCTTGTTGTTGCTCTTGGACTTCTTCTTCTTATTGGAGTTGAATCCAAGTCCACCTTTGTCATTGGGGGATTTTTGTACACTCAAGATATTGTTGAGTGTGGCCTGCCCTTCATGACACTTTTCCAAATCTTTCTTCAAAGAAGTGACTTGGGCCTTGAGCTCTTTGATTTCCTCTACATGGTTAGTCTCAACACAAGCACTAGAGGAAGTATAAGCTTCATCGTTAGAGCAACAAGGCAAGGAAAGCAATTCATCACAAGATGTACCAACGGTATGCATGGATGAATCGCGAGGACTAGCACAAGGCAATATAGCATTTTGACTAAAAGTAGTGCTAGTGTCCACATGAGGCTCACTAGATGTTACCTTAGCAATCATGGCCTCATGAGCTATCTTTAGCACATTATGGGATACTAGAAGATCATCATGAGAGCTTGAGAGCTTTTCATGGCTTTCTTCCAATTTCCCATAATTGCTAGATAGCAACTCAAGTTGAGCCCGTAGCTCAACGTTCTCCTTTAAAATGGATGCTTCTCAAGAAATAGAGTTAGTAGCACAAGCATCATCATTAACAACAAGAGGAGAAGGCAACTTGGCAAGCACTTTTAAATAAGAAGCTTCAAGTTGAGCATGAGACTCGGTGAGTTTGATGAGCTCACCCTGGATGACCCTTGAGCCATTTTCGAGGTGCTCAAAATCCTCAAGGAGTCTAGCATGAGCAACTTCAAGCTTAGCATTTTTAGTTTCAAAAACATTGGCCACCTCAAGAGCTCTATCATGAGATTCCTTCACTCTAGATAACTCTAGAGCAAAAGTCTCCTCAAGAGATTCCTTGGTGGTTTGTTCAAGTTCAAGAGCTTGAGAGAGGTCCGCAATCTCATTAGCGTAATCACGCTCACGACCTTCCATTTTATCAATGGTGACCTCATGCTCCTCAAGACGAGATTCCAACTCATCAATATATTTCTTGCCGTCAATAGCAATAGACATGATTTCCATGAAGTTGGAACGAGCAATTTTATTCTTAAGAAGAGCTTTAAAAATTATTTCCCCCTTAACTTTTAAGGAGGCAACATCATCATTCTCTTCATCATAACCGGCATCATCATCACTCTTGCCATCATCAATGTTATCACAAGATATATTGGGATTCAAAGTGGGAGATACCTTTGAAGCCTTGGCCATAAGGCAAAAAGCAATAGATGATGATGTGGGATCTCTTGAAGCACCATTCAAGACCACATCTTGTTCCATGGAGTGTTGGGTTTCCTCTACATTGTTAGCACAACAACTCGAGGAAATACATGCATTTTTATCATGGCAACAAGACATAGCAAGCATATCATCATGATATTTAGTCAAGCAATTTCTACATGATATGCAAGGACTATCAACACAAGCATGTGAAACATTTGGAGTGCTTGAAGTGCTAAAGTCCAAAGATGAAGCATTGCAATAAGAAAGTGATGAAGGATTATTAACAATGATCCCACTATCATCATTGCAATGAACACCACTACTCACCATATCATTACCTTGTGGCAAACCACACATAGGTGAAGTAGAAGAAGTTGAGAACACAACATGGCCGGAGGTGGAGGGAGAACAATCATCCCCACAAAACTTGGACACACCATATTTATCTTGAAGCTTTGTCCACAACTCATGAGCATCCCGGAACGGCATGAGTTGAAATATAACTACATTGCTCAAAGCATCGAAAATCACAATAGAAGCTTGAGTATTGAGACAAGAGTTTTTCTCATCATCTAAAGATAATCTTAGGGGATCCTTTGGAGGAGAAAAACCCATATCTACAATTCGCTCTAAATTTGGGTCCATGACCCTAAAGAGATTAAGCATGCGAATTACCCAAACATCAAAATTTGTGCCATCGAAACGAAGAGTGTTAGAGAATCCTAATCCCCTAGTCGACATCTTTACTCTCTAGGTGGTTAAGCCTAACAATGAGAGACGAGGCTCTGATACCAATTGAAAGATCGTGGATGTCGCCTAGAGGGGGGGGGGGTGAATAGGCACTTTAAAATAATTACGGTTTAGGCTTGAACAAATGCGGAATAAACCTAGCGGTTAATTTGTCAAACACAAAACCTACAACAACTAGGCTCACCTATGTGCACCAACAACTTATACTAAGCAAGATAAACAACTATGTGATAGCAAGATATATGACAAGAAACAATATGGCTATCACAAAGTAAAGTGCATAAGTAAAGGGTTCGGGTAAGAGATAACCGAGGCACGTGGAGACGAGGATGTATCCCGAAGTTCACACCCTTGCGGATGCTAATCTCCGTTGCACAATGCTCCCCAAGAAGCCACTAGGGCCACCGTAATAGCCTCACGCCCTCGCACAATGCAAGATGCCGTGATTCCACTAAGGGACCCTTGAGGGCGGTCACCGAGCCCGTACAAATGGCAACCCTTGGGGGCGGTCACCGAACCCGTACACTTTCGCAACCCTTGGGGGCGGTCACCGGTACCCGTCAAATTGCTCGGGGCGATCTCCACAACCTAATTGGAGACCCCGACGCTTGCCCGGAGCTTTACACCACAATGATTGAGCTCCGAACACCACCAACCATCTAGGGCGCCCAAGCACCCAAGAGGAACAAGCTCAAGGGTACCAAGCACCCAAGAGTAATAAGCTTCTCAACTTGTAACTTCCACGTAACCGATGCACCAAATGCAATGGCAAGGGCACACGGAGTGCCCAAGTCCTTCTCTCTCAAATCCTACCGAAGCAACTAATGCTAGGGAGGAAAATGAGAGGAAGAACAAGGAGAACACCAAGAACTCCAAGAACTAGATCCAAGGGTTCCCCTCACATAGAGGAGAAAGTGATTGGTGGAAATGTGGATCTAGATCTCCTCTCTCTTTTCCCTCAAAAACTAGCAAGAATCCATGGAGGGATTGGGAGATAGCAAGCTCGAAGAAGGTCAACAATGGGTGAAGAACACGAGCTCAAAGGATAAGGTTCATTGGGGAAGAAGACCCTCTTTTATAGGTGGGGAAAAATCCAACCGTTATGCTCACAGCCCGCACAGAGCGGTACTACCGCTCTAGGGAGCGGTACTACCGCTAGGGCGGTACTACCCCTTTGAAAAACAACAACAAGGAGGAAAAAGGCCAGTAGAAGTACCGCTGCAGCCTTTTCAGAATACCAAAACTGCCACAACTTTTGCAAACAGACTCCGAATTCGATGAAACCAAGTTTGTTGGAAAGCTAGAGACAAGGGCTAACACAATCTTGATAGAAAAACCAATAAGAAGCAAAAGAAAAAAGGCCCAAAAGAAAATGGCGAGAACCCTTCCTCGGATAAGCCCGGTAAAACCTCCAACACCGAAAGCATCATAGAAGACGCATACAAACTCCGTTTTCGATGAACTCAAGCTTGTCATCAAGATGACCATAAGCTCTAAGACTCACAAAGAGAACCAAACAAGAACCAAGAAACATGATGCAAGGATGCAATGGTTTGAGATCTCTACTAACGATACTATCAAGCCACCAACTTGAGAGCCCCCCTTGATAGTACGGCAAACGATCCTATAACCCGGTATCCCAACTACCACCACGAGACCGGTAAAATAGAAAGCCTATCAAGGGCAAACCTTTGCCTTGCACATGGTCCACTTGTGCTAGATGATGACGATCTTGACTCCCTCAAGTTGGACCACCTTTCTTGATTGCGTTGGCTCGATGAAGACTAGATGATTGCTCCCCCATACTCCACTATGGGTGAGCCACTCTTCGGCACATCTTCACAAGTCCATTGACACCACAATGGATGGCAAGCTTCAAGAACTTGATCTCTTCATGGTGCTCCACCTGAACTTGCACACGGCAATCTTGATGACGATCACCACTTGATTTCATCCTTTCCATGGGTTGTATGATATCTTCCTCTTGACGCAAGCCCATGGACACGTACCTAACCCCACATAGAACCCTCACATAGACCATGGGTTAGTACACAAAGTGCAATGGACAATGCTTACCATACCATGGGATCACTTGATCCCTCTGTACATCTTGTACGCTTTGTGTGTTGATCAACTTCATTCACTCTTGACTTAGTCTTGATCAACCTTGATTCTTTCCAAACTCTCTTCATTTGGATGATGTCTTGAAGGTAAACATGAATGATCAAACAATCTTCTTCTTCAAGACATGCTTGCAATAAGCTCAACTCTCAAATGACCAATCTTTGGATAATTCCTTGAATAGCACCTTGGTCAACACAAACTCTCCTTGAAACCAACACATGTACTCCAAGAAAAGCCTATGGACAAAACCTTCAAATATAACTCAAGGCAACCATTAGTCCATAGAGATTGTCATCAATTACCAAAACCAAACATGGGGCCACCGCATGTTCTTTCAATCTCCCCCATTTTGGTAATTGATGACAATCACTTTCAAGAGAGTTTATACAAGGAATTATGCATCACCAAGCAATGCAACAACCAATAATGCATGCGTATGAGATGCAAATGCTTAGGAACAAAACCAAAGCAAGGAGAAAACTCTGAAGACTTCTCTACAAAACTCTCTGAAACTTCTCCCCCATTGGCACCGTTGCCGCCACCGAGAAGGAACGACGACCACCACCAGGACGAGGGGGCTGGGGGCTTCCAGGAGCTGCGTGCGATCACTTGCATCTTGGGCGGTGCTCAGGCCCTAGCCTCTCAGTGCATCTTCAAACAGTTCGCTCGCGATGTGAACGCGGTGCTCCCCAAGTTCGAGGCCACGCGCTCGCTCAGGTGGTCCCAATGCGCCATCACCTTCAACTCGGCAGACCAGCTCAAGTGCATAGCCACCGCTGGCGCACTCCCTATGTTGTGCTCCCCAGTCATCAGCAATGTGCAAGTCACCAAGACTCTCATCGACGGCGGCGCAGGGCTCAACGTCCTATCTGTAGACATTTTCAACAACCTCCAAGTGCCCTATGAGCAGCTCCAGCCAACCAAGCCTTTCTCAGGAGTGACTAACGGTTCCACCAGACCGATAGGGCAAGTTCGCCTGCCTTTCACCTTCGGGGAGCGCAAGAACTACTGCATCGAGCTCATCGACTTCGACGTTGCGCACATCGGCATGTCGTACAATGCCATCCTCGGGTATCCAGCCCTGGCCAAGTTCATGGCAGTCACTCACCACGGCTACAATGTTCTCAAGATGCCAGGAAGTGGGGGAATCATCACGGTCCCATGTGAAGAAAGGGATGCGGTGTGCTCCCTTGAGCACGCCTTCCAAGCCGCAGCAATCGACAACCCTGACAGTAGAAGCGAAGGTCCTCCGGAGACCATCCCCAAGAAGAAGCTGCCACACCGCGCAGGACCCCTAGAAGATGGCGTCGCGTCAGGAGCCTCGTCAGGATACTTTCCTCAGGAGAGCACAGGGCAAGGAGTGCCCACCACCCAAGAGTTCATCACCAAGACCACCCAGGAACTACAAGAAGCAAGAGCCATGCGCGGCCACAGCCGCTCACAAGGCACAACCCCCCATCCAGGCGAGGATGTCGGGCTGCATGTCTGCGTCGACGTCCCAGGGCTCAATAGGTCCGCATCTCAGGAACGCTTCTGGCCATCACATGCGGGCCGCTGTGAGGGACCACCACACAACGACGTTCGCATGCCCTTCGGCTCGCCGAGCGTGGCGTCGGCCTATTAGCGCAATGTGCGGCAAGTCCTGGCGGCTCAGGAGGCCAGGTTCCACACCGTTCTGGAGGAGATGGGGACGGTCTTTAGGGAACCTCCTAAGCCCCAGATCCTCCCGAGGCTCAGGGTCCCAGTGGCTCATGAGGAGCCATTCCTTCAACGTGTGGCTTCAGCTGCACCAACTCTACTTCGTCTATAGAACCAGGTGACATCTTCCAAGTTCATTTAAGCTGGGAGCGCCCCTCGGGCTGCATTATTCCCATGCCACACGGGTCCGTCCTTGTGGCATGTATCCCTTCTGCTTAAGTCTTTAGCTTACCTTGCTGGGGGTGCCCCTCGGGCTGCATCATCCCTAAGCCGCTCGGGCCAGACCTAGTGGCATGTATCTTCCTGCATTTATCCAAGTTGATCCGCTCTTCATGCTTAACCTACCAACTGCTATCACCTGCTCGATCATCGCCTTCCTTGGGGCCTCTACACAGGCACGACGCTGGTGTATGGGTCCGCCCCTGCCACGATCGACAAATCCGAGTGGTCGATCTCTGGCTCGCGGCACGTGCCGTGCACGCCACCTCACCAGGCCCTCGGTGCCTTCACCTCACCCAGACCAACCAGCGGCAGGCAGGCGGCAGTAACGGCAAACATTGTTTCTTCTTGTGCCTGTCCACAGGGACCCCGTGGGAAGGATAGCAGGCGGCACCGCGAGTCTCCTTTTCTCTCATGCGATTCTCTTGCGCATTAAAAGGGGGGCTCCTGAGCATCGCGATTCAGGAGCTCTTACTGGCTCTCCAGCCCTCACCCCCTGGCCTTGACCACGGCATCGCGACCTGGCATACCAGTGGCGGCTGAGCTCGCTCGAGGGCCGGGACCTGAGGACGTAGAGCACTAAGAAGAGCTCGGGAGAAGGAAAACTCGTGCGGACCGGCCTAGCTATGTCGCATAAGTTGGCGCGCAGCCCTAGCGCAACATCAGGAATCACCGCGAAGACAGCAAGATAAGTCTCTCCCTCGGATCAGCTAAATATTTGGGCCTAGTAGCCGCTCACACCATGCCGCAACCCCGTTGTGGCCAAGTCCTCTTCCTTTCTTTCCTTACCATGGCCGCTTGGGCGCTAAGGGGGACCTCCTAAGCATCGCGCCTCAGGGGCTCTTACTGGACCTCGGGCCGCGCACCTCCTGGCCTTGACCACGGCATCGTGACCTGGCATACCAGCGACGGCTGTAGCCGCCTTGGGACCGGGACCCGTTAGCGTAGAGCAACAAGATATCGCGAGGAAAGAAAGGGGGGACCGAGCCTTAACGGAACACGCGCTCATCAAATCTTCATAACAAGGAAGATAAGTACAAGGGCATTGTAGATCCCTACATGCCCCCACGGGGTGATTCATGATTCTTCGCAGGAAACAAAAGCTGATGCTAAGGGGGATCCTATCTACATCCTTCCATGGCGGACGCCATCATCAACAGTGGGCCACGGGGGACCAACGCCAACCCGATCCAGATCAGCGGCGGCGGCCAAACGCGATAGCACCGCTCCGAGCGCGGCGAGAGCTCGGAGGCACGTAGATGTCGTCGCTCATCTCCGGAGTCTCGTAGAGCTCAGGAGAGCTGTTGGACAACCAAGGGCTGCTGCTGATGGAGTGGTCACGAGCGGAGCGCGCATCAGCCTCGCGCTCTTCTCCGAAACAGCACTCCAGGCGACAGCCCTCGGCTTCGAAGACCTTGAAGAAGAGCGTGGAGGCGCCGTCGTACTCGAAGTGGATCGCGAGGGTGCCCCACGCACGGCAGACCCGCGCGATCTCGCCCCAGACTCGGCTCATGATGATCTTGCCGGTGGGGACCGCTTCGATCTCCGCTTCGATCGCCGGAGCGCTGCAGTCGGCGTGCTGCAACCAGAGCTCGAGAGGCCCCCTCGGTGGCGTCACGTCGGAGAAGAACCGCGGGAAGCAAATCCAGAAGCTTGGGGGCATCGGCGCCCACAGCACCAACTCGCGCGAGGAGTCCGCGGCATGGACGGCATGCGTCGCCGTGGCGCGGCAACCCCGGATGCGGCGTGGGCGGCGCTGCTCGTCACTTTGTCCTCCCAAGCCCTCGGCTTGGGCGTACAGGGGTAGCGGATACCCTGGAGGAGGCTGCTTGCACCAAGGCCTCGTCACCACCTGCATGGCCGCTTCATCACGGCGATGGATCGACCTCTTCTTCGGCGGGAGTGGGTCCGGGACATCCCGGGGGCCTTTCCCCTTCTCTTCGGCAGAGAACCTTCTGATAGGCTCCATTGGAGCAAGCAGTAGAGCAAGGAGGAAGAAGCAAGCAAGAGAGGAAGAGATGGGCGACGGGGGCTCCGCCCCCTCTCCATTTATAGCGGAAGAAGGCCAACCGGCACCTCCCACGATCACAGGTAATGATGGTTTCCCTTGCATGTCGCAGGGACTTGTCAAGTCGTGCAGTTGCCGAGGCAGCGTGGGGAAGCGGAGACGCCCACGTCCAATCAACCGCCACGTGTCAACCGAGGCCGCCGGCTTTTGGGGCCCGCGGTGCTCCGAACTTGACCCTTGGCTTCGCCATGAAGCTAAGCCCGCGTGCACCTTGGGCCTGGGGGCTACTGTCGGCGTTCTGGGAACGGGGGTCCCCAGACCTGCCTGCCTGCGGCCCACCGCGTGGCTGAGCCAGCAGGCCGTACGGCCCGTCTTTATCAACAAGGCTTCCAAGACCCTCGCGAGGGGCCAAGCCTCACGAGGCGGATGACGCAAGACCTCCTCTGGAGTGGCCTGGTCAGGCAGGCTCACGAGGAGCGGAGATATCAAGGTGAGGCAAACCTCACGAGGCTCTCGTGACGTGAGCCATGACGATCGACACCAGGTGGGCGCCAGTGCGCGCAGCGTCCTTATTTCCTCTTTGGTGCTAAGGAGGCCAACGCAGGCAAAGAGTACCGAGGCCTCAGGCAAAGGTTGCCATATTGGTGCAACGAGACCAAGACCAAGAGGACGGCAAGGCAGAGGTCATCATGGAGCCCAAGACGGCGTCACCCCAGAGCATTTCGCAGGCGAAGACCGCTTTTGTCAGGATAGCTTGTACTAGCTGTCCCCCTTCAAATTTGCCCGCCGTTGTTGGCTCCCTTCTCGCTCGATATTTGGGAAGAGGACCAGGGCCTCTATAAATAGGACTAGCCACCATAGTAGGGGATGAGACAAGGGAAATCGGATCGGAGGGGATCGAAGAGAATCAAATCGAACCCTCACGCCACAAGTTCATATGCACAAGAACACCTCGACCTCACGAGGCTGTTCTTCCCTTGTACTGTTCATCATCAGCCCTGAGGCAATCCACCACCACCACACTGGAGTAGGGTATTACACCACAATGGGGGCCTGAACCAGTATAAACCCTGTGTCTTTCTGTGTTGTGAGTTCATCGAATTCGTCCGCAAGATCTTAGCGAGCTAGAGCGTAGATCGGTAGGAGGGAAAGATTTCGCGCGCACCCTAGTGCTCGAACTTTAAGGGTTTGCTGGAACCCCACATCCGACACGCTTGATGAAATTGATCTGATGAATTTGATATCATATTCTTCATTTATGAAGTATATGAGTTCGTAAGTTGCACTAATTCATCTGCAGGATGATCAACCCAAAGCCACTGAGTGGGTCCTCGATAGTGGATGTACAAATCACATTACCGGTGACTGGAGCTTATTGATGGATACTGCTTTATCTCCATCACATCTGAAGCATATCACCTACACTGACAAAGGTAAAAGCAAGGTATTGGGTCTAGGTAAGGTTGCAATCTCAAAGGATCGACACATGGACAAAGTCATGCTTGTCAAGTCCTTAGGGTTCAACCTCATGTCTGTCTCAATGCTTTGTGATCTTGATATGGTTGTTGTCTTTGGCAAGTATCGTTGTGTTGTGATCATGGAAGCTGGAAATTCCAAAGTATTCGAAGGCTTTAGGAGAGGACATTTGTATATTGTTGATTTCTCTACAGGACCACAACCTGCTACATGTCTACTTGCAAAAGCTTCAGAAGGCTGGCTATGGCATCGACGACTTGGTCATGCTGGCATGAGGTGTTGGGGAACGTAGCAGAAATTCAAAATTTTCCTACGTGTCACCAAGATCTATCTATGGAGAGACCAGCAACGAGGGGAAGAAGAGTGCATCTACATACCCTTGTAGATCGCTAAGCGGAAGCGTTCAAGAGAACGGGGATGAGGTAGTCGTACACGACGTGATCCAAATCACCGGAGATCCTAGCGCCGAACGGACGGCACCTCCGCGTTCAACACACGTACGGTCAGCGTGACGTCTCCTCCTTCTTGATCCAGCAAGGGGAGAGGAGAGGTTTAGGAAGATGGCTCCAGCAGCAGCACGACGGCGTGGTGGTGATGGAGCTGCAGAACTCCGGCAGGGCTTCGCTAAGCTCTATGGAGGAGGAGGAGGTGTTGGAGAGGGAGAGGGAGGCACCAAAGGCGTCATTTGAGAGGCCCTCCTTCCCTCACTATATATAGGGAGCCAAGGGGGGGCGCCGGCCCTAGGAGATCCAATCTCCTAGGGGGGCGACGGTCAAGGGAGGAGTCCCTCCCTCCCAAGGCACCTAGGGGGTGCCTTCCACCTTTGGGACTCTTCCCTTTCTTGAACCCTAGGCGCATGGGCCTCTTGGGGCTGGTGCCCTTGGCCCATGTAGGCCAAGGCGCACCCCCTACAGCCCATGTGGCCCCCCAGGGCAGGTGGCCCCACCCGGTGGACCCCCGGGACCCTTCCGGTGGTCCCGGTACAATAGCGGTGACCCCGAAACTTGTCCCGATGGCCGAAATAGCACTTCCTATATATAATTCTTTACCTCCGGACCATTCCGGAACTCCTCGTGACGTCCGGGATCTCATCCAGGACTCCGAACAACATTCAGGTTACTGCATATACATATCCCTACAACCCTAGCGTCACCGAACCTTAAGTGTGTAGACCCTACGGGTTCGGGAGACATGTAGACATGACCGAGACGTTCTACGGTCAATAACCAACAGCGGGATCTGGATACCCATGTTAGCTCTCACATGCTCCACGATGATCTCATCGGATGAACCACGATGTCAAGGACTTAATCAATCCCGTATACAATTCCCTTTGTCTATCGGTACGATACTTGCCGGAGATTCGATCGTTGGTATCCCGATACCTTGTTCAATCTCGTTACCGGCAAGTCTCTTTACTCGTTCCGTAACACATCATCCCATGATCAACTCCTTGATCACATTGTGCACATTATGATGATGTCCTACCGAGTGGGCCCAGAGATACCTCTCCGTCACACGGAGTGACAAATCCCAGTCTCGATTCGTGCCAACCCAACAGACACTTTCGGAGATACCCGTAGTGCACCTTTATAGCCACCCAGTTATGTTGTGACGTTTGGAACACCCAAAGCACTCCTACGGTATCCGGGAGTTGCACAACCTCATGGTCTAAGGAAATGATACTTGACATTAGAAAAGCTTTAGCAAACGAACTACACGATCTTTGTGCTAGGCTTAGGATTGGGTCTTGTCCATCACATCATTCTCCTAATGATGTGATCCCGTTATCAACGACATCCAATGTCCATGGTTAGGAAACCGTAAACATCTATTGATCAACGAGCTAGTCAACTAGAGGCTTACTAGGGACATGGTGTTGTCTATGTATCCACACATGTATCTGAGTTTCCTTTCAATACAATTCTAGCATGGATAATAAACGATTATCATGAACAAGGAAATATAATAATAATCAATTTATTATTGCCTCTAGGGCATATTTCCAACAGTCTCCCACTTGCACTAGAGTCAATAATCTAGTTCACATCGATATGTGATTAACACTCAAGGTCACATCCCCATGTGACTAACACCCAAGAGTTATGGGTTTGATCATGTTATGCTTGTGAGAGAGGTTATAGTCAACGGGTCTGAACCTTTCAGATCCGTGTGTGCTTTACAAATCTCTATGTCATCTCCTAGATGCAGCTACCACGTTCTTTGACTGATCCATCTTGAACACCTTCAAGATCATGTCAAGGTATGTGCTCATTTGAAAGTACCATTAAGCGTTTTGATCTATCCTTATAGATCTTGATGCTCAATGTTCAAGTAGCTTAATCCAGGCTTTCCATTGAAAAACACTTTCCAAATAACCCTATATGCTTTCCAGAAATTCTACGTCATTTCTGATCAACAATATGTCAACAACATATACTCATCAGAAATTCTATAGTGCTCCCACTCACTTCTTTGGAAATACAAGTTTCTCATAAACTTTGTATAAACCCAAAATCTTTGATCATCATCAAAGCACACATTCCAACTCCGAGATGCTCACTCCAGTTCTTAGAAGGATTGCTGGAGCTTTGCTTACTTATTAGCATCTTTCAGGATTGACAAAACCTTCCGGTTGTATCACATACAACCTTTCCTCAAAAAAATCGTCGAGGAAACAATGTTCTGACATCCTATCTGCAAGATTTCATAAATAATGCAGTAATCGCTAATATAATTCCAACAGACTCTTAGCATCGCTACGGGTGAGAAAGTCTCATCGTAGTCAACTCCTTGAACTTGTCGGAAAACATCTTAACGACAAGTCGAGCTTTCTTAATGGTGATACTTACCATCATTGTCCGTCTTCCTATTAAAATCCATATGTACCTAACAGACTTACGATCATCAAGTAGTTCTTCCAAAGTCTACACTTTGTTTTCATATATGGATCCTCTCTCGGATTATATGGCCTCGAGCCATTTATCGGAATCCAGGCCCACCACCGCTTCTCCTGTGGCGACCAGACCCGAATGGATCAAGTCTACTGTGCTCCGGTGTCATCCCTGGATCAGTAATGCTGACACCACATAGTACATCAAAGGATTTATAGCAGAGTGGCAATCACACACTTATTACAACAGTGTCTCAAAAGAGAACTTATTACAATAATATGGCTTAAGGCCATCTAAAATCGATAACAGCAGAAGACTTGGAAGATAAATGGGTCCATCAACTCCAACGGCATCACTGAGTATAGAACCACGACCTAAAAGCACCTTAATTGTCGTCTGAAAAGTCTGCAACATTAACGTTGCAGCCCGAAACGGGTCAGCACATGGAATATGCTGGCAAAGTAACACATAGAGAATGATGGAATGAAACAGCTATACTATATGCATATTTGGCTGGTGGAAAGCTCTATGGTTACTGTTTTGCGTAAAGCCAGTTTTTCCCTACTGCAAAGGAATAAATTTATTTAACTATCATGGTGGTTGTTAAACATTGAGAATGGTTGACAGCATTCTCAATCCCAATTAAAAGTAATCATTAAAAACCCAACAATATTAATTAGAAGTAACATGATGAGATTCACATGATATTCAGGTACTAGATACTCAAGATTGTCCATAACTGGGGACACGGCTAATCATGATTAGTTTGTTACACTCTGCAGAGGTTTGCGCACTTTTCCCCACAAGACTCGATCGCCTCCGTTGGATTTCTCGCACTACATGGTGTTTGAGAAACGGATGACCGAGACATAGTCTTTCAGAAGCGCTAGCACCTTACGATGGAGTAGACCATACCACCTACATCCCCTACATCTGCTAGTCTACCCCTATAAGAGTTCGCACGACTTAGTCAACTATGCCAGAGCCCATATTGGCTTGTGGCTGCACACGTAAGTATTTAGCATGAAAGATCTTATGATCCCTTTGAGCCTGGGTGGCGGTCTAAAATAAAACAGGCAAGTCCTGATATACATCAGGTGCCTCAATCCACCCAGATGTGTGTTTAAGTTGCCACCTTAGATAAACCATTAAAATTATCAATCTCACATCTGTCATGGATATCACTCACCCAATCCACGTCTACTAGCATAGCATGGCATAATAAGCAAACGTAGAAGTAACTCCCAAAGGTTCCATAATAAATAGGTAATAGGTACTACCTCATCTACTTCCCATCCCACAATTTAATTAGATCCTAATCATGCAATGTGCGAGGATGGATCTAATGCAATAAAACTGGGTTGTAGAAAAGGTATGATCAAAGTGTTACTTGCCTTGCTGATGATCCGCGAGTCCTAGAGATTCGAAGTAACAAGCGGCGCAATCCGGGTAATCTATCACAGACAAACAACAAGCATACAATAAGTACTCATCTAATGCACAAGTAAAACTCGAACAAGAGATCGAACCAGAAAGTTCAACTTAAGAACTCCAGTTGCAAAGAAAGAAAGAACCGAACAAAGAAACTGAAAACAAACGGTGGAAAACAACTCGGTTCTAGCAAGTTGAACTAGGTCAAGTTTTATAGTAGCAAAAACTTAGTTTAAGTTGATTAATTGGAACGGCGGTTTTGAAACGAAACTCCAGGCACTTGAATCACCTGATTCCGATAAACGAGCGAGAAGATAAACTAGAACGAAGATCGGATCGGAGATCGCGATCGCGGAATAAATCCGACGAAAAGAAAAAGAAGAATGGTTAAACTAACGGACGTTCGTTAACCTAGGATAATCCGGTGATCACGTTCGTTAGGACGAACGGTCCGGCGAACGGTCTCTAGGCAACTAAATCGGAAAAGAGAACGGAACCGATCTAGGGTTTCGAGAAAAGAAATCGAAATGAAGAACCGATCTAGAAAACGAATCGGAAGAGAAGAAAATAATCGAAAAGATTTAGAAGAAAACCGATTCGAGTAAAAGAATAGAGACGCGGCGCATACCTCCGGCGAGGGCTCCGGCGGCGGTGGCGTTGGGCGACGGCGGCGTGGGCAAGGGGCGACGGCAGGGCACTAGGGCGGCGGCGGGCACTAGGGTGCTTGGGGCTTGGTGTTTGATGTGATGTTTAGAGGGGGGGTGCTTGGGTATTTATATAGGTGAGGGGAGAGGAGACTTGGGGTAGGGGGCAAGAAAAATAGGAGGAAAAAGAGTAGGAGAGGGAGATTGAAAAAAAAGGCAACCGGAGTCCAACTAGGACTCCTAGGCGGCGGCGGCCTTGGCGCCTGCCTGCGCCAGGCACGCGGCGCGGTGGGGAGGGGCCGGCCTGGCCGGTGGCTTGGGCCTTGGTCCAGGCGCGCTGGAATTTTTTTTTAAACGGTTATGCGCACAGAAAAAAAACAGAAAAGAGAACTAAACAAACTCCAAAACTTCTAAAGTAAAATTTCCCCGACTCCTAAAAATGAGTCGAACAAAATGAACTTTTCTCGGGACCTAAAATGCAATTTTTTGAAAACACGCATTTTTCCCTATCCAAATAAAATGCAAAAGAAACTCCGACAAAACCAATGATCCTCTTTTCAAAATTTGAGAAAAACTCAAATATGAAAATAACGAAATCTCCAACTCTCTCCGAGGGTCCTTGAGTTGCGTGAAATTTCTAGGATCAACCAAAATGCAAGAAAATATGATATGCATGATGATCTAATGTATAACATTCCAAATTGAAAATATGGGATGTTACAAACCTACCCCCCTTAAGATGAATCTCGCCCTCGAGATTCGGGTTGGCCAGAAAATAGGTGAGGGTGGTCCTGGAGCAAATCTTCTTCTCTCTCCCAGGTGGCTTCATCCTCTGAGTGGTGGTTCCACTGAACTTTGCAAAACTTGATAACCTTGCTGCGAGTAACTCTGCTGGCATACTCGAGAATTTTGACTAGTTTCTCTTCATACGTTAAGTCGTCCTTCAACTGAATTGCTTCAAGCGGCACTGTATCTCTTAACGGTACCTCCGCCATCTCGGCGTGACATTTCTTCAGCTGAGAAACATGGAATACGTCATGAACTCCTGACAGTCCCTTTGGTAATTCCAACTTATAAGCGACTTCTCCCATACGTTGCAAAATCTTATACGGTCCAACGAAACGCGGTGCTAATTTTCCCTTAACTCCAAAGCGCTTAACTCCTCGAAGTGGGGATACTCGGAGATACACTCTGTCTCCTGTTTCGTAAACTGTCTCCTTGCATTTAGAATCTGCGTAGCTCTTCTGCCTGGACTGGGCTACCTTGAGCCTATCGCGAATCAACTTAACTTTCCGTTCAGACTCCTTAATCAAATCTGGTCCAAAGAATTGGCGGTCTCCAACTTCGTCCCATGACAACGGTGTCCTGCACCTCCTTCCGTACAAAGCTTCGAAAGGTGCCATCTTCAAACTGGTTTGGTAACTGTTGTTATACGAAAACTCCGCATACGGCAAGTTATCGTCCCAACTAGATCCATAATCTAGTGCACAAGCTCTCAGCATATCTTCCAAAATCTGATTGACTCTCTCGGTCTGTCCATCTGTGTGTGGATGAAAAGCGGTGCTGAACTCTAGCCTGGTTCCCAAAGTTTCATGCAACTGATTCCAAAACTTTAAGGTAAATTGGGTTCCTCTGTCTGATACAATACTCCTCGGAACTCCATGCAAACAAATGATCCTAGTCATGTATATCTTTGCCAACTTAGCACTGGTGTAAGTGGTCTTAACTGGAATGAAATGTGCTACCTTTGTCAAACGGTCAACTACTACCCATATCGAGTCATATCCTGCCTTCATCCTGGGCAGTCCGGTGATAAAATCCATGCCTATCTTATCCCACTTCCATTTGGGTGTCGGCAATGGTTGCAACAATCCGGCTGGCTTCTGATGTTCTGCCTTTACTCTATGACATACGTCACAAACTGCTACATATGCTGCAATATCCTTCTTCATTCCGGTCCACCAGAATGTCTCCTTCAAATCCAAATACATCTTGGTATTTCCTGGGTGAATCGAATATGGTGAATCATGTGCCTCTTGCAAAATCAACTTCCTGATCTCTGGGTCATTTGGCACATAAACACGGTCCTCAAACCATAGGGTATCGTGCTCATCCTCACGAAATCCCTTTGCTTTTCCTTTGCTTAGTTTCTCCTTTATAGCAGCAATCTCCTTGTCAGATTTCTGAGCCTCTCTGATTTTATCCATCAATGTTGACTGAATCTCCAATGCTGCCACATAGCCTTTCGGAACTATCTCTAAACTTAGTTCACGAAGGTTTTCTGCTAACTCCTTGGGTATTTCTCCCGTCATTATCGTATTGACATGGCTCTTACGGCTCAATGCGTCAGCTACTACATTAGCTTTACCGGGATGGTAATGCAATCTCATATCATAATCCTTGATGAGCTCCAACCATCTCCTTTGTCTGAGATTCAACTCCTTCTGCGTGAAAATGTACTTCAAACTCTTGTGATCCGTGTACACCTCACAATGATTTCCAATGAGGAAATGCCTCCATGTCTTCAATGCATGCACTACGGCTGCTAACTCCAAATCATGCATGGCGTAGTTCAACTCATGAGGCTTCAGTTGTCGTGAAGCATACGAAACAACTCTCCCTTCCTGCATAAGCACAGCTCCAAGTCCTCGACATGAAGCGTCGCAATACACCTCATAATCCTTGGTCTGATCTGGCAAAATCAACACTGGTGAGGTAACCAATCATTTCTTCAACTCCTGGAAACTAGCCTCACACTCCTCAGTCCAATTGAACTTGGTATCCTTCTTCAACAACTCCGTCATAGGCTTTGCAATATTTGAAAAATTCTCAATGAATCTCCGGTAGTATCTTGCGAGTCCAAGAAAACTCCGGATCTCTCCAACTGTCGTTGGTGCTTCCCATTCGGTTACGGTCTCAACCTTTGCGGGGTCAACTGCTATCCCTTCTCCGGATATAACGTGTCCGAGGAATCCTACTTCCTTCAACCAAAACTCACATTTGCTGAATTTGGCATATAGCTGATGTTCTCTTAGTTTCTCCAAAACCAAACACAAATGTTCCTTATGCTCTTCTTCATTCTTTGAATAAACCAGGATATCATCAATGAACACTACGACGAACTTATCCAAAAACTCCATAAACACCTTGTTCATCATGTTCATAAAATAGGCAGGTGCGTTAGTCAATCCAAATGACATAACGGTATACTCATACAATCTGTATCTTGTGGTGAATGCTGTCTTAGGAATATCCTGTTCTCGAATCTTCAACTGGTGGTACCCTGATCGCAAATCGATCTTGGAAACACTTTAGCTCCTTGCAAACGATCAAACAGATCATTAATCATTGGCAGTGGGTACTTGTTCTTGATGGTTACTTCATTCAATCCTCGATAATCAACAACCATCCTTAATGATCCATCCTTCTTCTCCACTAGAAGTACGGGTGATCCCCAAGGCGAAGAACTTGGGCGAATGTAACCTTTCTCCAATAACTCCTTAATCTGATTCTTAATTTCCACCAAATCCTTTGCTGGCATCCGGTATGGTCTCTTTGATATTGGTCCAGTCCCTGGCAATAACTCAATCAAAAACTCAATGTCTCTATCCGGTGGCATGCCTGGCAACTCTTCTGGAAATACATTAGGAAAATCCTTTACCACTGGTACTTCTTCCTGCACCACTCCTAATAAAGAATTCACTTGATTCTTATGTGATCCATGTCGTGATACATACTTGATCCGTCTTCCTTCTGGTGTGGTAAGCAAAATTGACTTACTAGCGCATTCAATATTCCCTTCATATTTTGATAACCAATCCATGCCTAATATCACATCCAATCCTTGAGATTCCAGTACTATTAGGTCTGAGGGAAAAACATAGTTACCGATCCTTAATGGTAACCGATCACACCATCATCTAGCCATAAACTCCGCTCCTGGTGAGCTTACTAACATGGGTGACCTAAGGGCTTGGGTTGGCAGGTTATATTTATCCACAAATCCCCTTGATATGTATGAATGCGATGCACCAGTATCGAAAAGAACGAGTGCGGTAAATGACTTAACCAAAAACTTACCGATCACTGCATCCGGCTGATCTTCAACCTCCTCCACGTTAACGTGGTTCACCTGTCCCCTATTGAAAGGGTTCGGCTTCTTCCCTGAGCTTCCATTGCCATTTCCATTCTGGCCTTCAGGACATTCATTGGCATAATGTCCGGTCTTGGAACACTTGAAACAGGTGACTTGACTCAGGTCTCTCTTGGATGGGGTTGATGGGGTGGTACGGTTCTGGCCGTTGCTTCCTCCATTCCCATTACCATTCTTGTGGCCATTGTGGTTGTGCGAACTACTTCCTCCATGGGTATGCTGAAACTGAAATCCCGATTTAGGGGTAAAACGGGGCTTATGCTGGGCTCGAGAGTTATACTTCCCCTATCCATACTTCCTCTTGCGGTTCTCAATTTGCTGTTGCTTCCCTTCAATCATGATGGCACGATCTACCAACTCCTGGTAGTTTCTGAAACTTGCTACCATCAACTGCATGCTTAGCTCATCATTCAGTCCTTCCAGAAACTTCTCCTGCTTGGTTGGATCCGTAGCAACGTCATCTGGGGCATAACGTGCTAACTTGCTGAAGTCGTCAACGTACTGGCCAACTGTCCTTCCTCTTTGGCGTAAGTTGCGAAACTCACGCTTCTTCATGGCCATAGCTCCTACTGAAACATGTACAGTGCGGAAAGCTTGCTGGAACTGATCCCATGTGACAGTGTCAACTGGGAAAGTGGCTGTGAAATTCTCCCACCATGCTGCCGCGGGTCCCTCCAACTGATGCGCGGCAAACTTCACTTTCTCACCATCTGTGCATCCAGCAGTGGTCAACTCCCTTCCTATCTTGCGGAGCCAATCGTCTGCTACTATCGGCTCGGTGGTACTGGAAAACACCGGCGGATTTAGCCTAAGGAAACGGGCTAAGTGGTCAACAAGGGGTGGTGGTGGTGGGTTGTTGTTGTTGTTGTTCTGCTGATTCTGAACTAACATCTGCATCAATTGATTCTGCTGCTGGATCAATTGAGTGAGCTCCGGTGGAAATCCATTGTCACGTCTCGGAGGCATCTGAGGGTTTAGAAAAGACGAGGGATAAGAATAGAGTGAGGTCTAAAGAGAAAACACTACCCCAATGCACATGAGCAAATTCACACAAAATCACTTCATTCAATCAAACAAGGGCTTACAATCGATCTAGCTATCGCAAAAGTGCTGGAACTATAGTGTTTACATGGGGGAAATACTACTAATAGTTGGTGGTCATCTGGAAATTTGAACCGGTGGAAGACTCCATGATGTCCGCTCCAGCTTCGTCGTCAAAGTCGGGTTCACTTGGATCCGAATCGGTGTCGTCGATGATGATGTAGTTATCCGGACATGCGACATACATGTCTTCCTTCCTGGATGCTAACTCCCTCTTGAGTTCTTCAATCTCTTGCTTAAGATCGCAGTTCTGTCTTGCTAGAGCTACTATCTCGTCCATGTAGTCCTTGCGTGTAGCCTTCAGTTCTCCTTCTAGCTCGATGATCCTAGCCTTCGAATTCTTCAACTCCATCATATCATTGCACATCTGGTTCTCGTGGCGTCGAATGTGCTGGTTTAACTCCTGGATAAAAGCTGCAATGGATCTATCCTTCTTGGTGATGACTAACTCCCATTGTTCATCTCGGCGTCCGCAAATCTGGTAGATAGTGTCCTTGAGGTCTTCTTGATAAACTTCTCCAATGCGTCCTATGGTGATATGGGCTGCCATGCTCTTTCCTAGACTCCAGGTTGGTGCATTGAAAATGCTATCTATGGGCTTCGTGATTGGCGCGAATGTCCTTCCCGGAACGTGAGCTTGTATCTTCCAGCGCTCCTCTTCAGGCAAAGGGGCATTGAAGGTTCCCGTGAAACTTGGTAATCCAATGTTTAGGTACTTGGTGACTTCCTTCAAGTGAATCCAAAAGGTGTGCCTTCATCTGGTTGAGCGTATTTAATCTTCGCGTCCTTCATCCTAAAGAGTAGAAAAGATGAGGAGTTAGAAAATGAGGAGAGAATAGTGATCTATGGCTTTAACTTAGTGGTCGTGTCCTACAGTCAGCGTGTGCTCTGATACCATCTCTGTGGCGACCAGACCCGAATGGATCAAGTCTACTGTGCTCCGGTGTCATCCCTGGACCAGTAATGCTGACACCACACAGTACATGGAAGGATTTATAGCAGAGTGGCAATCACACACTTATTACAACGGTGTCTGAAAATAGAACTTATTACAATAATATGGCTTAAGGCCATCTAAAATCAATAACAGCGGAAGACTTGGAAGATAAATGGGTCCATCAACTCCAACGGCATCACTGAGTATAGAACCACGACCTAAAAGCACCTTAATCATCGTCTGAAAAGTCTGCAACATTAACGTTGCAACCCGAAATGGGTCAGCACATGGAATATGCTGGCAAAGTAACACATAGAGAATGATGGAATGAAACAACTATACTATATGCATATTTGGCTGGTGGAAAGCTCTATGGTTACTGTTTTGCGTAAAGCCAGTTTTTCCCTACTGCAAAGGAATAAATTTATTTAACTATCATGGTGGTTGTTAAACATTGAGAATGGTTGACAGCATTCTCAATCCCAATTAAAAGTAATCATTAAAAACCCAACAATATTAATTAGAAGTAACATGATGAGATTCACATGATATTCAGGTACTAGATACTCAAGATTGTCCATAACCGGGGACACGGCTAATCATATTTAGTTTGTTACACCCTGCAGAGGTTTGCGCACTTTTCCCCACAAGACTCGATCGCCTCCGCTGGATTTCTCGCACTACATGGTGTTTGAGAAACGGATGACCGAGACATAGTCTTTCAGAAGCGCTAGCACCTTATGATGGAGTAGACCGTACCACCTACATCCCCTACATCTGCTAGTCTACCCCTATAAGAGTTCGCACGACTTAGTCAACTATGCCAGAGCCCATATTGGCTTGTGGCTGCACACGTAAGTATTTAGCATGAAAGATCTTATGATCCCTTTGAGCCTGGGTGGCGGTCCAAAATAAAACAGGCAAGTCCTGATAGACATCAGGTGCCTCAATCCACCCAGATGTGTGTTTAACTTGCCACCTTAGATAAACCATTAAAATTATCAATCTCACATCTGTCATGGATATCACTCACCCGATCCACGTCTACTAGCATAGCATGGCACAATAAGCAAACATAGAAGTAACTCCCAAAGGTTCCATAATAAACAGGTAATAGGTACTACCTCATCTACTTCCCATCCCACAATTTAATTAGATCCTAATCATGCAATGTGTGAGGATGGATCTAATGCAATAAAACTGGGTTGTAGAAAAGGTATGATTAAAGTGTTACTTGCCTTGCTGATGATTCGCGAGTCCTAGAGATTCGAAGTAACAAGCGGCGCAATCTGGGTAATCTATCGCAGACAAACAACAAGCATACAATAAGTACTCATCTAATGCACAGGTAAAACTCGAACAAGAGATCGAACCAGAAAGTTCAACTTAAGAACTCCGGTTGCAAAGAAAGAAAGAACCGAACAAAGAAACCGAAAACAAACGGCAGAAAACAACTCGGTTCTAGCAAGTTGAACTAGGTCAAGTTTTATAGTAGCAAAAACTTAGTTTAAGTTGATTAATCGGAACGGTCGTTTCGAAACGAAACTCCAGGCGCTTGAATCACCTGATTCCGATAAACGAGCGAGAAGATAAACTAGAACGAAGATCGGATCGGAGATCGCGATCGCGGAATAAATCTGACGAAAAGAAAAAGAAGAACGGTTAAACGAATGGACGTTCGTTAACCTAGGATAATCCGGTGATCACGTTCGTTAGGACGAACGGTCCGGTGAACGGTCTCTAGGCAACTAAATCGGAAAAGAGAACGGAACCGATCTAGGGTTTCGAGAAAAGAAATCGAAACGAAGAATCGATCTAGAAAACGTATCGGAAGAGAAGAAAAGAATCGGAAAGATTTAGAAGAAAACCGATCCGAGGAAAAGAATAGAGACGCGGCGCGGTACCTCCGGCGAGGTCTCCGGCGAGGGCTCCGGCGGCGGCGGCGTTGGGCGACGGCGGCGTGGGCAAGGGACGGCGGCGGGGCACTAGGGCGGCAGCGGGCACTAGGGCGGCGGCGGGCACTAGGGTGCTTGGGGCTTGGTGTTTGATGTGATGTTTAGAGGGGGGTGCTTGGGTATTTATATAGGTGAGGGGAGAGGAGACTTGGGGTAGGGGCCAAGAAAAAGAGGAGGAAAAAGAGTAGGAGAGGGAGATTGAAAAAAAAGGCAATCGGAGTCCAACTAGGACTCCTAGGCGGCGGCGGCCTTGGCGCCTGCCTGCGCCAGGCACGCGGCACGGTGGGGAGGGGCCGGCCTGGCCGGCGGCTTGGGCCTTGGCCCAGGCGCGCTGGATTTTTTTTTAAAAAAACGGTTACGCGCACAGAAAAAAACAGAAAAGAGAACTAAACGAACTCCAAAACTTCTAAAGTAAATTTTCCCCGACTCCTAAAAATGAGTCGTCGGGACCTAAAATGCAATTTTTTGAAAACACGCATTTTTCCCTATCCAAATAAAATGCAAAAGAAACTCTGACGATCCTCTTTTCAAAATTTGAGAAAAACTCAAATATGAAAATAACGAGATCTCCAACTCTCTCCGAGGGTCCTTGAGTTGCGTGAAATTTCTAGGATCAACCAAAATGCAAGAAAATATGATATGCATGATGATCTAATGTATAACATTCCAAATTGAAAATTTGGGATGTTACATCTCCATAGCTCGTAGGTTCATTGTTGTCTAGCAACATGACTTCCAAGACAGGATTACGTACCACTCTGAAGTAGTACGCATCCTTGTCATCCCACGAGGTTTGGTAGTGACTTGATCTGAAGTTTCATGATCACTATCATAAGCTTCCACTTCAATTGGTGTAGGTGCCACAGGAACAACTTCCTGTGCCCTGCCACACACTAGTTGAAGAGACGGTTCAATAGCCTCATCAAGTCTCCACCATCCTCCCACTCAATTCTTTTGAGAGAAACTTTTCCTCGAGAAAGGACCTGATTCTAGAAACAATCCCTTATTGCTTTCGGATCTAAGACATGAGGTATACCCAACTGTTTTGGGTGTCCTATGAAGATGCATTTATCCGCTTTGGGTTCGAGCTTATCAGCCTAAAACTTTTTCACATAAGCGTCGCAGCCCCAAACTTTTAAGAAATGACAGTTTAGGTTTCTTTAAACCATAGTTCATACGATGTCATCTCATCGGAATTACGTGGTGCCCTATTTAAAGTGAATGTGGTTGTCTCTAATGCCTAACGCATAAACTATCGTGGTAATTCGATAAGAGACATCATGGTATGCATCATATCCAATAGGGTGCAGTTATGATGTTCGGACACACCATCACACTATGGTGTTCCAGGCTGTATTAGTTGTGAAACAATTTCCACAATGTCTTAATTCTGTGCCAAACTCGTAATTCAGATATTCATCTCTATGATCATATCATAGATCTTTTTATCCTCTTGTCACGACGATCTTTCAACTTCACCCTGAAATTACTTGAACCTTTCAATAATTCAGACTCGTGATTCATCAAGTAAATATACTCAACATCTACTCAAATCATCTGTGAAGTAAGAACATAACGATATCCACTACACGTCTCAGCATTCATTGGACTGCACACATCAAAATGTATTACTTCCAGCAAGTTGCTTTCTAGTTCCATTTTACTGAAAACGAGGCTTTCAGTCATCTTGCCCATGTGGTAAGATTTGCATATCTCAAGTGATTCAAAATCAAGTGAGTCCAAACAATCCATCTGCATGGAGTTTCTTCATGCATATACACCAATAGACACGGTTCGCATGTCTCAAACTTTTCAAAAATGAGTGAGTCCAAAGATCCATCAACATGGAGCTTCTTCATGCGTTTTATACCGATATGACTTACGTGGCAGTGCCACAAGTAGGTGGTACTATCATTACTATCTTATATCTTTTGGCATGAACATGTGTATCACTACGATTGAGATTCAATAAACCATTTATTTTAGGTGCAAGACCATTGAAGGTATTATTCAAATAAACAGAGTAACCATTATTCTCCTTAAATGAATAACCGTATCGCGATAGACATGATCCAATCACGTCTATGATCAACGCAAACACCAAATAACAATTATTTAGGTTTAAAACCAATCTCGATGGTAGAGGGAGCGTGCGATGCTTGATCATATCAACATTGGAAACACTTCCAACACATATCGTCAGCTCACCTTTAGCTAGTCTCCGTAGCTTTTATTTCGAGTTACTAACACTTAGCAACCGAACCGGTATCTAATACCCTGGTGCTACTAGGAGTACTAGTAAAGTACACATCAACACAATGTATATCCAATATACTTCTATCGACCTTGTCAGCCTTCTAATCTACCAAGTATCTAGGGTAATTCTGCTCTAGTGGCTGCTCCCCTTATTACAGAAGCACTTAGTCTCGGGTTTGGGTTCAACCTTGGGTTTCTTCACTAGAACAACAATTGATTTGTTGTTCCATGAAGTATCCCTTTCTTGCCCTTGCCCTTCTTGAAACTAGTGGTTTTACTAACCATCAATGATTGATGCTCCCTTTTGATTTCTACTTTCGCGGTGTCGCGAATAGCTCAAGGATCATATCTATCCCTGATATGTTATAGTTCATCACGAAGCTCTAGCAGCTTGGTGGCAATGACTTCGGAGAAACATCACTGTCTCATCTGGAAGATCAACCCCCACTCAATTCAAATGATTGTTGTACTCACACAATCTGAGCACAAGCTCAACAATTGAGCTTTTCTCCCTTACTTTGCAGGCTAAGAAAATTGTCGGAGGTCTTATACCTCTTGACGTGGGCACAAGCCTGAAATCCCAATTTCAGCTCTCGAAACATCTCATATGTTTCGCGACGTTTCAAAACGTCTTCGTTGCCTCAACTCTAAACCGTTTAACTGAACTATCACGTAGTTATCAAATCGTGTATGTCAGATGTTCGCAACATCCACAGACGACGTTCGAGGTTCAGCACACTGAGCGGTGCATTAAGGACATAAGCCTTATATGAAGCAATGAGGACAATCCTCAGTTTACGGACCTAGTCCGCATAGTTGCTACTATCAACTTTCAACTAAATTTTTTCTCTAGGAACATATCTAAACAGTAGAACTGAAGCGCGAGCTACGACATAATTTGCGAAGACCTTTTGACTATGTTCAGGATAACTAAGTTCATCTTATGAACTCCCACTCAGATAGACATCCCTCTAGTCATCTAAGTGATTACATGATCCGAGTCAACTAGGCCGTGTTCGATCATCACATGAGACGGACTAGTCAACATCGGTGAACATCTTCATGTTGATCGTATCTACCATACGACTCATGCTTGACCTTTCGGTCTCTTGTGTTCCGAGGCCGTGTCTGTACATGCTAGGCTCGTCAAGTTAACCTAAGTGTTTTGCATGTGTTCCGAGGCCATGTCTGTACATGCTAGGCTCGTCAACACTCGTTGTATTCGAACGTAAGAATCTATACACCCGATCATCACGTGGTGCTTCGAAACAACGAACTGTCGCAACGGTGCATGGTTAGGGGGAACACTTTCTTGAAATTTTAATGAGGGATCATCTTATTTACTACCGTCGTTCTAAGCAAATAAGATGTATAAACATGATAAACATCACATGTAATCAAATAGTAATAGTGACATGATATGGCCAATATCACATAGCTCCTTTGATCTCCATCTTGGGGCTCCATGATCATCTTGTCACCGGCTTGACACCATGATCTCCATCATCATGATCTCCATCATCGTGTCTCCATGAAGTTTCTCACCAACTATTACTTCTACTACTATGGCTAACGCGTTTAGCAATAAAGTAAAGTAATTTACATGGCGTTTCTCAATGACACGCGGGTCATACAAAAAATAAAGACAACTCCTATGGCTCCTGCCGGTTGTCATACTCATCGACATGCAAGTCGTGATTCCTATTACAAGAACATGATCAATCTCATACATCACACATATATATCATTCATCACATTCTTCTTGGCCATATCACATCACATAGCATACCCTGCAAAAACAAGTTAGACGTCCTCTAATTGTTGTTTGCATGTTTTACGTGGCTGCTATGGGTTTCTAGCAAGAACGTTTCTTACCTACGCAAAACCACAACGTGATATGCCAATTGCTATTTACCCTTCATAAGGACCCTTTTCATCGAATCCGATCCGACTAAAGTGGGAGAGACAGACACCCGCCAGCCACCTTATGCAACCAGTGCATGTCAGTCGGTGTAACCGGTCTCACGTAAGCGTACGTGTAAGCTTGGTCCGGGCCGCTTCATCCCATGATGCCGCCGAATCAAAATAAGACTAGTAACGGTAAGCATATTGAACAAAATCAACGCCCACAACTACTTTGTGTTCTACTCGTGCATAGAATCTACGCAATAGACCTAGCTCATGATGCCACTATTGGGGAACGTAGCAGAAATTCAAAATTTTCCTACGTGTCACCAAGATCTATCTATGGAGAGACCAGCAACGAGGGGAAGAAGAGTGCATCTACATACCCTTGTAGATCGCTAAGCGGAAGCGTTCAAGAGAACGGGGATGAGGTAGTCGTACACGACGTGATCCAAATCACCAGAGATCCTAGCACCGAACGGACGGCACCTCCGCGTTCAACACATGTACGGTCAGCGTGACGTCTCCTCCTTCTTGATCCAGCAAGGGGAGAGGATAGTTTGAGGAAGATGGCTCCAGCAGCAGCACGACGGCATGGTGGTGATGGAGCTGCAGTACTCTGGCAGGGCTTCGCTAAGCTCTATGGAGGAGGAGGAGGTGTTGGAGAGGGAGAGGGAGGCACCAAAGGCGTCGTCTGAGAGGCCCTCCTTCCCTCACTATATATAGGGAGCCAGGGGGCGCCAGCCCTAGGAGATCCAATCTCCTAGGGGGCGGCGGCCAAGGGAGGAGTCCCTCCCCCCCAAGGCACCTAGGGGGTGCCTTCCACCTTTGGGACTCTTCCCTTTCTTGAACCCTAGGCGCATGGGCCTCTTGGGGCTGGTGCCCTTGGCCCATGTAGGCCAAGGCGCACGCCCTACAGCCCATGTGGCCCCCCGGGGCAGGTGGCCCCACCCGGTGGACCCCCGGGACCCTTCCGGTGGTCCCGGTACAATACCGGTGACCCCGAAACTTGTCCCGATGGCCGAAATAGCATTTCCTATATATAATTCTTTACCTCCGGACCATTCCGGAACTCCTCGTGACGTCCGAGATCTCATCCGGTACTCCGAACAACATTTGGGTTACCGCATATACATATCCCTACAACCCTAGCGTCACCGAACCTTAAGTGTGTAGACCCTACGGGTTCGGGAGACATGTAGACATGACCGAGACGTTCTCCGGTCAATAACCAACAGCGGGATCTGGATACCCATGTTGGCTCCCACATGCTCCACGATGATCTCATCGGATGAACCACGATGTTAAGGACTTAATCAATCCCGTATACAATTCCCTTTGTCTATCGGTACGATACTTGCCCGAGATTCGATCGTCGGTATCCCGATACCTTGTTCAATCTCGTTACCGGCAAGTCTCTTTACTCGTTTCGTAACACATCATCCCGTGATCAACTCCTTGATCACATTGTGCACATTATGATGATGTCCTACTGAGTGGGCCCAGAGATACCTCTCCGTCACACGGAGTGACAAATCCCAGTCTCGATTCGTGCCAACCCAACAGACACTTTCGGAGATACCCGTAGTGCACCTTTATAGCCACCCAGTTACGTTGTGACGTTTGGCACACCCAAAGCACTCCTACGGTATCCGGGAGTTGCACAATCTCATGGTCTAAGGAAATGATACTTGACATTAGAAAAGCTTTAGCGAACGAACTACACGATCTTTGTGCTAGGCTTAGGATTGGGTCTTGTCCATCACATCATTCTCCTAATGATGTGATCCCGTTATCAACGACATCCAGTGTCCATGGTTAGGAAACCGTAACCATCTATTGATCAACGAGCTAGTCAACTAGAGGCTTACTAGGGACATGGTGTTGTCTATGTATCCACACATGTATCTGAGTTTCCTTTCAATACAATTCTAGCATGGATAATAAACGATTATCATGAAAAAGGAAATATAATAATAATCAATTTATTATTGCCTCTAGGGCATATTTCCAACATGAGGAACTTGCACACACTCGTGAAGAAGAAGCATGTCATCGGCATCGAGGGTGTCAAATTCCTCAAGGACCATTTGTTTGGAGCTTGTGAAGCCGGAAATATGACCAAGGCCAAGCATCCCTCAAAGACCATCATGACAACCACTCGTCCATTTGAATTGCTTCACATGGATCTCTTTGTCCCTACTCATTATGCCACATTTACCAATGCTGCATCTTTATATGGATTTGTCATTGTTGATGACTATTCTCATTATACATGGGTGCATATCATCACTTACAAAACTGAAGTGCGGGAAGTCTTCAAACGATTTTCCTTAAGGGCTTCAACCAATTTTGGTGTGAAGATCAAGCACATCAGAAGTGACAATGGAACTGAGTTCAAGAACACTGGTCTTGATGACTATCTTGATGAACTTGATATTACTCATGAGTTATCTACCCCTTATACTCCTTAGCGGAATGGCGTCTTGGAGCGCAAGAACATGACTCTTGTTGAGATGGATCGCACTATGCTTGATGAGTACAAGACACCTTCTCGCTTCTGGCCTGAGGCAATTGATACTGTGTGCCACATCATCAACAGGGTATATCTTCACAAATTCTTCAGAAAGACCCCATACGAACTCCTCACAGACAAGAAACCCAATGTGAGTTATTTCAAAGTCTTCGGTGCTAAATGTTGGATATAGATCCTCATCACAATTCTAAATTTGCACCGAAAGCACATGAAGGTTTTATGCTTGGTTATGGTAAGGACTTGCACACCTACAGAGTCTTCAACTCCTATCACCACAAGGGTGTTGAAACTGTACATGTGCGGTTCGATGAAACTAATGGCAAGCAAAGAGAGCACCTAACTCCCGTGACAGATGAAATGCCTCCTGAGGAATCCATCAAGTTCAAGGCTACTAAGGATGTCATTCCTACTGAAGGATCTGCTGAAGAAGTCATTCCAGAACGTGAAGAACGTCATGCTGATGCACCTCAGGAAAATGGTGCTGAAGAAAATGCTGATCAAATTCCTCAACGACAACCAGCTCATCCTTGTGTTGCAAATGAAGTGCAGATTGAGAAAATCATCAACGACATCAAAGCACCAGGTCCTCTAACACGCTAAAAAGCTTCACATTTGTCTAACTTTTGTGGGCACTTTGCTTTCATCTCTATCATAGAGCCCACTAAGGTACATGAAGCATTTCTGGAGCCTGAGTGGATTCAAGCAATGCAAGAGGAATTACATTAGTTCAAGCTCAACAATGTGTGGGAACTTGTCAAGCGACCAGACCCTCGCAAGCACAGTATCATCAGCACAAAATGGATCTACCGCAACAAGCAAGATGAAAATGGCCTTGCGGTGAGGAATAAGGCACAGCTTGTAGCTCAAGGCTACACACAGGTTGAAGGAATTGATTTCGATGAAACTTTTGCACCTGTTGCTAGACTTGAGGCTATTCGCATATTACTTGCTTATGCTAACCATCATAATATCATCTTATATCAAATGGATATGAAAAGTGCATTCCTCAATGGTAAGCTTGAGGAAGAAGTATATGTTGCTCAACCCCCAGGTTTTGAGGATCCAAAGCATCCTGACAAAGTCTTCAGACTCAATAAGGCCCTCTATGGCCTCAAGCAGACCCTGATACGTCTCCAACATATCTATAATTTTGACTATCCCATGCTATTATATTATCTGTTTTGGATGTTTAATGGGCTTTATTATGCACTTTATATTATTTTTGGGACTAACCTATTAACGAAGGCCCAGTGCAAGTTGCTGCTTTTGCCTATTTTAGTGTTTCGCAGAAAAGGAATATCAAATGGAATCTAAACGGAATGAAACCTTTGCGAGCATCTTTTTTGGAACAAACGCAATCCAAGAGACTTGGAGTGGAGGTCAAGGAAGCAACAAGGTGGCCACGAGATAGGGAGGCGCGCCTAGGGGGGTAGGCGCACACGAGGCCCCTCGTAGCTCCACCGACCTACTTCTTTCGCCTATATATACTCTTATACCCTTAAAACATCCAGGGGAGCCACGAAACCACTTTTCCACTGCCGCAACCTTCTATACCTGTGATATCCCATCTTGGGGCCTTTTCTGGCGATCTATCGGAGGGGGGTTCGATCACGTAGGGCTTCTACATCAACACCATAGCCTCTCCGATGATGTGTGAGTAGTTTACCACAGACCTTCGGGTCCATAGTTATTAGCTAGATGGCTTCTTCTCTCTCTTTGGATCTCAATACAAAGTTCTCCTCGATGTTCTTGGAGATCTATTCGATGTAATACTTTTTCAGTGTGTTTGCCGAGATCCGATGAATTGTGGGTTTATGATCAAGTTTATCTATGAACAATATTTGATTCTTCTATGAATTCTTATATGCATGGTTTCATATCTTTGCAAGTCTCTTCGAATTATCAGTTTGGTTTGGCCTACTAGATTGATCTTTCTCGCATTGGGAGAAGTGCTTAGCTTTGGGTTCAATCTTGCGGTGCTCGATCCCAGTGACAGAAAGCGAACTGACACATATTGTATTGTTGCCATCGAGGATAAAAAGATGCGGTTTATATCATATTGCTTGAGTTTATCCCTCTACATCATGTCATCTTGCCTCATGCGTTACTCTGTTTTTATGAACTTAATACTCTAGATGCATGCTGGATAGCGGTTGATGTGTGGAGTAATAGTAGTAGATGCAGAATCGTTTCAGTCTACTTGACATGGATGTGATGCCTATGTTTATGATCATGCCTAGATATTCTCATAACTATGCGCTTTTCTATCAATTGCTCGGCAGTAATTTGTTCAGCCACCGTAATATATGCTATCTTGAGAGAAGCCACTAGTGAAACCTATGGCCCCCGGGTCTACTTTACATCATATAAATTTCCAATCTACAATTCTAGTTTACTATTTATTTTATTTTGCAATCTTTACTTTTCAATCTATACAACAAAAATACCAAAAATATTTATCTTATTATCTTTATCAGATCTCACTTTCATAAGTGACCGTGAAGGGATTGACAACCCCTTTATCGCGTTGGTTGCGAGGTTCTTGTTTGTTTGTGCAGGTACTAGGCGACTTGCGTGTAGTCTCCTACTGGATTGATACCTTGGTTCTCAAAAACTGAGGGAAGTACTTATGCTACTTTGCTGCATCACCCTTTCCTCTTCAAGGGAAAACCAACGCATGCTCAAGAGGTAGCAGGCCCCTCGGGCGTGGTATGACACTTTGAAGGAATTCCTCATGAAGAAAGGCTTCAAACCTGGTTCACTTGACCCAACTCTTTTCACCAAAGCTTATGATGATAAATTATTCATGTGTCAAATATATGTTGATGATATCATTTTTGGCTGTACTGGCCAACGTTACAGTGATGAAATTCCTATATGATCATTGAAGAATATCAAATGTCTATGATGGGAGAATTGAAATAATTTTTAGGTCTCCAGATTCGTCAACAACGAAATGGCATCTTCATATCTCAGGAGAAATACCTCAAGTATTTTTTGAGGAAATTCGGCATGCAAGATTGCAAAGGCGTCAAAATCTCTATGCCCACAAATGGCCATCTATGCACTGATGAAAATGGTATTGACTTTGATCAAAAGGTATACCGCTCCATGATTGGCTCATTATTGTATTTATGTGCATCTAGGCTAGATATTATGCTTAGTGTTTGCATGTGTGCCCGTTTTCAAGCTACACCAAAGGAATCACACCATAAGGCTATGAAGCATATTTTTCGATATCTAGGTCACACTCCAACACTTGGATTATGGTATCCCAAGGGCTCGGCTTTTGGTCTCATTGGATATTCAGATTCTGACTATGCTGGTGATCGTGTGGACCGCAAGTCAACATCAGGCACATGCCATTTCCTTGGATGATCCTTGATCTATTAGTCTTCGAAGAAATAGAACTATGTATCACTTTCTACTACTGAAGCTGAGTACATTGTCGTTGGTTCGTGCTGTGCTCAATTGCTGGATGAAGCAAACTCTCAAGGACTATGGCATCAATGTGAAGAATGTGCCACTCTATTGTGACAATGAGAGTGCTATCAAGATTGCTCATAACCCAGTTCAGCACTCGAAGACAAAACACATTCAGATTCATCATCATTTTCTTCGTGATCATGTTGAAGAGCGACATCTCCATCGAGCACGTGGAGACTGAAGAACAGCTAGCCGATATCTTCACAAAGCCCTTGGATGAGAAGAGATTTAGCAAGTTGCGGTGTGAGCTAAATATTTTGAAATCTTCGAATGTCCTTTAAAAAGGACACACATCCTAACACTTACGCAAATTGATGACTTAGATGTGCAACACACGAAGTAAAGTTTTTCTTCAATCAATAAAGACTAACCCTCTAAGTGTGAAGAAATTAATGAATAATTTGATTCTCAGAGCCCTACGACAATTGTACGTGGCGTCTGAAATCAACATTCTTATACGGTGGGTCACGCCACCAACAAAAGTTGAAAATCTTCAATTTTAGTTTTTCTTAAGTCTTGAAATTCCTCAACTTTGCAATGTCTTCACTCTCTCCGTCGTTTTTCTTCATTGGCTATTTATATTTATATGAGTTTATGTCCTCTACAACATTCACTTATAGCTATTTCTTCAAGTTGATGTTTCTGCTAAGTGGATGTGATCGGACCCTTCCCCCTCTATGCTATACTCAACCCAGTCTATTCACAAATTCTTCATGTGCGTTCTATTTGAAACCCGTTCAAAATCTTCATTGTGTCCTTGTCAGCTGAAGATTCTGCGAACGAAACTTTAAAATATTCTAATCTGAATTTTCGGTTGTTACCGCCTAAAACGTTCCACATCCCACGATAATACTTATCTATTCACCCACGATCTCACATGATCTCCACCTCTCTGTACGTGGGTGACACATGTCACAAGGATGAGAAAGGTCAGGGGCACGTTCGTCCATTTTCATCAGACGAGCAGTTTTTCACCGTGTCTATAAATACCCCCTTCCCTTCCTTAGTCTGTTTTACGCCGCTCGACCTCATTCCCTCGCTCGAGCTCTCAAAACCTAGCGCCGCCGCTACTTCCATTGTCGTCGGTGAGGAAGAGCTTCGCTCCCTCGACCTCGTCACCGTCGTACTCGCATCGACCGTGGATTTCTTCACTCCACTGCCGCCTTAGCTGTCTTCCTCTGCCAAGTTAGGGTGTGGAAGATCTGGACTGGCGGACTTCCAATCTACATTCCCAGTTCGTCATGTTCTTCGTCAAGGGTAATTAAAAGCTACTTTTACTGCCCTTATTGCTTCCAGTGATTTCTTCAAAAGGTGTTTATTCTTCAATCTTCACACTCTGAACACCTCACACAAACATCTGTTCTTAATATGTTTCCCTAAGCCATGTTTTTCTTCAAGATTCCTCAATTGTGTGGATTTTCAATCTATACAACTCTGAACCTAAGTCAAAGAACACTTAGTGAAATTCCTCAAGACACATTTGGTCAGACTCCTCAAACTTGTTCTTATTTGCAAAAACTTCTGGGAACGCATATGACCTCTCCAAATTCTTCGCACCTATACTCTGTTCACAGGTACTCATGTCCGTTGCTGAATCACTAGGTTCTCATCAACTTAACTCATTTACAGCATTCCTTGAAGAAAAATGGCATACCTCTTCAGAGAACTCAATAGTACAAAATCCTCAGCTGAAGAAAATGGTTGATGGCAAGAAACCTCAGAAGGGAGGGAAGAAATTGGAAGTCAACACTGCTTTTGAAATCCCAGATGATATCTATGCTAGATACTGCACACCCCCTGCGGAAACAAAGAATGAGGGCAAAGTGCACATTCAGAAGATTGAGAGGAGATGGGCCAGAGAATGGAGGGAATATCGCTATGTCACTCCCAAGTACATGAAGAAATTCGATGTACACCCTCTTGCCCAAGACCTCCATTGGCACCAGGCCAAGTTGCTGATCCTCTGGCATCAGAAGAGGTGAGGAATTTCCTGCTGAATGGGCAAAGCATCAAGCTAAACTGGCCAAAATGGCAAAAGAGGTAGTGAAGAAATTCAATGAAGACTCTGCTGCTGCTGCTGCTACCACTGCTGAGGCCTCTGCTAGCAAGCCCAAGAAAGCCATGCCAAAGAAGCCCGCACATAAGCCTAGTGCTTCTTCTTCAATGCCCTCACGGCCAAGCTCCTCAGCTATGCCCTCACGACCAAGCTCCTCAGCTATGCCCTCATGGCCCAGTTCTGCTAAGCCCTCACAACCAATTCCTCAAGCTGCTCTAGTTCCTCAAGTTCCAAAACCCTCAGCTCCTCCGACAAAGTCCTCATCACCTGTGTATATCGCCTCATGTTAAAGGACCACAGGCAAATCAATTTCCTCAGGAGCCTCTGCCAGTTCTTCAGCTCCTCTGCATTCCTGAACAGGCCCCACATTGCTGAAGACTAAGGCCACTGCTGGACGAGGCACTAGACCAAGTTCTCAAAAGAAGCAGGTCGCCTTCCAAGTACCGTCCTCTGATGACGAAGCTGATAATGAGGAACTCGCCGAGAACATCAGAGACAAGCAACAAAGGGTTGCTAGAGCCAAAGGAATAGATGTGCCTCTGCTTTTGGACCCAAAGGTCATCCTCGATTTCATTGACCTCTGGCACAGGGATCCCAACACTCCTATGTCTGACCTCAACCTCACTCCTGGACAAAGTCACATGCTGAACGCCTTCATAGGCGAGGAAAAATGGAAATTTGAAAAGGCCAGGAAATTGAAGAAAGCGCAGTACAAGAAAGAGCGCTATCTGAAGAAGAACGTTGTCAAGATGACAATTGATGAACTTGTGGTTGTTTTATCTGAAATCAAAAACCTCAATGATGAATTTGATGCCTACCATGCAGATTGGAAGGGAGCCAAAGTCAGATCTGTAAAATTGGCAAAGACATTCACCTCCAATGTTGCTACTCAAACGCACATTGAAATTCCTCAGGCTGACGCTTCTGCTCAGCCGACCGAAGAACATGCCAGCACCGCTGATGAAAATCAGGGTGCTGATGAAATTGCTAGTACCAGAGCTGATGACTCCATTCCAGCCTCTGATGAAACTGCCAGGGCAACCACTAATATTGCGCCTGAAGAACAAGCCAGGCCAGCTCAAGCTTCAACCGTTGTGCCTGAAGAAACTGAAAATGCCAGGGCAACTACATCAGTTGCACCTGAGGTTACTGAACCAATTGAAGGAAATATGCCCTAGAGGCAATAATAAAGTTATTATTTATTTCCTTATTTCATGATAAATGTTTATTATTCATGTTAGAATTGTATTAACCGGAAACATAATACATGTGTGAATACATAGACAAACAGAGTGTCACTAGTATGCCTCTACTTAACTAGCTCGTTAATCAAAGATGGTTATGTTTCCTAACCATGGACAAAGAGTTGTCATTTGATTAACGGGATCACATCATTAGGTGAATGATCTGATTGACATGACCCATTTCATTAGCTTAGCACCCGATCGTTTAGTATGTTGCTATTGCTTTCTTCATGACTTATACATGTTCCTATGACTATGAGATTATGCAACTCCCATTTGCCGGAGGAACACTTTGTGTGCTACCAAACGTCACAATGTAACTGGGTGATTATAAAGGAGCTCTACAGGTGTCTCTAAAGGTACATGTTGGGTTGGCGTATTTCGAGATTAGGATTTGTCACTCCGATCGTCGGAGAGGTATCTCTGTGCCCTCTCGGTAATGCACATCACTTAAGCCTTGCAACCATTGCAACTAATGAGTTAGTTGCGGGATGATGTATTACGGAACGAGTAAAGAGACTTGCCGGTAACGAGATTGAACTAGGTATTGGATACCGACGATCGAATCTCAGGCAAGTAACATACCGATGACAAAGGGAACAACGTATGTTGTTATGCGGTCTGACCGATAAAGATCTTCGTAGAATATGTAGGAGCCAATATGGGCATCCAGGTCCCGCTATTGGTTATTGACCGGAGACGTATCTCGGTCATGTCTACATTGTTCTCGAACCCGTAGGGTCCGCACGCTTAAGGTTTTGATGACAGTTATATTATGAGTTTATGAGTTTTGATTTACCGAAGGAGTTCGGAGTCCCGGATGAGATCGGGGACATGACGAGGAGTCTCGAAATGGTCGAGACGTAAAGATCGATATATTGTACGACTATATTCGGACATCGGAAAGGTTCCGAATGATTCGGGTATTTTCGGAGGTACCGGGGAGTTACGGGAATACGAGGAAGAAGCAATGGGCCTTAGTGGAAGGACCAGGAGGTGGCACGCGCCCCTCCCAAGCCCAGTCCGAATTGGACAAGGGGTTTGGGGCGCGGCCCCTCTCTCCCGTCCTTCCCCTCTTCCCCCCTTTCCCCCCTTCTCCTAGTTGGACTAGGAAAGGTGGAAACCTACTCCAACTAGGAGTAGGAATCCTACTCCTCCTTGGCGCGCCCACAAGGGCCGGCCGGCCTCCCCCTTGCTCCTTTATATACGGGGGCAGGGGGCACCCCATAGACACAAGTTGATCCACGTGATCATATTCTTAGCCGTGTGCGGCGCCCCCTGCCACCATAGCCCTCGATAATATTGTAGCGGTGCTTAGGCGAAGCCGTGCGACAGTAGTACATCAAGATCGTCACCACGCCGTCGTGCTGACGGAACTCTTCCCGACACTTTGCTGGATCGGAGTCCGGGGATCGTCATCAAGCTGAACGTGTGCTAAAACTCGGAGGTGCCGTAGTTTCGGTGCTTAATCGGTCGGGCCGTGAAGACGTACGACTACATCAACCAAACGCTTCCGTTGTTGATCCACAAGGGTACGTAGATCACACTCTCCCCTCTCGTTGCTATGCATCACCATGATCTTGCGTGTGCGTAGGAATTTTTTTGAAATTACTACGTTCCCCAACACCAATCTCCTCTGCTCCTCCTGCACCAACGCCAAGTCCAATTCTTCCTTCTGCATCAGAAGTGAAGAAAACCAAGGCCGCGGAGCGAGCAGCAGTGAAGAAAAGGAAAGCATCTGCTCCATCAAATTCTTCAGCACCGAAGAAGATGAAGAAATTGACAAGCTCTTTTGAGAATCCAATTGATGCTATTCCACTTTCAAGCATGCCATCAAAGGAACTCGTTCCCTTTAGTGAGGATTATGTGATCCCAAGCGGATCTGATGAAGATGTTCCTTCTGTTGCTTCTTCAGAGCAGTTGGACGAAGAAATTGAAGCGGATGATGTCCCTTCAACCCCAATTATCTCATCGCCTATGCCTCAGCTCACAGTTGAAGAGGCAGGCTTTGAAGAATTGAATGAAGAAGATGAAGACGTGGACATTGGGTGCTCCACTCTAGTGATGAATGATGATTATTGGGATAGTCAGCACCCCAACTCTCCGCTCTTCACTCCACTACAACAAATCCCTCAGTCCCTTATGCACACTGAAGTTCAAATGGGTTCTGCAAATCATCACTCCACTCCTTCCATTCATGAAGAAATTTCAGCCACTAGTGTTGATGTTAATGTTGATGAAGAATTGAAGACTCAGGCTGCTACTGAAGCAGAAACTGAAATTCCTCAGCCTGTGGTTCCGGAGAATGTGATTCCTGAGGCTGTGATGACTTTGACTGAACTCCTCAGCCCAAGCCGAAGAATCCCTTCTCCAAGAAGCAAAAATTCAAGGCTGACGACTTCTTTCATGATCATGTATTCTTCACAGATTACAATCCATATGACACTGCTCGTCTGCGAAGGAAGCGTTTCTGGACTGCAAGCCAAGCCAACTTCTATTCTTCACTGCTTTTCGATAAGGACAAACTGTTTGATCATGCACATATTCCTCATGTGGACTTGGAATCACTGCCTTACTTCACACCAGTCCTTAGTGTTCTTCATGAAGTTGGGCTGCTCAACTTTTGCACCGACGTCGTAGACTGGAATGAAGAACTGATTCTTCAGTTCTACGCGACGCTGCACATCACAGGAAATGTTGAAGATGTGAATTCTTGGGTGTTGGACTGGATGACCGATAACACTCACTTCAAAGCACCGGCCTTTGAATTGCTTCATGCCCTGCCTGTCAGTCCTCCCCTTGAAGGTGCGCAGCTGATCTATCATGAACCTGAGCTTTTAGATCACTACATGCAAGTGCTGATGAAACCGCTGATGCCTGGTCAAGCCCCAAGGACCAAATTCCTCGTGAAGGAATTGTTGTATGTGCCACAGACTGTCTATCGCATTCTGACCAAGGCGTTGAGTCCAATCAAAGGCCACGGCTCGAATGAAGAAGAGGTCGTTGGCATCATGAAGAATCTGCTTTTCAATATCATCCATGGAGTTCCAATCAACTACCATGATTTCTTCATGAGGACTCTGGCAAATGTTGCATTATCGCCTTTTGAGTTGAAGCCTTAAGCTCCTTGGATTATGAGATTCCTTAGATCAAGGTCCTCAATCAATTACAAGGCTGATTTGCAGAATCATGTCAACTATTTGCCCCCAATTGAAGTATTCAAGCGACCTATTTCCTCATCTAATGAGAAGGGCAAGGCACCTGCTGTTATTGATGAAGACATTCGTCCATTGGATGGTCAGTTCCGCAAAGCTGCATCTTACTCCACCAATGATGACTCTGCCACTCATGACTCTGCCGCCAATGCTTCAAAGCAACATCCTCAAGCCACAGTTCCAAGGGTATTGACTGATCGTGAGCTTCTCTTCAGTCTTCACCAGAAGGTCGATCGCAACCACAAATGGGTCAAGCGCCAGTTTGGTTCAATTCTTCAGAACATGACCATCACTCAGAATTCAGTGAAGAAGAACCATTACTACCTCCATGAAGTATCTGATTGCACCTGGGTTTTTCCGTCTCATCTCTACGATGAAGATGATCTTAACAAGACGGGCTCCAAGCAGGACTTTGACTGGTCCCATCCACCTTCGAAGAAATTCAAGAAGGTCAAAGTTCCTCACCTGGTGGACAGCTCTTATTCTTCATCGCGCGAGACAGATGAGCATGAAGATTTGGATGACATTGCGGCAGGCCCTACTTCAACAACCGACCCCAACAATGCTGGCACTCCTCCATCGACTCAGTGATGATATTCTTCCGGGGCGTTAGTCCTCACTTTTCATCCCTTTTGGTCATTCGATGACAAAGGGGGAGAAATTTTGAGTTAGTCTTCAAGCGGGTCTACTTATACGGGTGTTTTTTTGCTAAGTTACAACTCTCGTTCTTCTGAAGATTTATTGGATCGAGTTGCAAACTTAAGTCCGATGGTGGTCTGATACTTTTGCTATGTTCTTCTGCATGCTATTTCCTCATGTATGATAATGCACACACATGCTAAATTACATCAGCCACCATATTTCATCATGCATTTCAATTCTTCATATCATATGTTAAATGCGTGTATAAATTACAAGATATAGGGGTAGATCTCCATGATTCTACTCTTCAAATGTGCATTGCTTCAAAAGCAAATTCCTCACTATGCACATCTTCAGGGGGAGTTCTTCTATATCTTGCAATCAAATTCCTCAATATCAGCATTTACACATCATATGGTAATCCCCACAGAAAACTTAACCTATATTGTCATCAATCACCAAAAAGGGGGAGACTGTAAGTGCATCTAGTGCCCCTTAGTGATTTTGGTGTATTGAAGACTTATAGGTTAAGGGACTAATGCGTTTGTGAGTGTCCACAGGACTATAAGTCTATGAGGAGTTTGATATTTATAGAGAAAGTTGACCCCTAAAAATGAATGTCTTCAACTGAACACCTTGGATTTCTGAAGACTTTGAAAGTGAAGAAATTGGTGTGACCATGGAGACTTGATATTCATGCGAGGAACATGAAGCGTGAAGACTTTTGTTTTCGTAGTTTCATTTTCTCTTTCTTGAGTCATAGGAAACACTGTACTGTTAAAGGGGGTCGAGGTAAAACTAAGGAAAGGTTTCCAGGTGATGCTCAACTCAAAATCCTACACCTACCAATCCCTTCGAGTGAAGCCATTGGAAATCTCATACAGTTTATTCAATATCTTCAGTGACAGAGATGTAGTTCTTCTGATCTGTGAGGAATTTGTTCTGACTGAGGAGTTAGGAATTCGCCAGTGCGGATTGCCTACAAGTGAGGAACATGATAGCCCTGAGGAATTTGAACCTCAAATTTCCGACCGTTGTTGTGCTATGCGCCAGCTGTCCCAAAATATCTTATCCACCTAACGGTCATATCATTGAAGGGCATTTATGTATTATTATGCCGGGATGCTCCCTAGGCTATAAATAGACGCCCCCAACAACCACTAGTTGGTTGGCTGCTCCGCGTGAAACTGACACTTGTCATTGAGAGCATCCCATCCTCTGAGGACTTTGAGCGAAAATCATCAAGTGAGGAAAAACCAAAAACCCAAACCCAAACACCTACAAACCCAAAGTGATTGAGCATCACTGAAGAGATTGTTCTTGTGTGGGACCGACGCTTGTTACCTTTGAGGAATGTGCATCCTCTAGACGGTTAGGCATCATGGTCTAGAGAATCCAAGAGGAAATTGTGGATCGCTGAGTGACTGAGTTTGTGAAGGTTTGGAAGTCACCTGAAGACTTACCAGGAGTGATTGGACGAGGTCTGTGTGACCTTAGTTCAAGGAGAATACGGTGAGGACTATGTGTCTCGGACCGTGTGTCCTCGGGTTTAAATACCTAGCCGCTCTAACCAGACGTACAACTATCACAGCAGTTGGAACTGGTCTACCAAATCATTGTCTTCACCGAGCTAACTGGTTCTATTTCCTCGACCCTTTCATTTCTTCATTGCTGTGTTGTGTACATGTTCATATCTGGTAGAAGACTTTGACTGAAGACATTCTCAATTTCCTCAGTTTAGTTTCTTTAGTCTGTTTGTCTTCCTTCTGTTTTATCCTGTGTGTCGGATCTTGGGTTCCGGCAAAACCCTCAAGGTTCGAACACTAGGGTGCGCGCGAAGGTTTTCTCCTTATCGATCCACGCCCTAGCTCTCTAAGATCTCGTGGATGAACTCGACGCACTTGCAACACAAAGACACAAGATTTATACTGGTTCGGGCCACCGTTGTGGTGTAATACCCTACTCCAGTGTGGTGGTGGATTGCCTCTTGGGCTGATGATGAACAGTACAAGGGGAAGAACAACCTACTGAGGTTGAGGTGTCCTTGTGCTTGGCGAACTTGTGTGGGTGAGGATTCGATGTGGTGTCTCTAATCTATGGTCAGGTCGATCCCCTAGTGAGCTTATTCGTCTCCTCCCAGCTATGGTGGTGGCTAGATCTATTTATAGTGGCCCTGGTCCTGTCCCCAAATATTGAGCGGTAAGGGAGCCAACGACGGCCAATTTGAAAGGGGACATCTAGTACAGCTTATCCTGACAAAAGTGGTCTTCGCCTGCAAAAGGCTCTGGTGGTGACGTCGTCTTGGGCTCCATGCTGACCTCCGTCTTGCCGTCCTTCTGGTCTTGGTCTCATTGCACCAATATGGAAACCTTTACTTGATGCCTCAGTACTCCATGTCTGCAGTTGCCCCTTTAGCACCAAAGGGGAATCAAGGACACTGCGGGCGCCGATGCCCTCCTGGTCTCGATCGTCATGGCTCACATCATGAGGACCTCTCGAGGTTTGCCTGGCCTTGATCTCTCCGCCCCTCACGAGCCTGCCTGGCGAGGCCACTCCTGAGGAGGTCCTGCGTCGTCTGCCTCGCGAGGCTTGGCCCCTCGCGAGGGTCTTGAGTACCTTCTCGATGAAGATGGGCCGCACAGACCTGCTAGCCTAGCCACGCCATGGGCCGCAGGCAGGCAAGTCTAGGGACCCCCGTTCCCAGAACACCGACAGTAGCCCCCGGGCCCAAGGCGCGCTCGGGCTTGGCTTCGAGGCGAAGCCAAAGGTCAAGCGCGGAGCGCCGTGGGCCCCAAAATCCTATGGCCTTGGTTGACGCGTGGCGGTTGATTGGACGTGGGCGTCTCCGCTTCCCCACGCTGCCTCGGCAACTGCCCTACTTGACAAGTCCCTGCGGCATGCAAGGAAAATCATCATTACCCATGATCATGGGGGGCGTTGGTTTGCCTTCTCCTGCTATAAATGAGGAAGGGGGGCAGGGCCCCCGTCCCCCGCTTCTTCACATTCCACCTGCTTCGTCCTCCTCTGCTCCACCACCGACTCTAATGGCGCCGTCGAAGAGGTTTTCCACCCCGGAGAAAGGAAAGGCCCCTCGCGAGGGCCCCGGCTCCCCGGCGCCCAAGCGGGGCGCGGCCGTCCCCGCAAGCACACCACGACTCCCACCGTGCCCCCTCCCCGCTACCGGGGTGGCGCCGCCGCGCATGGTGGGGGTTGCTCTAGCCACGGCAGCCCCGTCGATGAGGTGAGACGTGCCGTGGTTGCACGGCCTCCCTGGCCACGCTTCCACTCGGCAGAGGTGCTGCCGGAGTTCGTTGTCTGGTCGGAGGATCCGGCCGGCAACTGGCTTCAGCTTCCACGCTTCTTCGTCGACGAGCTGTCGGCCTCTGGTCCAGGCAGGCTCTAGCTGCAGGCGAATGGCTGCTATAGCAGGGCCTCCTGGGTCGCGGTTGAAGTCTCCGTCATGGGCAACATAGCTCTGGCCCGCGGCTGGCAGACGTTCGCCCGCGCGCGTGGCCTGGGCAGGCGGTGCACCCTCCATTTCAAGTATGATGGTGATGCGACCCTCTACGTGAGGGTGTTTGGGGAAGATGGTCGCCACGTCGGGTGTTGCCCTGAGACGAACAAGGGCGAGGAGGTGCTAGGTCTCGGCGATGGCCCCGATGAGGGCGAGCCCGCCAGCCGCGCCTCGTCCAGCTACCACACTGAAAGCTCCAGCAGCAGCGGCTACGACCAGCCACCACACCGCCATGCTTGCTTCGAAGGTGGTAGCGGGTCGTCTCATCGCCGCGCCTCCATGAAGCATGAAAAGGGATTCGGCTAAGCTCTGGACGTCGCTGGAGGCCTGCCCTTGTGGTTCGCTGCAACGCCTCTTTTGTTTTGTTCCTCTTTTCTTTCCTGCATCAAAATGAAACCAGTATGGGCCCGGAGGGGCATGTATCGAACCATAATTCCTCAATCATTACGCTATGCCTGTTATTTCCGTGTCGGGTCGTTATTTTGTGCGGGGATAACTTAGCCTGGCGCGTTCGGGGCAGCCTCTTCTTCACGAGGCACTTGTTTCCTCGTGCCCGTCTTGGCTTAGTGGTTGCTCAGGGACTGCAAAACATTCGTTAGGAAGCTTGCTAGGAGACTTATCATTCACCCGAGACTTGACCCAGCGCTTCATATCGCGGTACCGGAGGGGCACGGATTAGGAGAGGTGTGCCGGCTTGTGGGCTCGAACGAGGGTGCCTCGTGAAAAGACAGGAGGAGGAAGCTCATGAGGGTACCCGTTCAGCCCCCTCGCGAGGGACGTGAGGGAGAGTACAGGTCGACCGAAGAGGCTAAGGTAGAAATAGAGGCAGAAAGCAATAAGACGGGACCAGCAAGAGACACCAGAAAGCAAATTTCGAATAAAAGAGGGGCAAGCCAATTTCGAAAGCAAATGAAAAGCCGCGTCCGGCACCTAGTCTAGTCTTCGACATCTTCTCACCAGCGCGGAGCTAAGTGCTGCCACTAGGCGTGGGAAGGAGCCCCCGAGGCCCGAGGGCGGCACTCCTGAGACTCCTGGGCGTGTATAGCCCCACTCATTATTACGTGAGAGTGTCAGGGGCGGCGATTCTTCACAGGCACGGGGCCTTGCTTCACAGGCACTGGGCCTTTCTTCACAGGCACCGGGCCTTGCTTCACAGGCATTGGGCCTTTCTTCACTGGCACCGGGCCTTCTTCACATGCACTGGGCCTTTCTTCAGGGGTAGAACTTTCGGAGGTGTTGAATGTTCCAGGCGTTCTGGACGGGTGCCCCGTCTTGCGTCTCCAGGCGCGCAGCGACAGGCCTGGAGACATGGACGACCTTGAACGTGCCCTCCCACATGGGCGAGAGCTTATGCAGCCCCTCCCTGAAGAGCACCCGCCTCAGGATGAGGTCACCTACCTCAAGAGTTCTGGAGCGGACGTTGCGACAGTGGTACCGTCGCAGCACCTACTAGTATCTTGCTGCTCGTAGTGCAGCCTCGCGGTGACGTTCCTCCCCCAGCACAAGGTCCACCCCCGCGTGGCGTCCTGTTGCGTTTAATCAAACGCCAGGACTCATGCGGAGCGATGCTTGACCTCGTGAGGGATGACTGCTTCTGCTCCGTAGACGAGGAAGAATGGGGTTTCGTCCATCGGCTTAGTGGTCGTGGTGCGGATGGACCACAACACGGACTGGAGCTCATCATGCCAGCCCCTGCCGCGGGCCTCGAGCTTCCTCTTGAAGGTCCTGGTCTTGAGGCCTCTCAAGACCTCCGCGTTGGCGCGTTCAGCCTGGACATTGCTCCTGGGGTGCGCCACCGAAGCATAGCAGATCTGTGTTCCAAGGTTAGCACAGTATGTTTTGAAACGGTTACTGCTGAACTGCGAGCCGTTGTCGGTGATGATGCGGTTGGGGACCCTGAAACGGCTCACGAGGCCCTTGATAAACTTAATCGCAGAACCAACTAGGATGGTGCGGACGGCTTCCACTTCCGCCCACTTGGTGAACTTGTCGATGGCGACGTAGAGGTAGCGGTAGCCCCCTGGCGCTTGAGGGAATGGGCCCAAGATATCCAGCCCCCAGACTAAGAACGACCATGTGAGAGGTATAGTCTGGAGGCCCTGAGTTGGCTGATGGATCTGCTTGGCATGGAATTGGCAAGCTTCGCAGGACTTCACAAGCTCAGCTGCATCGCTGAGCGCCGTGGGCCAGTAGAATCCACTGCGGAACACCTTGCCGACAAGAGTCCGTGACGATGAGTGGTGTCCGCAGTTCCCGCCGTGTATATCAATCAGCAGCTCCTTCCCTGGTCCCTGGAAATGCAATGCAGGGAAACATCATTTGGTTGCTTCCTGTACAACTCACCATCCTGGATGCAGTATGCCGTGGCTTGCCGGGCCACGCGCTCTGCGTCGTCTTCCTTCTCCGGTAGCGCCCCTTGAAGGAAATATGCCCTAGAGGCAATAATAAAGTTATTATTTATTTCCTTATATCATGATAAATGTTTATTATTCATGCTAGAATTGTATTAACCGGAAACATAATACATGTGTGAATACATAGACAAACTTAGTGTCACTAGTATGCCTCTACTTGACTAGCTCATTAATCAAAGATGGTTATGTTTCCTAACCATGAACAATGTGTTGTTATTTGATTAACAAGGTCACGTCATTAGTTGAATGATCTGATTGACATGACCCATTTCATTAGCTTAGCACCCGATCATTTAGTATGTTGCTATTGCTTTCTTCATGACTTATACATGTTCCTATGACTATGAGATTATGCAACTCCCGTTTACCGGAGGAACACTTTGTGTGTTACCAAACGTCACAACGTAACTGGGTGATTATAAAGGAGCTCTACAGGTGTCTCCAAAGGTAGATGTTGGGTTGGCGTATTTCGAGATTAGGATTTGTCACTCCGATTGTCGGAGAGGTATCTCTGGGCCCTCTTGGTAATGCACATCACATAAGCCTTGCAAGCATTGTGACTAATGAGTTAGTTGCGAGATGATGTATTACGGAACGAGTAAAGAGACTTGCCGGTAACGAGATTGAACTAGGTATTGGATACCGACGATCGAATCTCGGGCAAGTAACATATCGATGACAAAGGGAACAATGTATGTTGTTATGCTGTCTGAACGATAAAGATCTTCGTAGAATATGTAGGAGCCAATATGGGCATCCAGGTCCAGCTATTGGTTATTGACCGGAGATGTGTCTCAGTCATGTCTACATTGTTTGTGAACCGTAGGGTCCGCACGCTTAACGTTACGATGACAGTTATTATGAGTTTATGCATTTTGATGTACTGAAGTTAGTTCGGAGTCCCGGATGTGATCACGGACATGATGAGGAGTCTCGAAATGGTCGAGACATAAAGATTGATATATTGGAAGCCTATATTTGGATATCGGAAGTGTTCCGGGTGAAATTGGCATTTTACCGGAGTACCGGGAGGTTACCGGAACCCCCCGGGAGCCATATGGGCCTTAATGGGCTTTAGTGGAAAGGATAAAGGGCAGCCCAAGGTGGCCGCGCGCCTCCCCCCTCCCCTAGTCCTATTAGGACTAGGAGAGGTGGCCGGCCCCACTCTCTCTCTTTCCCCCTCGGGGAATCCTAGTCCAACTAGGATTGATGGGGGAGTCCTACTCCCGGTAGGAGTAGGACTCCTCCTGCGCCCTCCTCCTGGCCGGCCGCACCCTCCCCCTTGGCTCCTTTATATACGGAGGCAGGGGGCACCTCTAGACACAAGTTGATCATTGAGATCGTTCCTTAGCCATGTGCGGTGCCCCCTGCCACCATATTCCACCTCGATCATATCGTTGTAATGCTTAGGCAAAGCCCTGCGTCGGTAGAACATCAAGATCGTCATCACGCCGTCGTGCTGACGGAACTCCTCCCCGAAGCTTTGCTGGATCGGAGCCCGGGGATCGTCATCGAGCTTTACGTGTGCTAAGAACTCAGAGGTGCCGGAGTAATGGTGCTTGGATCGGTCGGATCGGGAAGAACACGTACGACTACTTCCTCTATGTTGTGTCAATGCTTCCGTTGCGATCTACAAGGGTACGTAGATCAGACTCTCCCCCTCGTTGCTATGCATCACCATGATCTTGCGTGTGCGTAGGAAATTTTTTGAAATTACTACGTTCCCCAACAGTGGTTTCAGAGCCTAGGTTTTATGGTTTGATGTTATTTGCACGAGTAGAACACAAGTCAGTTGTGGGCGATATAAGTCATACTGCCTACCAGCATGTCATACTTTGGTTCGGCGGTATTGTTGGACGAGACGACCCGGACCAACCTTACGCGTACGCTTATGCGAGACCGGTTCCCCCGACGTGCTTTGCACACAGGTGGCTTGCGGGCGACTGTCTCTCCAACTTTAGTTGAACCGAGTGTGGCTACGCCCTGTCCTTGCGAAGGTTAAAACGGAGTCTATTTGACAAACTATCGTTGTGGTTTTGATGCGTAGGTGAGATTGGTTCTTGCTTAAGCCCGTAGCATCCACGTAAAACTTGCAACAACAAAGTAGAGGACGTCTAACTTGTTTTTGCAGGGCATGTTGTGATGTGATATGGTCAAGACATGATGCTAAATTTTATTGTATGAGATGATCATGTTTTGTAACCGATTATCGGCAACTGGCAGGAGCCATATGGTTGTCGCTTTATTGTATGCAATGCAATCGCGATGTATTGCTTTACTTTATCACTAAGCGGTAGCGATAGTCGTGGAAGCATAAGATTGGCGAGACGACAATGATGCTACGATGGAGATCAAGGTGTCGCGCCGGTGACAATGGTGATCATGACGGTGCTTCGGAGATGGAGATCACAAGCACAAGATGATGATGGCCATATCATATCACTTATATTGATTGCATGTGATGTTTATCTTTTATGCATCTTATCTTGCTTTGATTGTCGGTAGCATTATAAGATGATCTCTCACTAAATTATCAAGAAGTGTTCTCCCTGAGTATGCACCATTGCGAAAGTTCTTCGTGCTGAGACACCACGTGATGATCGGGTGTGATAGGCTCTACGTTTAAATACAACGGGTGCAAAACAGTTGCACACGCGGAATACTCAGGTTATACTTGACGAGCCAAGCATATACAGATATGGCCTCGGAACACGGAGACCGAAAGGTCGAGCGTGAATCATATAGTAGATATGATCAACATAATGATGTTCACCGATGAAACTACTCCATCTCACATGATGATCGGACATGGTTTAGTTGATTTGGATCACGTGATCACTTAGAGGATTACAGGGATGTCTATCTAAGTGGGAGTTCTTAAGTAATATGATTAATTGAACTTAAATTTATCATGAACTTAGTACCTGATAGTATCTTGCTTGTTTATGTTGATTGTAGATAGATGGCTCGTGCTGTTGTTCCGGTGAATTTTAATGCGTTCCTTGAGAAAGCAAAGTTGAAATATGATGGTAGCAATTACACGGACTGGGTCCGTAACTTGAGGATTATCCTCATTGCTGCACAGAAGAATTACGTCCTGGAAGCACCGCTGGGTGCCAGGCCTGCTGCTGGAGCAACACAAGATGTTATGAATGTCTGGCAGAGCAAAGCTGATGACTACTCGATAGTTCAGTGTGCCATGCTTTACGGCTTAGAATCGGGACTTCAACGATGTTTTGAACGTCATGGAGCATATGAGATGTTTCAGGAGTTGAAGTTAATATTTCAAGCAAATGCCCGGATTGAGAGATATGAATTCTCCAATAAGTTCTATAGCTGCAAGATGGAAGAGAACAGTTCTGTCAGTGAGCATATACTCAAAATGTCTGGGTATAATAATCACTTGATTCAATTGGGAGTTAATCTTCCAGATGATTGCGTCATTGACAGAATTCTCCAATCACTGCCACCAAGCTACAAGAGCTTCGTGATGAACTACAATATGCAAGGGATGAACAAGACTATTCCCGAGCTCTTCGCAATGCTGAAAGCTGCGGAGGTAGAAATCAAAAAGGAGCATCAAGTGTTGATGGTTAACAAAACCACTAGTTTCAAGAAAAAGGGCAAAGGGAAGAAGAAGGGGAACTTCAAGAAGAACGACAAGCAAGTTGCTTCTCAAGAGAAGAAACCCAAGTCTGGACCTAAGCCTAAAACTGAGTGCTTCTACTGCAAGCAGGCTGGTCACTGGAAGCGGAACTGCCCCAAGTATTTGGCGGATAAGAAGGATGGCAAGGTGAACAAAGGTATATGTGATATACATGTTATTGATGTGTAACTTACTAATGCTCGCAGTAGCACCTGGGTATTTGATACTGGTTCTGTTGCTAATATTTGCAACTCGAAACAGGGACTACGGATTAAGCGGAGATTGGCTAAGGACGAGGTGACGATGCGCGTGGGAAACGGTTCCAAAGTCGATGTGATCGCGGTCGGCACGCTACCTCTACATCTACCTTCGGGATTAATATTAGACCTAAATAATTGTTATTTGGTGCCAGTGTTGAGCATGAACATTATATCTGGATCTTGTTTAATGCGAGACGGTTATTCATTTAAATCAGAGAATAATGGTTGTTCTATTTATATGAGTAATATCTTTTATGGTCATGCACCCTTGAAGAGTGGTCTATTCTTGTTGAATCTCGATAGTAGTGATACACATATTCATAATGTAGAAGCCAAAAGATGCAGAGTTGACAATGATAGTGCAACTTATTTGTGGCACTGCCGTTTAGGTCATATCGGTGTAAAGCGCATGAAGAAACTCCATACTGATGGACTTTTGGAACCACTTGATTATGAATCACTTGGTACTTGAGAACCGTGCCTCATGGGCAAGATGACTAAAACACCGTTCTCCGGTACTATGGAGAGAGCAACAGATTTGTTGGAAATCATACATACAGATGTATGTGGTCCGATGAATATTGAGGCTCGTGGCGGATATCGTTATTTTCTCACCTTCACAGATGATTTAAGCAGATATGGGTATATCTACTTAATGAAACATAAGTCTGAAACATTTGAAAAGTTCAAAGAATTTCAGAGTGAAGTGGAAAATCATCGTAACAAGAAAATAAAGTTTCTACGATCTGATCGTGGAGGAGAATATTTGAGTTACGAGTTTGGTGTACATTTGAAAAATTGTGGAATAGTTTCGCAACTCACGCCACCCGGAACACCACAGCGTAATGGTGTGTCCGAACATCGTAATCGTACTTTACTAGATATGGTGCGATCTATGATGTCTCTTACTGATTTACCGCTATCGTTTTGGGGATACGCTCTAGAGACGGCCGCATTCACGTTAAATAGGGCACCATCAAAATCCGTTGAGACGACGCCTTATGAACTATGGTTTGGCAAGAAACCAAAGTTGTCGTTTCTGAAAGTTTGGGGCTGCGATGCTTATGTGAAAAAGCTTCAAACTGATAAGCTCGAACCCAAATCGGAGAAATGTGTCTTCATAGGATATCCAAAGGAAACTATTGGATACACCTTCTATCACAGATCCGAAGGCAAGACTTTTGTTGCTAAATTCAGAAACTTTCTTGAGAAGGAGTTTCTCTCGAAAGAAGTGAGTGGGAGGAAAGTAGAACTTGACGAGGTAACTGTACCTGCTCCCTTGTTGGAAAGTAGTACATCACAGAAAACTGTTTCTGCGACACCTACACCAATAAGTGAGGAAGTTAATGATAATGATCATGAAACATCAGAACAAGATACTACTGAACCTCGTAGATCAACCAGAGTAAGATCCGCACCAGAGTGGTACGGTAATCCAGTTCTGGAAGTCATGCTACTACATCATGATGAACCTACGAACTATGAAGAAGCGATGGTGAGCCCAGATTCCGCAAAGTGGCTTGAAGCCATGAAATCTGAGATGGGATCCATGTATGAGAACAAAGTATGGACTTTGGTTGACTTGCCCGATGATCGGCAAGCAATTGAGAATAAATGGATCTTCAAGAAAAAGACTGACGCTGATGGTAATGTTACTGTCTATAAAGCTCGACTTGTCGCAAAAGGTTTTCGACAAGTTCAAGGGGTTGACTACGATGAGACCTTCTCACCCGTAGCAATGCTTAAGTCTGTCCGAATCATGTTAGCAATTGCCGCATTTTATGATTATGAAATTTGGAAGATGGATGTCAAAACTGCATTCCTGAATGGGTTTCTGGAAGAAGAGTTGTATATGATGCAACCGGAAGGTTTTGTCGATCCAAAGGGAGCTAACAAAGTGTGCAAGCTCCAGTGATCCATTTATGGACTGGTGCAAGCCTCTCGGAGTTGGAATAAATGTTTTGATAGTGTGATCAAAGCATTTGGTTTTATACAGACTTTTGGTGAAGCCTGTATTTACAAGAAAGTGAGTGGCAGCTTTGTAGCATTTCTGATATTATATGTGGATGACATATTGCTGATTGGAAATGATATAGAATTTCTGGATAGCATAAAGGGATACTTGAATAAGAGTTTTTCAATGGAAGACCATGGTGAAGCTGCTTACATATTGGGCATTAAGATCTATAGAGATAGATCGAGACGCTTAATTGGACTTTCACAAAGCACATACCTTGACAAAATTTTGAAGAAGTTCAAAATGGATCAAGCAAAGAAAGGATTCTTGCCTGTGTTACAAGGTGTGAAGTTGAGTCAGACTCAATGCCCGACCACTGCAGAGGATAGAGAGAAAATGAAAGATGTTCCCTATGCTTCAGCCATAGGCTCTATCATGTATGCAATGCTGTGTACCAGACCTAATGTGTGCCTTGCTATAAGTTTAGCAGGGAGGTACCAAAGTAATCCAGGAGTGGATCACTGGACAGCGGTCAAGAACATCCTGAAATCTGAAAAGGACTAAGGATATGTTTCTCGTATATGGAGGTGACAAACAGCTCACCGTAAAAGGTTACGTTGATGCAAGCTTTGACACTCATCCGGATGATTCTAAATCGCAAACCGGATACGTGTTTACATTAAACGGTGGAGCTGCCAGTTGGTGCAGTTCTAAACAAAGCGTCGTAGCAGGATCTACATGTGAAGCGGAGTACATAGCTGCTTCGGAAGCAGCGAACGAAGGAGTCTGGATGAAGGAGTTCATATCCGATCTAGGTGTCATACCTAGTGCATCGGGTCCAATGAAAATCTTTTGTGACAATACTGGTGCAATTGCCTTGGCAAAGGAATCCAGATTTCACAAGAGGACCAAGCACATCAAGAGACGCTTCAATTCCATCCGGGATCTAGTCCAGGTGGGAGACATAGAGATTTGCAAGATACATACGGATCTGAATGTTGCAGACCCGTTGACTAAGCCTCTTCCACGAGCAAAACATGATCAGCACCAAGGCTCCATGGGTGTTAGAATCATTACTGTGTAATCTAGATTATTGACTCTAGTGCAAGTGGGAGACTGAAGGAAATATGCCCTAGAGGCAATAATAAAGTTATTATTTATTTCCTTATATCATGATAAATGTTTATTATTCATGCTAGAATTGTATTAACCGGAAACATAATACATGTGTGAATACATAGACAAACTTAGTGTCACTAGTATGCCTCTACTTGACTAGCTCATTAATCAAACATGGTTATGTTTCCTAACCATGAACAATGTGTTGTTATTTGATTAACGAGGTCACATCATTAGTTGAATGATCTGATTGACATGACCCATTTCATTAGCTTAGCACCCAATCGTTTAGTATGTTGCTATTGCTTTCTTCATGACTTATACATGTTCCTATGACTATGAGATTATGCAACTCCCGTTTACCGGAGGAACACTTTGTGTGTTACCAAACGTCACAACGTAACTGGGTGATTATAAAGGAGCTCTACAGGTGTCTCCAAAGGTAGATGTTGGGTTGGCGTATTTCGAGATTAGGATTTGTCACTCCAATTGTCGAAGAGGTATCTCTGGGCCCTCTCGGTAATGCACATCACATAAGCCTTGCAAGCATTGTGACTAATGAGTTAGTTGCGATATGATGTATTACGAAACGAGTAAAGAGACTTGCCGGTAACGAGATTAAACTAGGTATTGGATACCGATGATCGAATCTCGGGCAAGTAACATACCGATGACAAAGGGAACAACATATGTTTTTATGCAGTCTGACCGATAAAGATCTTTGTAGAATATGTAGGAGCCAATATGGGCATCCAGGTCCTGCTATTGGTTATTGACCGGAGATGTGTCTCAGTCATGTCTACATTGTTCTCGAACCGTAGGGTCTGCACGCTTAACGTTACGATGACAGTTATTATGAGTTTATGCATTTTGATGTACCGAAGTTAGTTCGGAGTCCCGAATGTGATCACGGACATGACGAGGAGTCTCGAAATGGTTGAGACATAAAGATTGATATATTGGAAGCCTATATTTGGATATCGGAAGTGTTCCGGGTGAAATCGGGATTTTACTGGAGTACCGGGAGGTTACCGGAACCCCCCGGGAGCCATATGGGCCTTAATGGGCTTTAGTGGAAAGGAGAAAGGGGCAGCCCAAGGTGGCCGCGCGCCTCCCCCCTCCCCTAGTCCTATTAGGACTAGGAGAGGTGGCCGGCCCCACTCTCTCTCTTTCCCCCTCGGGGAATCCTAGTCCAACTAGGATTGGGGGGGGAGTCCTACTCCCGGTAGGAGTAGGACTCCTCCTGCGCCCTCCTCCTGGCCGGCCGCACCCTCCCCCTTGGCTCCTTTATATACGGAGGCAGGGGCACCTCTAGACATACAAGTTGATCATTGAGATAGTTCCTTAGCCGTGTGCGGTGCCCCCTGCCACCATATTCCACCTCGATCATATCGTTGTAGTGCTTAGGCGAAGCCCTGCGTCGGTAGAACATCAAGATCGTCATCACGCCGTCGTGCTGACGGAACTCCTCCCCGAAGCTTTGCTGGATCAGAGCCCGGGGATCGTCATCGAGCTGTACATGTGCTAAGAACTCGGAGATGCCGGAGTAACGGTGCTTGGATCGGTCGGATCGGGAAGAAGACGTACGACTACTTCCTCTACGTTGTGTCAACGCTTCCGTTGCGATCTACAAGGGTACGTAGATCAGACTCTCCCCCTCGTTGCTATGCATCACCATGATCTTGCGTGTGCGTAGGAATTTTTTTGAAATTACTACATTCCCCAACACCCCTTGCCTCAGATATTCCTTGAATTCCTTGGTCCAACATCCCTCTTGGGGCTCGAGCGCCAGGAGCAAGCGAGCTCCTGAGGTTGGGCCGCAAGCTGGGGCTCTCATGGCAGGCAGTTGTGGGAGCTCCTCCCGAGGCCGTGTCGTGCTTGAAAGTGGTGGCGCTGCTGACGGCTTGAAGAGTCGTTCCTCGAAGACGCCAGGCTCTTGGGGCTGCCGCTTGGACACCCACCTGGCGATGTCGTCGGCTTCCTTGTTGGTGCCACGGGGCACATGCTGCATCTCCAGGCCTAGGAACTACTTTTCTATCTTACGTACCTCTGCGAGGTACGCCTCCATGTGCTCGTCCTTTGGCTCATACACTTTGTTGGAGAAGTTGACTAGGAGCTGTGAGTCGCCCCTAACGGTGAGGCGCTTTACCCCTAGAGCTGTCGCGGCCTTCAAGCCAGCTATGAGGCCCTCGTACTCCATGATGTTGTTGGAGACCTTCTCGCCATGCTGAAAACAGAGCTGCACTGCGTAGTAGAGCTTGTCCTGCATGGGCGAGATGAGTACTGCTCCAGCCCCCACGCCCTGGTGCGCGAAGGCACCATCAAAATTCATGATCCATCCGTCAGGCGCCTCGCTTCCTGGCGAGGTGGACCGGTCCTCACCCACTTCAAGTGTCGGGGCATCCGTCCATTCCGCCACAAAATCAGCGAGTGCGGCTCCCTTGATGACCTTGGTAGTGCTGAACTCCAACCGGATCGCCTGCAGCTCGATGTTCCACTCAGCAACCCTTCCAGTGGAGTTGGGGCTTCTGAGCACCCTCTCCAATGGGTAGGCCAAGATGACCTTGATAGGGTGGCCCTGGAAGTAGTGCCGCAACTTGCATGATGCCACCAGGAGCGCGAGCAGGAGCTTCTGAGGCATGGGATATCGTGTCCTCGCGTCCCTCAACACCGTGCTGACGAAATACACCGGGTGCTCGACGAGGACCGGCGTGTTGGCGAGGCCCGCGTCTTGTGAAAGTTTGGGTGCCTCCTGAGGTGGCGGGCCCCCTGGCGCCTGATCACTTGCGGGAGTCTCTACGGCGTTGCCCTGCCGAGCTTGGTCTTCTGTTGCTGCCGCTGTGGCTCATCTTGGCCGGCGGCATAGCTTGACGCGGCGCGCTCTTGGCCTGGTGCTCCTCCCGAAACGCCACTAGTGCAGCGTTGGCAGAGTATGGGGTGGCGGCAAGATAAAGTACTAGAGGCTGATACGTCTCCAGCGTATCTATAATTTTTTATTGTTCCATGCTATATTATATTCTGTTTTGGACATTATTGGGCTTTATTATTCACTTTTATATTTTTGTTGGGACTAACCTATTAACCGGAGGCCCAGCCCAAAATTTCTGTTTTTTGCCTATTTTAGGGTTTCATAGAAAAAGAATATCAAACGGAGTCCAAACGGAATGAAACCTTCGGGAACATGATTTTTGGAACGAACATGATCCAGAGGACTTGGACCCTACGTCAAGCAACCAACAAGGTAGGGGGCGCCCCTGCCCCCCCCCCCCCGGGCGCGCCCTCCACCCTCGTGGGGCCCATGTTGCTCCACCGACGTACTCCTTCCTCCTATATATACCTACGTACCCCCAAACTACCAGATACGAAGCCAAAACCCTAATTCCACCGACGTAACTTTCTGTATCCACGAGATCCCATCTTGGGGCCTTTTTCGGAGCTCCGCCGGAGGGGGCATCGATCATGGAGGGCTTCTACATCAACACCATAGCCCATCCGATGAAGTGTGAGTAGTTTACTTCAGACCTACGGGTCCATAGTTTTTAGCTTGATGGCTTCTTCTCTCTTTTTGGATCTCAATACAAAGTTCTCCCCCTCTCTTGTGAATATCTATTTGATGTAATCTTCTTTTGCGGTGTGTTTGTTGAGACCGATGAATTGTGGGTTTATGATCAAGTTTATCTATGAACAATATTTGGATCTTCTCTGAATTCTTTTATGTATGATTGGTTATCTTTGCAAGTCTCTTCGAATTATCAGTTTGGTTTGGCCTACTAGATTGATCTTTCTTGCAATGCGAGAAGTGCTTAGCTTTGGGTTCAATCTTGCGGTGTCCTTTCCCAGTGACAGTAGGGGTAGCAAGGCACGTATTGTATTGTTGCCATCGAGGATAACAAGACGGGGTTTATATCATATTGCATGAGTTTATCCCTCTACATCATGTCATCTTGCTTAAAGCGTTACTCTGTTCTCTTGAACTTAATACTCTAGATGCATGCTGGATAGCGGTCGATGTGTGGAGTAATAGTAGTAGATGCGGGCAGAGTCGGTCTACTTGTCTCGGACGTGATGCCTATATACATGATCATACCTAGATATTCTCATAACTATGCTCAATTCTGTCAATTGCTCAACAGTAATTTGTTCACCCACCGTAATACTTATGCTCTCGAGAGAAGCCTCTAGTGAAACCTATGGCCCCCGGGTCTATCTTCCATCATATTAATCTTCCAATACTTAGTTATTTCCTTTGCCATTTATTTTACTTGCATCTTTATTTCTCTTTATCATAAAAATACCAAAAATATTATCTTATCATATCTATCAGATCTCACTTTCGTAAGTGACCGTGAAGGGATTGACAACCCCTTTATCGCATTGGTTGCGAGGAGTTTATTTGTTTGTGTAGGTGCGAGGGACTTGTGCGCGGCCTCCTACTGGATTGATACCTTGGTTCTCAAAAACTGAGGGAAATACTTGCGCTACTTTGCTACATCACACTTTCCTCTTCAAGGGAAAACCAATGCAGTGCTCAAGAGGTAGCAAGAAGTATTTCTGGCGCCGTTGCCGGGGAGGTTCGTGCAAGACAAGTCAAGATCTGACTCCCGACAACGAGCCATTTCTGGCGTCGTTGCCGGGGAGTCTACGCAAAAGTCAACATACCAAGTACCTATCACAAACCCTTATCTCCTGCATTACATTATTTGCCATTTGCCTCTCGTTTTCCTCTCCCCCACTTCACCCTTGCCATTTTATTCGCCCCCTCTCTCTCCATCCTCCCTCTCTTTCTCTATTTGCCTCTTTTTGCCCGTTTCTTATTTGCTTGTGTGTCGGATTGCTTGCTTGTCATGATGGCTCAAGATAATACCAAATTGTGTGACTTTACCAATACCAACAACAATGATTTTATTAGCACTCCGATTGCTCCTCTTACCGATGCCGAATCTTGTGAAATTAATGCTGCTTTGTTGAATCTTGTCATGAAAGATCTGTTCTCCGACCTTCCTAGTGAAGATGCCACTACCCATCTAAACAACTTTGTTGATTTGTGTGATATGCAAAAGAAGAAAGATGTGGATAATGATATTGTTAAGTTGAAGCTATTTCCTTTTTCGCTTAGAGATCGTGCTAAAGCTTGGTTTTCGTCTTTGCCTAAAAATAGTATTGATTCGTGGAATAAGTGCAAAGATGCTTTTATCTCTAAGTATTTTCCTCCCTCTAAGATCATCTCTCTTATAAACGATATCATGAATTTTAAGCAACTTGATCATGAACATGTTGCACAAGCTTGGGAGAGGATGAAACTAATGATACGTAATTGCCCTACACATGGTTTAAATTTGTGGATGATTATACAAAAAATTTATGCTGGATTGAATTTTGCTTCTAGAAATCTTTTAGATTTGGCCGCGGGAGGCACTTTTATGGAAATCACTTTAGGAGAAACTACTAAACGCCTAGATAATATTATGGTTAATTGTTCTCAATGGTACACTGAAAGATCTACTAATAAGAAAGTGCATGCGATAGAAGAAATTAATGTTTTGAGTGGAAAGATGGATGAACTTATGAAATTATTTGCTAATAAAAGTGTTCCTTATGATCCTAATGATATGCCTTTGTCTACTTTGATTGAGAATAATAATGAATCTTTGTATGTGAATTTTGTTGGTAGAAATAATTTTGGTAACAACGCGTATAGAGGAACCTTTAATCCTAGGCTGTATCCTAGTAATTCCTCTAATAATTATGGTAATTCCTACAAAAATTCTAATGGTAATTTTAATAAGATACCCTCTGATTTTGAATCTAGTATTAAAGAATTTATTACCTCGCAAAAGAATTTCAATGCTTTGATTGAAGAAAAATTGCTTAAGATTGATGAGTTGGCTAGGAACGTTGATAGAATTTCTCTTGATGTTGATTCTTTGAAACTTAGATCTATTCCTCCTAAGCATGATATCAATGAGTCTCTCAAAGCCATGAGAATTTCCATTTATGAGTGCAAAGAAAGAACCGCTAGGATGCGTGCTAAGAAAGATTGCTTTATAAAAGCGTGTTCTTCTAGTTTCCATGATAATAAAGATGAAGATCTAAAAGTTATTGATGTGTCCCCTATTAAATCTTTGTTTTGCAATATGAATCTTGATAATTATGGGACTGAATATGATCCACCTTTACCTAGAAGGCGTACCAAAAATTCAGAGTATTTAGATCTTGATGCTAAAATTGTTAAAAGTAGGATTGAAGAAGTCAAAACTTTGAATACTAATGAACCCACTATTTTGGATTTCAAGGAATTTAATTATGATAATTGCTCTTTGATAGATTGTATTTCCTTGTTGCAATCCGTGCTAAATTCTCCTCATGCTTATAGTCAAAATATAGCCTTTACCAAACATATCGTTGATGCTTTCATGCAATCTTATGAAGAAAAACTTGAGTTGGAAGTTTCTATCCCTAGAAAACTTTATGATGAGTGAGAACCTACTATTATAATTAAAACTAAAGATCATGAATTCTATGCTTTGTGTGATTTGGGTGCTAGTGTTTCCACGATCCTAAAGACTTTGTGTGATTTGCTAGGTTTCTGTGATTTTGATGATTGCTCTTTAAACTTGCACTTTGCGGATTCCACTATTAAGAAACCTATGGGAAGAGTTAATGATGTTCTTATTGTTGCAAATAGGAATTATGTGCCCATAGATTTTATTGTTCTTGACATAGATTGCAATCCTTCATGTCCTATTATTCTTGGTGGACCTTTCCTTAGAACGATTGGTGCAATTATTGATATGAAGGAAGGGAATATTAGATTCCAATTTCCGCTATGGAAAGGCATGGAACACTTCCCTAGCAATAAAATTAAATTACCTTATGAATCTATTATGAGAGCCACTTATGGATTGCCTTCCAAAGATGGCAACACCTAGATCTATCTTCGCTTTTATACCTAGATAGGGGCGTTAAACGATAGCGCTTGTTGGGAGGCAACCCAATTTTATTTTTATTCCTTGCTTTTTGCTCCTGTTTAGTAATAAATAATTTATCTATCCTCTGTTTTGGTTGTGTTTTTGTGTTTAATTAGTGTTTGTGCCAAGTAGAACCGTTGGGAAGACTTGGGGAAAGTCTTTTTAATCTTGCTTAAAAAAATAGAAACTTTAGCGATCACGAGAACTGCTGCCATTTTTATTTGGATAGTGGTATTTAGTTAATTATTTTTGCAGATGATTAATAGATAAATTCTTCACGTCCAGCAATTTATTTTAGAATTTTTGGGGTTCCAGATCTTGCGTTAGCTGCATATTACTACAGACTGTTCTGGTTTTGACACACTCTATTTTCCGTGTGTTGTTTGCTTATTTTGATGAATCTATGGCTAGTAAAATAGTTTATAAACCATATAGAAGTTGGAATAAAGTAGGTTTAAAACCAATATAAATAAAGAATGATTTCATTATAGTACCTTGAAGTGGTGTTTTGTTTTCTTTCGCTAACGGAGCTCACGAGATTTTCTACTTTAAGTTTTGTGTTGTGAGGTTTTCAAGTTTTGGGTAAAGATTTGATGGATTATGGAACAAGGAGTGGCAAGAGCCTAAGCATGGGATGCCCATGGAACCCACAAGATAATCTAAGGACACCTAAAAGCCAAAGCTTGGGGATCCCCCGAAAGGCATCCCCTCTTTCGTCTACTTCTATCGGTAACTTTACTTGGAGCTATATTTTTATTTACCACATGATATGTGTTTTGCTTGGAGCGTCTTGTATTATTTCAGTCTTTATTTGTTAGTTTTACACAATCATCCTTGCTGCACACACCTTTTAAGAGAGACACACATGATTCGTAAATTGTTAGAATACTCTATGTGCTTCACGTATATCTTTTGAGTTATATAGTTTTTGCTCTAGTGCTTCACTTATATCTTTTAGAGCACGATGGTGGAATTGTTTTATAGAAACCTTTGTTCTCTCATGCTTCACTTAGATTATTTTGAGAGTCCTACAAAACAGCATGGTAATTTGCTTTAATTATGTTAGGCATTCAAGATTAATAATAAAAAAATTCTTATGAGTGTGTTGAATACTATGAGAAGTTTGATACTTGATAATTGTTTTGAGACATGGAGATGGTGATATTAGAGCCATGCTAGTTGAGTAGTTGTGATTTTGAGGAATACTTTTGTTAAAGTTTGTGATTCCCGTAGCATGCACGTATGGTTAACCATTATGTGATGAAGTCGGATCATGATTTATTTATTGATTGTCTTCCTTATGAGTGGCGGTCGAGGACGAGCGATGGTATTTTCCTACCAATCTATCCCCCTAGGAGCATGCGCGTAATACTTTGCTTTGATAACTTGTAGATTTTTGCAATAAGTATATGAGTTCTGTATGACTAATGTTGAGTCCATGGATCATACGCACTCTCACCCTTCCATCATTACTAGCCTCTCTAATACCGCGCACCTTTCGCCGGTATCGTACACCCACCATATACCTTCCTCAAAACAGCCACCATACCTACCTATCATGGCATTTCCATAGCCATTCCAAGATATATTGCCATGCATCCACCGTTCCGTTTATTATGACACGCTCCATCATTGTCATATTGCTTCGCATGATCATGTAGTTGACATTGTATTTGTGGCAAAGCCACCATTCGTAATTCTTTCATACATGTCACTCTTGATTCATTGCATATACCGGTACACCGCCGGAGGCATTCACATACAGTCTTATTTTGTTCTAAGTATTGAGTTGTAAGAAAATAAAAAGTGTGATGATCATCATTTTTAGAGAATTGTCCCAAGTGAGGAAAGGACGATGGAGACTATGATTCCCCCACAAGTCAGGATGAGACTCCGGACTAAAAAAGAGAGGCCATAAAAAAAGAGAAAAGGCCAAATAAAAAATGAGAGAAAAATAGAGAAGGGACAATGTTACTATCCTTTTACCACACTTGTGCTTCAAAGTAGCACCATGATCTTCATGATAGAGAGTCTCCTATGTTATCACTTTCATATACTAGTGGGAATTTTTCATTATAGAACTTGGCTTGTATATTCCAATGATGGGCTTCCTCAAAATGCCCTAGGTCTTTGTGATCAAGCGAGTTGGATGCACACCCACTTAGTTCTTTTTGTTGAGCTTTCATATACTTATAGCTCTAGTGCATCCGTTGCATGGCAATCCCTACTCACTCACATTGATATCTATTAATGGGCATCTCCATAGCCCGTTGATACGCCTAGTTGATGTGAGACTATCTTCTCCCTTTTTGTCTCCTCCACAACCACCTTTCTATTCCACCTATAGTGCTATGTCCATGGCTCACACTCATGTATTGCGTGAAGATTGAAAAAGTTTGAGAACACCAAAAGTATGAAACAATTGCTTGGCTTGTCATCGGGGTTGTGCATGATTTAAATACTTTGTGTGGTGAAAATGGAGCATAGCCAGACTATATGATTTTGTAGGGATAACTTTCTTTGGCCATGTTATTTTGAAGAGACATAATTGCTTAGTTAGTATGCTTGAAGTATTATTTTTTCTATGTCAATATTAAACTTTTGTCTTGAATCTTTCGGATCTGAATATTCATACCACAATTAAGAAGAATTACATTGAAATTATGCCAAGTAGCATTCCACATCAAAAATTCTATTTTTATCATTTACCTACTCGAGGACGAGCAGAGGCTCGAGAGGCCATGGCGCCACCATCACTGGAGGGCTAGTCAGGTATCTCTTGAGGTCTTGGAAGGCTCGGTCGGCCTCTGGAGTCCACTCGAACGGACCCCTCTTCTTCATCAGCTTGAAGAAGGGTAAGGTGCGCTCTCCCAACTTGGAGAGGAAGCGCCCCAACGTAGTCACCCGACCAGCCAGCTTCTGCATTTCCTTGAGGGTCTGCGGTGGGCTCATGCCCTCAATGGCCTTGATCTTCTCTGGGTTCGCCTCGATCCCTCTGTGTGACAATAGGAATCCCAGCAGCTTGCCGGAAGGGACACCAAACACACACTTTTCCGGGTTAAGCCGCAAGTTCACGTGGCGCAGGATTTCGAAGGTCTTCTCCAGGTCTTGGATCAAGGTTCTCGCCTCCCGAGACTTCACCACAATGTCATCGACGTAGGCCTCCGTGTTCCTCCTGAGCTGCTGCCCCAAAGCGATTTGCATCAGCCGCCAAAAGGTCCCACCCGCGTTGCGCAGTCCGAAGGGCATACAGGTGTAGCAGTACACCCCACACAGGGTCAGGAAGGCTATCTTCTCTACATCTTCCACCGCCATCTTGATTTGGTGATACCCTGAGAATGCATCCAGGAAGCACAATAGGTCGCACTCGGCGGTGGAGTCGATGATCTGGTCTATGAGCGGGAGAGGGAACGGATCTTGAGGGCATGCCTTGTTGAGGTTGGTGAAGTCGACGCACATCCGCTCCTAACCCGCCTTTCTTCGGCATCACGACGGGGTTCGCCAGCCATTCGGGATACCTAACCTCACGAATGGCACTTGCCGCCACCAACTTGCGGGGTCTCTTGGACGATGAAGACATGCTTCTCCGTGGACTGCCGCCTTGCTCGCTGCTTCACAGGGCGCACCTTGGGGCATACCCTTAAGTGGTGCTGAATCACCTCTCTCGGAACCCCACTAGCTGATTGGGCTCCCATGTAAATATATCCTTGTTCACGCACAAGAACTTCACCAATGCTTCCTCTTGGCTGGGGTCGAGGCCGACACCTATGGTGAAGGTGGCTCCCGAGGAGCCGTCCTCGTCGACCGGCACCTGCTTGGTTTCTGCCTTGTCTTGGGTGAACAACTGCTTCTTCTTGGTTGGCGCGGCCTCCTTGGCCTCGGGGGCACCGGCGCCGACGGGCTGCGCCGCCGCAGCAGTCCTGAAGGCAAGTTTGAGCGCCATCACGGCCTCCTTGGTGTCCCCCTTGATGGTGAGAATACCTTTGCTTCTAGGCATCTTCATGAGGTTGTAGGTTGGATGAGTCGCCGCCATGAACTGGGCCAGAGCTGGGTAACCGAGGATGGCGTTGTACAGGAGGCCGATGCCGGCAATGTCAAAGTCGACCAGCTCGGTGCGGTAGTTGTCGCGCGTGCCGAAGGTAACGGGAAGGCGGATCGGCCCCAGGGAGCGAGCGGCGCCGCCTCCAACTCCCGAGCAAGGCTTGCTGAGGCTGAGCCGCTCGAGAGACACATGAAGAAGGATGAAGGCTTCCACGGAGAGCAAGTTGAGGCCAGCGTCGTCGTCGATGAGGGTCTTAGTGACGGCCACGTTGCAGATGGTGGGCGTGCAGAGCATCGGGAGCATGCCCGAGCCGGTGGTGGTGACGGGGTGGTCTTCTGAGCTGAAGGCGAGGTCGGCCTCAGGCACAGCCCAGCCCGGCGCAGCCCCCGAGCGCTTGGAAGCAGCACCAATCTGGCGGAGGAATGGCTTGATGTGGCGGTCTAAAGGTGGCGCCTGTGAGCCGCCTAGCAGGGCCGCGACCGCGTGGTGCGCCGGTGCCGCGTAGCACGCAGTGAAGAGGTCGCGCAGCTCCTCCCAAGACGCCACCATGGATCCAAGAAGGTTGAGAAGCCAGGCACGCGGCTCACCGGCGAGGGCCATGGGAAGCCAGTTGGCCATGACCTTGTCATCACCCTCGGCCTCAAGGATGACCTCCTCGTACGCCAGCAGGAAAGCTGACGGGTCCGCCGCACCGTCGTAGCGCGGCGGCATCCCGGCTTGAACTTGGGTAGCCACCACACCCACCGTAGGGCGGGGGGCAGGGTTCAGAGCCCCCTGGCCCCGCCATCGACGCTGGCCGTCGGATTCGGTGGTAGGGCGCCTGCCATGTGGGCGAAGCACGGTGGCGACGGAGCGCAGATCGTCAGAAGAGAAGCTATGGCGCACCCCTACCTGGCGCGCCAAATGTCGGATCTCGGGTTCCGGCAAAACCCTCAAGGTTCGAACACTGGGGTGCGCGCGAAGGTTTTCTCCTTATCGATCCATGCCCTAGCTCTCTAAGATCTCGTGGACGAACTCGACGCACTTGCAACACAAAGACACAAGATTTATACTGGTTCGGGCCACCGTTGTGGTGTAATACCCTACTCCAGTGTGGTGGTGGATTGCCTCATGGGTTGATGATGAACAGTACAAGGGGAAGAACAACCTCCTGAGGTTGAGGTCTTCTTGTGCTTGGCGAACTTGTGTGGGTGAGGATTCGATGTGGTGTCTCTAATCTGTGGTCAGGTCGATCCCCTAATGAGCTGATTCGTCTCCTCCCCAGCTATGGTGGTGGCTAGCTCTATTTATAGTGGCCCTGGTCCTCTCCCAAATATTGAGCGGGAAGGGAGCCAACAACGCCCAATTTGAAAGGGCACAGCTAGTACAGCTTATCCTGACAAAAGTGGTCTTCGCCTGCAAAAGGCTCTGGTGGTGACGCAGTCTTGGGCTCCACGGTGACCTCCGTCTTGCCGTCCTTCTCGTCTTGGTCTCGTTGCACCAATATGGAAACCTTTGCTTGATGCCTTGGTACTCCGCGTCTGCGCTTGCCCCTTTAGCACCAAAGGGGAAACAAGAACACTGCACGCTGGCGCCCGCCTGGCGCCCGCCTGGTCTCGATCGTCATGGCTCACGTCACGAGGACCTCACGAGGTTTGCCTAGCCTTGATCTCTCCGCCCCTCACGAGCCTGCCTGGCGAGGCCACTCCTAAGGAGGTCCTGCGTCGTCTGCCTCGCGAGGGTCTTGAGTACCTTGTTGATGAAGATGGGTCGTACAGACCTGCTAGCCCAGCCATGTCGTGGGCCGCAGGCAGGAAAGTCTGGGGACCCCCGTTCCCAGAATGCCGACACTGTGCTTACGCTTTCTGTACTCTGTGTTTGTTTCCTATTCATCATGATGTCCATGCTTATGTTATGTCATGTCTGCATCTGAGTACTTATTCCGCTGCAATTAGTTCTTCCAAATGTAGATGCTATGTCGCCTGGTTTTGTGCGCATGCGCTAGTAGACGACTAAAGGCAACTCTAACGTAGATCAAATGGCCTACACATTTTTTGCCAACCAATGGCGGTTACTAAAATTATCCAAACTTATTCAAATGTCCAAAATCCAACAAACCAAAAACAAATTAGGGAAGTTTTGGGGTAATTTCAGACGTTCGCCACGATCTGACAATGCGAACTCACCTTAAACCCTCGTCGAGGCGTTTGCTACAAAACTCTCCGCCCGCATTCATGCCGCTCGGGGAAGACGTGGCCTAACGGGTGTCTACAAGCGTTCATGTTGATCATACCAGAGATGACCCGATGGATGACCGTCGCGACAGTTACACTGACACAACAACCGAGAAACCTAGTTTGGTTGTTGCCGACACTAAAGTGGCGTCGGACAGTGTGCCATGGCTATTTAAGTCAGTCACTCGTCGACACAAGCCCTACCACAACACCGCCGCTTCTCCTCTACTCCCCTCTTTCAAACATGCATGCCTCTAGCACCGGCCATGACGATGGGCAAACCCGACGCCTCGATGTGGTTCACCATGAGCCCCTTCGGATCCACTGGGAGCTCTAAATCCTGGAGTCGACGGCTCCGTCCAACGTAAAGCCAAAAAGAAGAAAAGACGAGGAGTCGAAGCCACCCCTCCTCGCCGAGGCCATCGTAGACAATGAGTTTGCGCGGTAGATCGAGATGGTTCTTGCGCGGTCGATCATCGACAATGGTCCAGTAACGTCATCACATGCGCCCCACCATGACATCAAAATAGGACGGCACGTGAATAAGGAGCCTCCCTCCATGCCGCACACCCATTTCTGCCATGACAAGGAGGTGGCATCTGATACATCTCCAACGTATCTATAATTTTTGATTGTTCCATGTTGTTATATTGTCATTCTTGGATGTTTTACAATCATTTTATAGCAACTTTATATCATTTTTTGGGACTAACCTATTGACATAGTGCCCAGTGCCAGTTGATGTTTTTTGCTTGTTTTTTACTTCACAGAAAATCAATACCAAACGGAGTTCAAATGTAGCAAACCTTTTTGGAGATTTTTTTCTGGACCAGAAGACACCTGTTGGGCCAAAGAAGTACCAGAGAGGGGCTCCGAGGGGAGCACAACCCACCAGGGCACGCCTAGGTGGGTTGTGCCCACCTCGGTGGCCTCCCGCGCCGCCTCTTTGCTCTATAAATACCCCAATATTCCAGAAACCCTAGGGGAGTCGACGAAAATCAATTCCAGCCACCGCAAGTTCCAGAAACCACAGATCCAATCTAGATACCATCACGGAGGGGTTCATCATCCTCATTGGTGCCTCTCCGATGATGCGTGAGTAGTTCATTGTAGACCTACGGGTCAGTAACTAGTAGCTAGATGGCTTCATCTCTCTCTCTTTTGATTCTCAATACAATGGTCTCTTGGAGATCTATTTGATGTAACTCTTTTTACGGTGTGTTTGTTGGGATCCGATGAACTTTGAGTTTATGATCAGATCTATGTTTTTATCCATGAAATTTATTTGAGTCTTTTGATCTCTTATATGCATGATTACTTATAGCCTCGTATTTCTTCTTCGAATCTTTGGTTTAGTTAGGCCGACTAGATTGATTTTTATTGCCATGGGAAGAGGTGATTTGTGATGGGTTCGATCTTACGATGCTCGATCCCAGTGACAGAAGGGGAAACGACATGTATGTATCGTTGCTATTAAGGATAACAAGATGGGATCTATTTCTACATAAATAGATCTTATCTACATCATGTCATCGTTCTTATTGCATTACTCCGTTTCTCCATGAACTTAATACACTAGATGCATGCGGATAGCGGTTGATGTGTGGAGTAATAGTAGTAGATGCAGGCAGGAGTCGATCTACTAATCTTGGACGTTGATGCCTATATAATGATCATTGCCTGGATATCGTCATGATTATTTGAAATTCTATCAATTTCCCAACAGTAATTTGTTTACCCACCGTATGCTATTTTTCTCAAGATAACCCACTAGTGAAATCTACGGCCCTCGGGTCTCTTCTTTATTATATTTGCCTTCTAGATCTATTTTTATTCGCTTTTATTTTCAGATCTATTAATCCAAAAACCCAAAAATACCTTGTTGCACTTTATTTTAGTTTGCATTTATTTGCGATCTATTTATCCAATCTATCATATTTTTATCCCGTCATCTCAACAATTTCTGGCACCGTTACCCGAATGGGATTGACAACCCCTTTAACACGTTGCATTGCAAGTATTTGTTCTTTGTGTGCACGTAGTGTTGCGTGATTCTCCTACTGGTTCGATAACCTTGGTCTCATCATCGAGGGAAATACCTACTGTTGCTTGTTGCATCATCCCTTCCTCTTTGGGGAAATACCGACATAGTTCAAGCTGCAATCAGCATCACCGTCCCCACCAATCGCCGGTCCGAGAGCCAATGGCGCCCGGTCGTCTTGAAGAAGGAGGAGTCGTCCTCCCCAATGACCGCCATGGTGGAAATATGCCCTAAAGGCAATAATAAATTTGTTATTATATTTCTTTATTCATGATAAAGGTTTATTATTAATGCTAGAATTGTATTGATCGGAAACTTAAATACATGTGTGGATACATAAAAAAATATGTCCCTAGTGAGCCTCTACTAGACTAGCTCGTTGATCAAAGATGGTTAAGGTTTCCTAACCATAGACATGTGTTGTCACTTGACCACGGGATCACATCATTATGAGAATGATGTGATGGATAAGACCCATTCGTTAGCTTAGCATATGATCGTTCAGTTTATTGTTATTGCTTTCTTAATGTCAAATACATATTCCTTCGATTATGAGATCATGCAACTCCTGGATACCGAAGGAATACCTTGTGTGCTATCAAACGTCACAACGTAACTGGGTGATCATAAAGATGCTCTACAGGTATCTCCGAAGGTGTCTGTTGAGTTGGCATGGATCGATATTAGGATTTGTCACTCCGAGTATTGGAGAGGTACTGTCTCTGGGCCCACTCGGTAATACACATCACAAGAAGCTTGCAATAAAAATAACTAAGGAGTTAGTTACGAGATGATGTATTACGAAACGAGTAAAGATACTTGCCGGTAACGAGATTGAACTAGGTATGGAGATACCGACGATCGAATCTCGGGCAAGTAACATACCGACAGACAAAGGGAATTACGTATGTTGTCATAAGGTTCGACCGATAAATATCTTCATAGAATATGTAGGAACCAATATGGGCATCCAGGTTTCGCTATTGGTTATTTACCAGAGAGGTGTTTCAGTCATGTCTACATCATTCTCGAACCCGTAGGGTCCACACGGTTAACGTTCGTTGACGATATAGTACTATATGAGTTATGTCATTTGGTCACCGAATGTTGTTCGGAGTCCTGGGTGAGATCACGGACATGACGAGGAGCTGCGGAATGCTCCGGGGGTAAAGATTGATATATAGGACGATGCTATTTAGTCACCAGAAAGGTTTTGGAGTGTATCAGGTACTCATCGGATCACCAGAAGGGGTTCCGGGAAGCCCCGGGAGGTTAATGGGCCTTATGGGCCAAGAGGGGGGAACACACCAGCCCACAAGGGGCTGGCGCGCCCCTTCCCTTGGCCGCCGGCCCTAGTGATGGAAAGGGGGAGGGCTAGCCCCTCTTTCTTTTCCTCCACCTAGGAGGAAGGAAAGGGGGGAGGCGCCACCTCCTCCTGCCTCCCCCCCCCCCCCCCCGCAGGCATACAAGGAATGGGGGCGCTAGTGGGCAGGAGCCCAAGGGGACCGGCCGGCCACCCTTGGTGTGCCTCCCCTCCCCACCTATATATATGAGGGAGGGAGCGCCACACAACCCAACGGCAATCTCTTATCCGTGTGCGGCATCCCTCTCCACAGTTTCGACCTCCGTCTAGTTTTCCGCAGTGCACGATGAAGCCCAGCGGGAACAATTTCACCACCATCGTCACCACGCCGTCGTGCTGCTGAAACTCATCTACTACTTCGCCCGTCTTACTGGATCAAGAAGGCGAGGATGTCATCGAGCTGAACGTGTGCTGAACGCGGAGGTGTCGTACGTTTGGTACTTGATCGGTTGGATCGTGAAGGTGTTCGACTACATCAACCACGTTGTTAAACGCTTCCTCTTTACGGTCTATGAGGGTACGTAGACATACTCTCCGCTCTCGTTGCTATGCATCTCCATGGGTAGATCTTGCGTGTGCGTAGAAATTTTTTGTTTTCCATGCAATGTTCCCTAGCACTCCAAGGTGCGTGTGCATCTCGACTGCTACCTGAATGGCGGTCGCTCATCCTCCTCACTGACAATCTTCAACCAATGCCTCTCTGAGGCAGAGCACAGACAGTGGCGCAATGTGACGCGCCGAGAGGCGTTCGTGGCGACTAATGTCGCGCGCGGACAGGGTGCTTGTGAAGACATGGGCCATTAGTCGGTCCAGGATCACCGTGCACACCGCCTCCAGCCATCGGCGCAATGTGACGTGTTGGGAGGCGTTCGTGAAGAGTAATGCCGCGCGTGGACAGGGTGCTTGTGGAGGCATGGGTCATTAGTCGATCTAGGACCAAAGTGCACAGCGCCTCCCGCCACCGGCGCAGGGTCAGCGATTAGCTCCTCAAAGCGGGTTTGGCTGAGTCCGAGCACTTGGCCCAGCTCCAAGGCAACAGAGGGCGGCGACAATGAGAGACCACAGCCATCCGGAGCCACCAGGCGGAGGCGGTCAAGCGGCTACGCCAGTCGGATGTGGAGGCAGTCAAGCGGCTTCGTCGCGAGCGCGTAGTGCCCACAGACCCGGGATTCCGCGATGCATGATGAGCCCTTTGCCAGTGGAAGGCCGACGGTGCAGACGACGGCAGAGGTATCAATGGCTTTGGAGGCCATGCCTACGGGGTCACCGTCTCATAACTCGCCTAGTTTAGTTTATGATTAGTCTGAATTTCATACGGTTTAGTTATAACTTTGTTAAATTTTGGCTTTTGGTTGTATATATCGATATTTATCAAATATTGTCTCATTAACATGATTTTTTGTGAAATGTCTGTTTGAAATGGGCCGAACATTTGGAGCATGTGGTTGGACGACCTCCACCCCGAAAGTTGTCCGCGGACGGGTCCACACATGTCTGCAGACATTTGTTGATGTCTATTTCGGTAATCTACGTTGGAGTTACCCTAAACATGGAAGGATTATGTCACGGTGATTAAAGAAATGACTTAAGACACAAGGGTTTGGTTTGTTTTTGTTTTTTAGGAACCGACAAGAGCAATGCCTATTTCATATAGGTATAGAAGGAAAAGGGTAGAAACCAATGTACAAAGATGCGCATGTCTTTGAAAGGGACACGGCAAAGCCCTAAAAGCCTAAAACAATGAGTCCAAATCAGCTGATACCCTTGGTGGGCAAGGCTGGAGCGAAAGCCATCTCATGTTGCTTGATGTCCTCAAAACTTACATGGCCATTTCGTATTGAGTCAAACGAGCCGACAAAAATATATGCATGTTGGAGGATGGCGAGGGTGCCAGGTAGTGTCAAACAACCACCAGCCACGTGGAAGTTCTTGTTGTGATCTCGACATTCTCGGCCGGGAGGCACCACGGGCATAGCGACACATGAGATCTTGCATGGGGCGGTCGGGAGGGGTTGCAAGAACACGCGGGGGGTTATGGTTTGCATTTTTCATGTGGCAGTGATCCAGAGGAGAGGGATGTGATGCTATTTGGGTTGGGGGAATCAAAGCTAGGGACAATGTGGAGGAGGTTGTGACAGCAGTGAGAGGAAACGGGCCGAGGGGGCCTAAATGGGCTCGGTAGGATCGTAACCGAGTTTTACAGGGTTCCACTGAAGCTTTGAAGAGTTGGCATGAGTTGTCGATCCAACGTCCATTCGCGTTCAAAGTTGGAGCATCTGGCGGCCGAAAATAAGAGGGACAGCCTCGTTAGACGGAACATGAAGAACCTCATGGGTGGCAAATTTTTGTGTTTTGATCCTTTTCTGAAACCTATTCGAGATTTGACCCTGGTTTGAAAAAAAATCGAGATCTAAGCCTTTTGCTATCGCCAGAGTCCATGGCGGTAGGGTCTAACAGCCTACCGCCAGGGACTTTGGCGGTAGGAAACATCGCTACCGCCAACCGGGCTGGCGGTAGCCTGCACAACCCTACCGGCAAGGTGCTTGGCGGTAGGCACGAGCGCGCACTGTGTTCAATACTTAGAAGGTTTTTGACGATAGGGCATGCAACCCTACCGCCAGGGACCTTGGCGGTAGGCTGTTATACCCTAGCGCCATGGTCCCTGACGGTAGTAAAATGTTCAGATCTTGAAAAAATTTCAAACTAGGATCAAATCTTGAATATGTTTCAGAAAATGGTTAAAACATAAAATTTAGCCCTCATGGGTGGAGACACGCCCTAGGCAGCGGGGCGGCGCCCTGCGGTGGGAGGCCCACTTCCTTCCTTCACTGGTGTCAGTGCTACTGTGCACCAAGACGGCCCGGAGCCTGGCCCATTCCTGATTCCGCCACCGGAGGACCTGGCGAATGTTTTCTCTTGCCAGATGCCATCCTTGAGCGTGCAGCAGTCGGTGCCTCCACTCTATGGCCATAGATCTGTAAGGTGTCCATCTAGCATGGTCTCCTACATTTTCTGCAAAAAAGAAAAAAGCATGGTCTCCTACATGCTCACAGAGGACTATTCACGGTTTGTTCACGTCTGCCTACTTTGTCATAGGCTAAAGGCAGAGGGCTCTGTTTGATTAGTGCCGCACAGTATACATGGATAGGTCTCTCCGTCGTGCAAGGGTTCTAGGATAATGTCCTGGTCCTGTTTGTTTGGTTGTTTTCATGTACGTGGATTCCTGCAATCTCTTTTAAAAATGCACGGTTACATTCCAAAAAAAAGTGCTAAGTACCAGTTCAAGGAACTGGAACGGAAGAGCCATAGCTCGATTGCTGCATCACGGGTCATGGCAAACCGGGGAGTAGTAGCAGTAGTTTAACAACAAGTTGGGCACGTTTTCATGGTTGGTCCACGAGAACTGTCCAGGTCCTTTACCTGCCCCGATATATCCACATAGAAAACTGGCCGTCGTAGATGATGCACATCGGTCATCACTTCGTTGCAATACATTTATCTCTCTGAGTTGTCGTTCACCGTTCAACTTGGCTGCGTTTTTCTATGCCGGCACGAGCTGCACGAAGGCGTACACTGTTGTCAGCTACGGAAGTTGATTCTTCTCGACAAGAATTAACGTGAAAAACACGAGGCGGGCAGAGCAGGGCCTTTATTATGCCAGTTGCCAGGAGGACCTGTGCCCCTGTCCTGCAGTGTGTCGTTTCTTTCATCAGGCTGGCTTTATATCATTGCGACGCTGAACAGATCGCATTAACCGTGGTAGCGCCTTTAGATCACCGTGACAGATTGGTCCACTGCCACTCGCCAGCCATAATATGTTTTGTCCGGTGTGTACCACTTACCCAGCTCGCTAAATTCATACTCCCGGCGGAGGGAGTATCAAATATTTTGGCTTCATCTCCAATGCAAGCCCTTAAATTTGTTTCGGTATCTCTTCATGAACAGGGCCAACCCGTGAACACTGATGCGATAAGCCGTCATTTAGCATTGCCCGCATACATTTCATCAACTATTTAAACGACACAGACGAAAATCATGCAATGACAATGGATTTCATTTTCATTCAAGTTTGGATATAATTTACATAAATGAACGACTTTTCGACCTTTTTACTAAAAACTACAAAGAAAACTAAACCCTATATCGGACAACTACCTTGTAAGTGTGGCTGCACTGTCCTACCGCAACGCCGTCGCCGTCTGTGTCGTCGTTGTCGTCGTCCCACCAGCAGCGCAAGGATGCCGGGGGCCGCGGCAGCCTTGTCCGGCGGCTGGTTGCCGCTCGCGGAGGAGCCACGCCGCCTCCTGTTGCGCGGTCTGGACAGCTGCCTTGGCCACTTCCTACAGAGCCGGTAGAGCCCTGCCGGCGTTGGCGGAGCAGTCGCGAAGCGACCATTGCTCGTCGGTCTTGGCAAGCTCGTCATCAAGGCGGCAACGGCGCCTGGCAGCCATTTCCGTGATGGTAATGGAGCGGTCGAACGCCCACGCGGTGGCGAGGTCAGGGTCGTTGCGGACCCATTCCGACGCGACGTCCATCTTTGCGAACGCGGAGCAGCGACTGACATTGTGCCGGTCGTACCTCGCCACGCGCTCAGCCTCGGAAACCACGACCCAAGAGCCGGAGGCACCGCCGTAACCGCCTCCTCTGAGGTAGTGGAGAATGCGGCCATGCGCCTTCGCGGATCGCGGGCGGCAGCTCCTCCTTTATCGGGCGGCAGTGGCGTTGTGGTGACGATGAGGGCCCGTCGATCCGCGCGTAGTGGCTGTGCAACAGGGGCGACGCTGGCTCATCCTTGACGTAGTGGAGGTGCTGGGAGGACACCGGCTCCTTCTTCACGCGACAACCGATGTGGAGGCTGCGGCTGCACGGCGGGGACGTCGGCTCGTCTTTCACCTGGCGGAGTGGAGATACCGGCTCCCGCTTCATGCGGACGTGCGTCGAGGATGGTGGCTCCTCCTTCATGCGCGCCAGCGATGGTTGCATCTGGGCCCATCTAATGGAGCGAACGCTTCTTCATGATCTCCATATGACGGACTAATTCTTCTTCTGTCAGAGCCACCTCCGTGAGAAGACGGGGCCGCTGCTGCGGCTTGTCCTCCTCGTCACCGGAGGAGCCCGCTGTCGTGGATGCAGATGGTCCCGAAGAGCGAGGGGGGAGGTGCCACGACCCTCTTGAGGAGGAACTTCCACTGGCGCCGCCTGCCGGCGCGAAGAACCAAAACTTCGGCGTCACCGCTGGGCTCTGGGAGGAGGAAGGGCTCGGCAAGGTGACAGATAGGGGGAGAAGGACGATGCTCGGGGAGGGGGAGTGGGGCTCCGTGCGTCGCCGACACACAACTTAAATAGCGCGACCAGGCCAAACGAAGGGGTGGTCAGCTCACTTCAATGCGGCAAAACCAATCTACTTTGTACCCTAGTTTTACATCTCTCCCTTATTATTTCTCTCTCGTTCTTCATTCGTTCTTCGTGTTTAAGGGCAGCGTTTCTCGAGGCTATTGGGGCGAGCGAATCAACCTAGGGCAGCCCATAAACCGCAGCACGTCCAGACGGGGTCCCTCCCGGGAGCGTGGGGTTTCGGGTCTGCAAAAGTGTACGCCGGATTGCTTGCGTATCGCACTTCCGGTTGGGTCCCCTTTGACATGAGCTGCGGTGCATCATCCTCGGCGTCGAGGGTACATGGTGACGTGTTCGTGTGGGAACACGCATCAATACTGGGCAAACCAAAATTCTCTCATCTTAATCTCCAAGGTGGATTCCCCCTTTGAGGAGCCGATTTAAAGACAAGAATAAGTTATCTGCAATTTTGATATGCAACTCATGAGTGCTTAGTGATAAAACATACTACCAGAATCTACAAAAATAATTGTCTTGAAATTGATCACATGCATAAAGAACTACTCCACCATCCCATAATATAAAATCGTTTTGTAAACTGTTTTAGCTTGCAAAACGGTCTTATGTTATGATGGGATGAAGGGAGTATTATACACTTATGATTAATGCAAATCACAGGTAGCAATGTAGTATAGTTCTACTGTCTACAATCAGCAGCATACGTTCGTGGGCAACGTTGACGGCTACCTGATACTCTCATCAGATTTGATTATCACTTAATCTAAATTTCTCAAATTAGACATCTTTTCTGGAATGCTGCATAGATCCTCCCTGTCACCCTCCTGCAAACTGTTTCTGGTGACATGATAAGGGTTATAATATGTTTTTGACATGGAGCTCTCCTGCACGTTTGAGAAAAATCCAACATTTTATGAATTTGTACGCCCGTTTTTTATATTTTGGGCATGTTCCTGTATATTCTGGTGATAGATGCATAAAATTGTTGCATACATTAATTTTCTCCCTAAATTAGATTATGCAATCATGCCGTAAGATGTCTGGAAAGAAATAACTAGGCATCTGATTAGAGTGCCATTGTATAGAATGATGCAACAAGAATTGCTAAAATAAAACCAGGGCAAAATAAAAGGGCATGCAGCTTATACTTTGCATACGACAGAAAATTTAATAGACCACCAGAGGTGGATGGAGACTTGCTTTCACCAATGTGAGATGGTTTAATACCGAAGGACTGGATGTTGCAGTTTTGGGTGTGCGGGTGTGGAAATGTCTTACCCGATGTGGGTGATCGTGTGCTTGTTAATATAGTAGGGGCGCACCTCCGTATACAACGCATACAAGTTGTTGGGATTACATCTTGGAGAAAAAGAAAAAGATAAGTAGTTTAACTAGATAGAGATAAACCCTAACTACCTAGCCTATCTCAACCAGGACTCCTGGCCAGTACTCCAACGTAGTTGCACGTAACAATATGAGGTGCGGCTGATCATATGTTTGACACCCTCCCTTAATCACAACCTCATTAAGTTGAGATTATGTTTGAAATTTTCAAAGTTTTTCACAGGCAAAGCCTTTGTGAATCCATCTGCAAGCTGATCTCTGGAATGCATAAAGCGAATATCAAGTTGCTTTTGAGCAACTCTTTCTCGAACAAAATGTAAATCTATTTCAATATGCTTTGTCCTTGCATGAAAAATTGGATTTGCAGAAAGATAAGTTGCACCAAGATTATCACACCACAGACATGGAGCTTGTGTATTCTTCACACCAACTTCTTTCAACATGGATTGAACCCATATAATTTTAGTTGTCGCATTTGCTAGTGCCTTATACTCTGCCTCTGTGCTGGACCTGGAAACAGTAGCCTGTTTTCGTGCACACCATGTGATCAAGTTAGGTCCAAAAAAAGACTGCAAAACCACCAGTTGAGCACCTGTCATCTAGGCATCCTTCCCAATCAAAGTCAGAGAAGGTGCTGAAAATATTAGAAGATGATTTGCTAAAATCTTGACCAATACTCAAGGTTCCTTTGACATATCTCACTATACATTTTGCAGCAGTAAAATGGACAGTAGTGGATGCATGAAGAAACTGGCATACTTTGTTAACAGCAAAGGAAATATCAGGTCTGGTGAGAGTGAGATATTGAAGTGCTCCTACCAAACTTCTGTATTTTGTGCTGTCCTCTTGATCCAAGAGTGTATCTTCTGTGAGGGACAATTTTTCCGAGCTGGATAATGGAGTGGGTGTAGGTTTACAACCTTGCAGACCAGCCTTTTTTACTAGATCAGTTGCATACTTTCCCTGAGAGAGATGAAGTTCATTCGTACGTTTCTTCACCTCAATCCCAAGAAAATAATGCAAGTCTCCAAGGTCCTTTAGAGCAAAATCTACACTGAAATCTTTCAACAGTCTTGTGATTGCTTCATTGGATGAGCTTGTCATAATGATATCATCAACATATATTAAAACAAATATGCATGTGTTGGACTTGTAAATGAACAAGGAGGTGTCAGATTTGGAGGGAATAAAACCAAGTGTCTGCATTTTAGAGTACCATGCTCTTGGAGCTTGCTTCTAGTGCCTTGAAACTTTACACACATGAGAGGGAGAACTTTTACTTTCAAACCCAGGAGGTTGCTTCATGTACACTTTCTCTTCTCGAACACCGTGGAGAAACGCGTTCTGCACATCTAGCTGTCTGAGACTCCAGCCCCTAGAAACAACAATAGACAAAACAAGACGAATGGTGGCAGTTTTTACAACTGAACTAAATGTGTCCTCATAGTCTATGACATACCGTTGTTTAAATCCTTTAGCAACGAGCCTAGCCTTGTAGCGGTCAATGGTTCCATCTGATTTTCTTTTAATTCGAGAAACCCACTTGCAGTTAATTAAATGCTTACCTTGTTGTGGAGGAACCAAGTGCCATGTGTTGTTTTTCTTTAGGGCCATGTATTCTTCATTCATTGCTTTTTTCCATTTTTCATCATCGAGTGCTTCTTCTAGCGTATGAGGTTCACCTAGCTCACTGTTGAACAAATCATACCATATTTCGTTATATGTTTGTAATCAACAGGCTATATTACTCCCTTTTGTAACCGTGTACGCCGTGGAGAAGCAGTCGGATTTTCAGCCACAGAGGATCCCGCGGGCTGAACAGGAGTTCCTGTTGAAGCTAATCCTGAGGCGGATTCATGAGCTGCAGCGGCAGTTTCTACCCTACTCGGATCTTCTGTGGCAGAGGGCAACAACTGTGCTCGTGCAGAATCCGCAAGAGATCCCATCGGAGGGGCAGGCGCATCATTGCCACATGATGGCGTATCAGCGTCGGGACGAGCGCCGGTCAGGCGAGTGGGCGCGTGGGTATCGACCCTGGGTCCCACGCCATCTCCTGGCCCCACAACGGTCGGGCGAGTTGGGTGGCGCCGCTTGTAGCACACCGGCTGGTTGGAGAATCGCGCGCCGCCCGAACCAACTGCGAGATGACGCGTGGCGAGCGGTGATTGGCGCGGAGGTGGAGACGTGTCGTGGCCAGTGCGAGACGGCCGCGTGGCATGCAGCAGGTCGGGGGTAGGCGTGCGTGCGGTCGGCACCCCTGACGCATCTGCTGCCATGGATCCCGAGGAAGATCGGGTGCACTACAGCCGGACGGATCCCGAGGAGGATATGTCCCTAGATTTGGAGCACATGAAATATGGCTCTAGTGGAGGATTTTTTTTCCACCGTTTTCTTCTCTGTTTGCAGTGCCGTTTTCTTCTCTATTTTCTCCTGTAACCACAAGGCTCATGCACGCCATTAGTAAGAGGATTAGTCAGCAGTTAATCATCACAATTGTTTCCCCCTTGATCAACACGGGAGAGATGAGCGGGCAAAAAAAGTATTTCTTGACGAAGAAGGGCACCGGCATTTGGATGAAGATCAGCAAATGGAAATTTGGTTTCGTCAAAAACAACATCCCGTGAGATGTACACACGGCCAATGGCAACATTTAGGCATTTGACGCCTTTATGTTGGGCGTTATACCCTAGAAAAACACACTGTTTTAAGCAAAACATGAGCTTGCGGTTGTTGTATGGGTGAAGATTGGGCCAACACGCACACCCGAAAACACGAAGGGATTCGTAGTCGGGTTTAGTGTGGAGGAGTCTTTCTACCAGAGTTTCATTATTAATGACACGACTAGGAAGCATGTTTATGATATGAACAGCAGTGAGAAAGGCCTCATCCCAAAATTTGAGGGGCATGGAGGTGCCAGCTAGGAGGGCTAACCCAACCTCAACTATGTGTCTGTGCTTGCGTTTGGCAGAGCCATTCTATTGGTGAGCATGAGGGCATGACACATGATGTGATATGCCTAGTGTTTGGAGAAAGGAGTTTAATTTTTCGTACTCCCCTCCCCAATCAGATTGTACTGCAATGATCTTGCTATCGAATTTTCATTCAACAAGAGCTTGAAAGTATTGAAAAACTTGAAAGACATCGGATCTTTTCTTGAGAAGATAGATCCAAGAAAATTTGTTGTAGTCATTAATGAAGCTCACATAATAGGTATGTCTACCAACAGAACTAGGGGCAAGGCCCCAAACATGAGAAAAAATTAATTGCAAAGGTTTGGTAGAAATACTAGTAGATATGGGATAAGGTAATTGATGACTCTTAGCTCATTGACAGGAATCACAAATAGTTTCAAGATTACGCTCATCAACATACGGGGGCTTATTTTTTCTAAGTAAATTTTCAACTAAAGAGAAAGCAATATGTCCTAATTGATCGTGCCACCGTGTTGACGAAAGTTTGGCAACACCACAGGCTTGTTTATTGAATCTTCTACGCTCCAGAAACAACGGGTAGAGCCCTCGAACGCATCTACCTCGATAGAGGATTTTCTTCGTTGCCTGATCCTTGATGAAAAAGAAATAAGGATGAAATTCAAGGAAGATATGGTTGTCAATGGCAATTCTATGAACAGAAAGAAGATTCTTGGCGGCACTAGGAACATGCAAGATTTTCTTAAGAGGAATTTTACGACGAGGGGTACTAAAAAGTGAGTAACCAATGTGACGTATCCTCATACCTTCACCGTTGGCAGTGCAGATTTGATCCTTGCCACGGTATCTCTCCTTCATAGTGACCTTCTTGAGCTCATTGGTGATGTGGTTGGTGGCACCACTGTCGGCATACCAATTCGTGTCAACACCATAGGAGACATCTGCGACGGCAGCAACCTTGTCCTCATCTTGCGAGGAGTCGTCGTCTTCATCGTAGCAGTACCAACGTCCTTGGCCGTGTGCCCGGGCTTGCCACAGATCTGACATCGGATGGCGTGTCCGAACGGGACCTGATGGATCCACCGCCACGACGATTCTTGGGGTTGGTCCGTTGCGAGGGTTGGAGGAGTTGCCACCGTTGTAGTTGCCCCCTGACCACCCCTTGTTGCGAGGAGATCCGCGCGAGCGAGGGTCGCCACCACGGCCGCGAGATGCAGCGTTGGCGGAGGATTTGAAGCCGTCGGAGGAGCCATGGAATTGGGCCATGCACTGATCGAAGTTACTCAGCATGGCATAGAGCTCGTCGAGGGTGAAAAGCATGACGCGGGCGTCGAGGGCGGAGACGAGCGGCTGGTAGTCGACGTCCAGCCCATGGAGGATGTATGAGATTAACTCGGCGTCCTGAGTAGGCTTGACGGCGGCGGCGAGTTCATCAGCGAGGCCGCGCAGGGAGGCGAAGTAGGAGGCGACCGACTGGATGCCCTTCTGCGCATTGATGAGCGCAGTCCAGATGTTGTTGACGTGGCTGAGTGATTGTGACGAGAACATACCTGCCAGTGCCACCCAGAGTGCGCGCGCCGTGGTGATCGCGGTGACCGTGACCAACACCTACTTGGAGAGGGTACTCAGCAAATAGCCGAGCACCTGCTGGTCCTCCCTGGCCCAAAGAGGGTGGAGAGGGTTGGGCTCAGAAGACTCCTTGCCGTCTTTGTCCTTGGTGACGTGGAGTCTGGCCGGCTCCGGCGTGGTGCCGTCGACGTAGCCGAAGACACCGCCGCGTCGTAGATGAGGTGTGACATGTGTGCGCCACAACACGTAGTTCGTGCGGTTTAGCTTCTCGGTGACCTGACCATTGAGGCTAGGTTGGGAGACGCCGGAGGATGAAGACATGGCTATGCACTAGATGCAAATCGAAAGAGCTAGATGGGAAGTAGGAAGGCTTTGATTACCATGTGCGATGGCGAAAACGTCTTACCCGATGTGGGCAATGAATGCATGTTAATATAGCTGGGGCGCACCTCTCTGTACAGCGCATACAAGTTGTTGGGATTACATCTTGAAAAGAAAGAAAGGGATAAGTAGTTTAACTAGAACCAGGACTCCTGGTCGGTACTCCAACGTAGCTGCGCGTAACAATATGAGGTGCAGCTGATCATATGTTTGACATTGGGAACCTGGCTCGCAAATACTAGCGCAAACTTTATCCATGGCTGCAGGATAAAAGTTGATAGTAGATAAATTCAAGACATATTAGTGCCGTTGCATGGCAGCTCAAAAGTAGGCATACACCATTAACCTGTCAGTGAAAATTGAGAAGGGGCTTACATAATTGGACTATACCTCACTTGCCATCAAGCTGACAAAACAGAGCAAAGCAACAATATGGGCCATCATCATGCAGAAAAGGATACTACAAGTGCGTAGCTTATCTTCTCCATAACTTCTTTTTCTCTAGTTAATTCTTCTTAATTATGCCGCTTCAACCTTAACTTTACATGTGTTTCTTATGCTACATAGATTCTCCTATATAGTATGGAAACTTAAACTATTGAACATAATGTTTCTTTTAACTGAGTTGCAGCGAAACGATCATGGCTCTGCATTTTGTTTTCCTGAAGCTATTGCATGCAACAAGAACCATAATCTCATCGTCATAATATTACCTCAACCTCTGATATAATTCTTACAAACACCAAAGTTTCTAGCCTGCTATGTTGCAACATGTCCTGAAAAACAACAGGTTTCTAGCAGTCAACCATAACTGTCTAAGTCTGAACTTTACACAATGAATTCACATTTTTCATGCCATACATAGGCAAAAGTATATAGCACCAAGGACACCTTATTCTGGAATTCCAGTGCACGTTTTTTGCTGTATGGAGGATGGAGAGATACACACATAACAAAATACCAAAAAAATAACAGCAATACAAATGCACAATTGAAACAACACATGCTTTGGACCATAGATAATTAAGAGATCTCGATAATTAATCATAGACAGTGGAAAATAAAGGAACAAGGTACTGCTTGAGCACCTGCACAATTTTCAATCGTGCAAAGCACATTTTGAAATCTCAAGCACCTGAAAAAATTTAATGTGCTAAAAATTTAAAAAATCTATTTTCTGCATAGCTTCCGAGAGACGCTGGAAGCAACCTGACCTGAGCTAGGTCCATGTTATAATTAAACTGGGCAAACTAACATTGCATAACTAGATAAGAGATCCCAACCGATTATTATCGATGTCATTAACATCACTGACTATTGACGAGTGAGAGTTTTTTTAATTGAATATAGAGTCATTAACATCATTGGTGCTGAAACTTGACGTAAATGGTCATTTTAGTGCCAAAACTTGTGGTATACATAAATAGTGCCACAAGTTGGCTCTGGCATGCAAATCACGGTTGCGTATGCCCGTGCCGCTGACTACGCATGTCAGTGTGGCGTTAGGCCCGTTGTTAACGGCTGAATGGCGCAAATAAGGGCTTGTGAAAGAATCTGCGCTGAACGCCCACGCTGCTGACTAGGCATGCGAGCGTGGCTTCGAGCCCGTTGTCAGCAATCAGATGGTGGAGACAGGGCGTGTGGCTTGTTATTTTGCGAAAGCCGACATTTCATTTTTCAGTTTCAGGTCTTCAACCCGCAACCCAAGGCTAGCACACAAACCGTCCTATAATTTTCTAATTGATGCTCATAGTGTCAAGTTATCAATCAAATGCACAGTGAGCAAGCGGGAAACGTAGTGGGCTGGCCCATTTAGCATCGTTAGTGTAACTTTTATGTACTAGTTTCTACCGGTTTTGGGAACTTTCTAGGAACTTCCTGAACAGTTTTTTTTTCTTTTTTGTTAATTTTTGTTTTTCCCGTTTCTTTTTTTTATCATTTTTTTTCTGATTCTTTTTTTAAAAAAGTCAACTTTGTTTCTTATAATGTTTGCATCTTTTAAAAAATCTTCATAAATTTTAAAAAAAACTTTGTTTTTTCCATAAATTATTTAAAACTTCAAACAAGTCTGTTTTTTAAAAAAATCACAAATTCATCTTTTTAGCTTTTATGAAAAATGTTTGTGAATTTAAAAAATATTCACGCTTTTCAAAAGTTGTTTAGATGTTTAAAAAATATTCTTCTATTAAATTGTTGTTCACAAATTCATAAAAAATGTTTGTGATTTTGAAAAGCGTGAATTTGGAAAAAAATCGCCTTTTCCAAATTTGTTTAGAGTTTCAAAAATTAATCGGAGATGCAAAAAATATCCGCCTTTTCAAATTGTTGTTCACGTATTTAAAAAATGTTTCTGTTTTCAAAATTTGTTTAGTGTTTTTAAATTGTTATTGATTTCAGAAAAATCTCAAAGTTCAAAAAATGGTCGCGTTTTAAGTACTATTCAGGTTTTTTCGAAAGAGAAAATGTTCACACTTTTCGAAAAAAGTTGGAATTTCAATTTTTCTCGAGTTGCACAATAAATTGTGGGGTTTTTCAAACATTAGTCATTTTAAAACAATTTGTTTACATATTACAAAAAAAATCAAAAAGATTCAAAAAATTGTTCGGATCCTACATTGTAGTTAGTTCTTAACTAGACCCGGGCATGGGTAGTCCAGCCGGATGAGCCAAACCAGAAAACCCAGGCTGGGTCGGGCCGGACTTGCCAGTCGGCGTGGGCTCAAGCCATGTTTTTCATCCCACAAGGTAGTTCGGACCAAGCTCGGGCTTCTCTCTTTTTGTATTTCGGGCCAAGTTTTCGGGCTTTGGCCCGGGCTTGCACATGTGTACAGTAAAAACAACGTTTGGGTCAGGCTCGGGCTTGAAAAAAGAGTGTATTCCAGGCTTAGGGTCGGGCTCGGGCTTGAGAAAGGAAGGTCGAGCTTGTAAAAGCCCTACCTGACCCGGCCCGGCTTTTGCCTAGGTTTATCCTTAACCGTGCGCACTCCTCAATATTCACTAACGTTTGACAACTCCATTGGTTAGTGATGAGGACATCAATACCATTGTTACACCCACAACCCCTACTGTTACATATACTGGACCAATTACTAGAGCTCGCGCACGCCAATTAAATTACTAGGTACTTTCGTTTCTTGATAATGATTCTAATGTTCATGAGATTATGATGCTGCCTAAATTGGATACATTTGTTTTGCTTACAAATGGAGGGCCTAGCTTGGAGAAGGATGAACATTGGAACAAGAACACGCATGGAGTTGATGGCATGCGCAAGGGGATCAAGAAAGGAGTTACAAGTGATGATTTCAGGACTTTGAAGCCGCCATAAGGAGTGCATGAAGCCTTGGACGAAATATACGAGATGCCACTTCATAATATTTGTCCATAGGCTATTCTAGGTGCTGCGTCACCTTATTAATGGGCCAGGCCCATGTAATTTCGAAATACTTAAGTATAGGCTATTTTTAGAGTCCGTATGTGTGGGGAAACAAGAGTTAGGGTTGGTTTCGGACCCCACCCTCAAGGGCCACGAAATTCCCCCCTCTTCCTCCATATATACAGCCCTTAGGGCATCGTTTAGACTTTGGGTTTTGTTTAGATTAAAAGTTCGCCATAGCTGCAACTTCTCGTACTTCGTTTGTGTCCAACGACCAGACCAAGACGTCACAGAACCCCATCTTGATCAATAAAGCTTTCATCTTATATTCGCAATATCCAGACTGCAATCTCAGTTTCTTGCTTGTTCTTCGTTTGCTCGCAGGAAATAGACCCTCGTGGTCAGGTTGATCGTGCTCCGGCGTGGTCAATAACCCTCGGAAGTTGGTTTAGCGATTGCTAAGGCGCGACGTCTTGCACGTTCGTAGTCGGTTCGTCAAGGTCGACTCCCACAGAAAATGATAGCCACATCTCATCGAAACATCGGGACACCTTTGCCTCTATCAAGTGGTATCAGATTTCCAGGTTGCTCGGTGAGATTTTACAGTTTTTCGTAGATTAGATCGAGTCTGTTCTTCATACCTACAGTCCACGAAAAAGCCACAAAAAAATTAGGGTTAGTTCCTCATATCCGAACCAATCTGAGCCTTTGCATAATCTTTTTAGGGTTTTTGCTTTGTTGAATTTGCGGTTGCATCGTCGTGTCAAGTTGCTGGTCTTAGAGTCTAGTCTTTTAGAATTTCGAGTTCTGGTCATAAGTTGTCACACCGCCGCCGCACCATCATCATCGCCCATCTACCACCATTGCTTATCCGCCACCGCTCTGACTCCGTATCCATATACCACCACCAATCCATATCCATATACACCACCGCTACCATATACCACCACCGCTGCCATATACCACAACCATATATCCACCACCAATCCGAGTTCTTCTCATATTAGGTTTGTTCTTGAGACCAATCTAAATTCCGTTTCGTGTTTCCTTGCCTGCGTAGGTCTCGGGGAAAAAAAAGTCTAGAGACCCCCGGGCAGTTTTTAGGCCAAAATTTTCACGGGCAAATTTTTTTCCCTATCCTATTTTTAGGCTTTTCTGAGTCTTTTGAGCCACGTGCCATCATAGTGATTTTTTGCCGCACTTTTTCGTCATCGCTGCCCTGATTTCCGAAAAAAAAGTGAACAAAAAATTTTCGTGCCATCCTACCAGTTTGACGAGGGAAGAGTTTTGAGACACTCGCCATTATAGTGATTTTTCGCAAAAAAAAGGAGCGCAAAAAAAAGAGCGAAAAAAAAAGTTCCAGAGTGTGCTTTTCCCTTATTTACGTGCAGCGCCGTGATTTTGTTAGTGTTCTAGGCTCGCGTCTCTAGCACGGTCTAGCCTAGGACCAGCACAGTACCGTCGTTGAGCGTTTATTCAACTTTGCATCTCTGAATTGATTATTGCTGACCCTTTTTGCTACCATACTATAAGCCTTCCCAGCTCCACATACATCTACATCGTGCGTTTGACTCTCCCTGGCAATCGCTCTATCCAAACTTTTGAGAGTTTTGACTACCACGGTTGCCGATCACCGCCTGCTGCTGGGTAAGAACTGGTAAGATTTTGAGATTGGCTTGACGGATTTGTGACACCACCACCACCTCTTGTTAGTATTCTGTAGGATCATATTCTTGTGTGTTTCTATTGTTGCTAACCATGGCAGGATCACAAGCTGACGAGACTGACTGGGAGAACATGACGAATCAGGAGTTGCATGATAAATTTCAGCAAATGATGAATGGACAGGTGCAAGATGTGCTAAACAGATTTGAAGAGGCCATGGAGAAGATAGATGACATGGAGAAGACGTTCGAAACAAAGCTCGATAACAGGTTTAATGAATTGCTCGCGCGTCTTCCACCACCACCACCGGCTGCACCTAACGCACCTCTACAACAACAACAACGACGACTACCTACACATCGTGAAACAGCCCTCCGCCGAGCGAGCCGTCTCCCTCTTTCACCTGGCCAAACTGTTGGTGCTGCTGTTGCTACTTCTGTGGCTCCTGCTGCTGATGCGGAGGAGGATGATTTTGCTGGCGATTACGAGGATGAGGTTGATCAAAATCAGAACTACGTGCCACCACCAGCACAGCAACCACCAGGTCGTCCACATGCAAATAATGGCAATGGTAGGGCTCACCCTCAGGTACGAGATCATGACCATCTCCCTAAACTAAAATTGAATATTCCACCATTTGAGGGTAGATATGTTCCTGATATATATCTTACTTGGGAGTTAGAAACTGAACAACGATTTACATGTTTACAATATCCCGAGGAGAGACGTGTTCCTGCTGCTGTTTGTGCATTCACTAGTTTTGCATGTGTTTGGTGGTCTGAGCATTATAGATTATATCCCATTCCTGTTACTTGGGCTGCCTTGAAAACTGCTATGCGTACTCGTTGGGTTCCACCATATTATCAACGTGAATTACTTCAAAAATTGCAGCGCTTAAGACAGGGAAAAAATTATGTAGAAGAATATTATCAGGAATTACAAACTGGCATGATTAGATGTGGTATTGTTGAGGAGAATGAAGCTATGCTTGCACGTTTTATGGGTGGATTAAATAGAGAGATTCAGACGATTCTTGAGTATAAGGACTATACTAATATCACTCGTTTATTCCATCTTGCTTGTAAAGCTGAACGTGAAGTGCAGGATCGACAGGCATTGGCGCGGACTAACTTTTCTGCAGGTCGACCTTCATCATGGACACCACGTGCATCATCTACTTCCACACGTTCTGCTACACCGGCGCTTCCGTCGGCCTCCACCTCCAACCCTGATACAATAAAGCAGGCACAATCACCACTATCTGCCAAGAGCACACCTTCTGGGCCTGCAAAGAGCTCTTCTTCATCCATGGCATCAACAGGGCAAACACATGATATTATTTGTCGACGTTGCAAGGGTGGAGGTCATTATGCGAGAGAATGGCCATCTAAGCGTGTGATGATTGTTACTGAGGATGGTGGGTATGAGTCCGCTAGTGACTATGATGAGGAGACTTTGGCTCTTATTATGCGTGACGAACACGGTGGAGACGATTCTGATCATGAGACGCAATACATGGCTCCTGAAGATGCTGACAGGTATGAATGTTTAGTTGCTCAACGTGTTTTGAGTGTGCAGGTTACACAAGCTGAGCAAAATCAGAGGCATAATTTGTTCCATACAAAGGGAGTTGTGAAGGAACGTTCTGTTCGCGTGATCATAGATGGAGGGAGTTGCAACAACTTGGCTAGCATAGAGATGGTGGAGAAGCTATCTCTCACCACAAGACCACATCCACATCCTTACTACATCCAATGGTTCAACAACAGCGGCAAGGTTAAGGTAACACGTACTGTTCGTGTGCATTTTAGTATCTCTACATATACTGATTATGTTGATTGTGATGTGGTACCTATGCAAGCATGTTCCTTATTACTTGGTAGACCATGGCAATTTGATAAAAATTCTGTTCACCATGGTAGAAACAATCAGTATACTCTTGTTCATAAGGATAAAAATATTACTTTGCTTCCTATGACTCCTGATTCCATTTTGAAAGATGATATTAATAGAGCTAATAAAGCAAAACAGGAGAAAAATAAGAGTGAAAATCAGATTGTGGCAAAAGAATTTGAGCAACAAATGCAGCCTAATAATAATAAACACTCTAGTGTTGCTTCTGAAATTAAATTGAAAAGTGCATGTTTACTTGCCACCAAATCTGATATTGATGATCTAGATTTTAGCAAATCTGTTTGCTATGCTTTTGTGTGCAAAGATGCATTATTTTCATTCGAGGACGTGCCTTCCTCTTTGCCTCCTGCTGTCACTAACATTTTGCAGGAGTTCGCTGACGTCTTTCCACAAGACGTGCCACCGGGATTACCACCTATTCGAGGGATTGAGCATCAAATTGATTTAATTTCCGGTGCATCATTACCCAATCGTGCACCATACCGTACCAATCCAGAGGAGACGAAGGAGATTATGCGTCAAGTACAAGAACTGCTCGACAAAGGTTATATACGCGGATCCCTTAGTCCTTGTGCTGTTCCTATCATTTTAGTGCCGAAAAAGGATGGTACGTCACGTATGTGCGTTGATTGTAGAGGCATTAATAACATTACTATTCGTTATCGTCATCCTATTCCTAGGCTAGATGATATGCTTGATGAATTGAGTGGCTCTACAATATTCTCCAAAATTGATTTGCGTAGTGGATACCATCAAATTCGTATGAAATTGGGAGATGAATGGAAAACAGCATTTAAAACTAAGTTTGGATTATATGAGTGGTTAGTCATGCCTTTTGGGTTAACTAATGCACCTAGTACTTTCATGAGGTTAATGAACGAAGTTTTACGTGCTTTCATTGGACGATTTGTGGTAGTTTACTTTGATGACATATTGATTTATAGCAAATCTTTGGAGGAACATTTGGAACATTTACGTGCTATTTTTATTGCTCTATGTGATGCACGTTTGTTTGGTAACCTTGGAAAGTGCACCTTTTGCACCGACCGAGTATCTTTTCTTGGCTATGTTGTTACTCCACAGGGAATTGAAGTTGATAAAGCCAAGATTGAAGCTATTGAGAGTTGGTCGCAGCCCAAAACGGTCACACAAGTGCGGAGTTTCCTTGGCCTCGCTGGTTTCTATAGGCGTTTTGTGAGAGATTTCAGCACCATTGCTGCACCTCTCAACGAGCTTACAAAGAAGGATGTGCCTTTTGTTTGGGGTACCGCACAGGAAAAAGCCTTCATGGTATTAAAAGATAAGTTGACACATGCTCCTTTACTCCAACTTCCTAATTTCAATAAGACTTTTGAGCTTGAATGTGATGCTAGTGGAATTGGATTAGGAGGTGTGTTATTACAAGATGGCAAACCTGTTGCATACTTTTCTGAAAAATTGAGTGGGCCTAGTCTGAACTATTCTACTTATGATAAAGAATTATATGCTCTTGTTCGGACCTTAGAAACATGGCAACATTATGTATGGCCCAAGGAATTTGTTATACATTCTGATCATGAATCTTTGAAACACATTAAAAGTCAAGCAAAACTGAACCGTCGACATGCTAAATGGGTTGAATTCATTAAGACTTTCCCTTATGTCATTAAACACAAGAAGGGTAAAGAAAATGTTATTGCTGATGCCTTGTCTCGTCGTTATACTATGCTTTCACAACTTGACTTTAAAATATTTGGTTTGGAGACCATCAAAGACCAATATGTTCATGATGCTGAATTTAAAGATGTATTGCAGAATTGCAAGGAAGGGAGAACTTGGAACAAGTTCGTTCTTAACGATGGATTTGTGTTTCGTGCTAACAAGCTATGCATTCCAGCTAGCTCCGTTCGTCTTTTGTTGTTGCAGGAGGCGCATGGAGGAGGATTAATGGGACACTTTGGCGTCAAGAAGACGGAGGATATACTTGCTACACATTTCTTTTGGCCAAAGATGAGACGGGATGTTGAGCATTTTGTTGCTCGCTGCACTACATGTCAAAGAGCTAAGTCACGACTCAATCCTCATGGTTTATATATGCCTTTGCCTGTACCTAGTGTTCCTTGGAAGGATATATCTATGGATTTTGTTTTAGGTTTACCTCGAACAAAGAAGGGGAGGGATAGCATATTTGTTGTCGTGGATATGTTCTTGAAAATGGCACACTTTATACCTTGTCATAAAAGCGATGATGCTGTTAATGTTGCTGATTTGTTCTTTCGTGAAATTATTCGCTTGCATGGTGTGCCAAATACTATTGTTTCAGATCGTGATACTAAATTTCTTAGCCACTTTTGGAGATGTTTATGGGCTAAGTTGGGGACTAAGCTGCTTTTTAGTACTACTTGTCACCCCCAAACTGATGGACAAACTGAAGTAGTCAATAGAACATTGTCTACTATGCTTAGGGCTGTTTTGAAGAATAACAAGAAAATGTGGGAAGAATGCTTGCCTCATATTGAATTTGCTTATAATCGTTCATTGCATTCTACTACTAAGATGTGCCCTTTTGAAATTGTGTATGGTTTCCTACCACGTGCACCTATTGATTTGTTGCCTCTTCCATCTTCGGAGAAGGTTAATTTTGATGCTAAAGAACGTTCTGAATTGATTTTAAAAATGCATGAGTTAACTAAGGAAAACATTGAGCGTATGAATGCTAAATATAAACTTGCTGCAGATAAGGGTAGAAAACATGTCGTGTTTGCACCTGGAGATCTTGTTTGGTTACATTTGCGTAAAGATAGATTTCCTAATCTGCGCAAATCAAAGCTAATGCCACGTGTTGATGGTCCTTTTAAGGTGTTAGAGAAAATAAATGATAATGCATATAAACTTGAGCTACCTGCAGATTTTGGGGTTAGTCCTACTTTTAACATTGCAGATTTGAAGCCTTATTTGGGTGAGGAAGATGAGCTTCCGTCGAGGACGACTTCATTTCAAGAAGGGGAGGATGATGAGGACATCAATACCATTGTTACACCCACAGCCCCTACTGTTACATATACTGGACCAATTACTAGAGCTCGCGCACGCCAATTAAATTACCAGGTACTTTCGTTTCTTGGTAATGATTCTAATGCTCATGAGATTATGATGCTGCCTAAATTGGATACATTTGTTTTGCTTACAAATGGAGGGCCTAGCTTGGAGAAGGATGAACATTGGAACAAGAACACGCATGGAGTTGATGGCATGCGCAAGGGGATCAAGAAAGGAGTTACAAGTGATGATTTCAGGACTTTGAAGCCGCCATAAGGAGTGCATGAAGCCTTGGACGAAATATACGAGATGCCACTTCATAATATTTGTCCATAGGCTATTCTAGGTGCTGCTCACCTTATTAATGGGCCAGGCCCATGTAATTTCGAAATACTTAAGTATAGGCTATTTTTAAAGTCCGTATGTGTGGGGAAACAAGAGTTAGGGTTGGTTTCGGACCCCACCCTCAAGGGCCACGAAATTCCCCCCTCTTCCTCCATATATACAGCCCTTAGGGCATCGTTTAGACTTTGGGTTTTGTTTAGATTAAAAGTTCGCCATAGCTGCAACTTCTCGTACTTCGTTTGTGTCCAACGACCAGACCAAGACGTCACAGAACCCCATCTTGATCAATAAAGCTTTCATCTTATATTCGCAATATCCAGATTGCAATCTCAGTTTCTTGCTTGTTCTTCGTTTGCTCGCAGGAAATAGACCCTCGTGGTCAGGTTGATCGTGCTCTGGCGTGGTCAATAACCCTCGGAAGTTGATTTAGCGATTGCTAAGGCGCGACGTCTTGCACGTTCGTAGTCGGTTCGTCAAGGTCGACTCCCACAGAAAACGATAGCCACATCTCATCGAAACATCGGGACACCTTTGCCTCTATCAGTTAGCTAGTCTCCTGACGTGCTAGAGGTCTAAAGTTTGATTCTAAGCAAGGATGTTTTACCTTTTTGCGAAGTTTGATTCCTAGGCACGCTCGCTATAGTGGCCACAAATGGACCGCCCAGTCACGGATTTGTGTGTGCGTCACGAGGCTATTTGACACAAAATGTGTTAAATAGGAGCTCCCAGATTCCTAGCCACTGCACCAGTCACGTCTTCACTTCTAAAATGGATGACAAGATGAGACCTATATGTCGCTTATAGCGAGAGTAGTTTCATTCTCGCGTGAATGTTTCCCATGCATTCAACAGTACTGTATCAACCCGTTTCTTAGTGCTCGCTCGTTTGCTGTGTTTTGCTCATGTTTTTTCCTTTTCCTTTTCTTTTTATTATTCTTCTGTTTTTTTTTTGTTTCTGCATGGGATTTCTTGGGGTTTTTTTACTTTTTTTAACGCTTTCTTCCACATTCTACTGGTGTTTTCTTCCCTTTCTTTTTTTCCTTGTTTTACTTCGTTTTTTTCATTCCTCTCTTCATTTTTATTGGTTGTTTCTTTCCATTTCCATTTTCTTTCTTTCTTCTTTTTCGTTAGTTTTCTTCATTTTTCTTTGGTTTTGTTTTGTGATTTTCTTCATTTTCTTGGGGGTTTTCACAATTTTCTTCAGTTTCCCGTTTTTCTTTGTTCCTGAGCTGTTTTTTTTCTGTCTTTCATTTATTCGGTTTTCATCTACTTTCTTCGTTTTCTTCTTTAACGTAAGTCTACATTTTTCAAACACATTTTTATACTTAATATATACATTCGGAATATTTGTAATACATGTCTATTTTCAACTACATAACTAACTTGTTATCAGGATTATGTTTGATTACTTCTTTTTCGTACATATTTTACATTTTTGGTATAAATCAGGAATATTTATTAATACATGTTTAAATTTTTTAAATATATGATTAACATTTTAATACACACAATATTTTATGAAAAAATTAAGTTCTTCTATTGAAATTTTACTAAAACACATTCTACATTTTTCATATGCATCAGAACACGTTTTTGCTTGTTTTACATTTTGTAAATACGTGATTAGCTTTTTTTTTCAATTTTTTGTGTTTGATGACTATTTTTTTCATACACATTGTAAATTTTTGGTATGTATCAGGAACATTTTTTTAAATAATGATTACCATTTTACCATCCACGATTAACATATTTGAAAATTTATATTTTTACGTTCAAAATTGTAATTCATGTTATACACTTTTCGTATACATCAGGATTTTTTTGTGATTTTTTTTTCAATTTTTGTGTTTAATGACTGCTTTTTCATACACATTTTGCATTTTTCAGTATTTATTTGGAACATTTTTCATACACTCTTAATTTTTTTAAAATATATTATTAGGAATTCTTTTGTTTTCAATTTATGTTTTTATGTTCTCAGTTTTTAATACACATTCTACTTTTGTTTGGTATATATCGGGAACAGTTTTCTACACAGTTATCACTTTGTTAAAAGGATGATTAACATTTTTTAAATAGGTAATAACACCGGTGGTGTTTAAACTAGCCATTGATGCTCAGTTTGGTGCTTGAACTTGAAAAATACACCGATCTAGTTCTAAAACTTGGTAGTATGGTTCAAATATGGTTGAAATCATGTATAAATACATATATGTTGCTGACTAGACATGCTGGCATGGTGTGGGCCCACTTGCTGTGATGGGGCTGACTGCAAATAATACTTAAGAATTACTGAAATGTTCACGTATAAATATTCATGTGAGTAAATAATACTTAACAATTACTAAAATATTTTCATCACTGCAAGTGGGCCCTGCACCATGCTGGCATGTCTAGTCAGCAACACGTACATATCTGTACGTGATTTGAACCGTATTTGAACCATACTGTCAAGTTTTAGAACCAATTCGATGTATTTTTTAAGTTCAGACACCAAACAGAACATAGATGACAAGTTTAAGCACCACTAGCGTTACTACCTCTTTTTCAAATGCTCGATTAACATTTTCTGAATACATTGTATTTTTCATATACCTGGGATTTTTTCTATACACATTAACATTATACAAATAATAGACTAACATTTTTAAAATCTTTCTGTAGTGTGTTTTGGTAATATATATTATAATATTTTTAAAGTATAAATAAAAGTAAAAAAAGAGAGCAGAAAATGGAAAACAAAAACATAAAAAGCACAGAAATAAACGAGGTTGAGGCCTTCCGCGGTCTGGACCGGTACAATCTCGTGTGGCGGGGGCCGCCCTACGTCTCGGCTCAAGCGAGTCATAGGTGCGCCCAGATGGCAAGCCTTAATGTACATGGAGCTAACTAAACATAGATAGTAGTCAGTGCGCCCATTTTACACCTGTATGTTTTTTATTAGAAATTTGTAAAAGATGTGTAAATTATAATGTCAGTAATAAAAAAATTGAAATATTTATGTGGTATAAATATTATACATAGAAATGAAATAAAATACTTTAAAAAATCCTGTATAATTTTGAAAAAATTCCATATAATTAAAAGTAATACAAATATATTCAAATTAAAATTCTAATAATATTTTGAGTTATACAAACATTTCTACTTGATGTTTGTATAGTGAAAAGTATTCATAAAATGTAAAATGACAATATGAATATTCAAACTCGGCTGTGAATTATAATATGTAATTTTCTTGAACATTAGGCAGGAGTGATAATTATACAAAAGTTAATATTCATAAACTTTTAGTAAATGTTTGTGTTCAACATTTTGTATAATTTAATTATAAGCCGCAAGTGTATTTTTCTGTATTCATTAAACATTTTAAATGTCTATATTTACTACGTATTTTTATAAAATACATGGCGATGTTTTTTTTATTTACTACTCATAGTTTGTGTATTTGTATAATACGTATAACACACAAATATTTGAATATATTTTTTGTTGCTTACATTTTACAAATATCTTAAAACAAACTAGCGCATGCTAAAAGGTTACGCTATCTGCAACCCATTGAGGCCTCAAAAAAAATCAGCAAGCCGTTTAAGTCGTGCGTGCGTCCTTGTTATAATAAATTAAGCCTTGTTATCCATATTAGATATGAGAAAGTGAGGGGTGGATTGGTTATGGGTTTGAGTTACGAAGCCATCTTTTTCTGTTAACTTTCACGTACTGATAGGCAGGACCCATTGGTCATCGAGGCAAAAAGAAAAAGAAATGTCGCATCGACAAGGGCCTTTTTGTGAGAAAAACAAGGGGTTTTTGCTAAATAACAGGCCATACACCCTCGTCTCCCACGACCATTTGCTGACAGTGAGCCACACTGACATGCTTAGTCAGCTGCACGGCCGTAGGCAACCATGATTTGCACCATTGTAACGCCCTCGATGCGGCTATATCTCCCACGTGTCGAGACACGACTTAGAGGCATACCCGCATTGAAAGCAATGTCGCAAGTTAGGAAATCATCACACATCCCATGTAATATAATATAAAAGGGGAGGTACATAGTTGGCTTACACTCGCCATGTCACATCAAAGTACATAAATAACATCCATCATACAGAACACTCATGACCCGACTACGGCGCCAAAATAAAAGACAACCCAACAAGCGACATAGGTCCCGATCACCCCAACTGGGCACCACTACTGATCATCAGGAAACGACACATAGTAACGCTGAGAGTCCTCGTCGTACTCCCACTTGAGCTCGAGCGCGCCATCTGGAGCGGTATCATCTGTCCCTGCATCTGGTGTAATAGTAATCTGTGAGCCACAGGGACTCAGCAATCTCGCACCCTCGCGATCAAGATTATTTAAGCTTAATAGGGAGGAAGGGGGGTAAATGTAAGTGGAGCTGCAGCAAGCGACTAGCATATATGGTGGCTAACTTATTCGCAAAAGAGAGCGAGAAGAGGAGGCAAGGCACGAGCGAGAAACTAGAGAGCAACCTGCGCAAACATAACTCCAACACCGTGTCCACTTTCCGGACTCCACCGAGAAGAGGCCATCACGGCAACACACTTAGTTGATTCATTTTAATTAATTAATTAAGGTTCAAGTTATCTACAACCGGACATTAACAAATTCCCATCTGCCCATAACCGCGGGCACGGCTTTCGAAAGATCAATCCCTGCAGGGGGGGTCCCAACTTAGCCCATAACAAGCTCTCACGGTCAACGAAGGAATAGACCTCCACCCAAGACACACCGATTAGACTCGGTATCTCGGTACAACAAGACGATTCGACAGGTTAAAACAAGTCCAGCAACACCACCCGCTGTGCCGACAAATCCCGATAGGAGCTGCACATATCTCGTTCTCAGGGCACACCGGATAAGCTAAGCGTACGGGAGCCAACGTAACCCAAGTTGCCAAGGAACGGCCCCGCGCGGTGCTCTAGGGTGGACCAACACTCAGAGGATCACTGGCCCGGGGGGGGGGGGGGAGGGTTAAAATAAGATGACCCTCGGGCTCCGGAAACCCAAGGGAAAAAGAGGCTAGGTGGCAAATGGTAAAACCAATGTTGGGCATTGCTGGAAAAGCTTTAATCAAGACGAACTATCAAGGGGTTCCCATTATAGCCCAACCGCGTAAGGGCCGCAACAATCCGGGAACATAACACCGATATGACGGAAACTAGGGCGGCAAGAGTGGAACAAAACACTAGGCGAGAGGCCGAGCCTTCCACCCTTTACCAAGTATATAGGTGCATTAAGATAACATGGCAATATAATGATATCCCAACAATTAAATAAATGTTCCAACAAGGAACGGCTCCAATCTTCACCTGCAACTAACAATGCTATAAGAGGGGCTGAGCAAAGCGGTAACATAGCCAATCAATAGTTTGCTAGGACAATGGTGGGTTAGAGGTTCAACATGGCAATTGGGAGGCTGACAAGCAAGTGGTAGGCATCGTAGCATTGGCATAGCAAAAGAGCGAGCAAACTAGCATAGCAAAGATTGTAATGATTTCGAGGGTATGATCATCTTGCCTGCACAGTTGTCAGAGTTGACTGGATCCTCAAAAGCAAACTCAATGGGCTCCTCGTTAGCGAACTCGTCTCCCGGCTCTACCCAACAACACAAACAAGCAACAAGAATACAATCAACCACGTGCAAACTCCAACAATAAGATGCAATGATGACATGCTATGCGGGATGCAAAATGCAAGACGTGACAGGAAATGCATGAACCTGGCCTCAACCTGGAAAACCAAGTGTGCCACTGGATAGAGGGGATGAAATCACTTGAAAACGATATAAAGATCATAGGAATCGGAGTTACGGTTTGGAAATGGCAAGCGTTTTACGAAATGAACCGGTCTGCGATTTACAGCAAGTAGGCACCTAAATGCAACAAAATGAACATGCTACAACCACCAAACATGACAACAAAATACATGGCAGGGATGCCCACAAGATGCTTAACAAAACACTAGCACTGAGCCACGGCCAAATTCATCCATTATGAGGTTCAAACAAGCATGGCAAAAACGCAAATGCAAAATAGATTTCAGACTTAGTGAAATTAACACTAGTCTGAAATTTCAGACCACGATGCTCTCTTCGGAGCAGCAAAACAACATGATACACAACCTGATTATGACAAGTAAGAACATGGCATGGAGCTACTTAACAAGCTTATCAAAAGTCCCAAAGTGACCTGGGGCCAAAAGGGATCACAAAATATACTAACAAGCACACGAACATAGCTCACGCACAATCAGTTTTCAGACTTAGTGAAAACTGAGACATGCTGAAATTTAACTCACGAAGGCATGTAAACGAGCTCGATGCACTCACTACGGTGCAAGTCATAGCAAGGCAAGCATACATCCATTAAGAAGGCACAAAATTCTAGCTAGACATGGCAAGAACAATGGCATAGCATGCATGGATCAATAACAATAGCATCGGCAAAATCGCAAACAAGTTGACGATCTGCCCAGATTTACCACGAAGCAAAAGTAGAGCTCGATTGACTCAAGCTAGAGCACTCCACATATGCAAACAAAGAAATGGATGGATAGAGCATAACATGAATAACAAAACTCCCTTACTGATCATCCTCAAAAGAGGCACGGATCACTAGGAAACAAGCTGAACATATGGCATCATGAACTAAAATATTCTAGACTTAGTGAAATCCACTAAGTCCTTGAAAACAGATCTACCAAGTGCCTCACTTTGCAAGCTTGCACAAGTCACCACACACATCCTAAAAATGCATGGGTGGTACCTCTGGAAAGAAGACAAAATGCTTAACAATTCATCCCAAAGACTCACAGGCATATCATGCACACAATAATCATGGCAAAAATGACAAAAGTCTATGATGAACTAATGGATCTGACAATTATCTCACGAAGCCTCCTTCTAGCAGCATTTCGGGCATCAAGATGAACTCAAATGCAAATAATGCAATGGAATGAAATGATGTACATGTCGAGGCAACATTTTGATATACTATATGTCCAAAACGGAGCTACGGATGCGGAGATATGATCAGTCAAAGATAGCATAAAAAAATCTAGGGTTAGGGACGAAAGTCAACCCTCCAATTTCCAGATCCAGATCGGGATCTCGCGGGTACTGTTCACCGCCGGAGCACGGAAGCCGAGGTTCGCCGGGGACTTGCCGGAAATGGCGGGGACGGCGGCCGGAGGAGCTTGGGGGCGCCGGAGATGGCGGATCCGGTGGAGAGGCGGCGGGGCATGGCGCGGCCGGCCTCGGGCTTGGCTCCCACCGGCGACGAGGAACGGGGCGGCCGGCGTCGAGCTCGGCTGGGTGGAGCGAGGCGGCGGCGAGGAGCTACAGTGGCCGGCCGGCGATGGTGGCCGCGGGCGGTGGACGAGCTCGGGGACGAAGACAGGCGGGCGGCGGCGCGCCCCGATGGGCCGGGCGGGCCGGCGCGGCGGCGGTGATGCGGTCCCGCCCCGGGGCCAGGTGGCAGCGCGGGATTCGCGGGGAAGCGGGGTGGACACGTCCGGCCGGGTCAGACAATGTCCGGCCGGCGCGAGGAAGGGGAAGACTAGGGTTTCGGGGGAGGAGGAGATCCGAATTTGGAGGGGGATGTATATATTGGCATAAGTGGAGCTAGGAGAGTCCAAATGAGGTGCGGTTTTCGGCCACGCGATCGTGATCGAACGCTCTAGGACATGGAGCAGAGTTTGGTGGGTTTTGGGCCAAAATGGAGGGGTGTTGGGCTGCAACACACACGAGGCCTTTTTGGTCCCTCGGTTAACCGTTGGAGTATCAAACGAAGTCCAAATGGTACGAAACTTGACAGGCGGTCTACCGGTAGTAAACCAAGGCCGCATGACAAGTCAAGGTCCAATCCGGAAATGTTTAATCCCCACACACAAAAGAAAGCTAGAATTGACCACCGGAGGAGAACGAAGCGCCGGAATGCAAAACGGACAACGGGAAAATGTTCGAATGCATGAGATGAACATGTATGCAAATGCAATGCACATGATGACATGATATGAGATGCATGAAAAGAAAACAACACACAGAGACAAAGACCCGAACCCGAGAAATAAATATAACTTAACGCCGGAAACGGCATGAGTTGGAGTACAAATTGGGAAAGTTATATCTGGGGCGTTACAACACTCCACCACTACGAAAAGATCTCATCCCGAGATCTAGGACTGAAAGAACTCCGGGTACTCAGAACGGAGGTGATCCTCGCGTTCCCAGGTAGCTTCACAGTCGGAATGGTGTGACCACTTGACTTTGAGAAATTTGATTGACTTGTTGCGAGTCCTGCGTTCAGTCTCTTCAAGGATTGCAACTGGGTGCTCATGATAGGAGAGATCTTCTTGGAGCTCAATGTCCTCGAAGTTGACGGTGCGTTCAGGCGTCTTGAAGCACTTTCGGAGTTGGGAGACATGGAACACATCATGAACATTTGCAAAGTTTGACGGAAGCTCGAGTTGATAGGCAAGGTCGCCTCTCTTGCTAACAATCTTAAAAGGTCCGACGTATCTAGGGGCAAGCTTCCCTTTGATACCGAAGCGACGAGTCCCTTTCATAGGAGAGGCGCGGAGGTAAACATGATCTCCGATCTCGAAAGCCAAATCACGGTGCTTACTATCATAGTAGCTCTTCTGGCGGGATTGGGCTGCTTTGAGGTTATCACGAATGACCTTGCACATTTCTTCTGCCTCTGTGATTAAGTCATTACCCAGCAGCTGACGTTCACCGGTTTCGGACCAGTTGAGAGGTGTACGGCACTTCCTACCATACAGAATTTCAAATGGGGCCTTGCCCGAACTTGCTTGAAAACTGTTGTTGTATGAGAATTCAGCATAAGGAAGACAATCCTCCCACTTCATGCCGAAGGAGATAACACAAGCCCTGAGCATATCTTCAAGAATCTGGTTGACACGCTCGACTTGACCGCTTGTTTGAGGATGGAAAGCAGTGCTGAAGCGGATGTTGGTGCCCATGGCCTTCTGAAAAGAATCCCAAAACTTGGAGATAAAGATGCTGCCACGGTCTGAAGATATCACTTGAGGAATACCGTGCAGAGGGACAATTCGAGAGGTGTAGAGTTCCGCCAATTGAGCTGCAGTGATCGACTCTTTGATAGGCAGAAAGTGAGCTACTTTGGTGAGCTTGTCGATGACAACGAATATAGCATCATTGCCACGCTTGGACTTTGGAAACCCAGTCATGAAGTCCATTTCAATGTGGTCAAACTTCCATTCTGGAATGGCAAGAGGTTGGAGGAGACCTGCTAGCCTTTGGTGTTCTGCCTTCACTCTTCTGCAGACATCACATTCATTCACAAATTGAGCGATCTCGCGCTTCATTCGAGTCCACCAATAAGTTTGCTTGAGATCCTGATACATCTTCGTGCTCCCAGGGTGGATGGAGAGGAGAGAGTTGTGAGCCTCGTTCATGATCACTTTACGAAGTTCACCTTTGGGCACAACAATTCGATCCTCGAAGAAGAGAGTGTACTTGTCATCAAGGCGGTAGCACTTGTACTTGGACTGACTCTTGGCAATCCCAATCTTCACCTTTTTCACCATAGCATCAAGAAGCTGGGCTTGGCGAATCTGGTCTTCCAAGGTGGGAGAGACTTGAAGGTTGGCGAGGAAACCTTGAGAAACAATTTGCAGATTAAGTTTGCGGAAAGCTTCACAAAGCTCGGGTTGATAAGGCTTCAGAATCAGACTGTTGCAATATGCTTTCCTGCTCAAAGCGTCAGCAATCACATTGGCCTTGCCTGGAGTATACTCGATACTTGGATCGTACTCTTGAATCATTTCGACCCATCGAGTTTGCCTGAGGTTGAGATTAGGCTGGGTGAAAATGTACTTGAGACTGTTGTGATCAGTGAAAATGTCCACTTTTCTTCCCAATAGAAGATGTCTCCAAGTCAGCAAAGCATGCACAACTGCCGCCAACTCGAGATCATGAGTGGGGTAGTTCTTCTCATTAGGCTTCAACTGGCGAGAAGTATAAGCAACAACTTTCTTCTCTTGCATCAGTACAGCACCGAGACCTTGGAGAGAGGCATCACAAAAGACCTCGTACGGCTTGGTTTCATCAGGCGGAGTTAGAACTGGAGCAGTGATCAACTTCTCTTTCAAAGTTTTGAAAGCAATATCACACTCCGGAGACCAAACGTACTTGACGTGCTTCTGAAGAAGATTTGAGAGAGGCTTCACGATCTTAGAAAAGTTTTCAACGAATCTTCGGCAATAGCTTGCGAGACCGAGGAAGCTACGGAGTTGCTTCACGTTCTGAGGAGGTTCCCAATAAACAATTGCAGACACCTTCTCAGGATTCACGGCAATGCCCTTGGCAGAGATGATATGACCAAGATAAAGCACCTCATCGAGCCAAAATTCACACTTGGAGAACTTGGCATAGAACTGATGTTCCCTGAGCTTGTCAAGAACCAAACGCAAGTGCTTGGCATGATCTTCCTTGTTCTTGGAGAAAACCAGAATGTCGTCGAGATAGACCAAAACAAAGTCATTGGTGTAGGGGTTGAAGATGAAGTTCATCATGCGAGAGAACGTCGGAGGAGCGTTGGCGAGGCCAAAAGACATGACAGTGTATTCGCATGACCCATATCTTGTCCTGAAAGCCGTCTTGGGAATATCTTGCTCACGAATGCGGATCTGATGATAACCCATATGGAGATCAAGCTTGGAGAATACTTGGGCACCCTTGAGTTGTTCGAACAGCTCATTGATGTTGGGAAGTGGGTATTTGTTCTTGATGGTCTTCTTGTTCAATGGACGATAATCAACACAAAGTCGGTCCGTTCCATCCTTCTTCTTCACAAAAAGAACACCACAACCCCACGGAGAAGAAATAGGCCGAATGAGACCCATTCTTTCTTGAACATCGAGTTGTTTCTACAGCTCCTTCAACTCTTCAGGGCCGAGCTTGTAAGGACGTTTGCACACAGGTTCCGTACCGGGCTCAAGTTCAATAACAAATTCAACGGGCCGGTGCGGAGGCATTCCTGGGAGTTCTTCTGGGAAGACGTCTTGATACTCACAAACGACTGGGATCTGTGAAATAGCATCCAATTCACCCTTCTCATTGAGAGAAAACAACCGGATTGTATCACCACGAGCGGCAAAGACAATGACATCCTCAGACGAATGAGTCAGTTGAATCTGCCTGGCTGCACAATCAAGCTGAGCTTTATGCTTAGAGAGCCAGTCCATCCCGAGAATAAGATCGATATCTGAATTACCAAGAACCATAGGAGAAGCCAGAAACTTGAAATCACCCATCATGATAGAAATATCCGGGACTATTGAAGTAGCCCTCATAGACTTAGCCGGAGAAACCACTCCCATAGGTTTACCCAACATTTTTGAAACGAAGTCATGCTTGGAAACAAAAGATCTTGACATGAAACAATGCGATGCACCAGTGTCAAAAAGAACTCTTGCGGGAATAGAGTTAACTGGAAAGTTACCCATGATGACATCCGAAGAATCCTCTGCCTAAGCCGCATTCACCATATTGACCTTGGCGTGCTTGGGATTATGCTTGACCACAGCTGTACTTGCCGATCTGACAGGAGGAGGAGGAGGAAGATGCCTCTGGTTGAAACACTTGTTGGCGTATCTGTTGGCACTTGTTGCACGTGACCTCTGAAAGCGGACGGTGGTACGGAGCACTTGATCTTGGAGCTTGAGACGAAGTCTTATTCTGAAAGCCTGGGTTGGGTGGGTGGGAAGATCCACTGCCACCTTTGCTCTTCTGCTGATACGGCTGACAGAACGGAGGAGGAGGAAGCCAATACTTCTGCTGCTTGGCCACTTGAGTAGAGGAAGAAGGCGTAGTGTCCCTAACTCGCTTCCTGGAAGCATCACACCTCAACTGAGCAGCCTCTTGCTTCAGTGCCATGTTGTAGAACTCATCGTACCTCAACGGCTCAAAGAGGACAAGAGCGAGCTGAATTTCTTCACGGAGACCACCCCTGAACTGATAGATCATGCTCTTCTCATCAGGAACATCCTGCTTCGCAAAACGGGCGAGCTTCTGGAGCAACTTGTTGTAGTCATAGACAGACAAAGAGCCTTGCTTCAGATTGCGGAATTCTTCACGTTTGCTTTCAGTCACACTCTGAGGGATGTGATGAGCTCGGAAATCTCGACGGAAATCATCCCAAGTGATCAAACGTCCACCTCTGGAATCCTTGTATTGCTGGAACCACTCTGCAGCCTGATCTTTGAGCTGGAAAGAAGCGAACTTGACGAAATCTTCAGGCCCGACGTTGCTGCATTCAAAATGCTTGCCCAGATCCACTAGCCAATCGTCAGCATCGGTTGCCTCAACACAATTGCTGAACGTCTTTGGACCATTTGCGAGGAACTGGTTCAGAGTAGCAAAATGGTTCTGATTGTTGCCTTGATTCCCTTGACTGCCTTGATTGCGCTCTTGGAGGATTTGCATGATCAACTGTGTATTTGCATTGGTTGTGGCCATCACAGCTTGCCAAGCCTCCGGAGGAGGTGGAGGTGGTGGCGGATCAGGATTGTCGTGCGCTTTGGAGGAGCCATCCTGAAGAGGTTTACCACCATTAGCACATAGATAGACAAATATTGAAGCTGAATCCAACGGAATGAACATTGCAACATAAAGTCTTCACATCCGAACAAAATGAACGAATGCACTTCTCTTGAAGTGGTCACATATTCCTAAATTGCGAAGCCACGTAGAATTAGGTAGAAGAGGTAAATCAACAAGGGGTGGAATCAACATATGACTTTGAAGCAACTCGAATACCACAACTCAAAATAAAACCAAGGATTGGCTTGTGAAATAAGCCGGAACAAACATATGATAGAGATTTCGTTCGAAGTTTTCGTGGTGGGACCTACACGGGCTCGATCGTACAGCACCATCATGTACAAGGCAGTGCACATGACATACGAAGCGTCCCCGAGTCAGCATAGCCAAGGACTCTTTAAGACGCAACGAGACCACTGTAAAATCGACCGTGAATAGGCGAACCACTAGACGTCGAACCCCAATTTCATATCATACATCTGTTGGAAGGATATCCTAAGAGCTACTTGAATTCCCACCTATGAAACTCCCGAAACTTTCCGGTTATGCAATCAGGTGTTGGGGATACAGGGGAAGCATAATATCTCACCCAAACTAGCAAATCCTACATCCAGCTGTATCCATCCTTCAACACATAACCAAGAAACCTTCGGAAACCATCTACCTCAACCTTCGAAAAGCATCCGTTATACAAGTTATGGCGATACTCCCGAACTCCCGTCCTAGTACTCGGTGGCGTCGAGGTTATCTCACCAACGAACTGAATAAAAGAGATTTTCGATGTCGACGAACATATCTCAAGTATTCCAGAATTGCAACGATAAAATTATGATGACAGCACCTCAGAGCTCAACTCCCCGGGACACTTCCACTAAACCCCTGACAGGAGGCACCAAGACAGTATTCTCATCATAAGCCATCGGAACAAATCCAAGATACTCGCGTGATCCTAAATTTTTTTTAGTGAAATTAGAGAAGAGAAGAGTCAAAACTCTATGTCAGGATGCCTTACCAGAGCGATGAGGGGACTGGGAAGTAAAAAGAATTCCTAAGCTCTCCGATATATAAATCCTAAATGACTCAAAACATTTTTCTAGACACAACTCGGCTGCTAAAAACGATCAAACAGTGGGGGCTCCTAAGGTCGGGGAAGGCTCTGATTACCAACTTGTAACGCCCTCGATGCGGCTATATCTCCCACGTGTCGAGGCACGACTTAGAGGCATAACCGCATTGAAAGCAATGTCGCAAGTTAGGAAATCATCACACATCCCATGTAATATAATATAAAAGGGGAGGTACATAGTTGGCTTACACTCGCCACGTCACATCAAAGTACATAAATAACATCCATCATACAAAACACTCATGGCCCGACTACGGCGCCAAAATAAAAGACAACCCAACAAGCGACATAGGTCCCGATCACCCCAACTGGGCACCACTACTGATCATCAGGAAACGACACATAGTAACGCTGAGAGTCCTCGTCGTACTCCCACTTGAGCTCGAGCGTGCCATCTGGAGCGGTATCATCTGTCCCTGCATCTGGTGTAATAGTAATCTGTGAGCCACAGGGACTCAGCAATCTCGCACCCTCGCGATCAAGACTATTTAAGCTTAATAGGGAGGAAGGGGGGTAAATGTAAGTGGAGCTGCAGCAAGCGACTAGCATATATGGTGGCTAACTTATTCGCAAAAGAGAGCGAGAAGAGGAGGCAAGGCACGAGTGAGAAACTAGAGAGCAACCTGCGCAAACATAACTCCAACACCGTGTCCACTTCCCGGACTCCGCCGAGAAGAGGCCATCACGGCAACACACTCAGTTGATTCATTTTAATTAATTAATTAAGGTTCAAGTTATCTACAACCGGACATTAACAAATTCCCATCTGCCCATAACCGCGGGCATGGCTTTCGAAAGATCAATCCCCGCAGGGGGTCCCAACTTAGCCCATAACAAGCTCTCACGGTCAACGAAGGAATAGACCTCCACCCAAGACACACCGATCAGACTCGGTATCTCGGTACAACAAGATGATTCGACAGGTTAAAACAAGTCCAGCAACACCACCCGCTGTGCCGACAAATCCCGATAGGAGCTGCACATATCTCGTTCTCAGGGCACACCGGATAAGCTAAGCGTACGGGAGCCAACGTAACCCAAGTTGCCAAGGGACGGCCCCGCGCGGTGCTCTAGGGTGGACCAACACTCAGAGGAGCACTGGCCCGGGGGGGGGGGGGGGTTAAAATAAGATGACCCTCGGGCTCCGGAAACCCAAGGGAAAAAGAGGCTAGGTGGCAAATGGTAAAACCAATGTTGGGCATTGCTGGAAAAGCTTTAATCAAGATGAACTATCAAGGGGTTCCCATTATAGCCCAACCGCGTAAGGGACGCAACAATCCGGGAACATAACACCGATATGACGGAAACTAGGGCGGCAAGAGTGGAACAAAACACTAGGCGAGAGGCCGAGCCTTCCACCCTTTACCAAGTATATAGGTGCATTAAGATAACATGGCAATATAATGATATCCCAACAATTAAATAAATGTTCCAACAAGGAACGGCTCCAATCTTCACCTGCAACTAACAATGCTATAAGAGGGGCTGAGCAAAGCGGTAACATAGCCAATCAACGGTTTGCTAGGACAATGGTGGGTTAGAGGTTCAACATGGCAATTGGGAGGCTGACAAGCAAGTGATAGGCATCGTAGCATTGGCATAGCAAAAGAGCGAGCAAATTAGCATAGCAAAGATAGTAGTGATTTCGAGGGTATGATCATCTTGCCTACACAGTTGTCAGAGTTGACTGGATCCTCAAAAGCAAACTCAACGGGCTCCTCGTTAGCGAACTCGTCTCCCGGCTCTACCCAACAACACAAACAAGCAACAAGAATACAATCAACCACATGCAAACTCCAACAATAAGATGCAATGATGACATGCTATGCGGGATGCAAAATGCAAGACGTGACAGGAAATGCATGAACCTGGCCTCAACTTGGAAAACCAAGTGTGCCACTGGATAGAGGGGATGAAATCACTTGAAAACGATATAAAGATCATAGGAATCGGAGTTACGGTTTGGAAATGGCAAGCGTTTTACGAAATGAACCGGTCTGCGATTTACAGCAAGTAGGCACCTAAATGCAACGAAATGAACATGCTACAGCCACCAAACATGACAATAAAATACATGGCAGGGATGCCCACAAGATGCTTAACAAAACACTAGCACTGAGCCATGGCCAAATTCATCCATTATGAGGTTCAAACAAGCATGGCAAAAACGCAAATGCAAAATAGATTTCAGACTTAGTGAAATTAACACTAGTCTGAAATTTCAGACCACGATGCTCTCTTCGGAGCAGCAAGACAACATGATACACAACCTGATTATGACAAGTAAGAACATGGCATGGAGCTACTTAACAAGCTTATCAAAAGTCCCAAAGTGACCTGGGGCCAAAAGGGATCACAAAATATACTAACAAGCACACGAACATAGCTCACGCACAATCAGTTTTCAGACTTAGTGAAAACTGAGACATGCTGAAATTTAACTCACGAAGGCATGTAAACGAGCTCGATGCACTCACTACGGTGCAAGTCATAGCAAGGCAAGCATACATCCATTAAGAAGGCACAAAATTCTAGCTAGACATGGCAAGAACAATGGCATAGCATGCATGGATCAATAACAATAGCATCGGCAAAATCGCAAACAAGTTGACGATCTGCCCAGATTTACCACGAAGCAAAAGTAGAGCTCGATTGACTCAAGCTAGAGCACTCCACATATGCAAACAAAGAAATGGATGGATAGAGCATAACATGAATAACAAAACTCCCTTACTGATCATCCTCAAAAGAGGCACGGATCACTAGGAAACAAGCTGAACATATGGCATCATGAACTAAAATATTCTAGACTTAGTGAAATCCACTAAGTCCCTGAAAACATATCTACCAAGTGCCTCACTTTGCAAGCTTGCGCAAGTCACCACACACTTTGCAAACGAAAATATCCATGATTATATTTGTATAGAATATAGTTAGACTTGAAGATAATGTCAATCGCTACTGCAGGTGCAGCTACAACTAAGTACAAGCATAACATAAAGTTGTTCTTAGCTAGAAAATAAATCAGGTCATGGTATCCTGTTGGTAAGATAGTTATTTACTGTAAATCTATAATGAATAACTAAATAACAAAACAATGTGAACCAACCCGGCGGATGTCGACCTCAACTCCATCAGATTGTGGGCGCAAATCCACAAGCTGCCCTTTGTGTTGAAGACCGAGGAGATGGGGTGGACTTTCGGCAAGAAGGTCGGCACGGTCATCGCGGTGTCCCACCGTAACAAGATGATCCTTGACGGGCATCTCTGCATTCGAGTGGAGCATAAGGTGGACACACCGCTGAAGAAGGAAGTTGGGTTCACTCTGGTCGGCAGCAAGGACGAGATCACGTTTGAGGTGAAATACGAGAAACTTCCAAATTTTTGTTTCTGTTGTGGCATCTTGGGCCACACTATGGAAAGATTCTGCAGCATGCCAAAGGAACTGCGCAAGCCAAACTTCTCCATCGACATGAAGGCGCCACCGCACTGGAAGCGCTTCCTCGACTTCGGATGCACCGGGGCAAAGCTGCCAGACAGAGTCATTTCGGCGATGTCCAAGGCTGTGCGCAGCCTCTCAGTGGCTGCGGCAGGCTCGGGTCCTTCGCCAGATGTTGCGGGAAAGGTGGCGGGGGATGTGGGTACCCAGGAGGGGTTGCCGGCGCCCCCAGACCAGTTGGTGGCGAGCCAAGTTGATCATCTTCAACTTCATGTTCCTAGGGGGGCCTCCACATCAACTTGGTCACCCCTGGTGTCGGTGTCAAAACCGACGGATCTCGGGTAGGGGGCCCCGAACTGTGCGTCTAGGCGGATGGTAACATGAGGCAGGAGACACGATGTTTTACCCAGGTTCAGGCCCTCTTGATGGAGGTAATACCCTACGTCCTGCTTGATTTTTCTTGATAATATGAGTAGTACACAAGTTGATCTACCACGAGATCGAAGAGGCTAAACCCTAGAAGCTAGCCTATGGTATGATTGTTGTTTGTCCTACGGACTAAACCCTCCGGTTTATATAGACACTGGAGGGGGCTAGGGTTACACAGAGTCGGTTACAAGGAAGGAGATCTACATATCCGTATTGCCAAGCTTGCCTTCCACGCCAAGGAGAGTCCCATCCGGACACGAGACGAACTCTTCAATCTTGTATCTTCATAGTCCAACAGTCCGGCCAAAGGATATAATCCGGTTGTCCGGATACCCCCTAATCCAGGACTCCCTCAGTAGCCCCTGAACCAGGCTTCAATGACGATGAGTCCGGCGCGCAAATTGTCTTCGGCATTGCAAGGCGGGATTCCTCCTCTGAGTACTTCATAGAAGATTTTGAACATGAGGATCATGTCCGGCTCTGCAAAACAACTTCCACATACCACCGTAAAGAGAATAATATTTCCATAAATCTAATCTGCTGACGTACCCCATAGTGTGACATCACACCACAACCAGGTCTTTATTCGAATCATTTTTCATAACACATCTCAGCGTGTTTCGCGAGGCGGTTTCATTGGCACGTCTTGTCGAAGCAGAGATCGTGTCCCCTTTATTACGGGATTCTCATCAATACGGACGTGGGTAACCCAACCGTGCCTATTGGTAGGACTCCTAGATCTTAGGCAAGTCCCAAACGGCCACGGGGAGGACGCTTGATATTCACCCTCTTTATAAAGGGGACAAGGCCTTTTCCTCTCGATCTTAATCAAATCCGCCTCCCGCCTCGAGTTCCAACACCCAAAGCTTAGGTTTAGGCATTTCGGACCTTCAACTATGTCCGGATCCAACCTTCAAGGTCAGTGGATGCCTTCCTCCGTCACGGAGGAGGACATCACGAAGTTGAGAGAGGTCAGATATCTGACCGTCGAAATTTCGCATCGGCTGCGTGCCCGAGGGCAAGTCGTCCCTACTCCCGAACCCAACGAGGGCGTCGTGTTTGTCTCCCACTTCCTCCGAGGACCATGCCTCGATCTGGATCCCTTTGTTAGGGGTCTCATGTTCTATTATGGGCTAGATTTTCACGATCTGACCCCGGATTCCCTTCTTCACATATCGACATTTATTGTCGTATGTGAGGCCTTCCTCCGCATTACCCCTCACTTCGGCCTGTGGCTCAAGACCTTCGATGTGAAGCCAAAGATGATCGAGGGGCAGCATGCAGCGTGCGGAGGCGCTTTAGTAAGCAAAATCGTTGGCGCTCCATGGCCTGAGGGTTTCTTCCCAGAGGTGTCCGGATTGTGGCAGCGGGAGTGGTTCTACATCACAGCTCCCCAAAGTGCCAAGTGGGTAGCTTCCCCCACCTTCCGCTCAGGCCCCCCACCACAACTAATGTCATGGATCAGTAGGGGGCTGAGCTGGGGTCCAGCCAAGGACATGCCAATACTACAAAGCCGTATCTGAGATCTTTGAGAGAGATTTCAGTCTGGTTATGGTAGTGCAAGTTATGCTAGTTCGTCAAGTCGAGCCTTGCAAACGCCGGCCCCTTCGCATGTGGGAATTCAACCCAGAAGGACCGCGAGCTATTCAACATTTCCTCGGCATGACGCACGAAGAGATGTACAAATTGTTCTTCGGACCACAAATAATGTGTCCGGACATCACTGAGGATGCAGGTCTGAGCTGCAATCGCCCGTATACCCAAGTAAGTAGCCCCGCATCCGAACACACTGTCCGTTTATTTATCGCAACATTGCCCTAAAAAAGCCGCTCTTTGATCAGGATTGGATAGAGAAGGCAAAGCTGATCAGGTGTCCGGCCCCCCACCCTGAGACCTCCCCAAATCCTGTGCTAACCAGGATGCTGGAGATCGCGCCTTATCAAGCGCCCTCGGGAGAAGATAAGGGGGGGGGGGGAGGCTAGCGCCTCCACGAAGGAGGCTAGCCGGGGAGGAGGAACTGAAACTTCCTCTCCCCAGGGAAGGAAGAGAACCGCCTTTGAGGACCCGGAGACAACGGTCTCCAAACAGAGGAAGAAATCTCCGTCGGAGGGTCCTTCCCTGGGGGATACCCTGGCCGCACTATGCCCTCAAGGGGATCAGCCCTCCACCGAGCTGTAAGTAAAATGGTTACTTAATAATGAAAATATCTCGCTTTACTTCCGAGGAAAATAATCGAAGTGTTCATCTTGCAGTTTGGATCTTAGCCCTTCTCAGCAGAGGTCGTCTTCAGGGGATCTTCTTCCAGAGATGATGGAGAGCGAAATGCCTCCCCCTGCCACACCGCCTCACGAGGCGGGCGACCCTGAGGTGTCGTCGCGAAGGGTTTCTCCTGATCCGGCAAGGCTAGAAGGTAATCCTATGTCCACCCGAAGTCCTCAGTATCCGGCTCTTGGAGGGAGTAATCAAAAGAGTCCAGCACCGTCTGGTATGCGGTCGGACGTACTGAGGGATCTGCTAGAGCAAGCGGCTATCTCAGAAGAGCACCGCACATTGATGGGTACGGTGATTGAAAGGATCTCGTCCACCGAAAGCAGGCTGCATGAAGCCTTTATGATTCTACTGACGGGTTTTGAGGTACACAAAATGATGTACATTGTTGACAGTATCGCACATTTTTAGATGTGCCCTATGTAGATAGTAGCCCCTGAGACTCTGGTTGTCGTCGAAAACGGTGACAATCAGAGGATCATAGTCCCAGGTAATAAACAGACCGCCTTTATGTGCAGGTGGTTGAAGCTCCGGTGGCTAGCCGGACTGATGGGATTACCGAACTAAGGCGGCAATTGGATGCGGCAGATGCCCACATCGTGCTTGTTAACAAGCGGCTTGACGAGGCACAGGGTAGGTGATTTTTCTGGTGATTGTCACATAGTAAGAGCAGCATGATGCCAGTATCTTTAATATGTTGTGACTGCAGATGGAGCTGCCACCGTGGAGACCCTTCGGGCGGAGATTGCCCGAGCCAAGGAGCAAGCAAGGAGTAGCAATGTGGCCGCTTTAAAGGCGGCCGAAGAGTTAAGGGCTGAACAAGCCGCGCATTGCGAGAGCAAAGGAAAAATAGCCACAATGGCTGTAGAGTTAAAAGATGCTGCAGATCATTGCCAGCTTCTTGAAGAAGAAAACCGGGCGAAGGCGACGGACCTGGAAAAGGCCCGGGTTGCTGCCAAGGAAAAATTAGAGCGACGAAGGAGGAGCTGCATCAAGCTGCTGATATTGTATTTGGGAAGCCCTTCTTGTTGCGGACTAAGTTCGGGGATCCGAAGTATGCACCTCTGGACCGGATATGGAGTTCCGCGGACGCCTATGTGGATTTGGCTGCAAGTGCTGCTGATGTGGCCGAGTACTTCAAGGATCGGAAAGATCACGAAGCGGAAAAACTGTTTTGGTCACAGTTTCATGCGCCAGCCCGTCCGCTGCTGTTGAATGAGCAAATGGCCGAGTGGGCCGAGCTCCATAGATTATCCGGACTTGCCATGAGGTCCGTTGTGGATCATCTGTGGCCGAAAGGGCCAAGGCCGAATAGCTACTTTAGCTTAGTGCAATAATTTCTTGGTGTTATGCCACACATCGATGCTGTAAAGAGGTCAGTGTGCATAGAAGGCTCGCGGATGGCCCTTGCCCGTGTCAAAACATACTGGGCGGAGATGGATTCCACCACTGTTGCGGCACAGGGTTCCTCCATAGGCCGAGTGGCTGCCGAGCACTACTTTGAAGAAGTTCTTGAAGGCGCTTGTTCGATAGAGGCTCAGTGCTCGAAGAATATTATGTTTGAGTGACATGTATTTCCATTGTAAAAAGAATGTTTTATTGAGTTTATCAAGGTTGTATTTATACTTTTGCCCGAAAGTACTATGATGCCTCCTACGCGGCCGTTTATGTATATATGTATATAACCTGAAAGATGGCAGTCGTCGGCTTCAGCCCCCACGCATATAATGCGGGGGTGCTCGCAGAAGACGCATGTTCACACTTGATCCAACGTCTTGTTCCATTAAGGAGGTGATAGCGCAGCGAACTAGGCAATCGGACTATAATGCTTTAACACTTTCACTTAGCCAGAGGAGTTTGACAGTGGGGCTACTATATAGCCCCTGGTGGCTCCATGCTCATCCGAATTCGGGGCGCGTACATGCCTGGCCGGGAAACGACCCTTCGTTAAGGCGGAGGAATCCCGAAGATTCCGCTAGGTCATCGAGTGGTTGACCAGTCTCACGCTATATCATGACAGTCAGTTTTCGGCTTTCTCTACTGAGGTGCTCGTCCGGATGAACCAGGGCACAATCGCAGTAGTTCTCTTGGTGCCGTCTTAGCCGATAGAGCGGAACGTAAGGCAGCAAAACACAGGAGCCGGGCAAACCCAACATTTGACCAAAGACATGATTCGGAGCTGATGCATATAAGGTCAAACTCGCGACGCCGAACACTCCCTAAGGTATTCGGTCTTTATGATGTAAACCGGGCTAAACGGTGCCCTTTGTAATAAGCCCCTGGTGTCCAGGTACGTGCAATATTCTGACGTGGCCACATGCCAATACGTCAGCATACTTCTCAATTGTACTGAGAATCCGGGGGATGTGTATCAACAAAAGATAGTAAAAAAGGTTTACGCAGGGTCTTAATCTAAAAAGAATCCTTGGAACGGGTCCCTGCTGCACGTCTGCACCCGTGTCTCTGTTGTGCTGTATCCTGGACGGGTGTAGCATGATGGTCATCTGTAAAAGAGAGAAACTTTAGCTGAAAAGTTGCCATGCAAAAGGTAGGTTATACTAAATAAACCATGTATAGTTCAAGATGAGTAAAGTTGAGCCCAATTGTCACTTGTTTACACGCGTTGAGCCCCTTGTATTGTTATAGGGGTATAGCCATCAAACCTGTATCAATTATATATAGCTGCACCGGACTCGTCTAACCGCGTCTGTGGTCTTAATGACTTGTCAGATGCTCTAGTTGGTGAGGCCGTTTAGTGTGCGGCTGCCGATCTTCCGCGCACAAGGAGCGCTCAATATTTCCATTTACTGTAATGATGCCACGTGGACCGGGCATCTTAAGCATGAGGGAAGCGTAATGCGGTATTGCGTTAAAGCGAGCGAAAGCTTCGCGTCCGAGTAGTGCTTGATAGCCACTTTGGAACGGAGCGATGTGGAAGGTTAAATTTTCGCTGCAAAAGTTATCAGGAAAGCCGAATATAACCTCTAGTAGTAGGGAGCCCATGAAATGGGCTTCTGGGCCCGGCGTTACTCCTTTAAAGGTAGTATTGCAATGGCTGATTTTTGTTGGGTCTATCCCCATTTTGCGGACTGTGTCCTGATATATCAGGTTTAAACTACTGCCGCCGTCCATCAGGACTCGTGTGAAGTGGTATCCATCAATTATCGGGTCTAACACCAAGGCAGCCCATCACGCATGCCGGATACTTGCCGAGTAATCCTGATGGTCAAAGGTGATCGGTTGGGACGACCAATGGCAGAACTCCGCGGCGATAGGCCCTGGGGCATGTGTCTCTAGGAGTGCCGCTTTGTTTCTCCCCTTCATCACGTGTAACACATTTACTGTTTTGATTTCTGGTGGGAATTTCTTCTGTTCCACAGTGCTTTGCTTGCGAGGCTCGTCCTTGTCTTCGCTTGGTGTATCCTGCCCCTTGTGTTCGGCGTTGAGCTTGCCGGACTGCTTGAAGATGCAACATTCTCTATGGGTATGATTTGCAGGTTTATCGGGGGTGCTGTGGATCTAGCATATTTTGTCCAGAATCTTGTTTAGGCTGGACAGTTCGTATCTGTTGCCTTTGGAGGGCAGCTTTTGCTGACCTGGCCGAGAGCTTCTGAATCCGGCGTTTACCGCCGTGCTCTTCGGGTTGTCTTCTTTATTCTGGCGCTTGTTTTTGATGCGTCGTGACTTCCTGTTTCCGTCCCTGACTTCGGATGTACTTGGGTCACTGGTGCTGCATCGGGCTAACCAGCTGTCCTCGCCCGCGCAAAAGCGGGTCATGAGGCTTGTTAATGCTTCCATTGTTCTCGGCTTTTCTTGGCCGAGGTGTCTGGCAAGCCATTCGTCTCGAACGCTGTGCTTGAAAGCTGCTAAGGCTTCGGCGTCCGGACAGTCGACTATTTGGTTCTTCTTAGTGAGAAACCTATTCCAAAGCTTTCGGGCTGACTCTCCGGGCTGTTGAGTTATATGACTTAAATCATTTGCATCCGGTGGTCGGACATAGGTCCCTTGAAAATTTGCCCGAAAAGCGTCTTCGAGCTTTTCCCAGCTTCCAATGGAGTCTTCGGGGAGGCTTTTAAGATAATGCCGAGCTGGCCCTTTGAGCTTGAGGGGTAAGTACTTGATGGCGTGGAGATCGTCTCCTCGAGCCATGTGGATATGGAGGATGTAGTCCTCAGTCCAGACCCCAGGGTCTGTCGTTCCGTCGTACGCCTCTATGTTTACGGGTTTGAATCCCTCTGGAAATTCATGGTCTAGCACCTCATCGGTGAAACATAGGGGGTGTGCGACACCCCTGTATTTGGGTATACCGTGGTGTTCGGATTTTTGTTGTGTTGCATTGCGTGTTGGAGCGCGCTTGCTTGGCCCGTAGATGGATCCGGTTGCGCCGTCCTTTTGATGCGAGCCCTCACGTGGATCGCGTACTGGCTTGTGTGCGGCGTCGTTTGCCGCTCTATGTTAGCCACGAGGTCGTCTATCCGACCGGATGGCTGTTTTGTTTTTTGAATGCGGGGGATCTAAGGCCTCCTCATCGAATTCAGGTAGCAGCTTTCGCTTCGGTAGCTCCTTGTGTGGCGACTACCGCCGTATTTTGCTGCAGTGTTGAGTACTTTAGTCCATCTAATTCTGAGTGTGTCTTGTGCAGCCCTGAGCCTTTGCTTCTGCTTTTTTAGACTCCTCGCAGTGGCAACAAGCCTTTGATGGGTATTCTGTTGCTCCGGGTGCCTGTCCGGTGTGATGTCATTCGGACTGTTATCTTCGCCGGAGTCGGGTTGTTCGATTTGATTCTCCGTGTTGCCATGGTCGGACGGTGGTTCAATGCCGTGTTTGTCGTCCGCTGGCTCACCCTTTGTGACGCCCCCGATTCAATCGTACACTAATCATACACGCAAATGTGTACGATCAAGATCAGGGACTCACGGGAAGATATCACAACACAACTCTACAAATAAAATAAGTCATACAAGCATCATATTACAAGCCAGGGGCCTCGAAGGCTCGAATACAAGAGCTCGATCATAGACGAGTCAGCGGAAACAACAATATCTGAGTACAGACATAAGTTAAACAAGTTTGCCTTAAGAAGGCTAGCACAAACTGGGATACAGATCGAAAGAGGCGCAGGCCTCCTGCCTGGGATCCTCCTAAACTACTCCTGGTCGTCGTCAGCGGGCAGCACGTAGTAGTAGGCTCCTCCGGTGTAGTAGGAGTCGTCGTTGACGGTGGCGTCTGGCTCCTGAGCTCCAACATCTCGTCGCGACAACCAGGTAGAAGGGATAGGGGGAAAAGAGGGAGAAAGCAACCGTGAGTACTCATCCAAAGTACTCGCAAGCAAGGAGCTACACTACATATGTATGCATTGGTGTCAAATGGAATAAGGGTATCATATGTGGACTGAACTGCAGAAAGCCGGAATAAGAGGGGGATAGCTATTCCTTTTGAAGACTACGCTTCTGGTAGCCTTCGTCTTGCAGCATGTAGAAGAGAGTAGGCTGAAGTCCTCCAAGTAGCATCGCATAGCATAATCCTAACCGATGATCCTCCCCTCGTCGCCCTGTGAGAGAGCGATCACCGGTTGTATCTGGCACTTAGAAGGGTGTGTTTTATTAAGCATCCGGTTCTAGTTGTCATAAGGTCAAGGTACAACTCCGGGTCGTCCTTTTACCGAGGGACACGGCTATTCGAATAGATAAACTTCCCTGCAGGGGTGCACCACATACCCCAACACGCTCGATCCCATTTGGCCGGACACACTTTTCTGGGTCATGCCCGGCCTCGGAAGATCAACACGTCGCAGCCCTACCTAGGCACAACAGAGAGGTCAGCACGCCAGTCTAAATCCTATGGCGCAGGGGTCTGGGCCCATCGCCCTTTGCACACCTGCACGTTGCGTACGCGGCCGGAAGTAGACCTAGCCTAGTGGCTTTCCAGTCCAATCCGGCGCGCGCCACTCAGTCGCTGACGTCACGAAGGCTTCGGCTGATACCACGATGTCGGGATACCCATAACTACTCCCGCGTAGATGGTTAGTGCGTATAGACCAAATGGCCAGACTCAGATCAAATACCCAGATCTCGTTAAGCGTGTTAAGTATCCGCGAACGCCGACCAGGGCCAGGCCCACCTCTCTCCTAGGTGGTCTGAACCTGCCCTGTCGCTCCGCCACAAAGTAACAGTCGGGGGCCGTCGGGAACCCAGGCCCACCACTACCTGGGTGGAACCACCTGCCCCTTCAGCCCCCATCTCCGAACAGTAACATAAGTAATGTAACTGTGTAAAGTATATAGAATATGCCCGTGATCACCTCCCGAAGTGATCACGGCCGAGTAGTATAGCATGGCAGACGGACAAGAGTGTAGGGCCACTGATGGAACACTAGCATCCTATACTAAGCAGTAGGATAGCAGGTAATGGTAACAACAGTAGTAGCAAGGTCAGGCTATGCATCAGGATAGGAATAACGGAAAGCAGTAACATGCTACACTACTCTAATGCAAGCAGTATAGAGAAGAGTAGGCGATATCTGGTGATCAAGGGGGGGGGCTTGCCTGGTTGCTCTGGCAAGAGAGAGGGGTCGTCAACTCCGTAGTCGTACTGGGTAGCAGCGGCGTCGGTCTCGGTGTCTATCGAGAGAAGAGGGGGGAGAAACAATAAATATTTAAGCAAGCATATGCATAGTGATGCATGACATGACAAGTAACGGCGTTAGAGGTGCCCTAACGCGGTAGTAGGTGATACCGGTGAAGGGGGATGACATCCGGGAAAGTATCCCCAGTGTTTTGCATTTTCAGGCAGAGGACCGGGGGGGAAAGTTGCGAGTTCGATAGGTTAGGGAGGTGTGGCGGACAAACGGGTTGCGTATCCGGAATCGTCTCGTCGCTCTGAGCAACTTTCATGTAGAAAGTATTTTCATCTGAGCTACGGTTTATTTTATATTAATTTTAAAAGATTTAAATCATTTTCAGGATTTATTTAATTATTTTAATACAACATTATCCAAAACAGTGTTTGCTGACGTCATCATGACGTCAGCAATTGACCAGGTCAACCTGACATGTGGGTCCCGCTCGTCATTGACTGTTTAGTCTAATTAGGGTTTAAATAAACTAACTAGTTAATTAGATTAATTAAACAGGATTAATTATCTTAAATAATTAATTAATTAATTTAATTATTAATTAATAAATTAATTATTTTTTTATTAATTATTTTTTTAAATTGTTTTTTTTATCGTTCTGGGGCGGGCCCCGTTTGTCATAGGCCCTAGGGGCTTAACGGGGCGGGCGTGCGCTAACGGGCGTAGCCGGCGACAGGCGCCAGCCCGCCCCCATCAGGGCGCTGCGGGGCAAGGCACCCACCGAGGCAGCGGCGAGGCGCGCGCAGCCACCAGCGAGTGGTGGTGGAGCGCTGCAGAGTAGCAGGGCGGCCCCATGGAGGACGGCGCCGCGGGAGGGAGAAGACACCGGGGTGGCACGGCAGCAGCGGAGCGGGGGCCGCGACGACGTGCGGGTGGCGGAGCAAGGCGGCTGCGGGGCGGAGCAGAGCCGCGACGGAGTAGGGCGATGGGAGGCGGTGACGGGCAGGGGTTCGACGACGGGGTCGGTGCTCGGCGGGACCGCGCGGCGAGCAGCAGTGGGAGGCACGGCTGGCGGCGCTCGCAGCGGCTGGGAGGCAGCCGAGACGAGGCGCGGAGCATGGGGCAGGCGCACGCGCACTTCAGCGCGGCCAGGAGGGGGGCGGCCATGGCGTGGGCGCACGGGGGGCGAGGCGAAGTGCGGTGGCAAGACGCAGTGGAGGCGGGGTGCGCGGCCGGAGTAGAGCAGGAGCGGCGGCGGGGCAAGGTCGAGTGCGGGCGTGCGCAGCGGCAGTAGGACACGCGGCCGGAGCGGGCGAACGACACGGGCGACGGCGCGTCGAGGGAGAGTAGAGGAGAGGCGGCGCCAGCGGCCACGGCGTCGGCGAGGTCGCGCGGCAGCGGCAGAGTAGTAGGGGGGCAGAGGCGAGCGCGGCGGCGGGGCTCACCGAGGGGTGTAGGGATCGGGGCAAAGGGGGCTCGGGATGGAGAGATGGGGATGGTCCGGCGAGGAGGAAGCAGGCCGGCGAGGGGGGGTCCGGCGACGGGGAGGTCGAGGCGGAGGCGCGGTCCAGGCGGCGACGTGCGCGCGGGGGGGAGAGGCGAGGGGATCGGGGTCCCGATCCATATCCAGCGGGGGGGGGGGAGAGGAGTGGTGCGAGTGGGGGAGGGTGGGGATCGGGTGGGGGTTAGGGTTCGGGGGGGTGGCCTTGTAGGCCAGAGAGGAGGGCCGGCTGGGCCGGCCTGTGCGGAGGCCAGCTGGGCCGCTCGGCCCAGCGTGGGGGGGGGGGGTGTTTCTATTTTTATGTTTTTTTGTTTGGCCTTTTCCTTTTATCTATTTTCCTGTTTCTTTTAGTTTTACTTTATATGCAGTTTTATAATATATCAACTCAGCCCCTAAATTAGCATTTTTAGTTATGCTACTGTCATAATTAATTTGGCACTAAATAAATTAGTTTTACATTTGTTTATTATTCGAAAGTATTTAATAATTGTTTTAGTTACTGTTTTGCTCATTATGGAGTTTTAAACACTTTATAAAAGTGGGGTTTCTCCACCAACATTTAGTAAGGACTATTTTCAACAAACCGAACATTTTAGTTCCAATATTTGAAAACTATTGTTGTTTGCCATATTTTTCTGGATTTGAATTAGAATCGGTTTCTGAACTAACGCGATTATCAACAGTAACGGAGGTGACGTGGCATCATTAGCAAAGGTTCACTGTAGCATGATTATCCGGGCGTCACAGTTCTCCTCCACTACAAGAAATCTCGTCCCGAGATTTAAGAGAGGGACTAGGGGTAAGGTCTAGTAACAAAATTCTAACGAATCTTCTCGGTCTTGATTGCTCTTCTCGAAGAGGTAGATCCACTACGTTGATGTCTTCATTTCTCTGCTTCAGGTCATCATGATGAAATTGTCGTCCTTCCTTCCGAACCTTCACCGTACTCACAAATAGGTAAGGGGCAGCTCGGCTACGACAGAGTGCTTATGAGGGAAACAATCTGGGGTTAACCCATGAATGAGCATAAGATTATCTCTCGAGTTGAACATATAAAATACATCAAGAGTAAGGTACGAAGGTACAATAAGAGGTTCCAAGCAGATAGATAGTTGCTCGATGCCTGTTACAAGGCGTGAAAGCGGTTCAAAGCAATCGGGAATAAGTATTGCATCTCATACCAGAATAGATCAACAGGCAGGTGGCCCGTGAATTACATAGAAAGTCAAGCACGAGGAATAACTTTGACAACAGGGTGTACAGGAGAGTCAGGTTTCGATCCTATGGATCTGTGGGTTATGGGCCCACCATGTGGGTTAAAATAGGGAAGGGCGTTGACATCTTGCATGGTCATGATAGCAAGGCATGTCAGAGGGTAGCCTGTCAGTTATGTCGGCAACAACATCGATACCAAGGGCGAGGTACGAAGAGAACCATTTTCCTGCTCGTTGAACGAGGCGGGCCAATAGGCAAGGTTCTCGTCCATCGGTGGCTACCGAAATGTCATCAACAATAGTAACAGGGTCTTGCTGACAGAATTTGTACACCGAGGTGTTTACATAAGCAGGAGAATATTACCGCTTAGATCATATAGATCACAAGAAGGCTTAACAATACAATGGAAAGGAAAATGTGATTACCAGGTTTAACAGAAGAATGGAAAGGAAAATGTGTTTTAAACACATAATTCAGGGATATATCCTTCCCAAGGACAAGCAGAGCATGATATCCGTGGCAGGATATCATGTAGGAAACCCTTTAAGTCAGGGGAGAGAAATTTCATAACATTACCCATACAACGATGTTTGGATAATTGAGCAAGAAACAATTAGCATTGGGCTTCAAATGTTCCTTTGAAGAACGGAGTACCATAGACGTGCTTCGAGATAGCACTGACATGGTCAACAGGTGAAAATCAGACTTTGGAAACAAAAAGTATCCATCAGGAACAACTTGTAGAATAGGTCTTACCATTTTTCATGGAAGAATAGATAACCTTGCTAAAAAGGAAAACTATAAAATTAGGTCCTCCGACCAGGTGGGCTAGGCATGATATCACCTTACTGGGTTATATTGATACCAATGTTATAACTCTTGGAAATATGTCCCAACCATCATATCTGACCGAGATTCAGATCCGATTGGTGTCAGGATACCTCAGACATCAGGATGCCTGAGAAGAGAAGGTGCAACACAATTTGACGAGATGACACTATGAGAATCTCGGAAATGATCTATGGAAGCGAGTTCCGAAGCAAGAGTTCATCCTTAAACCAAGGAGAGGATGAGGGGTGGCTGATGAACTAAATGGCAATTCATCGAGATTTCCAAAAGATGGATTTCCACAATCATGTGAACAAAGAGTTAACATTTGTCAGATCAAACAATATAATGAGGTATGCTCGAGGAAAACATACTCAATTAAACATTGGTGGAAAGCTACACCCAAAATATGGGCTTAGGTAGTCTGATCAATGTTGGAACAGTGATTCGATATACAATATTCTAAGAATGAAAGGTCAACCATTAACTTCAAAGCAGTATGGTTGCTAGAAGTACAGAATCCAAGCAACAGTGTTCACCTGTTGGTATCCCGGTTAGAATCAACACGGGAACCAAGAAGGAATGATGATGGTGACGAGTATCGCTATACCAAGAATTCTCAAGAGGTGGAGCAATCCTCACAACACACTTGTCATCAAGGACATTGATACTTCAAGGTAGAACATCATAAAAGCTAGATAGCAAGTTGCATCCATAACATGGACAAGTTTGTGTTGGGGGAAGGCAAGAAAGTGGTCGATGATAACACAAATCATCGAGGGAAAGGATGGTACTTCTCATTATGAATTCGATTGATATCCTGGAAGAGCTCAAGATGTTGGTGCTGATCATGACACATTTGTCGAGAGATTTCATGAAGATGTAATCTATCGGCGATGATATCAAGTCAAAGGAATTATGAAGCAAAATGTTATTGGAACCATGGGTACGACACAAACTCGAAATCAAGTTTGTTGTTCAAGGAGAAATGATAAGACGAGGAAGATCGACGTAAGATTAGCTCATCGTCGAAAGTTGTGCTCTCGGAATAAGGACCAGGTAGCACACAGTTGAAAAGTTGCACGATATTGATATAGTTGATGAGGCTAGGAATGACTTGAAGGATTTTTAAACTCGTAATCAACGAAAATTACTTAGAGTTATTGAATCGGGTTGCGAAATTGATTCACATATCGGTGTTCTCGACTGACTATTAACTCAGAACCCGAGGGAAATCTGAAATCAGTGAGAAGCAATACTAGATGAAGACTCATTGGAAGCAACACAGTCTTTTTGATATTCTCGAGATACTAGAGGGTATTACTCAAGGGAAGATCGGCATAGGGGTTGCGGAGATGTATTGATCTGCAGAAGACAAGTGTTTTCACTTGCCTGAGAAATGTTATTTAAAGGAGAACATGGTCGGGGTCATGACTGCAAAGGGCCAATTCACCGATATCAAATGATATTATATCAAGGAAATAGTTAATATTACAAGAGGTTTCCATGATAGGATCTACATCGTGTCCATGGGCATGAACACAAAGTTCAAGGTCGACTCCCACATCTTTAATGCATAACCTTTCATTCACTTCTTGCTTTGATAAAGGCATTAGTGTTGAAAGTTTGACCTGGTGAAATACCAGATGAGTATGACTCGTGAAAACTTCCGAGTTCACACATATAAAGGAAGGCATAGGTTCAACCCATAGGGGCTTCTTAGAAACATATACCACAAGTTTCAAGAGTAAATATCACAAGCTCAAAAGTAGAGCAAGGTTGAGAAAGTAGATGATACATTTTACCAAAGGCATTATGTATCCGAGGGTAGGCTCACAAGGTTATTGAATATGAAGGACGCTGTCAGATAAAATCCATTAAAGGATCTGCCGGTCCATAACAGAGCTGACGTGAGCATCGTCACACAACCAGTGGAAGTAACAATGCAAAGGCATTGGATTATGGAAACAACTGACTAATCTAGAGCCCAAATGCAAAGGAATTATGATTTTCAAATCAAGGGATCAGAAGCAATGTTCTGATTAGGAATGGATAAGTTGAATAGCCTTAGGGGTACAATCGACGACAATTGGATTTGTTGAGAACCAGCTCATGTTTAAAATGACGTCTGAGCCGGAAAGATAATTTAAAAGGATCAACTGATGATTGCGTGCATTCGCACTCATGTTGAATCAAAGGGATCAAAATGACGGTGCCTAAGGATACTAACGAATATTGCCAGACATATGGAAAGCATCCATCATGCAAGCAGACAAGTATTGCAGAGCAATAAGCTACTAAGGATTTTTGGAGGATCGAATAGTATTTCGATGACCATTGTGAAACACATGAACAACTAGGGGATGAGCGGATACTCGATAAGTGCGAGAATTGTCCGTAAGGGTATTCAGGTGACAAAGAACAGCAAGGCAATAAGCTCAAAGGATTACCGAAACAACGACGAGTATTTCGGGGTATCTTGTAATAACAAGACCAACTGGGAATAAAAGTAAGAACGACATGTGTAAGTATTTATCCATAGGGATTTTTCGGCGGTAGGGAATTGCAAAAGCAACGGGCACAAGGTATCGAGAAAATATTAGAGAGTATTGTCAGAATCTTCTGTTGAAGCAGTCGACCATCCGTAATGAAAGGGTTCTTCGGCAGGAAGTGGTAACGAGAACCTAGAGTTAGATTTTAGCAAAATCATTTAACCCGAATAGAAGAGAGATCAGAGTCGCAGAGTGTAGGTCAAGGAATAAAAGATCCTAATAACACCCGATGGCGACGTGGGCCCAGCGGCCGCACAGCCAAGTTAGTAAAACAATTTTCATCGACTAGACTCAACTTCGGCCAAGGAGTGTGGAAGGGGGATTCCTACAGGCAGTCGGCTCTGATACCAACTCGTGACGCCCCCAATTCAATCGTACACTAATCATACACGCAAATGTGTACGATCAAGATCAAGGACTCACGGGAAGATATCACAACACAACTCTACAAATAAAATAAGTCATACAAGCATCATATTACAAGCCAGGGGCCTCAAAGGCTCGAATACAAGAGCTCGATCATAGACGAGTCAGCGGAAACAACAATATCTGAGTACAGACATAAGTTAAACAAGTTTGCCTTAAGAAGGCTAGCACAAACTGGGATACAGATCGAAAGACCCGTAGGCCTCCTGCCTGGGATCCTCCTAAACTACTCCTGGTCGTCGTCAGCGGGCAGCACGTAGTAGTAGGCTCCTCCGGTGTAGTAGGAGTCGTCGTTGACGGTGGCGTCTGGCTCCTGAGCTCCAACATCTGGTCGCGACAACCAGGTAGAAGGGATAGGGGGAAAAGAGGGAGAAAGCAACCGTGAGTACTCATCCAAAGTACTCGCAAGCAAGGAGCTACACTACATATGTATGCATTGGTGTCAAATGGAATAAGGGTATCATATGTGGACTAAACTGCAGAAAGACGGAATAAGAGGGGGATAGCTATTCCTTTTGAAGACTACGCTTCTGGCAGCCTTCGTCTTGCAGCATGTAGAAGAGAGTAGACTGAAGTCCTCCAAGTAGCATCGCATAGCATAATCCTAACCGATGATCCTCCCCTCGTCGCCCTATGAGAGAGCGATCACCGGTTGTATCTGGCACTTGGAAGGGTGTGTTTTATTAAGCATCCGGTTCTAGTTGTCATAAGGTCAAGGTACAACTCCGGGTCGTCCTTTTACCGAGGGACACGGCTATTCGAATAGATAAACTTCCCTGCAGGGGTGCACCACATACCCCAACACGCTCGATCCCATTTGGCCGGACACACTTTTCTGGGTCATGCCCGGCCTCGGAAGATCAACACGTTGCAGCCCTACCTAGGCACAACAGAGAGGTCAGCACACCGGTCTAAATCCTATGGCGCAGGGGTCTGGGCCCATCGCCCTTTGCACACCTGCACGTTGCGTACACGGCCGGAAGTAGACCTAGCCTAGTGGCTTTCCAGTCCAATCCGGCGCGCGCCACTCAGTCGCTGACGTCACGAAGGCTTCGGCTGATACCACGACGCCGAGATACCCATAACTACTCCCGCGTAGATGGTTAGTGCGTATAGACCAAATGGCCAGACTCAGATCAAATACCCAGATCTCGTTAAGCGTGTTAAGTATCCACGAACGCCAACCAGGGCCAGGCCCACCTCTCTCCTAGGTGGTCTGAACCTGCCCTGTCGCTCCGCCACAAAGTAACAGTCGGGGGCCGTCGGGAACCCAGGCCCACCACTACCTGGGTGGAACCACCTGCCCCTTCAGCCCCCATCTCCGAACAGTAACATAAGTAATGTAACTGTGTAAAGTATATAGAATATGCCCGTGATCACCTCCCAAAGTGATCACGGCCCAGTAGTATAGCATGGCAGACGGACAAGAGTGTAGGGCCACTGATGGAACACTAGCATCCTATACTAAGCAGTAGGATAGCAGGTAATGGTAACAACAGTAGTAGCAAGGTCAGGCTATGCATCAGGATAGGAATAACGGAAAGTAGTATCATGCTACACTACTCTAATGCAAGCAGTATAGAGAAGAGTAGGCGATATCTGGTGATCAAGGGGGGGCTTGCCTGGTTGCTCTGGCAAGAGAGAGGGGTCGTCAACTTCGTAGTCGTACTGGGTAGCAGCGGCGTCGGTCTCGGTGTCTATCGAGAGAAGAGGGGGGAGAAACAATAAATATTTAAGCAAGCATATGCATAGTGATGCATGACATGACAAGTAACGGCGTTAGAGGTGCCCTAACGCGGTAGTAGGTGATACCGGTGAAGGGGGATGACATCCGGGAAAGTATCCCCGGTGTTTTGCGTTTTCGGGCAGAGGACCGGAGGGGGAAAGTTGCGAGTTTGATAGGTTAGGGAGGTGTGGCGGACGAACGGGTTGCGTATCCGGAATCGTCTCGTCGTTCTGAGCAACTTTCATGTAGAAAGTATTTTCATCTGAGCTACGGTTTATTTTATATTAATTTTAAAAGATTTAAATCATTTTCAGGATTTATTTAATTATTTTAATACAACATTATCCAAAACAGTGTTTGCTGACGTCATCATGACGTCAGCAATTGACCAGGTCAACCTGACATGTGGGTCCCGCTCGTCATTGACTGTTTAGTCTAATTAGGGTTTAAATAAACTAACTAGTTAATTAGATTAATTAAACAGGATTAATTATCTTAAATAATTAATTAATTAATTTAATTATTAATTAATAAATCAATTATTTTTTTATTTATTATTTTTTTAAATTCTTTTTTTATCGTTCTGGGGCGGGCCCCGTTTGTCATAGGCCCTAGGGGCTTAACGGGGCGGGCGTGCGCTAACGGGCGTAGCCGGCGACAGGCGCCAGCCCGCCCCCGTTAGGGCGCTGCGGGGCAAGGCACCCACCGAGGCAGCGGCGAGGCGCGCGCAGCCACCAGCGAGTGGTGGTGGAGCGCTGCAGAGTAGCAGGGCGGCCCCATGGAGGACGGCGCCGCGGGAGGGAGAAGACACCGGGGTGGCACGGCAGCAGCGGAGCGGGGGCCGTGACGATGTGCGGGTGGCGGAGCAAGGCGGCTGCGGGGCGGAGCAGAGCCGCGACGGAGTAGGGCAATGGGAGGCGGTGACGAGCAGGGGTTCGACGACGGGGTCGGTGCTCGGCGGGACCGCGCGACGAGCAGCAGTGGGAGGCACGGCTGGCGGCGCTTGTAGCGGCTGGGAGGCAGCCGAGGCGAGGCGCGGAGCATGGGGCAGGCGCACGCGCGCTTCAGCGCGGCCAGGAGGGGGGCGGCCATGGCGCGGGCGCACGGGGGGGCGAGGCGAAGTGCGGTGGCAAGCCGCAGTGGAGGCGGGGTGCGCGGCCGGAGTAGAGCAGGAGCGGCGCTGGGGCAAGGTCGAGTGCGGGCGTGCGCAGTGGCAGTAGGACGCGGGGCCGGAGCGGGCGAACGACACGGGCGACGGCGCGTCGAGGGAGAGTAGAGGAGAGGCGGCGCCAGCGGCCACGGCGTCGGCGAGGTCGCGCGGCAGCGGCAGAGTAGCAGGGGGGCAGAGGCGAGCGCGGCGGCGGGGCTCACCGAGGGGTGTAGGGATCGGGGCAAAGGGGGCTCGGGGTGGAGAGATGGGGACGGTCCGGCGAGGAGGAAGCAGGCCGGCGAGGGGGGGTACGGCGACGGGGAGGTCGAGGCGGAGGCGCGGTCCAGGCAGCGACGTGCGCGTGGGGGAGAGAGGCGAGGGGATCGGGGTCCCGATCCATATCCAGCAGGGGGGAGAGGAGTGGTGCGAGTGGGGGAGGGTGGGGATCGGGTGGGGATCCGGTGGGGGTTAGGGTTCGGGGGGGGGGGGGGTGGCCTTGTAGGCCAGAGAGGAGGGCCGGCTGGGCCTGGTGGGCCGGCCGGTGCGGAGGCCAGCTGGGCCGCTCGGCCCAGCATGGGGGGGGGGTGTTTCTATTTTTATGTTTTTTTGTTTGGCCTTTTCCTTTTATCTATTTTCCTGTTTCTTTTAGTTTTACTTTATATGCAGTTTTATAATATATCAACTCAGCCCCTAAATTAGCATTTTTAGTTAGGCTACTGTCATAATTAATTTGGCACTAAATAAATTAGTTTTACATTTGTTTATTATTTGAAAGTATTTAATAATTGTTTTAGTTACTGTTTTGCTCATTATGGAGTTTTAAACACTTTATAAAAGTGGGGTTTCTCCACCAACATTTAGTAAGGACTATTTTTAACAAACCGAACATTTTAGTTCCAATATTTGAAAACTATTGTTGTTTGCCATATTTTTCTGATTTGAATTAGAATCGGTTTCTGAACTAACGCGATTATCAACAGTAACGGAGGTGACGTGGCATCATTAGCAGAGGTTCACTGTAGCATGATTATCCGGGCGTCACACCCTGCTCTATCGCTGGGTCTATATGATCGTGTTTCTGCCGAGGCAGGATTTGGAGCGGCGCTTACGCCGCCGCTTTGACTGCTTCTCGAGGGAACGATCCTTCGCTGCATCCTTCCGTTCCTCCTCGTCGTTTTCTTTGGTCGTGTCCACCATGTATACATCATATGATGAAGTGGGCGTCCAGTGCCCTATGGGTAGTGGCTCCTGTTTGTATCCTGCATCGTCCATACCGTCGATGTCTTCGGAGTCAAAGTCGAGCATGTCGGTCAAATCATCGACAGTGGCTACTAAGTGGGTGGTGGGTGGGCGGCGAATATCTTCATCATCCGCATCCCAATCCTGCCGGACATAGTTCGGCCAGGACTCTCCTGACAAGGAGAGAGACTTTAATGAATTCAGTATGTCGCAGAAGGGCGAGTGCTGAAAGATATCCGCGAAGGTGAACTCCATGATCGGCGCCCAGTCGGATTCGATAGGCATGAGCGCGAGCGGATCGGAGTCCGTGGCCGGGGAAGAGTCCGATAGTTCGGCGTCATGACTCCCGTGAAGGGTAAGGTCGATACTCGGCTCGATCGCCGCTGATAATACGGCCTTCATGGCGGGGTCTATCCACCCGTCCATGGATGGCCCAATTGGCTCCGAATTGAGGGTCGGAGCAGCTGCCAATGCGGTCTCCTGAACACTATCTGATGGTAGAGCTAAATCACGCTCATCGTGATCGTGCAGCGCACTCGGCAGGGGCTCGAATCCATTGAAGATCAAGTCTCTGCGGATGTCGGCCGTGTAGTTTAAGCTTCCAAACATGATCTGGCGGCCAGGGGTGTAACTCTCGATCTGCTCCAAATGGCCAAGCGAGTTGGCCCGCAGTGCGAAGCCGCCGAATACAAAGATCTGTTCGGGGAGAAAAGTCTCACCCTGGACTGCATCGCTATCGATGATCGAAGGAGCCATCAAGCCTAACGATGACGACACAGAGGAACTCTCAGTGAAAGCACCAATGTCGGTGTCAAAACCGGCGGATCTCGGGTAGGGGGTCCCGAACTGTGCGTCTAGGCGGATGGTAACAGGAGGCAGGGGACACGATGTTTTACCCAGGTTCGGGCCCTCTTGATGGAGGTAATACCTACGTCCTGCTTGATTGTTCTTGATAGTATGAGTAGTACAAAAGTTGATCTACCACGAGATCGAAGAGGCTAAACCCTAGAAGCTAGCCTATGGTATGATTGTTGTCTGTCCTACGGACTAAAGCCTCCGGTTTATATAGACACCGGAGGGGGCTAGGGGTTACACAGAGTCGGTTACAAGGAAGGAGATCTACATATCCGTATTGCCAAGCTTGCCTTCCACGCCAAGGAGAGTCCCATCCGGACACGGGACAAAGTCTTCAATCTTGTATCTTCATAGTCCAACAGTCCAGCCAAAGGATATAATCCAGCTGTCCGGATACCCCCTAATCCAGGACTCCCTCACCTAGGTCATCTCGTGCGGATGGAGATGGACACAAGAGGAATGTGGATGATCTTGCTAGGGCCTCTATGGCTCTGATCCAGGACTAGGCGAGTGATGCTACTGCTGTTCCTATGCAACAGCGACCTCAGGAGTGGGCTGGGGGTGCGCCTGCTGAGGTGCATGCATAGCCGGGGCACCAGCTGACCCTGGCTTCTGCTGCTGCTGTGGGCGTGCAGCTGAAGCGGCTTGAGGGTGAAGCTCAGGTCCAGGTTGCCATTGACAAGGATGGTCGTGACGATGGTGTTGATGTTGGCGCTAGCGGCAAGCCCTCACTTATGCTGGAGTCTAGCGGTGGAAAAGGCTTCACCAACAAGAACAAGACGAGAAGGTTATGCTGCAAGCCGCATGTGTTAAACATGCGGTTTTTGGCATCCCCACCCCGCCGAACAGCGACAGCAATCTTTCCGGCAGCAAGGCGGCCTTTGCTATAATGCTTGAGTGCACTGCTGGCAGCAAGAGGCGCTCACCTGATGAAGACAAGGACCTGGTTCTTAGCATGAATAGCTCCAGTACTAATAGCATAGAGTCTAGGGGTGCTCTAGATATGAGTGTGACATGTAAAAGAGTGTGTGTTGAGAGAGTTGAATATGTAGTAGGCATAGATGGCTCCACTGTTCATGTTACAGAGGAGATAGATGAGGGAGAGGAGGAGGCTCAAAATAGGAGAGAGTCTGTAGGTGATGGTAAGGAAATAGGGGGTATGAGCAAGGAAGCTACCGGCCCTGGGGCTGCCGGTTAACTGACAGGCGCACTCGATGACGCCCATCGGGAGCCATGAAAATGATATGTTGGAACTGCTGAGGTTTGGACCAGCCTCGGACAGTTCAAGAACTTGTGTGCCTTTCAAAGACACACCGGCCTAACATTATCTTTCTTTCTGAAACAAGGAAAAATAAAGAGTATGTTGAGAGTTTGAGCTACCGCTTGGGTATGAAAAATATTTTTACTGTTTCTATGCTAGGCAAAGGAGGTGGATTAGCGGTTTATTGGGATAACCTATACACGTTGGAGTTAAACAAATATGGGCAACATTTTATTGACATGTACATTTCTAATGATGCTGGCACTAAGTGGAGATGCACTTTTATCTATGGGGAGCCAAAGGCGAGCCAAAGGTATGTTATGTGGGAATTGTTAAGGCGTATAAAACCTCTTGGGTCAGGTCCGTGGTTTATGGTTGGTGATTTTAATGAGGCTATGTGGCAAGATGAGCATTTTTCTCGGATCAAATGGTCACCAAAACTTATGGCTAATTTTCGTGAGATCATGTCTGAGTGTAATCTGTTTGATTTGGGTTTTCATGGAGTTCCTTGGACCTATAACAATAAGCAGGAAGGTAACACAAATGTGAAGGTGCGGCTGGACCGGGCGGTGGCATGCCCTCAATGGTCATCTATCTTTCCTGACTGCAAGGTATCGCATATTATCAGTTCCAGGTAAGATCATTGCCCTCTTCTTATTGAATTGATGGGCGCTCCTCGCTCTGGCACATTTATTAAACATTTGAAATATGAAGCGTATTGGGAGAGGGAAGATGCGGAGCTGCAAGTACAGATTGATTCGTGTTGGAATAAAAATGCTAGAGTCAATAATCTGGGAGATGTTGCTAATAATTTGGACAAGTTGATGAAGTATCTTCATGGGTGGAGTAAGGTTCACATTGGATATTTTCCTAAAAAGCTTGAATCTGCTCGCAAAAGATTAAGTGTGTTGTTTAACAGAAGTGATCATAAAGCAATAGTAGAAAGGAAGAAAATTTTAAAGGAAATGGATGAGCTCCTGATAAAGGAAGAAATTATGTGGAAGCAGAGATCATGTCTGAATAAAATGAAATGGGGAGACAGGAACACACAAAAATTTCATAGGAAGGCCACTTGGAGAGCGAAGAAAAATAATATTTCTGCCATCAGAAGAAGAGATGGGCCTCTCTCTCAGGATATGGATGAAATAAAAGGTATCAATAATGCTTTTTTCAAGAATCTTTATTCCTGTGATTCTGTGGTTAATCTGTCTCGTTTCATTTCTCTTTTGAAACCTTTGGTGACTGATCAAATGAATGAGGATCTTTGTAAGCCATTTTCTGAGCAAGAAATCAGTGATGCCCTCTTCCAAATAGGGCCGCTAAAGGCCCCAGGGCCAGATGGATTTCCTGCTATGTTTTTTCAAAGAAATTGGGGTATGCTTAAGGAGGATATTGTTCGTGCTATCCAGCAATTCTTTATATCTGGAACTATGCCTGAAGGGATAAATGATACAACTATTGTTCTTATTCCTAAGGTGAAGAATCCTTAGTCGATAAAAGACTTCCGTCCTATCAGTCTTTGTAATGTGATTTATAAGATTATCTCTAAGTGCCTGGTCAACAGACTAAGACCTCTACTAGATGGTCTAATTTCTCCTACCCAAAGTGCATTCATCCCTAGAAGATCAATATCTGATAATGCACTAATCGCGTTTGAAGTATGCACTCTTTAAATACGTTAAAAGATAGCTGTGGTGAATTTTGTGCATATAAGTTGGATCTCGCTAAAGCGTATGACCGTGTTGATTTGAAATTCTTGGAAAGTATGCTTCAAGCGTATGGTTTTGCTCCAACATGGATTAAGTGGATCATGTCTTGTGTTACCACTGTGAAGTTTGCTATGCGGTTGAATGGACAACTGTTAGAGCCTTTTCATCCTTCTCGTGGTCTCAGGCAAGGGGATCCACTATCACCTTACTTATTCCTCTTTGTGACTGAAGCTTTGTCGTTGCTACTTGATGATGCTTCGACAAGAGGGGCTATTCAAGAGTTCCGGCTAAACAAACATGCCTCAGGTATATCTCATCTCCTTTTTGTTGATGATAGTCTCCTATTTTTTAAGGGTAACCTGGAGCAAGCTCTAAATATTAAAGGTATTTTGCCGGCTTATGAGGAGGGAACTGGCCAACTATTAAGTCCGGATAAATGCTCCATATTATTTGGCAAAAATGCTCTATGGAAGAACAGGTATCTATTCTGGTTATCCTTAAAATCACGATTGATGGTTTTGAGGATAAATATCTAGGCTTGCCTATTCCAGAAGGTCGTATGAAAACATCTAAGTTTCAATCCACCAAAGATAAGGTGCTCAAGCGGGTTTCAGATTATATTGAAAAATATGCTTCGAGCGGGGCGAAAGAAATCCAAATCAAGTCTGTTATTCAAGCTATTCCCGTGTTTGTGATGGGTATTTTTAAATTCCCCGCTAAACCGTGTGAGGAGTTATCCCAGATTATCAGGAATTTTTGGTGGGGTGATGAAGAGAATAGGAAAAGAACGCATTGGCTGGCATGGGATAAGATGACGAGACCAAAAAGTGAAGGGGGTATGGGCTTTCGTGATCTTCGGCTTTTTAATCAAGCACTTCTGGCGAAACAAGCTTGGCGTCTTTTGGTTTTCTCGGACTCTCTGTGTGCTAAGGTGATGAAAGCTAAATACTATCCTCATGGGCACCTTATAGATACGGTATTCCCTCAAGCTACTTCCCTTACTTGCCAAGGAATTATGCATGGCCTTGAATTGCCAAAAAGGCATTATTTGGAGAGTGGTCGATGGGACTAGTATAAATATTTGGTGGGATAATTGGATCCCTAGGAATTCTGGCCTACAAATTTGCGAAAAAAGAACAGAACTAGGATCAAATTGGTGTCCGAGTTATTTTTGAGTGGATCTAGGAGTTGGGATGAGAACCTGATAAGGCATCTATTTTATATTCATGATGCATAGGAAATCCCAAAGCTCCGTATTCTTCGTGTGGGCGAGGGAGATATTATTGCTTGGCACCACGAGAAAAGTGGCTTGTTCTCCGTGAAGAGTTCGTATAGACTGGCTCTGAGTCTTAAAGAACTGAGGATTGATTCTGGCAATTCCAGTGACGCCATAAATGGGGATAGGAGGCTCTGGAATATTATTTGGAATGCTAATGTCCCCCAGAAAATTAGAATTTTTGCCTGGAGGGCTGCCTCTAATAGTTTGGCGGTTCAACTCAATAGGGTTGTCGGGGGTTGGGTGCGACATATGCCAATGGATGGCTTATCATGGTGGGATCGAGTAGAACGTCGCCAGTGCCTGGAAGCGGGATGAGGCGTAGACACGAACGCCGACGTACTTTACCCAGGTTCGGGGCTGTCCTAGGTGTTGGAAATATGCCCTAGAGGCAATAATAAAATGGTTATTATTGTATTTCCTTGTTCAGGATAATTGTCTATTGTTCATGCTATAATTGTATTAACTGGAAACCGTAATACATGTGTGAATACATAGACCACAACATGTCCCTAGTAAGCCTCTAGTTGACTAGCTCGTTGATCAATAGATGGTCATGGTTTCCTGACCATGGACATTGGATGTCATTGATAACAGGATCACATCATTAGGAGAATGATGTGATGGACAAGACCCAATCCTAAGCCTAGCACAAGATCGTATAGTTCGTCTGCTAAAGCTTTTCTAATGTCAAGTATCATTTCCTTAGACCATGAGATTGTGCAACTCCCGGATACCGTAGGAATGCTTTGGGTGTACCAAACGTCACAATGTAACTGGGTGGCTATAAAGGTGCACTACGGGTATCTCCGAAAGTGTCTGTTGGGTTGGCATGAATCGAGACTGGGATTTGTCACTCCATGTAACGGAGAGGTATTCTGGGCCCACTCGGTAGGACATCATCATAATGTGCACAATGTGACCAAGGAGTTGATCATGGGATGATGTGTTACGGAACGAGTAAAGAGACTTTCCGGTAACGAGATTGAACAAGGTATCAGGATACCGAAGATCGAATCTCGAGCAAGTACTATACCGGTAGACAAAGGGAATTGTATACGGGATTGGTTGAATCCTCGACATCGTGGTTCATCCGATGAGATCATCATGGACCATGTGGGAGCCAACATGGGTATCCAGATCCCGCTGTTGGTTATTGGCCGGAGAGTTGTCTCGGTCATGTCTGCATGGTTCCCGAACCCGTAGGGTCTACACACTTAAGGTTTGATGACGCTAGGGTTATTAGGAAGACTTGTATGTGATTACTAAATGTTGTTTGGAGTCCCGGATGAGATCCCGGATGTCACGAGGAGTTCCGGAATGGTCCGGAGGTGAATATTTATATGTGGGAAGTTGTCATACGGTCACCGGAAAGGTTCGGGGGCATATCGGTATTGTACCGGGGGGCCACCGGAGGGGTTTCGGGGGTCCACCGGGAGGGTCCACCTCTCCCGGAGGGCCTTATGTGCTGCAAGGGGAAGGGAACCAGGCCCAAGTGGGCTAGGGCGCCAAGCCCCCAAGGGCCCATGCGCCTAGGGTTTGGGGAAACCCTAAAGGGGGCGCCCCCTATGGCTTGGGGGGCAAGCCCCCTCCCCCTTGGCTGCCCCCTCTCGATCTCATCTAGAGGGGGCCGGCCCCCTTTCCCCTTCCCCTATAAATAGAGGGGCAAAGGGAGGGCTGCACCACCACATCCAAGGCGCAGCCCCTCCCCTCCCCAACACCTCTCCTCCTCCGCGTGAGCTTGGCGAAGCCCTGCCGGAGAACTGCCACTCCATCACCACCACGCCGTCGTGCTGCTGTTGGAGCTCTCTTCCTCAACCTCTCCCTCCTCCTTGCTGGATCAAGGCATGGGAGACGTCTCCGTTCCGTACGTGTGTTGAACGCGGAGGTGCCGTCCGTTCGGCGCTAGGATCATCGGTGATTTGGATCACGACGAGTATGACTCCATCAACCCCGTTCTCTTGAACGCTTCCGCTTAGCGATCTTCAAGGGTATGAAGATGCACTCCCTCTCTATCGTTGCTAGTATCTCCTAGATTGATCTTGGTGACACGTAGGAAAATTTTGAATTATTGCTACGTTCCCCAACAGCGGCATCATGAGCTAGGTCTATGCGTAGTTTCTATGCACGAGTAGAACACAAGTTGTTGTGGGCGTCGATTTTGTCAATTTACTTGCCGTTACTAGTCTTATCTTGATTCGGCGGCATCGTGGGATGAAGCGGCCCGGACCGACCTTACACGTACGCTTACGTGAGACTGGTTCCACCGACTGACATGCACTAGTTGCATAAGGTGGCTAGCGGGTGTCTGTCTCTCCCACTTTAGTTGGATCGGATTCGATGAAAAGGGTCCTTATGAAGGGTAAATAGAAATTGGCATATCACGTTGTGGTTTTGGCGTAGGTAAGAAACGTTCTTGCTAGAAACCTATAGCAGCCACGTAAAAAAACTTGCAACAACAATTAGAGGACGTCTAACTTGTTTTTGTAGCATATGCCGTGTAATGTGATATGGCCAAAATGATGTGATGAATGATATATGTGATGTATGAAATTGATCATGTTCTTGTAATAGGAATCACGACTTGCATGTCGATGAGTATGACAACCGGCAGAAGCCATAGGAGTTGTCTTAATTTATTTATGACCTGTGTGTCAACATAAACATCATGTAATTACTTTACTTTATTGCTAACCGTTAGCCATAGTAGTAGAAGTAATAGTTGGCGAGACAACTTCATGAAGACACGATGATGGAGATCATGATGATGGAGGTCATGGTGTCATGCCGGTGACAATGATGATCATGGCGCCCCGAAGATGGAGATCAAAAGGAGAAAAATGATATTGGCCATATCATGTCACTATTTGATTGCATGTGATGTTTATCATGTTTTACATCTTATTTGCTTAGAACGACGGTAGAATAAATAAGATGATCCCTCGCAATAATTTCAAGAAAGTGTTCCCCCTAACTATGCACCGTTGCTAAGGTTCGTTGTTCTGAAGCACCACAAGATGATCGGGTGTGATAGGTTCTAACATTCGCATACAACGGGTGTAAGCCAGATTTAGGTTAACTTGACGAGCCTAGCATTTACAGACATGGCCTCGGAACATGGAAGACCGAAAGGTCGAACATGAGTCGTATAGTGGATACGATCAACATGAAGATGTTCACCGATGATGACTAGTCCGTCTCACGTGATGATCGGACACGGCCTAGTTGACTCGGATCATGTATCACTTAGATGACTAGAGGGATGTCTATCTAAGTGGGAGTTCATTGGATAATTTGATTAGATGAACTTAATTATCATGAACATAGTCAAAAGGTCTTTGCAAATTATGTCGTAGCTCACGCTTTGGTTCTACTGTTTTAGATATGTTCCAAGAGGAAATTTAGTTGAGAGTTGACAGTAGCAATTATGCGGACTGGGTCCGTGAACTGAGGATTGTCCTCATTGCTGCATAGAAGGATTATGTCCTTAATGCACCGCTCAGTGTGCTGAACCTCGAGCGTTGTCTGTAGATGTTGGGAAACATCTGACATACACGTTTTGATGACTACGTGATAGTTCAGTACATAATACTAACGGTTTAGAATTGTGGCACCAAAGACGTTTTTGAAACGTCGCAGAACATATGAGATGTTCCAAAGACTGAAATTGGAATTTCAGACTAGTGCCCACGTCAAGAGGTATGAGACCTCTGACAAGTTTCTTAAGCCTGCAAACTAAGGGAGAAAAACTCAATCATTGAGCATGTGCTCAGATTGTCTGAGTACTGCAATCGCTTGAATCGAGTGGGAGTTAATCTTCCAGATGAGATAGTGATGGTTCTCCATAGTCACTGCCACCAAGTTATTGGAGCTTCGTGACGAACTATAACATATCAGGGATAGACATGATGATCCTTGAGCAACTCATGATGTTTGACACCGCGAAAGTAGAAATCAAGTAGGAGTATCAATTGTTGATGGTTAAACCACTAGTTTCAAGAAGGGCAAGGGAAAGAAGGGATACTTCATGAGATGGCAAATCAGTTGTTGCTCTAGTGAAGAAACCCAAGGTTGAACCAAACCCGAGACTAAGTGCTTCTATAATGAGGGGAACGGTCACTCAAGCAGAACTACCCTAGATACTTGGTAGATGAGAAGGCTGGCAAGGTCGACAGAAGTATTTTGGATATATGTCATATTATTGTGTACTTTACTAGTACTCCTAGTAGCACCAGGGTAATAAATACCGGTTCGGTTGCTAAGCCTTAGTAACTCGAAATAAAAGGCTGCGGAGACTAGCTAAAGGTGAGATGACGATATGTGTTGGAAGTGTTTCCAAGGTTGATGTGATCAAGCATCGCATGCTCCCTCTACCATCGATATTGGTGTTAAACCTAAATAATTGTTATTTGGTGTTTGCATAGACATGATTGGATTATGTTTATCGTAATACAGTTATTCATTTAAGGAGAATAATGGTTACTCTATTTATTTGAATAATACCTTCAATGGTCTTGCACCTAAAATGAATGGTTTATTGAATCTCGATCGTAGTGATAAACATGTTCATGCCAAAACATATAAGATAGTAATGATAGTACCACGTACTTATGGCACTGCCATTTGAGTCATGTTGGTATAAAACGCATGAAGAAGCTCCATGTTGATGGATCTTTGGACTCACTCGTTTTTGAAAAGATTAAGACATGTGAACCATGTCTATTGGTAGATATGCATGAAGAAACTCCATACAGATGGATCGTTTGGACTCACTTGATTTTGAATCACTTGAGACATGCAAATCATACCACATGGGCAAGATGACTGAAAGGCCTCGTTTTCAGTAAGATGGAGCAAGAAAGCAACTTGTTGGAAGTAATACATTTTGATGTGTGCAGTTCAATGAGTGCTGAGGCACGCAGTGGATATCGTTATGTTCTTACTTCACAGATGATTTGAGTAGATGCTGAGTATATTTACTTGATGAAACACAAGTCTGAATTATTGAAAGGTTCAAGTAATTTCAGAGTGAAGTTGAAGATCGTCATGACAAGATGATAAAATGTCTATGATATGATCATAGAGATGAATATCTGAGTTACGAGTTTGGCACACAATTAAGACATTGTGGAAATTGTTTCACAACTAATACCGCCTGGACCACCATAGTGTGATGGTGTGTCCGAACATCACAGCTGCACCCTATTGGATATGTTGCATACCATGATGTCTCTTATCGAATTACCACTATCATTTATGGGTTAGGCATTAGAGACAACCGCATTCACTTTAAATAGGGAACCACACAATTCCGTTGAGGCGACCCCATATGAACTATGGTTTAGAGAAACCTAAGCTGTCGTTTCTTAAAAGTTTGGGGCTGTGACGCTTATGTGAAAAAGTTTCAGGCTGATAAGCTCAAACCCAAAGCGGATAAATGCATCTTCATAGAATACCCAAAAATAGTTGGGTATACCTCCTATTTCAGATCCGGAAGCAAAAGTGATTGTTTCTAGAAACGGGTCCTTTCTCGAGGAAAAGTTTCTCTCGAAAGAATTGAGTGGGAGGATGGTGGAGACTTGATGAGGTTATTGAACCGTCACTTCAAACAGTGTGTAGCAGGGCACAGGAAGTTGTTCCTGTGGAACCTACACTAATTGAAGTGGAAGCTTATGATAGTGATCATGAAACTTCGGATCAAGTCACTACCAAACCTCATAGGTCGACAAGGATGCATACTACTTCAGAGTGGTACGTAATCCTGTCTTGGAAGTCATGTTGCTAGACAACAATGAACCTACGAGCTATGGAGAAGTGATGGTGGGCCCAGATTCCGAAGAATGGCTCGAGGCCATAAAAGCTAAGAGAGGATCCATGTATAAAAGAAAGTATAGACTTTGAAAGAACCACTTGATGGTCGTAAGGCTATTGGGGGCAGATGGATTTTAAAAGGAAGACAGACAATGATGGTAAGTGTCACCATTAAGAAAGCTCGACTTGTCGTTAAGATGTTTCCCGACAAGTTCAAGGAGTTGACTGCGATGAGACTTTCTCACTCGTAGCGATGCTATGAGTCTATTGGAATTATGTTAGCAGTTACTGCATTATTTATGAAATCTTGCAGATAGGATGTCAAAAACCATTGTTTCCTCAACGTTTTTCTTGAGGAAAGGTTGTATGTGATACAACCAGAAGGTTTTTTCAATCCTGAAAGATGCTAACAAGTATGCAGAGCTCCAATAATCCTTCTGAGGACTGGAGTAAGTATCTCAGAATTGGAATGTACGCTTTGATGAGATGGTCAAAGATTTTGGGTTTATACGAAGTTTATGAAGGAGTTCAAAATCCAACACCTATATGAATCCGGTTTACTACTCAGAGGTGACAAGATTTTGAAGGAGTTCAAAATAGATCAGCAAAGAAGGAGTTCTTAGCTGTGTTACAAGGTGTGAGTATTGAGTAAGACTCAAGACCCGACCATGGCAGAAGAGAGAGAAAGGACGAAGGTCGTCCCCTATGCTTTAGACATAGGCTCTACAGTATGCTATGCTGTGTACCGCACCTGAAGTGTGCCTTGCCCTGAGTCAGTCAAGGGGTATAAGAGTGATCCGGGAATGGATCACATGACATCGGTCGAACTTATCCTTAGTAACTAGTGGACTAAGGAATTTTCTCGATTATGGAGGTGGTAAAAGAGTTCGTCGTAAAGGGTTACATCGATGCAAACTTTGACACTAATACGGATGACTCTGAGTAGTAAACCGGATTCATATAGTAGAGCAGTTATTTGGAATAGCTCAAAGTAGCGCGTGGTAGCTGCATCCACAAGATGACATAGAGATTTTCAAAGCACACATGGATCTGAAAGGTTCAGACCCATTGACTAATAAACCTCTCTCACAAGAAAGATATGAACAAACCCTATGGGTGTTGGATTCATTACAATCACATAGTGATGTGAACTAGATTATTGACTCTAGTGCAAGTGGGAGACTATTGGAAATATGCCCTAGAGGCAATAATAAAATGGTTATTATTGTATTTCCTTGTTCATGATAATTGTCTATTGTTCATGCTATAATTGTATTAACCGGAAATCATAATACATGTGTGAATACATAGACCACAACATGTCTCTAGTAAGCCTCTAGTTGACTAGCTCGTTGATCAATAGATGGTCATGGTTTCCTGACCATGGACATTGGATGTCATTGATAACGGGATCACATCATTAGGAGAATGATGTGATGGACAAGTGAAAGCACAAGTGCTCCCTAGGTAGTTTTGACAATTGATGACAACATATGTCTTGTTGGACTAACATTTTCATCTAGTATGTTTCAGATAAGTTCAACAATGGAGTGGCATGGACTAAAGGGTGTGGGAAGGTCTCCAAGATACTAAGCACAAAGGATTGGCTAAAGCTTGAAGTTTAAGACTCTTCATTTTACATTTTAGTGATGCAAGATCACATTGAGTCCATAGGAAAAGCCAATACTATCAAGGAGGGATGAGGTGTTGCTTAATGAGCCTCTTGCTCAAGTGCTTAATGATATGCTCCAAAATCCTCAGCTACTTTCCCATATCCACAAATGACCTAAACCCTAAGCCAAACTCGGTCATACCGATTCTATCTATCCGGCGCCACCGAGTTTCACTTGTCATTTGCCACTGCCAAACCCTAGCAATTCGGTCTCACCGATGGGATCTCGGTCTCACCGAGATGGGCTTGCAAACTCTCTGTTACCTGTTGCAATATCTTCGGTCCAATCGAGATATGCAATCGGTCCCACCGAGTTTGCTTGGTCAACACTTTGTTTCGCTTATTACCCAAGTCGGTCCCACCGAGTTTGAGTAATCGGTCAAACCGAGTTTTGGATTTTCCCTAACCCTAGCACATCGGTCTCACCGAGTTGTTCCAATCGGTCCCATCGAAATTCCTAACGGTCACTAGGTTTACTATTTCGGCCCGACCGAGTTTTCTGATTCGGTCCCACCGAGATTGGTAAATTGTGTGTAACGGTTGGATTTTGTGTGGAGGCTATAAATACCCCTCCACCTCCTCTTCACTCGTGGAGAGAGCTATCAGACTAAGCCTACACTTCCAGCATCCTATTTCTGAGAGAGAACTACCTACTCATGTGTTGAGGCCAAGATATTCCATTCCTATCATATGAATCTTGATCTCTAGCCTTCCCCAAGTTGCTTTCCACTCAAATATTCTTTCCACCAGATCCAAATCCTATGAGAGAGAGTTGAGTGTTGGGGAGACTATCATTTGAAGCACAAGAGCAAGGAGTTCATCATCAACACACCATTTGTTACTTCTTGGAGAGTGGTGTCTCCTAGATTGGCTAGGTGTCACTTGGGAGCCTCCGACAAGATTGTGGAGTTGAACCAAGGAGTTTGTAAGGGCAAGGAGATCGCCTACTTCGTGAAGATCTACCGCTAGTGAGGCAAGTCCTTCGTGGGCGATGGCCATGGTGGGATAGACAAGGTTGCTTCTTCGTGGACCCTTCGTGGGTGGAGCCCACCGTGGACTCGCGCAACCGTTACCCTTCGTGGGTTGAAGTCTCCATCAACGTGGATGTAGGATAGCACCACCTATCCGAACCACGGGAAAAACATCCGTGTCTCCGATTGCGTTTGAATTCTCCAAACCCTTCCCTTTACATTCTTGCAAGTTGCATGCTTTACTTTCCGCTGCCTATATACACTTTGCATACTTGCTTGATATGTATTGTGAGTGTTGAAATTATGCTTAAACTCCACTCAAACCGAAAAAGCTTAAAATTGCAACTTTGGCATGAAGTGTCTAATCACCCCCCTCTAGACACATCTACTTCAAGGTCCTACAAGTGGTATCAGAGCTTTGGTCTCCATTGCCTTGGTTTAATCACCATCAGAGGAAGATGGATGTGTCTACTTTAGGGAGTCTTAGACATAGAGTGCCTATTCTTCATGGAGAGTATTTTCATGAGTGAAAAAATGAGATGCTTGCAATTTTCAATCAATATCACTTAAACAAGTATATTGCTAGCCCTTGTGCACCTCACATTGATCCCTTGCATCCTACCCTAGACGAAGATATTGACATGATTCGCAATCTTAGAACTATTGAGCTCATCATTAGAGGATTGCCCAAAAACTTGATTGCTAGTTTGCGTACTCTTAATTGTGCTTATACTATATGGAAATTTCTTGAGGAACGATTTCCCGACCATTCCTTAAAAAATTTGGATAAAATTCTCCATAAATCTATTGCCTTGAGTAAGATGAACTCTAGTGATCCTAACTTTGGTGATTGTCTACTTGAGCTTGCCAATCTCAAGCAAGCTAAGGGAGATGTTGGAATCGTTAGTGATATTATATTCGAAGCTATAGGAATTCATAAAAGTGACCATTTTGATGATCATTTATCTAATGAATTACCCTCTCTAGGAAATGATGAGTCACAAGATCATGGTGAACATGGATACTATGATGATGATGATGATGATGATGATGATGATGATAGTGACTTCAATCTTGATGATGCAATGAGACACTTTGGTCTTACGGCAAATCTTCGGGGATATGAATCAGGAGGAAAGGAATGGGTTCTTGATAGTGGATGTACTGATCATATGACCGGAGATGAAGAGATGTTCCGTGAGCTTGCTGAAAATGACGGCCCTCGAAAATATGTCACCTTTGGTGATAATTCAAAGGGTAAAGTAGTTGGCCTTGGTAAGGTGGCCATCTCACATGATAGTTCCATTCAAAATGTCATGCTCGTTGAATCTCTCGGCTACAACTTACTTTTAGTATCTAGACTTGCTGATTTCGGTTTGAATGTCCTATTTACCGAGGTAGATTGCCAAGTGTTTTGTCAAGACAATCATAAAATGGTCTTTACCGGTATGCGTAGAGGTGACCTTTACATTGTCGACTTCTCTAAAAAGGCACAACCTAAAACTTGCTTTATTGCTAAATCCTCAAAAGGTTGGTTGTGGCATAGACGACTAGGTCACGTTGGCATGAGAAATCTTGACAAGCTTATTAAAGGAAATCATATCCTTGGAGTTAACGATGTCATATTTGATAAGGATAGACTTTGCAGTGCTTGTCAAGCAGGTAAACAGGTTGGAGGAAGACATCCCGTGAAGAACATCATGACCACAAGGAGGCCACTCGAGCTACTTCATATGGATCTTTTTGGTCCCAACGCCTACAAGAGTCTCGGTGGAAATTCTTTTGGTCTAGTTATAGTTGATGATTTTTCAAGATTTACGTGGGTGTTCTTTCTTAATGACAAGTCGCAGGTTCAGAAGATCTTCAAAAATTTCGCTAGGAAGGCCCAAAATTAGTTTGACGTGAAGATCAAGAAGGTTCGGAGTGACAACAGAACGGAGTTCAAGAACGCAAATGTGGACACCTTTCTTGACGAAGAAGGGATTTCACACGAGTTCTCGGCTACGTACACACCTCAACAAAATGGAGTTGTTGAGAGGAAGAACCGGATGCTCATCGAAATGGCAAGAACGATGCTTGATGAATACAAGACGCCGAAGCACTTTTGGGCAGAAGCGATTGAGACAGCTTGTCACGCAACAAATCGCTTGTATCTTCACAAGCTACTCGGCAAGACAGCATACGAGCTCCTCACCGGTAACAAACCCCAAGTTGGATACTTTCGAGTATTCGGCTCAAAGTGCTACATTCCTGATAAGCATCGTCGTTCAAAGTTTGCTCCTAAATCTCATGAAGGTTTTCTACTTGGTTATGGCTCAAACTCTCACACTTACCGTGTCTACAACCATTTCACCCGAAAGGTTGAAGAGACGGTAGATGTGAAGTTTGATGAATCTAATGGCTCGCAAGTAGAGCAATTGCCAATTGATGTAGGAGACAAAGACCCTTCAGAAGCAATCCAAGACTTGTCCATAGGCAAAGTTCGTCCAACGGAGGTGAAGGAGAGTACTTCATCCGTCCAAGTGGAGGCTTCTACTTCACAACAAGGTGAACCAAGAATTGATACGGAAGCATCCACAAGTGGGACACACCAAGATGAAGAAGAAAAGGAAATGCATCAAGACGAACATCAACAATCTCCTTCTCCACCACGACAAGAGAATGACAACGTCAACAATGAAGAAGGCCAAGAAGAAGAACAAGATGAAGAAAATGTTCAACAAAGACCCAAGCAAAAGTTCTCACGAGTTCGAGCAAGAATCGCCAAAGATCATCCCGTCGAGCAAATCTTCAATGATATACAAACCGGGAGAATCACTCGCTCAAAAACTCGTTTAGCTAACTTTTGTGAAAACTATTCATTCATCTCTAGCATTGAACCTATGAAGGTTGAAGAAGCATTGGAAGATCCGGATTGGATAAACGCTATGCATGAAGAGCTACACAATTTTGAGAGAAACCAAGTTTGGACATTGGTTGAGTAGCCCGACAACAACCACAACATCATTGGTACCAAATGGGTGTTTCGCAACAAGCAGGATGAAGATGGACAAGTGGTTCGCAACAAAGCACGTCTCGTTGCCCAAGGATACACACAAGTCGAAGGTATGGACTATGGTGAGACATATGCTCCCGTTGCTAGACTTGAGTCCATTTGCATCTTACTTGCCTATGCCAATCACCATAACATCACCTTGTACCAAATGGACATTAAAAGTGCTTTTCTAAATGGTGAAATAGAGGAGGAAGTTTATGTCAAACAACCTCCCAGCTTTGTCAATCCTAAGAAACCTAATCATGTTTACAAACTTCACAAAGCTCTTTATGGTCTTAAACAAGCTCCTAGAGCATGGTATAAATGCTTGACCAAGTTCCTTATTGCAAGTGGTTTCGAAATTGGTAAAATTGATTCTACTCTTTTTACTAAAAGGGTTAATGGAGAACTATTTGTATGCCAAATTTATGTTGATGCTATCATATTTGGTTCAACTAACCCTCTCTTTAGTGAAAAGTTTGGAAAGCTAATGTCAGAGAAGTTTGAGATGTCTATGATGAGTGAACTCAAATTCTTTCTCGGTTTGCAAATCAAGCAAACTAAGGAAGGTACATTCGTCTCTCAAACGAAGTACACCAAGGACCTATTCAAGAAGTTCAATATGCAAGAATGCAAAGGTATGTCTACACCCATGCCTACTAGTGGACACAATGATTTGACCAAAGATGGTGAACAGGTTGATCAAAAGGTTTATCGCTCTATGATTGGTTCATTGTTATACCTATGTGCTTCACGTCCCGATATTATGCTAAGTGTGTGCATGTGTGCAAGATATCAAGCTGCCCCTAAAGAATGTCATCTTAAGGCCGTGAAAAGGATAGTTAGATACTTAATTCATACACCAAATTTTGGCATTTGGTACCCTAAGAGGTCTTCTTTTGATCTTGTTGGCTATTCCGACTTGGATTATGCCGGAGACAAGGTTGATAGAAAGTCAACTTCGGGTACTTGTGAATTTCTTGGTAGATCTCTTGTGTCTTGGTCTCCCAAGAAACAAAACTCCGTATCCTTATCCACCGCCGAAGCTGAATACATTGTTGCTGGTTCATGTTGTGCTCAATTACTTTGGATGACCCAAACTCTTAAAGATTATGGGATCTATGTGAAACATGTTCCACTGCTTTGTGACAATGAAAGTGCTATCAAAATTGGTCATAATCCTGTACAACATTCTCGAACTAAGCATATTGAAGTTCGTCATCATTTCATTCGAGATCATGTTGCTAAGGGTGACATAAATCTTAAGCATGTTCGCACTGATAAGAAATTAGCGGATATATTCACTAAACCACTTGATGAGAAAGTGTTTTGCAGGTTGAGAGGAGAATTGAACATCATTGATGCTTCAAACTTGGAGTAGGAACTCCATTGGATAGATGCAAGACATGAGCTTATGACTAATCCATGATATATCTCTTATGATGACTATCTTATGTCTTGGATATATTTGTACCTTGCATGTTGTCTAACCCATGTAGGTGCTTGGTTGAAACTAATTCCATGAGATTCCGACTCACTCACATCTTGAGAAATCTCTACATCACCAAGTCTCTACACAATGGTGGTTGAAGACAAGGAAGCACAAAACCATTCAAACATATCCTTTGACAAATTCTTTGTTGAGCCTCACGATTGTCACTTTTGGATACACAAGTGCTCTTCCTTGCAAGAACTAATCCATGTAGGTAGATGAACTCAAACTCCAAGTGGTGCTCCAAACTCTTGATGGGCTACATCAACCATGAGCACCCACACAAGTTCAACTACATGAGAAAGAATCACACCACCACCCAAGGTATGTTATTCCATCTTAGAAAAGCTTTACTCCGAGACATGAGTCAAAGCAACTCAACAAGATGTGAATACATCAAGATGCTTAAACAAAAATGGTAACCCCATTCTGAGCTTAAACGATGAGTATGACCTATGATCAAGTGTTCTCACTTGACTCCTAAGTCAATATACTCTAACATAGGTGACTATGTCACCGCCCAACTCTAGATGAAGTTCTGTTGTGTTCTTTCTTTGTGTTATTGCACTTGTCTCATGCTTGTTTATCTGTTCCCTTCTCTTTTTATCTAGTTCTTTCAGTTTCTTCTCTTTTCTCTTTGCTTTTGTTCTGCATTTTCTACATTTAATTCATTGCAAATCTTTGTGAGATCTTATTTGACTAGTGAGCTGAGCTGACAAGTGTTCTCTCTGTCATGAACTCGGTTTCACCGATTTGTAATTTTCGGTCCAACCGAATCCCTTCGGTGCCACCAAAACATACCACTCGGTGCCACTGATTTCGCAACAGGAAAAACAGTTTGTCACATAATCTATATTTCTTCTGATCCAGCTTCACTCAATGAATCTTGTCTCAATTTTATTCTTTGCTTTATGCTGAGTCTCAATGACCAACCCTATTCGACGGATTCCAGACAAACCTTCTTGGAAATTGATGTCAAAGGGGGAGAGAGAGATCACATCAAAGCCTATCTTCGGGGAGAGAGAGATCACATCAAAGCACTAAAGGGGGAGAGAACGTCTCAAGGATCCCAGACGTCCTAGATAATGTATTAAGGGGGAGAAAGAGATCTCTAGGGGGAGAGACAATACTCAAGGATCCTAGATGCTTGATGTTCAAGAGGAGAGATGTCACATGTCTTTTTAGGGGGAAAGACATATTCATTTGTATCTTTCAGCTCTGATTTTATGTTCCCTATCTTCTCCCAATATCCCATGAAAGATTCAGGGGGAGCAAGACACCCATGGGAAAGAAATCAGTCAAATTCATTGCATATATTTACTCTTGGGGACATGTTGAATCCAATGTGGTACCTTGTACTCACTCTCTACATGTCATCCCAGTCTTGGTATTCTTGTGGTTTCTTTTGTTTGCTCTGGCTAGTGGATGTACCTGTGTTATCTAACCTTGTTTGTGCAGGTTCATTCCATCCTAAGCCAACTTAAGACTACAAGGTAAGTGTATGCATCAAAATCATGAGTATGAGGAATTCTTGCCTATGTACATACTGTTTGCAAGAAGGACTCATGAGCATGAAGGTATTTTCCCTAATAATCTTTTGCTCTGATGCATATGGCCAAGATACATGTAACACATTGCCTACTCTGTCATGATTATGCTCTCACATGCTTCTATATTTTATATTCACACGATTGCATACATGTAGGGGGAACCTATGTTTGTTACATGTCCTTCCAAAGCTTTACTTACTATTCTTTGTATCTTTATGTAAAGCTTTGATGTATGTTGCCATCAATTACCAAAAAGGGGGAGATTGAAAGCACAAGTGCTCCCTAGGTGGTTTTGACAATTGATGACAACATATCTCTTGTTGGACTAACATTTTCATCTAGTATGTTTCAGATAAGTTCAACAATGGAGTGGCATGGACTAAAGGGTGTGGGAAGCTCTCCAAGATACTAAGGACAAAGGATTGGCTAAAGCTTGAAGTTTAAGACTCTTCATTTTACATTTTAGTGATCCAAGGTCACATTGAGTCCATAGGAAAAGCCAATACTATCAAGGAGGGATGAGGTGTTGCTTAATGAGCCTCTTGCTCAAGTGCTTAATGATATGCTCCAAAATCCTCAGCTACTTTCCCATATCCACAAATGACCTAAACCCTAAGCCAAACTTGGTCATACCGATTCTATCTATCTGGCGCCACCGAGTTTCACTTGTTATTTGCCACTGCCAAACCCTAGCAATTCGGTCTCACCGATGGGATCTCGGTCTCACCGAGATGGGCTTGCAAACTCTCTGTTACCTGTTGCAATATCTTCGGTCCAACCGAGATATGCAATCGGTCCCACCGAGTTTGCTTGGCCAACTCTCTATTTCTCTTATTACCCAAATTGGTCCCACCGAGTTTGAGTAATCGGTCAAACCGAGTTTTGGATTTTCCCTAACCCTAGCACATCGGTCCCACCGAGTTGTTCCAATCAGTCCCACCGAAATTCCTAACGGTCCCTAGGTTTACTATTTCGGTCCGACCGAGTTTTCTGATTCGGTCCCACCGAGATTGGTAAATTGTGTGTAACGGTTGGATTTTGTGTGGAGGCTATAAATACCCCTCCACCTCCTCTTCACTCGTGGAGAGAGCTATCAGACTAAGCCTACACTTCCAGCATCCTATTTCTGAGAGAGAACTACCTACTCATGTGTTGAGGCCAAGATATTCCATTCCTATCATTTGAATCTTGATCTCTAGCCTTCCCCAAGTTGCTTTCCACTCAAATCTTCTTTCCACCAGATCCAAATCCTATGAGAGAGAGTTGAGTGTTGGGGAGACTATCATTTGAAGCATAAGAGAAAGGAGTTCATCATCAACACACCATTTGTTACTTCTTGGAGAGTGGTGTCTCCTAGATTGGCTAGGTGTCACTTGGGAGCCTCCGACAAGATTGTGGAGTTGAACCAAGGAGTTTGTAAGGGCAAGGAGATCGCCTACTTCGTGAAGATCTACCGCTAGTGAGGCAAGTCCTTTGTGGGCGATGGCCATGGTGGGATAGACAAGGTTGCTTCTTCGTGGACCCTTCGTGGGTGGAGCCCTCCGTGGACTCACGCAACCGTTACCCTTCGTGGGTTGAAGTCTCCATCAACGTGGATGTAGGATAGCACCACCTATCCGAACCACGGGAAAAACATCCGTGTCTCTAATTGCATTTGAATTCTCCAAACCCTTCCCTTTACATTCTTGCAAGTTGCATGCTTTACTTTCCGCTGCCTATATACACTTTGCATACTTGCTTGATATGTATTGTGAGTGTTGAAATTATGCTTAAACTCCACTCAAACCGAAAAAGCTTAAAAATTGCAACTTTGGCATGAAGTGTCTAATCACCCCCCTCTAGACACATCTACTTCAAGGTCCTACAACAAGACCCAATCCTAAGCCTAGCACAAGATCGTATAGTTCGTCTGCTAAAGCTTTTCTAATGTGAAGTATCATTTCCTTAGATCATGAGATTGTGCAACTCCCGGATACCGTAGGAATGCTTTGGGTGTACCAAACGTCACAACGTAACTGGGTGTCTATAAAGGTGCACTACGGGTATCTCCAAAAGTGTCTGTTGGGTTGGCACGAATCGAGACTGGGATTTGTCACTCTGTGTAACGGAGAGGTATCTCTGGGCCCACTCGGTAGGATAGCATCATAATGTGCACAATGTGACCAAGGAGTTGATCACGGGATGATGTGTTACGGAACAAGTAAAGAGACTTGCCGGTAACGAGATTGAACGAGGTATCGGGATACCGACGATCGAATCCCGGGCAAGTACTATACCGGTAGACAAAGGGAATTGTATACGGGATTGATTGCATCCTCGACATCGTGGTTCATCCGATGAGATCATCGTGGAACATGTGGTTGCCAACATGGGTATCCAGATCCCGCTGTTGGTTATTGGCCGGAGAGTTGTCCCGGTCATGTCTGCATGGTTCCCGAACCCGTAGGGTCTACACACTTAAGGTTCGATGACGCTAGGGTTATTAGGAAGACTTGTATGTGATTACCAAATGTTGTTCGGAGTCCCGGATGAGATCCCGTACGTCACGAGGAGTTCCGGAATGGTCCAGAGATGAAGATTTATATGTGGGAAATTGTCATACGGTCACCGGAAAGGTTCGGGGGCATATCGGTATTGTACCGGGGGCCACCGGAGGGGTTCCGGGGGTCCACCGGGAGGGACCACCTCTCCCGGAGGGCCTTATGGGCTGTAAGGGGAAGGGAACCTGCCCCAAGTGGGATAAGGCGCCAACCCCCCAAGGGCCCATACGCTTAGGGTTTGTGGAAACCCTAAAGGGGGCGCCCCCTTGGCTTGGGGGGCAAGCCCCCTCCCCCTTGGCCACCACCCCCCCTCTAGATCTCATCTAGAGGGGGCCGGCCCCCTTTCCCCTTCCCCTATAAATAGAGGGGCAAAGGGAGGGCTGCACCACCACATCCAAGGCGCAGCCCCTCCCCTCCCCAACACCTCTCCTCCTCCGCGTGAGCTTGGCGAAGCCCTGTCGGAGAACTGTCACTCCATCACCACCACGCCGTCGTGTTGCTGTTGGAGCTCTCTTCCTCAACCTCTCCCTCCTCCTTGCTAGATCAAGGCATGGGAGACGTCTCCGTTCCGTACGTGTGTTGAACGCGGAGGTGCCTTTCGTTCGGCGCTAGGATCATCGGTGATTTGGATCACGACGAGTACGACTCCATCAACCCCGTTCTCTTGAACGCTTCCACTTAGCGATCTTCAAGGGTATGAAGATGCACTCCCTCTCTCTCGTTGCTAGTATCTCCTAGATTGATCTTGGTGACACGTAGGAAAATTTTGAATTATTGCTACGTTCCCCAACACTAGGAGATAACACCCCTAGTCCCGCTCTGCGGGGTCTCCGCATGATCACTAAGGCACTAGTGAGTACAAATGGTGCTCCTCGAGCTGTATGCTAGAGGCAGAAGAAGTCAGGCATGCTCTCTCCTTCCTCTAGGTATGAGTCTAGTTCTAACAGGTCCGGAACCCATTGCATGGGTGCCCTAGGGGTTTATATAGGACTACCCCTCAGGGATACAATAGTAATCTGGCCGGGTGTAGGACCCGGCTATCAGTGTCTCTGGTCGCCGGCTTCTCCTCCGGCTGCTGGGTCCCGCCGCCTGGTGGGCCCCGCCGACTGGTCTGGTACAGAGCCGACATGCTGCTCCCGCCGCTTGCGGGTCTTGCCGGCCGCTGGTTACTGTAGCCGTGATGTTAATGACGCATGGTTAGTTAGGGGAGCATGGCTATAGTCCCGCCGCCTGGTGGAAGATCACTGTAGCCACTCCTGGTCTCATCTGGTTAATTGTGCATGGGCCCCGAGGGAGGAACGGGCCGCCCGCAGGGAGCCGGCCTCCCTTAGGTCCGACTGGTCAGGCTTCCGCCTACGTCTGGGCTCTCGCTGTCCAGTAGGGCCCACTTCCTGCAGGCCGTACCGCCAGGTCGTCGTGGGAACATGGCTCTGTCTACCAGCAGGGACGTCAGGGATGGAGTGGCAACAGTGCCACGTACAGGCAGAGATCTCTGCCTGTACGGAGCACTGTGGCCACACCCGGCCCTGGATATGGGGGTGCTGGGCTACACTATAGCCTTACCCTGCCTCGCCTTCTTAATGGGAGCGCAGACTCTGAGGGCACCGGGGGCCGCCGCTAGAGCTGGGCTCTCTAGAGGCCGCCTGCAAGGATTCAGCCCGTCTTGGAGTCGCTCTCTTGAGCTCTGCCGCCTTCTTGCAGCCGGCCTCTTGGGACAGTCGGCCACCAGAAGGCGACACTTCTTCTTGATGTCTTGAGGGGCGCAGCCAGCCCCGATGTCTTGAAAAGCTCAGGGACTCGGGTTAGGCTACCCGTGGCCCATTACTCCGACAGTAGTCACCGAAGCTGGTGAGGCGTCGCAGCTGTTAAGCCAAGAAGCCTCGGTAGTTTCCTTCTCTGAGAGCTCTGGTCTAAATCTTCGTCCGAATGCTAGCGTGCCGCGTGGAAGGAGTCGGCCATGACCAGACGGGCTCGTCCGAAAACATCAAACACAATGGCGGGAACCAGGTGGCTTACTAGCAAAGCCCCCAGGCCCGCCGCCCGCTGTGGGCATGCCACTTGGCGTCAGCCAGCCAGGCCAACCACCTTGCCCACGCACGTGATGGGATGCAACAGCAGGCTGGGCCCACCACTATCGAGCCTTGGCATGCGAGTGGATCCACTGCGATTGGGGCGGCCGGTTGAGCTTCTCCGCGGAGTTATCGCGCGCGGTAAGTCACGTGAAAAACGTGGGGACATGGGGTCGTGGGCACAGTTAATCCCACGATCCCACGCCCGCCCCCTCGGCTTCATAGCCCGACGACTATAGGTAGGGTTAGGAGGGGGAGCGGCGGAGCACGCGCACCCTCCTGCCCCATTCTTGCCTCATTCTTCCTCCTCTCACTGCAGTGCCCCCGAGCTCCGCCAGAGTGCTGCCACCGCCCGTTTCCATCGAGATCTTCCGCCCCGAGCCCTTCTTGGCCCTGCTTCGATCCTCAGCTCCCCTGTCGTGCCATTTGCCTCATCGAGCTCTTCATGGCGCGCGAGCGGGGAGGAGACTGGGACGGGTCTAACGTCAACGACGATCACATCGCCTTCCTCCGCGACATGCGGCGCCTTCCCGATGCTGGCTAAGTGAAGGCGCGCGCGCCTCCCGAGAGGGAGATTTCGCCGGCGCCGGGGGAGGGCAAGCGGGTCGTCTTCCGCTCGCACTTTATCCGGGGCTTCAGCCTACCGGCGAGCAGCTTCCTCCGCTCGTTCCTCGACTTCTACCATCTCCAACCTCACCACATCATGCCCAACACCGTGATGCTTCTATCCGCCTTCGTCACGATGTGAGAAGGCTACCTCGGCATCCTCCCCACCATTGAGTTGTGGGGAGCGTTCTTCTATACCAAGTTGGGCACCTTAGTCCGGGAGGTGGCTGCCCAGTGCGGCGCCTTTGTCGGCGTGCGTCGTCCGCCTCCAAGGAACGCCTTCCCCTCCATCAAGATGCCACAGTCGATCAAGATGTGGCAGCAATCTTACTTCTATGTGGAGAACGTCAACCCGGCCGTCGACTTCATCAACCTGCTGGCCTACGAAGCCGGCCCACCGGCTGAGCTCGGGCCAACTGGGGCTACAAGCCGAAGCCTGTGTCAGCAGACGGCGCCGCCACCATCAACCGACTCCGGGTGCTGATGGAAGCCAAAGGCCTCAAAGCGTCCAACTTACTGGTCGGCTTCGTCGCGCGCCGGGTATTCCCACTCCAAGGCCGGCCTCACTTGATCTGCCGGATGAGCGGGCACCGCGACCTGTGCCGGCTGAGTACCAAGGAGATGCCGGCTGCCGAGGTGGCAAACTTGGTGAACGAGATCTCCGACCTCAAGCTGGACGGGTCCTGGCAGTTCGGCAAGCAGCTGTACTCCCGCGTGGACCCGCCGCCTACCGTAAGCTCTTCAACCTTTTCCCTCTTCCGTGCTTTATCTTGATTCCGTTTTGTTGATTTGACCAGTCGACCTCTTACTTTTTTGAAACAGATCTACATGTCCGAGGCGAGGGCCACCGTCGTGGGGGCGGGCGGCCCCTACTTGCTGGAGCGAGCCGTGAGCGACGTGGACGGCCCCAACTTGGGGGCGGCCGCCTTGGAAGATGACACCACATGCGGCATCTACGGAGCAGGTGACTCCGAAGAGGGGTTCGGCGTTGAGTCCTGGCCAGACGACTTCGAGGAGGAGGAGGAGGAGCCGTGCCCTTCACAAGGCGCCGGCAAGGCGGACGCGGGCCCCTCTGCCGAGCCGACCGCCCGAGGCGGTACGCGAATGCGTAAACAGGGCGCTGCCTTGTTCGGCAGCGCGCCGAAGAAGGCCAAGAACCCGGCCACTGCGACCAGACGGAAGGAAGCCGCCGCGAAGGCGGCCAAGTTTCAGAAACTCCCGAAGGCGCCTCCCATGGTGTCGGCGTAAGTATCCTTTTCTTGTGCCTTCCTTTCTTGTTGATTCTATCCGAACTTCCTCTCCTTGTCTTCTTTACTTAGGGCTTCGCTCTCGCTCGAGAAGTCGGTCGCCGCCTCCGTTATCGGTTCGGCGGAGGCCTCCACCACCAGCCGGCGAATCGATCCTGCGGCCGACCTCCGGGAGGCACAGGAACAAAAGGCGCGCGAGGTGCGTGAGGAGTAGGAGGCCGCCCGCCGGGAGAAGGCGGAGGCAGACAAGGCGGAGGCCGCCGCACTGAAGAAGCTGGCGGAGGCCGAGGCCGATGCCGCCGCGAAGAAGCGGCTTGAAGATACCGCACGCCGCCAGGAGCTGCTATTCGTTGCCCCCCTGAACTCCGCGCCGCCACCGCCAAAGTTTGTGGCGCCGACTGGGGGTGCCAGCGGCGGTCACCCTATCATGGAGAGGGAAGGCGGTGATGTCGTCATGTTGGACATAGTCGTGCCTCCACCACCATTGACTGAGGGAGCGCGGGACAAGCAGCCGGCTTAGCCGCCGGCGCCACCAGCCGAAAGCGAGATGGTGATGGCCCCAACTCCCGAGGTCCGCACACCATCACGCCGCTGGTTTGCAAAGGCGGCCTCGGCGCCGTGCCCGCTGGAAGTCGGTGCCGCGAGCTCTTCGATCCCGGACGCCAAGGCGACCAGCGCCGCACCCACTGACTGGGTGCGAGGAGGCAGGACAGGCCCTTTGAACCAGGCGATCCTGGACGTCCAAGGCAAACTTTGAGCCGAAGCCGACGCCCTTAAGCAGTGCAACCAGGCGTTCCTAGAGTCACGAGCAACCATCCGGGTATGCTTCTTCATCTTTGACTCTTGTATTTCTTGTACTTCTCTGTGGGGGCGCGCCAGCGCACCCACTGGGTGTAGTCCCCAAGTTTCGGGCCGGCTGCCGAGCAGGCGGCTCGGAGCTTTAATTGGCGAGCTCCAAGTACTGGCTTCATCTGCTATCTTCTTTATAGGACTATCACAACCTCCGCGCGGTCGCCTTCAACTCTAACGTCCGAGAGCTGGACCGACGGGCCGTCGAATTGTTGGAGAGACAAAGTAAGTCCTTGTTTACTTTCTCTGCGGGGGTGCGTTGGCCCACCCGCGGGCTGTAGTCCCCGAGATTCGGGCCGACTGCTGAGCAGTCGGGCCGGATCTCCCTGGCAACTGCTCTTCTTCTTTGTTGATTGCTGATGCCTTTTTCTTTCCCCCTTCTTGCAGAGGCCAACGTTGCCCTGTAGCAGCAGCTTGGTGAAGCCGACACCGCCTTGCGCGCCAAGGAGGTGGAGTGCAGCAAGCTGGCCTAAGAGCGTGACCGGCTGGCCACACAACTGGCGGAGCGGGCGGAGCTTCTCAAGATGGCTCAGAAAGAGGCGGAGGTGAAGGAGTCCAGTCTCCTTGCTGAGTTCGAGACCGAGCGTTTCGCCTAGACTGATAAGGAGGCCATGCTGACTGCCGGCTTCGGCGATATCAAAGACATGGTTGACGGTAAGCTTCCCTCTTTTTTCTTTCTTCGAGCTACCGGTTGCTTGACCGAACTGGCTTCTTGTCTTCTAACTTTGGCTCTTTTGCTTTCTGATTGAGCAGACTTCTTCCCTGGCCACTCCAGCGCCACCAACCAGGCTATCGAGGCCTATCGCAAGGAACGGAGGGTGGAAGGAGCGCAGATTGCTGCCGACGCCCCCTGGTCCCTTAGCGAGAAGCTCCTCAGCATGCAGACCCACCTTCGGCCGGCTCATCGGATGCTGCATCGTCTTCAGCGTGTCGGGGCCCAGGCGATCTCTGCCCTGTGGCAAGACATGCCGGCTCCGCGCACTCCCAGCCGGACTGCCGACTGGCTGGAAGTGGTGGCCGACCGTCTTGAGGCTTGGAAGGGCTCCTCGGCCCGGGCTGGAGCACGCCGGGCCTTGGAGTTCGTCAAGGCTTGGTACCCTGGGCTAGATCTAGCCCAGACCACGTTTCGACAGGAGGCCCAGGAGGAGCTGGTGGCGGCGGAGCATGATCTCGTCAAGCGGGTGGCAGCGATCGCCGAGTACACCAACACCAACGTCTTTGTCCCGGAGCTGGCTGAGAATGGTGCCGAGGTGCCGCCAGAGTGGTTCGGGCTGAACCCGAAGGATGGCGAGGACTCGGCCAAAGTGATCGAGTCCAGCGATGAGGGAGAAGATGAGGAGGACGAGGAAGGTGAAGAGGAAGCGCCAGAGGTTGAAGCGGACGGCCAGCCTCAGCTCGACCGTGCCTCCAGCAACGAGCCACGCCCGAGCGGGCCGACTGCCGCTGAAGGCGACCAAGCGGAGACTGACCAGTCGGCCGCTCCACCAACCGGCACCACCGACTCCACTGTTCCGCCGAATCCGTCTGCTGCTCCCCAGTCTGCCAATTTATCTTTGTTTTTACCTACTTATCAGCCTTGACGAACTTTGTTAGCTTTGCACAATTCCACCCACGGGGTGTATTTCAAACTTCTGTTGAATGTTGGCCAAGGGCCTTTTGATATGTAAATATTTTTGTTGAGTTCTATCTCTCCTTGCTTTCTGTACCTTGGCCTTTTTTCCTTTGCCGCCCTCCCTCAGTTGCCGTCTTGCCAGCCGAATAGCCGCTCTGCGGACTGTGGCTGGGTCAAGTACTTAGCCACTTTCAGGAAGGCAAGTACTTAGCCGACTAGGGCATTTAGCAATTTAGGTAGAAGCCGGCCGGCTGCGCAGCAGCCGATCGGCGAGGCGGGGAGCCAGCTTGAACTATGTACATACTTTTGGGTCCTTAGCCATTTTTCATGTGGGCACCCTTTTCTGCCTTTGACTCCTGCCTACCGAACAGCCGCTCTGCGAGCTACGGCTTTGGCAGGAGAGGGCTTAAGTGCCAACACATTACTTGTCCGGCTGCTGGAAGCATTACATAGTACAAGGCGGTGAGCCCCCGGGTCGACTGGTCGAACCCGGTGCCAGGCGGACTAACACATTCATAGGCATAATACTTATCATATAAATAAAGGGGGGCAATCCCTGAGCTTCTTCTCGGGGGACCCAGAGTCTTCATACTTAATACAAAAGTTGGCTTGGTACATACTGCATCAATTGTAAAACCTTCGGAGGAGATTTGCATTCCATGTTCGTTCCGTCTCCTTGCCAGAGTCGTCTCTTTTGCGTGCTCGAGGCTTCTGAGCATCGATCAGGTAGTAGGAGTCATTGCCCAACACCTTGCTGATGATGAAGGGGCCTTCCCAAGGTGCCGAGAGCTTGTGCTAGCCGGCTGTTCGCTGGATCAGCCGGAGCACAAGGCCTCCCTCTTGGAAGGATCTTGGCTTGACATTCCGGTTGTAGTATCAGCATAAACTCTGTTGGTAGATGGTGGACCTGCTGAGTGCCAGCAGCCGGCCCTCTTCCAGTAGATCGACGTCGTCTTCTCGTGCTTCTTTTGCCTCCTCTTCGGTGTACATGGTGACTCGAGGGGAGTCGAATTCTATGTCCGTCGAGATGACGGCTTCGGCACTGTAGACGAGGAAGAAGGGCGTGAAGCCGATTGACTTGTTCGGAATTGTGCGTAGGCTCCAGAGGACGGCTGACGGCTCGTCGAGCCAACAGCCGGCCAAGCGCTCCACAGGCTCGACCAGTCGAGGCTTGATGCCAGACAAAATGAGGCCGTTTGCCCGCTCCACTTGGCCGTTTGACTGCGGATGGGCAACAGATGCTAAGTCCAGTCGGATACCATGCGTCACGTAGAAACGGGCCAAGGCGCCTTTGGCAAAGTTTGTGCCATTGTCGGTGATGATGCTGTGTGGTATGCCATACCGGATGGTGATGTCGGCGATAAAAGTCACAGCAGTCGGACCATTCAACTTCTTGATTGGTTTTGCTTCTATCCACTTGGTGAACTTGTCCACCGCGACAAGCAAATGAGTCATGCCGCCGCATGCTGTCTTGAATGGTCCCACCATATCCAGCCCCCAGACAGCGAAGGGCCAGGCAATGGGGATGGTCTTGAGTGCAGAAGCTGGCTGATGTGGCTTGCAGCGGAACTTCTGGCACCCTTTGCATTTCTGAACCAAGTCTTTGGCATCTTCTAGAGCAGTTGGCCAGAAAAACCCATGGCGGAAAGCTTTGGCAACAAGTGCTCTTGAAGCCGCATGGTGGCCACACTCGCCTTGGTGGATATCTTTGAGGATTGCCTGATCTTGCTCTGGCTCCATGCAGCGCTGGTACACACCAGTGACACTGTGCCTCACAAGTTCTCTGTTGACAATGGTGTATGCTGCTACCCAGCGTTGGATTTGCCGGGCCGAGATCTTATCAGTCGACAACTCTTTGTTTACCAGAACGTTGAGGATGGGCTATGCCCATGAAGGTGCTGCTATTTCTTCGACTGCCAAAACTGCAACTTGCACGAGGGCGGTTGGGCCAGGAGGCGGCGGGTTGGAGTCGACTGCCGCTTGCTGAGTTGATGAAGTCCCCGGGCCGACTGCTGCAGTCCCCAGGCTGGGTTCTGAAGTCCCCAAGCCGGGTGCGGCTGTTGCAGTCCCCGGGCCGCCTGCTGAACTCCCCGCGCTGGCTGCTGAGGTCCTCAAGTCGGATCTGACTGCTTCAAGAGGAGCCGGCATGAAGATGAAATCTGACTCTGGCGATGGCTTGATAGACGGCTTAAGGAGACGCTGCAGGGCGACGCCGGCTGGTATTGCTTGCCGGGTGGAGCCGATTCGTGCCAAAGCATCTGCTTACTCATTGTCATTTCTTGGCACATGTAGGAACTCACACCCTTCAAAGTATTCGCTGAGTTGCTGGACGAGGAAGCGGTAGCTTGCCATGTTTGCATCTTTGGCGTCCCAGTCGCCTGACGACTGCTGGACCACTAAGTCAGAGTCTCCATAACACAGGATCCGGCGAATGCTGAGTTCCTTGGCAAGCCGGAGCCCGTGAATGAGTGCTTTGTATTCAGCAACATTGTTGGAGGCGGCAAAGTGGATTTGCAGCACATATCTGAGCTTGTCGCCTTTGGGAGAGGTGAGGACGATGCCGACTCCCAAACCGGTGCGCATCTTGGAACCATCAAAGTGCATCCGCTAATGGGTGGAGTCTGGCACTGGCGGCAGGTACTGGGTCTCGACCCAGTCGACGAGGAAGTCGGCCAGTGCTTGTGACTTGACGACGGAGCGAGGTTGATAGTAGATGGTGTAGGGGGCCAAATCTATGGCTCATTTGGCCACTTGGTCTGAAGCATCTCGGCTTCTAATGATCTCGGCAAGACGAGCAGTACAGACAACAGTGATTGGGTGCTCTTGGAAGTATGGCTTCAACTTCTTGGCGGCGAAGTGTACGCCGTAGCACATCTTCTGATAGTGCGGGTAGTTCTGCTTGGAGGCGGACAACACTTCACTCAGGTAATACACCAGCCTCTGGACTAGTAGTGCTTTGCCTTCTTCCTTGCGTTCCACAACTATGACTGTGCTGACCACCCGGCTGGTGGCGGCGATGTAGAGAAGCATGGGCTCCTTAGTAGTCGGAGCCGCCAGGACAGGCGGAGTGGTCAACATCTTTTTGAGCTAGAGAAAAGCTTCATCTGCCTTGTCGTTCCACTCGAAAAAAGTGGTCTTCTTCATGAGCTGGTACAGGGGAAGGGCCTTCTCGCCCAGTGATACGTCTCCAACGTATCTATAATTTTGGATTGCTCCATGCTATATTATTTACTGTTTTGGACTATATTGGGCTTTATTTTCCACTTTTATATTATTTTTGGGACTAACCTATTAACCGGAGGCCCAACCCAGAATTGCTGTTTTTTGCCTGTTTTAGGGTTTCGAAGAAAAGGAATATCAAACGGAGTCCAAACGGAATGAAACTTTCGGAAACGTGATTTTCTCATCAGATAAGATCCAGGAGACTTGGACCCTCCATCAAGAAAGCCACGAGGCGGCCACGAGGGTGGAGGGCGCGCCCCCCCTAAGGCGCGTCCCCCTGCCTTGTGGGCCCCTCGAAGCTCCACTGACGTACTTCTTCCTCCTATATATATCCATGTACCCCCAAATGATCGGGGATGGAGCCAAAAACCTTATTCCACCGCCGCAACTTTCTGTATCCATGAGATCCCATCTTGGGGCCTGTTCCGGAGCTCCGCCGGAGGGGGCATCAATCATGGAGGGCTTCTGCATCATCATCCAAGCCTCTCCGATGAAGTGTGAGTAGTTTACTTCAGACCTACGGGTCCATAGCTAGTAGCTAGATGGCTTCTTCTCTCTTTTTGGATCTCAATACAATGTTCTCCCCCTCTCTCATGGAGATCTATTCGATGTAATCTTCTTTTTGCAGTGTGTTTGTTGAGACTGGTGAATTGTGGGTTTATGATCAAGTCTATCTTTGAATAATATTTGAATCTTCTCTGAATTGTTTTATCTATGATTGGTTATCTTTGCAAATCTCTTCGAATTATCAGTTTGGTTTGGCCTATTAGATTGGTTGTTCTTGCCATGGGAGAAGTGCTTAGCTTTGGGTTCGATCTTGCGGTGTCCTTTCCCAGTGACAGAAGGGGCAGCAAGGCACGTATTGTATCGTTGCCATCGAGGATAACAAGATGGGGTTTTTTATCATATTGCATGAAACTATCCCTCTACATCATGTCATCTTGCTTAAGGCGTTACTCTGTTTTTAACTTAATACTCTAGATGCATGCTGGATAGCGGTCGATGAGTGGAGTAATAGTAGTAGATGCAGAATCGTTTCGGTCTACTTGTCTCGGCCGTGATGCCTATATACATGATCATACCTAGATATTCTCATAACTATCCTCAATTCTGTCAATTGCTCAACAGTAATTTGTTCACCCACCGTAGAATACTTATGCTCTTGAGAGAAGCCACTAGTGAAACCTATGGCCCCTGGGTCTCTTTCTCATCATATCAATCTCCATCACTTTATTATTGCTTTGCTTTTACTTTTTACTTTGCATCTCTATACCAAAAATACCAAAAATATTATTTATCATCTCTATCAGATCTCACTTTCGTAAGTGACCGTGAAGGGATTGACAACCCCTAAGCGCGTTGGTTGCATTGAGCTATTGTTTTTGTGTAGGTACGAGGGACTTGTGCGTGGCCTCCTACTAGATTGATACCTTGGTTCTGAAAAACTGAGGGAAATACTTACGCTACTTTGCTGCATCATCCTCTCCTCTTCGGGGAAATCCAATGCAGTGCTCAAGAGGTAGCACCTAGCCGACTGATAAAACGGCTGATAGATGCCAAGCAACCAGTGAATTTTTGCACATCCAACACTCGGGTGGGCACCTCCATCCTCTCGCTGGCCTTGATCTTCACGGGATTGCATTCTATGCCGTGCTCTGAGACCAGGAAGCCAAGAAGCTGACCGGTTGGTACTCCAAAGACGCACTTCTCCGGGTTGAGCTTGATCTGAAATCGGCACAAGTTTTCAAAGGTCTCCTTGAGGTCTTCTAGCAGCGTTCCACACTTCTCTGTCTTCACCACGACATCGTCCACATATACATGGGCGTTTCTGCCAAGTTTCTTGAGTAGACATTTTTGCATGCAACGCTGAAAAGTGGCGCCGACATTTCTCAAGCCGAACGTCATGGTCAGGTAACAGAAGGCTCCGAATGGCGTGATGAAGGCGGTCATCAGCCTGTCGGCTGGGTTTAGCTTGATCTGATGATACCCTGAGTATTCATCCAAGAAGCTCAACAGCTTGCATCCGGCTGTGGAGTCAATTACTTGGTCGATTCTTAGCAAATCAAATGGGTCTTTGGGGCAAGATTTGTTGAGGCTGGTATAATCAATACACATGCGCCACTGCTTATTTTTCTTTAGCACAAGGACTGGGTTGGCTAACCATTCGGGAAAGAACACCTCCATGATGAAGCCGGCTGTTAGAAGCCGGGCTATTTCTTCTCCAACAACTCTTCTCTTCTCTTCTGACAGGCGGCGCAAGGGCTGCCTGACTGGCTTGGCATCATGTCGGACATATAGCTTGTGCTCGGCGAAATTTGTCGGAACACCCGGCATGTCCTTGGGAGACCATGCAAAGATGTCCTGATTCTCATGGAGGAAATCGACAAGCTCGCTTTCCTATTTGTTGTCAAGGTTCGCACCTATGACAGCGTGCCTCTCCGGTTGCTCCGGGTCCAAGAGTATCTTCTTTGTTTCTTTGGCCGGCTTGAACGATCCCTCAGCTTCCGACTCCTTGGGGTTGGGTGACATTTCCGGCAGCTTGCCTGCCATTGCCACAACCCGGTCAAGGAGCCGATTTTCAGCTGCAATCACGATGGACTCAGCTAGCCGACTGTTGTCTGCCACGCAGGCGGATGACTTCTTGTAATCCCCAGTTATGGTTAGGATTCCTTTGGTGCTTGGAATCTTCATCTTGAGGTAGGCATAGTGGGGGACCGCCATGGACTTGGCCAGAGCAGGCCGACCAAGCAGTGCATGATAAGGGATCTCAACGTCCACCACCTCAAACCAGACAGGATCTCGGTGAAAGTATTATATGTCTCTGAAGAGGACGTCGATTTGAGTCTTGCCGATTAGCGAGCAGGAAAAGCCAGGAACTATGCCATGGAATACAGTTCGACTAGGCTGAAGCTGCCTCTGCTTGATTCCTAACTTCTCCATAGTGTCTCGGTACAGGATGTTGATGCTGCTGCCGCCATCTATCAGGACTCGGGAGAAGCGATTAGCCCGCCTCTCTGTGGCGAAAGTGGCATCCAAAACCAGGGCATAAGAACCGGGATTGGGCATCACCTCCGGGTGGTCAGCTCTGCTCCAGCTGATGGGCTTCTCAGACCAATGTCTGAACTCGGGTGTAACGCCCTCGATGCGGCTATATCTCCCACGTGTCGAAGCACGACTTAGAGGCATAACCGCATTGAAAGCAATGTCGCAAGTGAGGTAATCTTTACACAACCCATGTAATACATAAGGGAAAAGATACATAGTTGGCTTACAATCGCCACTTCATACAATTACATGAATAAAGCATTACATCATCCAAATACAATCAAGCTCCGACTACGGAACCAAAATAAAAGAAGAACCCCAAATGCGACATAGATCCCCGATCGACCCCAACTGGGCTCCACTATTGATCAACTAGAACGAAACAACACAAAGGACAAGATCTTCATCGAGCTCCTCCTGAGCTTGGCTTGATCGTACAACACCATCATGTACAAGGCAGTGCACATGACATACGAAGCGTCCCCGAGTCGGCATAGCCAAGGACTCTTTAAGACACAACGAGACCACTGTAAAATCGACCGTGAATAGGCGGACCACTAGACGTCAAACCCCAATTTCATATCATACGTCTGTCGGAAAGATATCCTAAGAGCTACTTGAATTCCCACTTATAAACTCCCGAAATTTTCCGGTTATGCAATCAGGTGTTGGGGATACAGGGGAAGCATAATATCTCACCCAAAACTAGGAAATCCTACATCCGGCTGTATCCATCCTTCAACACATAACCAAGAAACCTTCGGAAATCATCTACCTCAACCTTCGAAAAGCATCCGTTATACAAGTTATGGCAATACTCCCGAACTCCCGCCCCAGTACTGGGTGGCGTCGAGGTTATCTCACCAACGAACTGCATAAAAGAGATTTTTGATGTCGGCGTACTAAACTCAGGTATTCCAGAACTGCAACGATCAAGCAATGGGGCTCCTAAGGTCAGGGAAGGCTCTGATACCAACTTGTAACACCCTCGATGCGGCTATATCTCCCACGTGTCGAAGCACGACTTAGAGGCATAACCGCATTGAAAGCAATGTCGCAAGTGAGGTAATCTTTACACAACCCATGTAATACATAAGGGAAAAGATACATAGTTGGCTTACAATTGCCACTTCACACAATTACATGAATAAAGCATTACATCATCCAAATACAATCAAGGTCCGACTACGGAACCAAAATAAAAGAAGAACCCCAAATGCGACATAGATCCCCGATCGACCCCAACTGGGCTCCACTACTGATCAACTAGAACGAAACAACACAAAGGACAAGATCTTCATCGAGCTCCTCCTGAGCTTGGTTGCGTCATCTGCACGGACTTATCGGCACCTGCAAGCTGGTTTGGGAAGTATCTGTGAGCCACGGGGACTCAGCAATCTCGCACCCTCGCGATCAAGACTATTTAAGCTTATGGGTAAGGTAAAAGTATGAGGTGGAGCTGCAGCAAGCGACTAGCATATATGGTGGCTAACATATGCAAATGAGAGCGAGAAGAGAAGGCAAAGCACGATCGAGAATCTATGATCAAGAAGTGATCCTAGAACATCCTACGTCAAGCATAACTCCAACAACCGTGTTCACTTCCCGGACACCGCCGGAAAGAGACCATCACGGTTACACACTCAGTTGATGCATTTTAATTAAGGTCAACTTCAGGTTTTCTACAACCGGACATTAACAAATTCCCATCTGCACATAACCGCGGGCACGGCTTTCGAAAGTTCAAATCCCTGCAGGGGTGTCCCAACTTAGCCCGTCACAAGCTCTCACGGTCAATGAAGGAATAGACCTCCTCCCGAGACATTCCGATCAGACTCGGTATCCCGGTACAACAAGACATTTCGATAGGGTAAAACTAAACCAGCAACACCGCCTGAATGTGCCGACAAATCCCGATAGGAGCTGCACATATCTCTTTCTCAGGGCACACCGGATCGTCCAAACTTCCGATAGGCCAGCCTAGAGTTGCCCCTGGTGGCCACCGGCGGCTGACAAGTTGGACCAACACTCAGAGGAGCACTGGCCCGGGGGGGGGGGGGGGGGGGTAAAATAATGATGACCCTTGAGTCTGCAGAACCCAAGGGAGAGAAAAGGCTAGGTGGCAAATGGTAAAACCAATGTTGGGCATTGCTGGAAGAGCTTTACTTAAGACGAACTATCAAGGGGTTCCCATAATAGCCCAGCCGCATAAGGAACGCAAAATCCGGGAACATAACACCGATATGACGGAAACTAGGGCGGCAAGAGTGGAACAAAACACCAGGCATAAGGCCAAGCCTTCCATCCTTTACCAAGTATATAGATGCATTAATTAAATAAGATATATTGTGATATCCCAACAAGTAACATGTTCCAACAAGGAACAACATCTCCATGTTCCAACAAGGAACAAACTTCAATCTTCACCTGCAACTAACAACGCTATAAGAGGGGCTGAGCAAAGCGGTAACATAGCCAAACAACGGTTTGCTAGGACAAGGTGGGTTAGAGGCTTGGTTCAACAATATAGGAGGCATGATAAGCAAGTGGTAGGTATCGCAGCATAGGCATAGCAAAAGAGTGAGCATCTAGCAAAGCAAAGATAGTAGTGATTTCGAGGGTATGATCATCTTGCCTGAGATCCCGCAAGGAAGAAGAACGAGTCCATGAAGAAGACAAACGAACATAGATGAACGGATCCTCACAACACGATGTTATCGGAACCAACCCGAAGAAGCAACACCGGAAAGAAGCAAACAACCATAGTAAAACTACCACCACATAAACATGGCATGATGCACAATCAAGTATGATGCATGACCGGTTTAAAGAGGCATGGCATGGCAAAGTGCACAAGCAATTCTACAAATTAAGTGGAGCTCAGTATGCAACGAGTTGCATATTGACGAAACACCACATGACTTATTTAGTTCTCTCTTGTTTATGTACCCAACAAGATTAAATGTTGTTAGCATGGCAAGAGGTGAAGCAAATGAAAACTACCTATCTAGTCAAGGTTAAATGAGGCCGGAAGCAACGAACAACAATTCCGGAAACTCCTCATGAGCATATTATAGATTTGGTACTGTTCCGCCCTAAACATAATTTTAGAGTTGTTAAGCGTGCAAAGTGAAGCCACCATGTTAAACTAGGCAAAATTCTACCCCATTTACATATAAAGTTTGTTAGGTTTGGAGCTACGGTTATTTAGTTATGAATTAAACCATTTTAGCATGGCATATAGCAAAAATTAATCAAACAACATTTTAAACATATGATGAAACTAGATGCAATTCTAAGCATCTTTCATATATAAAGTTTTTCCATATGATGCACAGATCATGAGTTATTATATGCATGAAGCTCGGGGTCCAAACTGTAAATATGCAGTTTTCTGAAAATAGCAAAATTCGTTCATAGCAGAAAAAAATATATAACGGGCCGAATCTGTTCTTGGGCCAACAAAGAGACGCTGGGGAGCAGCTCACCCCTTGGGCTTCGGCCCGGTTCACTGGAGAGGCCAAGGCAGGCCGGTTGCTGGGCTGTAGCTGGAGAGGAGGCGGGGGTCAACATGCGGCGGCAGCGGTCCATGCGAGGCAGAGGCGCGGTCAACGAGTGCAGGCGAGGCGAGTGTTCGGCGGCGCTCCTCTGCGCGGAGCGGGACGACGGCGATGGCTTGGGGTGTCTCCGGCGGAGAAGGGAGGCGGATCCCATCAGGGATGGAAAGATCCGGGCGCTGGGGGCCGGATCCCGCCGGATCCGTCGCCGGAGCAGGGCGGCAGCAGGGAGCCAACTCCGAACTCCATGGCGGTGGCGGCGAGGAGCACTGCAGGGGAGAGAAGAGAGAGAGAGGGCCCGACATCTGTTTCCGGAGACTGAAAACGTCCGACGTTAGACCGGCTATACTGCCGCTATAGTTTAACGGTTGGGCTATCAAACGAACTGCGAATGCGATGAAACTTGACAGGCGGTCTACTGACAACAAAACAACACCACATGCCAACTCTCATCCCATTCCGAGAACATTTTCCGGCCACTTATAAAATAATATTTCGGACATGCCGCGGGCGCGTGCAAGTGTGTCTGGGCTCAGAACGGACAACGGAAGAAACTGGGAGACCCGGACTAATGCAAGTTTCAAAAACATGATGATGCAATGCAGATGATGACATGGCAAGATGCAACACGCAAACGAATGACAAGGCAACAATAGCGAATAACTAGACGACACCTGGCACATCGGTCTCTGGGCGTTACAACACTCCACCACTATGAGAGGATCTCATCCCGAGATCTAGAATGGCACCGGAGGGACAACGGAAGAGATAAGAGAAGAGGTTAAACAAATTGCTTCTTTGACAAACGAGTGAAACCAAAGAACCTTGAAAAGGTTGAACAAATTGAAAGAAATAAAACAACGGAGAAGAACAAAGTTGAAAGCACTCCGTTAAGAAAGCGGAACAAGGAAGAACAAATTCGAACGGCACTCCGGTTGAGAAGGCATGCAAGACTTGATACGATGAAAAGAACTTGATCTTGACAAGAACAAAAAGAAAGGTAGAAGACAGCAACATCAAAATGCATCCGGAAGAAAAGAGAGAATGGAAAGGAGTGAACGAAGTAGAAAACAAGATCTTGTCCGAGCACGCTTACAACAAAGGCTAGAACGGAGTTGTTGGGAAAAAACCAACAACGGAAAGGATAAACTTGATATGGTCTTATGGAATACATCTCAAATTATGAGGTGACAACCTGGCACTCACGGGAAGAAGAATTGGATTGATAAGAACAAGGAGACAAGAAACTATTTCACCGTGAGGATAAAGAAGAGCTTGGATCATTTATGAGCACCATAGATAGCAACAATCCTTAGGGATGGCTTTAGGTGAAATATAACCCAAGACAATTCCAATGACGAGATTGATAGATTTAAAATATCTCATTCATGACAACATGTGAATCATGAAACATGAATTCAAAATATCAAGAATGACATAATACCACCTCCAATGATACGGAAGAAAGAATTGCACTCCGGATTACAATATGAAGAAAGCTTGAGCCTCTTAGAAAAGAATCTCGATGAACACTTCGAGAATGAATTAAATCCTTGATGAACCATCATGTAGAACCTTCATGAAGAACTCCGGTAACAAAAGAATAAAAAAATAGAGAAATTGAAACCACAAGGAGAATCCTTGCAATGATTAGATGAAGCTTTCCGACGAGATAGAGTGGAAACTTGGAACTCCGGAAAAAGATAAGATGAACAATTGAGATCAAGAATTTTGATGAGCCTCCGGAATAGGGAATTAATCATTTGGATGAAACAAGAATAAGAATTGCATTATGCTTAACCTTCACCAATTTAGATTGATGACAAGCAACGGGTTTGACATATTACTTATTCTCGTAGAAAAGATTAAGAGAGATATAACATAAACTTGAGAATGTCTTCGACGAACCGCCTGTAGGATTGGAACATCGAATAAATTGATAAAGAAGAGAAATCTTGAACGAACCACCGTAAGAATTAAAAATGAACAAAGAAAAGATAAGGAAGACACCGGTAAGAATTTAGCAAATGAACGAAGATGCTTGAGAGAATTTAGATACATGAGAACGAAGAGATCACGAGCCGATTAAAGATCACTTGAACGAAGCACCGGTAAGATTGGAGAATGATAACCGGAAGCTGAGAATGAAAAACCTGAAATGATGGACTCCGGATAATCAATCTGAGAAAACTCTTGAATTGCTCCGGAAGGGTGAAAAGAATTCTCACGATCAAAACAATTACGAGAGGATGGCAACAAGCTAGAATCACGAATCTTGAAGAGAATGGAGCAAGATTAAAGAGAAACTCTTCTTCGGTCTTCAAATGACAACGAGAAACACCACCATGAATTGTTGAGGCATTCCGGAATGAATAATGGAAAGGTTGAGCCAACGATGAAAAGAATTTGAAAGATCTTGGAGAAAACATTTGACTGATGATAACTCATTCTTATGTCAAACTTTAAAAGAATTTGAGGATTGTTCCGGGAAAATAAGAAGAGTCAGGTAAGATCCTGAGAAAAGACCTGTGGGTTAGGGCCCACTCAAAAGAAACACCGTTGAAATGATTTAAAAGAGAGAATGCACCGGTTGAGTTAAAAGACTTGAAAGAGATTACAACCTTGGAAGAGCTTGAACGAATGCAGAGTGGAAACACGAATCTTCGAGATATCTTCAGCACTCCGGAACAACTGAATAGCGAGAAATGATTGAATATAAGGTGCACCGTCATGAAAAACATGCGAAACAAGGAAAATAATGTGATCAAACACCGAAAGCTTGAATTGAATCCACCGGAGAAAAAAAAGAATGAATAATGATGAACTTGATGCTCCGTTAGAATCTTCATGAGAATCACCGGATAAGAAAATTGATTGAAAAGAAAGAAGAGGCTCCACATGAATAAGATGGATAGTTGATTAAGAAATCTTAATCCTTCAAGGAAAAAAAGGGTGGGAGGGTGGGAAAACACCGTTGAGAAAGCTGAGATTGAATCTTGCAAATGTTGAAATGATCGGACCCACTTGAAGAGAAACACACCGGTTAAAAATGATTGACCTGACAAACTCGATGATCGAGAAGGATTTGTGTTCACATCGGGGTATGAGAACACCCCTTAGGAAAAGGTATGGAATCAACATTTGACTTCGAAGCAACTTGAATACCACAACTCCAAACAAAAAACAAAGATTGGCTTGCAAAATAAGCCAGAGCAAAAATATGATAGAGATTTCATTCGAAGTTTTCGTGGTGGGCCCTACACGGGCTTGATCGTACAGCACCATCATGTACAAGGCAGTGCACATGACATACGAAGCGTCCCCGAGTCGGCATAGCCAAGGACTCTTTAAGACACAACGAGACCACTGTAAAATCGACCGTGAATAGGCGGACCACTAGACGTCGAACCCCAATTTCATATCATACATCTGTCGGAAAGATATCCTAAGAGCTACTTGAATTCCCACTTATAAACTCCCGAAATTTTCCGGTTATGCAATCAGGTGTTGGGGATACAGGGGAAGCATAATATCTCACCCAAAACTAGGAAATCCTACATCCGGCTGTATCCATCCTTCAACACATAACCAAGAAACCTTCGGAAATCATCTACCTCAACCTTCGAAAAGCATCCGTTATACAAGTTATGGCAATACTCCCGAACTCCCGCCCCAGTACTGGGTGGCGTCGAGGTTATCTCACCAACGAACTGCATAAAAGAGATTTTCGATGTTGGCGTACTAAACTCAGGTATTCCAGAACTGCAACGATAAAATTATGACGACAACACCTCAGAGCTCAACTCTCCGAGACAATTCCACAAAACCCCTGACAGGAGGCACCAAGACAATGTTCTCGTCATAAAACCATCGGAACGATTCCAAGATACCTGCGTGATCCTAAATTTTTTTTTGTGAAATTTGAGAAGAGAAGAGTCAAAACTCTACGTCAGGATGCCTTACCAGAGCGATGAGGAGACTGGGAAGTAAAAAGAATTTCTAAACTCTTTGACATATAATTCCTAAAAGACTCAAAACATTTTTCTAGACACAACTCGGCCGCTAAAAATGATCAAGCAATGGGGCTCCTAAGGTCGGGGAAGGCTCTGATACCAACTTGTAACGCCCTCGATGCGGCTATATCTCCCACGTGTCGAAGCACGACTTAGAGGCATAACCGCATTGAAAGCAATGTCGCAAGTGAGGTAATCTTTACACAACCCATGTAATACATAAGGGAAAAGATACATAGTTGGCTTACAATCGCCACTTCACACAATTACATGAATAAAGCATTACATCATCCAAATACAATCAAGGTCCGACTACGGAACCAAAATAAAAGAAGAACCCCAAATGCGACAAAGATCCCCGATCGACCCCAACTGGGCTCCACTACTGATCAACTAGAACGAAACAACACAAAGGACAAGATCTTCATCGAGCTCCTCCTGAGCTTGGTTGCGTCATCTGCACGGACTCATCGGCACCTGCAAGCTGGTTTGGGAAGTATCTGTGAGCCACGGGGACTCAGCAATCTCGCACCCTCGCGATCAAGACTATTTAAGCTTATGGGTAAGGTAAAAGTTTGAGGTGGAGCTGCAGCAAGCGACTAGCATATATGGTGGCTAACATGCGCAAATGAGAGCGAGAAGAGAAGGCAAAGCACGATCGAGAATCTATGATCAAGAAGTGATCCTAGAACAACCTACGTCAAGCATAACTCCAACAACCGTGTTCACTTCGTGGACTCCGCCGGAAAGAGACCATCACGGTTACACACTCAGTTGATGCATTTTAATTAAGGTCAACTTCAGGTTTTCTACAACCGGACATTAACAAATTCCCATCTGCCCATAACCATGGGCACGGCTTTCGAAAGTTCAAATCCCTGCAGGGGTGTCCCAACTTAGCCCATCACAAGCTCTCACGGTCAACGAAGGAATAGACCTCCTCCCGAGACATTCCGATCAGACTCGGTATCCCGGTAGAACAAGACATTTCGACAGGGTAAAACTAAACCAGCAACACCGCCCGAATGTGCCGACAAATCCCGATAGGAGCTGCACATATCTCTTTCTCAGGGCACACCGGATCGTCCAAACTTCCAGTAGGCCAGCCCAGAGTTGCCCCTGGTGGCCACCGGCGGCTGACAAGTTGGACCAACACTTAGAGGAGCACTGGCCCGGGGGGTAAAATAATGATGACCCTTGAGTCTGCAGAACCCAAGGGAAAGAAAAGGCTAGGTGGCAAATGGTAAAACCAATGTTGGGCATTGCTGGAACAGCTTTACTTAAGACGAACTGTCAAGGGGTTCCCATAATAGCCCAACCGCGTAAGGAACGCAAAATCCGGGAACAAAACACCGATATGACGGAAACTAGGGCGGCAAGAGTGGAACAAAACACCAGGCATAAGGCCGAGCCTTCCACCCTTTACCAAGTATATAGATGCATTAATTAAATAAGATATATTGTGATATCCCAACAAGTAACATGTTCCAACAAGGAACAACATATCCATGTTCCAACAAGGAACAAACTTCAATCTTCACCTGCAACTAACAACGCTATAAGAGGGGCTGGGCAAAGCGGTAACATAGCCAAACAACGGTTTGCAAGGACAAGGTGGGTTAGAAGCTTGGTTCAACAATATAGGAGGCATGATAAGCAAGTGGTAGGTATCGCAGCATAGGCATAGCAAAAGAGTGAGCATCTAGCAAAGCAAAGATAGTAGTGATTTCGAGGGTATGATCATCTTGCCTGAGATCCCGCAAGGAAGAAGAACGAGTCCATGAAGAAGACAAACGAACGTAGATGAACGGATCCTCACAACACGACGTTATCGGAACCAACCCGAAGAAGCAACACCGGAAAGAAGCAAACAATCATAGTAAAACAACCACCACATAAACATGGCATGATGCACAATCAAGTATGATGCATGACCGGTTTAAAGAGGCATGGCATGGCAAAGTGCACAAGCAATTCTACAAATTAAGTGGAGCTCACTATGCAACGAGTTGCATATTGACGAAACACCACATGACTTATTTAGTTCTCTCTCGTTTATGTACCCAACAAGATTAAATGTTGTTAGCATGGCAAGAGGTGAAGCAAATGAAAACTACCTATCTAGTCAAGGTTAAATGAGGCCGGAAGCAACGAACAACAAGTCCGGAAACTCCTCATGAGCATATTATAGATTTGGTACTGTTCCGCCCTAAACTTAATTTTAGAGTTGTTAAGCGTGCAAAGTGAAGCCACCATGTTAAACTAGGCAAAATTCTACCCCATTTACATATAAAGTTTGTTAGGTTTGGAGCTACGGTTATTTAGTTATGAATTAAACCATTTTAGCATGGCATAGAGCAAAAATTAATCAAACAACATTTTAAACATTTTAAACATGGATGGAAATGACATATTATGAAACTAGATGCAATTCTAAGCATCTTTCATATATAAAGTTTTTCCATATGATGCACAGATCATGAGTTATTATATGCATGAAGCTCGGGGTCCAAACTGTAAATATGCAGTTTTCTGAAAATAGCAAAATTCGTTCATAGCAGAAAAAAATATAATGGGCCGAATCTATTCTTGGGCCAACAGAGAGGCGCTGGGGAGCAGCTCACCCCTTGGGCTTCGGCCCGGTTCGCTGGAGAGGCCAAGGCAGGCCGGTTGCTGGGCTGTAGCTGGAGAGGAGGTGGGGGTCAACGTGCGGCGGCAGCGGTCCATGCGAGGCAGAGGCGCGGTCAACGAGTGCAGGCGAGACGAGTGTTCGGCGGCGCTCCTCCGCGCGAAGCGGGACGACGATGATGGCTTGGCGTGTCTCCGGCGGAGAAGGGAGGCGGATCCCATCGGGGATGGAAAGATCCGGGCGGTGGGGGCCGGATCCCGCCGGATCCATCGCCGGAGCAGGGCGGCAGCAGGGAGCCAACGACGAACTCCATGACGGTGGCGGCGAGGAGCACTGCAGGGGAGAGGAGAGAGAGAGGGCCCGGCATCTGTTTCTGGAGACCGAAAACGTCCGACGTTAGACCGGCTATACTGCCGCTATAGTTTAACGGTTGGGCTATCAAACAAACTCCGAATGCGATGAAACTTGACAGGCGGTCTACTGACAACAAAACAACACCGCATGCCAACTCTCATCCCATTCCAAGAACATTTTCCGGACACTTATAAAATAATATTTCGGACATGCCGCGGGCGCGTGCAAGTGTGTCTGGGCTCAGAACAGACAACGGACGGAACTGGGAGACCCGAACTAATGCAAGTTTCGAAAACATGATGATGCAATGCAGATGATGACATGGCAAGATGCAACACGCAAACGAATGACAAGGCAACAACAGCGAATAACTGGACGACACCTGGCACATTGGTCTCGGGGCGTTACATCGGGGGTCTCTGATGCAACTGTATTTACTTCCTGTTGTCGCCGCCGTCTGTTGTGCCTATTGTCGGCCATGCTAGTGAACACGACATAAGCTCCATGCTCTTCAGGGTATTCATCTTGTATGGTGCCGACTGGCCGAACCGCCGACTTCTGGGGAGGAGGCGGCGGGGCGGCAGGCGGAGGAGGCAGGAGTCCATCACCCTTGGTGATCCTGGTGAGCCAGTGGCATTTCCGAGTGGTGTGGTTGGACAGCTTCGTGCCGTTGTGGAACTTGCAAGGTGCATCGAGAATCTGCTCGTACGAGAAGGCGGGCAACCAGTTGGGCTTGCCGCCCTTCTGACGCTTGGGTGGGGGCTGCCCTTCTGGCTACTGACCTTTGACTGTCGCCACCTGCCGGCTTGTGGAAGCCGGCTGCATGGTCTTGCGCTTGTTGTCATTCGGTTGCTAATGCCGACTAGTGTCGCCAACCGGAGTTCGAGGAGCTTGAGGAGCCACTTTGCCAGATACGTTAACTTGGATTTCAGCCTTCATGGAGGAGTCGGCTGTGGCGTACTTGTCTGCTATGATCAGCAGTTCATCGAGGGTCGCCGGTTCGTCGCAGAGAAGCCGGTGCTTGAGGAGGGTGCCTTCTCGGCACACGGCAGTGAAGTACTCGATGGCCTGCACCTCGTGCACGCCCTCACAAGAGTTGCACAGCTCGGCCCAGCGCGTGAGGTACTCATGAGTCGGCTCGGTGGGGCCTTGGACGCATAAGGAGAGCTGGCGAGGCTTGGGTGGACGCTTGTACGTGCTGGTGAAATTGCGGATGAAGGCTTCAGTGAAATCAACCCAGCTGTTGATGATGCGGGGCTTCAGTCTGTTCAGCCACGTCCGGGCTATGCCCTGGAGCATGAGTGGAACGTACTTCACGGCAACGCGCTTGTTGCCATTGGCGATGCTGACAGCTGTGGAGTAGTCGACTAGCCAGTCCTCCGGCTTCATGGAGCCGGTGTACTTGGGTGTATCTCTCGGGAGCGTGAACCCTTTGGGGAAGGGCTCATCTCGGATGCGGGGGCCAAAACAAGGCGGACCCAACTCATCTTCTTCTTCTAGTGCGAGGGATCGGTTGAGGCAGTCGATCCGGTGGCGGGCGTTATTCTCTTCGACTCCTTCTCGACGACCGAGGCGGTCGCCGAGTGTCGGGTGGTCAACAGGCGACGGGGAAATGCGCCTCTCCCTACAGGGAGGGGAAGGCGGACAATCGTCTCGTCGCCGCACAGTTCTTGGGCGGCCGTCTTGGTCGCGCTCGATGGTGATGCGAGTCCGACTGCGGTTGGCAGCCGGCTCCTTGTCTCTTTTATCGCGGACGCCACCAGTCGACATCCGGGATGTCGTGCCTTGGTGCCGGCGACGAGGCGGATCATCATTTCGCCGGTTGGGCGCTTCAGTGCGGCAACCAGCCTCTTGCTGCTCAGCAGCCGCGTCAAGGAGCTGCTGGACGTGCTTCATCATATGGCGACGCTTGTCGCCCTCGAGCTTGTCTAGCTCGTTTGCTGCCGCCTGGGCAGCTCATATATTCTCTGCGGCCGTGGCGTACATGGACGATCTGTCCCGAACATGCTGACGATGGTCGAGCCACGCTGCCGGATCAGGCCAATGCGACTAGGCCCACCAGGAGCCGGCGTGCCGCCGATAGCACGGTCCACCTCACGCTGGTAGGCCTCCGAAAGGCGTCTCATGCTGGCCAGCCGGTTGGCGCTTTCGATGAGCTGGACACGACGTGCCTCCAGCGTCTCCGCGTCGGTGTCTTCCGGGATGGGCGCAGTCAGGTCTTGCATTGCCGCCTGCAACGGATCCTGGCCACCTCCGCCAGAGCGCTTGCCGTGGCTGATGATGAGCACCTCCATGATGATGATGCCACCGCTGTCCGCGCGAGGAAGCGGTTCGTCGTAGACAACCAAGTTGGTGGGGAACGCGTCAAGCGACGCCGTGTCGGAGTTGACAAGCATCGGGTCGGTGGAGCCAACCGACTCCAAGTCCACAGAAGGCTCGCTGGCGACGTGGAGCTGATCGAGGAGGTTGACGAGGCGGCTCTCGGGGCCTTCTGTGCCCGCGTCAGACGCGGGCTCGTGGGAGAGGCGAATCTCGCCAACAAGATCGGCGAGGCAGCTCGCCACACAAGTGACCTTCGCGCCGTGCAGCGCATCGCTGCAGACGCCGTCTGGCATGCCTGGCTGGCTGCGCTCGCCTGGAAGGAACAAAGTTCCCGTCTAGAACAGATCTCTGGGAGAAGGTGCACCTCGCCCCATGGTGGGCGCCAAATGTGGGGTGTTGGGTGCGACATATGCCAATGGATGGCTTATCATGGTGGGAGCGAGTAGAACGTCGCCGGTGCCTGGAAGCGGGATGAGGCATAGACACGAACGCCGGCGTACTTTACCCAGGTTCGGGGCTCTCCTAGGAGATAACACCCCTAGTCCTTCTCTGCGGGGTCTCCACATGATCACTAAGGCACTAGTGAGTACAAATGGTGCTCCTCGAGCTATATACTAGAGGCAGAAGAAGGCAGGCACGCTCTCTCCTTCCTCTAGGTATGAGTCTAGTTCTAACAGGTTCGGAACCCTTTGCATGGGTGCCCTGGGGGTTTATATAGGCCTACCCCCAGGGGTACAATAGTAATATGGCCGGGTGTAGGACCCGGCTGTCAGTGTCTCTGGTCGCCGGCTTCTCCGCCCGCTGCTGGGGACCGCCGTCTGGTGGGCCCCACCGACTGGTTTGATACGGAGCCGACAGGACGCTCCCGCCGTTTGCGGGTCTTGCCGGCCGCTGGTTACTATAGTCGCGATGCTAATGAAGCATGCTTGGTCAGGGGAGCATGGCTACAATCTCGCCGCCTGGTGGGAGATCACTGTAGCCACTCCCGGTCTCATCTGGTTAATTGTGCACGGGCCCTGAGGGAGAACGGACCGCCTGCTGGGAGCCGACCTCCCTCAGGTCCGACTGGTCAGGCTTCCGCCGACCTCTGGGCTCTCGTTGTCCAGTAAGGCCCGCCGCCTGCAGGTCGTACCGACAGGTCGTCGTGGGAACAGGCTCTGCCTGCCAGCAGGGACGTCAGGGATGGAGTGGCAACAGTGCCACGTACAGGCAGAGATCTCCGCTTGTACGGAGTACTGTGGCCACGCCCGACCCTAGATATGGGGGTGATGGGCTACACTGTAGCCTTGCCCTGTCTTGCCTTCTTAATGGGAGCGCAGACTCTGAGGGCGCCGGGGGCCGCCCGCTAGGAGCCGGCCTCTCTAGAGGCCGCCTGCAAGGAGTCGGCCCGTCTTGGAGCCGCTCTCTTGAGCTCTGCCGCCTTCTGGCAGCCGGCCTCTTGGAACAGCCGGCCACCAGAAGGCGGCACTTCTTCTTGATGTCTTGAGGGGCGCAGCCGGCCCCGCTGTCTTGAAAGGCTCAGGGACTCGGGTTTAGGCTACCCGTGGCCCATTACTCCGACAAGGGTTAAACATCGTCAAACTACTCTAGGTACATGCTCAATATGCGATATTGATGATGAGTGTATTTTCCATGCGTTGGTGGTTTGTCCCGAGGCTCGTGCGTTCCATATGGCTTCGAAGGAAGTGTGGAAATTACCATCGGAGGAGACCTTAAAATATTCTGGACCGGATTGGTTCCTTATTTTATTGGACCAGTTAACTTCGCCTGTACGTGAGCAAACTATATTCATGTTTTGGAGAGCTTGGCACTTGAGGAATGATTTGATCTTTGGTAAGGAATGGAATCCATCTCAGCCTCGGTGTGTTTTGTCAAAAATTATTGGGCATCTTTCTCGTCTTGTCATGCTAAAAATGCAGGTGAAGATATGCAGTAAAGGGAAGCAAGTGGAGCTGGATCTTCAGCCAACCAATAACATTGAGAGGCAGGTTACTCTTTGGAGGCCACCTACCCCAGACGTCTACAAGATTAATGTCGACGCAAGTTTTGTGGAGTCCATTGAAGCTGCGAGCGTGGGGGTGGTTGTTAGAAATCACTGTGGACAAGTGATCCTATCCTCCTGGGATTATATTGGTGCTTGCTATAGCGTCGAGGAAGCGGAACTTAGAGCGTCCTTGTCCGGCCTATATATTGGTATGACTCTAGACATGCCCGTCATTTTGGAAACTGAATGTTCCTTTGTGGCCTCCGTTTTTGGTAAATATTTTGTGGACAGATCATCCATTGTTGATCTAAAGAAGGAAGTTGTAGATGTCTCAAAGTTGTTGGTGAATTTACAGATTTCTAAAATCAACAGGAGGGCCAATATGGTGGCTCATGAGATTGCAAAGTTTAGTTTTGATAATAGATCTGATGGTTTTCTGTTTCATTCCGTTCCACCCTGCGTGGCAAAGTTTGTTATGAATGATTGTACGGACATTTTAAGTTAATTAATATGTGGGGGGGGGGGTTCAAAAAAAGAATAACAAATACTGAAGGAGGGGTGCTAGAAGTAGCTTATATAGCCACCTAACAAACTCATCGTACTAAGATCTTTTTGTTTTACGAAAAAGCTTTCGATCTATAAATTTTCAATCACGGCGATACAATGAACATCAGAAATAATAAAAATTACATTCAGATCCGTGATCACCTAGCGATGACTACAAGCACTGAAGTGATCCAAAGACGTGCCGTCGTCATTGCCCCTTTCTCGCCAGGGCCGGGCAAAACTTGTTGTAGTAGACAGTCGGTAAGTCGTCGTACTAAGCCCCCATAGGACCAGCGCACCAGAACAGCAACCGCCGTCGTTGAAGAGTAGCGTAGATTGGAAGAATCCAACTTGAAGACACACGGACATAGAGAAACTACGATCATATCCGAGCAAATCCACCAAGGACGGATCTGCCGGAGACACATCTCCATACGCCCACCGACGATGCTAGATGCACCACCGGGACGGGGCTAGGCGGGAAGAACTGTATTCCATCTTCTAGGAGGCGTCATCGTCTCGTCCTCCTAAGTAGGACACAGAACCTAACAAAACTCGAAGAAACATCTAGAGACGAAAACCTCATACCGGCAAGGGTCGGGATCCACCATGCTGCCATGATCCTAAGGCAACCGGAGATGAGGCGGACCAGCGACGGCACCGACGGGAGGCAAATGAAATCTAGGCTATCTTGGGAGAGGTGGGTGTGTGGGATTCATGTGCCTTCTTGTCGCATTAATATCAACTCCAATAGATCTCTTATATGTAAAAGAATATCGTTTAGGGGAAGTATGGGGAAGAAAACGTCTTTGATAGATTACGTAAATCGGGCCGCAACTTCTATCTGGTGACCTTTCCCTAAAGGTTTGGTGTGTTAGAAACCGTTTGAGACTTTATCACGCCCCCTCCCCATGCCGTCGTCGCGCCGCCAGCCACCGCCCCTATGTCGCCTCGCCGCCCTCGTGTCGTCGTCGCGCTACCACATCGCCTCAACACTCGCTGCTGCTACCACACCGCCAGCCCAGCGCTCCCACGCAACCACTGACTTGCGGAACCCATGTCATTAGCTAGAAAAGGTTAATAAAAATAAAAATAATTAGAGGAAGAAGTTTCGAGGAGTAAAAGTTTCTCTACCTCCCGTCGGTGTCTCCATCGGCTTGCCTGGTCTCTGGTGGCTTTAGAGCCATGGGGGCAGAGTGGATCCCGACCCTTGCCGACGGGAGGGCTTCGTTTTTAAATTTTTCTTCAAGTTCTGTTAGTGCTTGTGTCCTATTCAGGAAGGCGAGACGGCGGCGGCTCCGTGAAGATAGAATAAGGTTCTCTCCGCCTAGCCCCTGTTCCGATGGTGCATCTAGCATCGTCGGTGGGCATGTGAAGGTGTGTCTCCGGCGGATCATCATTGGTGGATTTCCTTGGATCTGGTCGTTGTTCGTCTATGTTCATGTATCTTTGGTTGGATCCATCTGATCTATTCTACTCTTCATCGGCGACGGTTGCTGTTCTGGTGCGTTGGTCCTATGTGGTCTTGGTACGATGACTTCCCGACTGTCTATTATAACAAGTTTTGCTCGGCTCCGGCAAGGGAGCGATGACATTGACACGCCTTTGGTTCGTCTCGGTGCTTGCAGTCGTCGTAGGTGGCCTATGGATCTGGATGTATTTTTTATTATTTCTATTGTTCGTTGTATTACCATAATTAAATATGAATAGATAGGAAATTTTCTGAAAAAAAGAAGTTTCAAGGAGTTGACAAAAAGTTTCTCTCTGGAAACTTCTACTAAATTTACTCTCTGAGAGTCTTTTTTAGGGAAATTGCCGGTGTTGCTCTAAGAGCAACTCTAGCAGACCCCGCAAAAACTTGACCCGCAAAACGCGTTTGCGGTTTCACGAAGATCACGTTTGCGGGTCGAAAACTAGCACGGACGAACAGAAGCCGTATCTAAAACTACATAATTAAAAAAAACACTTTCGCGCAAGAAATTGCACATCGTTGACGCGAGTAGTTCATCACATACTACATAGATTTTACATGATCAACACACTACAAACATAGTTCATACTGCATAGTCTTCCGACCCGACGACTCCACGGCGGCCAAGCGAAGCGGGCTCCTCGGGCTCCTCCTTGACGGGGACGAAGTCGAACTCGTCCGGCTCCTCCGGCGCCTCCTCGTCCTCCGACCACTCCCTATTCATGAGGAGAAGGCCCGTGCCGGAGGAGGATGAGCTCCCGGCGTACGAAGATCTCGCGGAGGAGAAGGACGCGCGCCGGCGATTGTACTCCTCCGTCTCGCTCCGCCGGAAGCTCGCCGGTGGCGACATGCCGCGGTTGGTCCACTTCCGGGCCCCGCGCTTCCTCGCGCCATCCGACCAGACGCGCCGCTCGCGCTCCGGATCGCTTTCGCCGCCGGATCTGCTGCCGGAGCCGCGTCCGGAGCTCCACATGCGGCCCCACATGGCGGCTGGAGGCGCGAAAGTGGTCGCCGACGACGAGAAATGTGGAGAAGGGGGTGGGGAATCGCGTGGCTCGGCGGCGGCGGGGGATAGGGTTTCAACCCGCGAACGAGCCGCGGAACCATAGATATAGTGGTCGGGATGTGCGGTTTGCGGACCGCGGCAATTTTTTTTAGGGACCAGGCAAGTACGCACGTTTTATTCTGATCGCAAAATTAGACCAAACCCGCATACTCGCCGAAATTTTATGTGTCTGCTAGAGTTGACCTAAGAGTCCGTCCACCATACTCATCGACCCAGCGCGCAAAATACAACCGTCGTGAAGAGACATCCTCCGTACGTGGGCGCGGCAGCAGAGCACGACGCCTGACCCATCACGACCTTCCCCTGGCCGGTGAGGACTCAGGACGGCCGCGTACACGACCGTACACACGCCGCGCGCGGCCGGTAGCTTCGGCCGGATCTGTCTTTTCCTCCTATCGACGAATGGCCCCCGGCTCGTAGGCCCTGCCGGCTGCCGGCGTTGTTCTGCTGCCGGCTGCTGCGACGTTAGTATCGTGTCCAGCGGTGATGCCGGGCGATTTCCGAGTTGAGAAAATGTGACCCCTGCACCGGTGCATTCGTACATGTTTTTTTAGTGGCCGTGCAACGTGCATGCTTTCTTGATCAGCATGGCATCATGTGCGCGAGCCATCAGGAATCATTTTATTCTAGTCCACGGAAGTTCGTTTGACTTATCTTTTATTATCATGCGGAGGATGGCATCACCGGCCAAAATAAAATATTTTATTTAATTATTATGGAGAAACCTGCATCTGCATCCCATCCCATTGTCCTACCACTGGGCACTCCTGTTCGTGCGGTTCGATTTGACTAAATTAGCAAACTTGTCTAAGTGAAGCGTACCAGGTGTCGAGCAGCTGGAGGCGGGGATTGAGCAGCACACGTGGAAGAACAGTGTCAAAGCATTATGTGTGTACTCTAATCACTGCCCACCTAAGATACTAACCCGGGCTCACGTCATGACACGTGTCCCGCTTTAGTCGTTCACCTTCTCATCAGCGGTTCTTTTAGTCAACGGGCAGCGCTACCGCATTGGCTGGCCGAACTTTGGGAAATGTCGTCTCTGCCTTTCATTCCGATATGATCCAAGTTGCAAGCCCCTCGTTTCAACACGGTCCATATGTTGCAAAGCTCGTTGTAGACATACCTTCAACGAGTCCTAGCAAGATTCATGTTGCAAAGCACCTCTGATGAGTCATCTCTTGCAACACGACCATCATCGCAAAGAACCTACGGCGAGGACCCCTTGGCTTGCAACCGTTCCCGCCGTCGTTGCATCGGCTTTGCATGATAGGTGGTGTGCAGGAAACACAACAAAATTCGAGACAGGGGTGAAAGGACAACACTACTCCTGCAGTACCCAGGGCGGTGGCAATAAGGTCTCCACATGTGGCCCCCAATGGCACTAGTGTCTCGGATCGCCATGATCAGTGGAGATAAGACAAGAGATGAATGGCGGGGAAGAAGAGATAAGGTTGGATGATTCCACGGGGAAAAGAGGCTCGTGCCCACCAGACGTACGGCGGGTGCATAAGACAGTCGAACAGACGACAAGAGAGGGGAGGGGGTCAAGTGGATGGACGGGAGTGTTTTTCTTAGGTCAGTTCTTTTGATCGACTAGTTATACGTGCACGCCTTTGATCACGTTTGAGCATGTAACGTACAAAATCATATCCAAAATGATCGCAATTAGACTCAAGGCTATTCTTTTGGAGTTATTTCTCATTCGAAGCGCATTCGTACCAGGTAGACTCATCACGTGTAACATTCTTATTGCATATAAGAGCTTGCACACTATTAAAAAGAAGGGGAATGACCATCAAACGCTGGAATGACCATGATGTTGTCAGCCCACAAAGAAACCATCAATAACTCCATATGGCCGGCCGCAGGTCCGCCTTGTAAGGGCATCTCCAAAGCAGATCGTCCAGATTGCATGGTCCGGATATGTTGACCCATCCAACATGGGTTTGCATCGGTCCGCGAGCAGTCTGGACGTACTTTCTTTGTCAAACCCGAGACAAATTTTGGGGGGGGGGGGGGAGGGCTTCCTAGGAGTCCACACAACAACCACGTAGGACATCGACACCACCAGCCCACACAAAACCCCTCCTGGACCGCACGCCTTCATCCTTCCATTTTCTCTCCTTTAGTTTTTCTTTGTTGCCTTCGCCGCCACTCCACCACCCCGACCGCCACGCCGCACCTTTGTTGGAACTCAACGAGTCCGTCACCTCCAACGGTACACCTAGGCTCCACACCGCTTCTCCGCCGCCGTTCCTCACCTCTCCTCCAACTGCCGCGTAGGTACCATTCGTTCCTACGATGCTCACCATTCACGTTTTCCCCCCTTCTTCTTTGAACCGATGGATTCAGATATGGAGTGCATATACGAGCACTATGTTGAGTCGTCGGGCGGCTTGTCCGACGAGGAGTACTACACGGATGAGACGGTGATGATGCAGGTAGTGCTTGCAGACGCGGAGCTTGCGGAGGAGCATGTTCTAAATTTCAAGGGGTCGATCATGGGTCATTGAGTGCTCAAACGCAAACGGGCGCGTGACTGATACGTCTCCAACGTATCTATAATTCTTGATTGTTTCATGCTATTATATTATCTGTTTTGGATGTTAATGGGCTTAATTTACACTTTTATATTATTTTTGGGACTAACCTATTAACCCAAGGCCCAGTGCAAATTGCTGTTTTTTTTGCCTATTTCAGTGTTTCGCAGAAAAGGAATATCAAACGGAGTCCAAACAAAATGAAACCTTCGGGAGCGTGATTTTTGGAACAAACATGATCCAGAGGACTTGGAGTGGACATCAAAAACGAACGAGGTGTCCATGAGGCAGGGGGCGCGCCTACCCCCCCTGGGCGCACCCTCCCCCCTCGTGACTCAACCGACCTACTTCTTCCTCCTATATATGTTCACATACCCCGAAAACATCCAGGAGCACCACGAAACCCTATTTCCACCGCCGCAACCTTCTGTACCCAAGAGATCCCATCTTGGGGCCTTTTCCGGAGCTTCGTTGGAGGGGGCATCGATCACGGAGGGCCTCTACATCAACTCCATGGCCCCTCCGATGACGTGTGAGTAGTTTACTTCTGACCTTCGGGTCCATAGTTATTAGCTAGATGGATTCTTCTCTCTTTTTGAATCTCAATAGAAAGTTCTCCTCGATCTTCTTGGAGATCTATTCGATGTAACTCTTTTTGCAGTGTGTTTGTCGAGATGCGATGAATTGTGGGTTTATGATCAAGTCTATCTATGAACAATATTTGATTCTTCTCTGAAATGTTTTATGCATGATTGGTTATCTTTGCAAGTCTCTTTGAATTATCAGTTTGGTTTGGCCTACTAGATTGATCTTTCTTGCAATGGGAGAAGTGCTTAGTTTTGGGTTCAATCTTGCGGTGCTCGTTCCCAGTGACAGAAAGGGAAACAACACGTATTGTATTGTTGCCATCGAGGATAAAAAGATAGGGTTTATATCATATTGCTTGAGTTTATCCCTCTACATCATGTCATCTTACCTAAGTCGTTACTCTATTCTTATGAACTTAATACTCTAGATGCATGCTGGATAGCGGTCGATGTGTGGAATAATAGTAGTAGATGCAGGCATGAGTCGGTCTACTTGTCACGGACGTGATGCCTATATACATGATCATGCCTAGATATTCTCATAATTATTTGCTTTTCTATCAATTGCTCGACAGTAATTTGTTCACCCACAGTAATACTTATGCTATCTTGAGAGAAGCCACTAGTGAAACCTATGACCCCCGGGTCTATTTTTCCATCATATAAGTTTCCAACCTATTTTACTTTGCAATCTTTACTTTCAATCTATATCATAAAAATACCAAAAAATATTTATCTTATCATTATTATCTCTATCAGATCTCACTCTCGTAAATGACCGTGAAGGGATTGACAACCCCTTTATCGCGTTGGTTGCAAGGTTCTTATTTGTTTGTGTAGGTACGAGGGACTTGCGTGTGGCCTCCTACTGGATTGATATATTGGTTCTCAAAAACTGAGGGAAATGCTTACGCTACTTTGTTGTATCACCCTTTCCTCTTCAAGGGAAAATAAACGCAGTGCTCAAGAGGTAGCAAGAAAGATTTCTGGCGCTGTTGCCGGGGAGTCTACGCACAAGTTAAGACATACCAAGTACCCATCACAAACTCTTATCCCTCGCATTACATTATTTTCCATTTGCCTCTCGTTTTCCTCTCCCCCACTTCACCCTTGCCGTTTTATTCACCCACTTTTTCCGTTCGCTTTTTCTTTCGCTTGCTTCGTCGTTATGGATAGTCCTTTATCTACTCCTTTATATCCCGAGAATGAGGTCCTTAATTTTAAACAAAGGGAGGGAGAAAATCTAAAAGATGCTTGGTTCAGAATTTGCAATGCGCAAAATAGATCTGCTAGGAAGCAATCTACTTCCGTTCTTCTTCGCAATTTTTATGTAGGCATCACTCCTTGGAATAGATATATTCTTGATACCATTACCGGAGGAAATTTCTTGGGTAGCCACACTTTTGATTCTTACAATGCTATGATAGATTTGTTTGGCACACCACCTCTCTTGGTTAATGGAACTATGTTAACTTTGGAACATGTTATGCAAAGGCTCGATATTATTGAAAATAAAGTTGCCACTGTTGAATTGATTGAGAATTTGGATAAAAAGATACACAACCAAATCATCCCAATATGGATCTAAGGTAGGACTTGCTCTGAAAAGTTTTAAAGAAAAAGAACCCATAGTTAATGAAAGAATTGACCAATATTCCACTAGAATTGATAAACTTGAGAGTATTTTTACCAACTTAGGGTCCGCTTTTTCTGCCGTAAGGAATACTTCAACCCCTCCTACCAAAGTTGCCAAACTAATGTACATTCCTAAGAATAAGGGTGAAACTTCTAGTAAGGAAAATGCGGATCTCAAATCCATAACTATTCACCCCAACTTTCTCACTATCATTAAGGAACCTTTTGCTACAAATGATTTTCTTCATTTCTTGCCTAGGAGCTTAATCATTAATATAAAGAAGGAAACTCCTAATGCTCTGTTTGGATGTTAGCATTCAGGCCTGGTATTGGGTATTGGCATTCGTGTGGGCCGAATATCCCGAATGCCACCGTTTGGTTGGCCTTGGCATTCGTCTGTGGCATTCGGGCTCGATATCGAGCAAGGCTTTGCTAATGCAAAAAACGCCCAGCACAATTCAACGGGTAAGTGCTCGACATCGATAGGTATTGGAAACCAGGATCGTTCCTCCCATCCCCACTCGAGACAGGTCTAGCCCGTGATTGCCCAGGAACGGCGGCGGCGCACGCACCCCATCCCGCCCACCTCCACCCTGAGATCCGATGGCCGGCCTGCCTCCACCGCGAGCTCCAGCGGTCAGGCGCAGGTAGCCTAGCCGACCACCTCCACCCCGAGCTCATGCGCCCGGTGCCACCCTCCTGCTCTGCCTCCACCCCGAGCTCCGGCGGCCGGCGTGCCTCCACGCCGAGCACCAGCGGCCGACGCCACCCTCCCGCCCTGCTTCCACACCGAGATTCGGTGGCCAGTGTGCATCCACCCTGAGCTTCAGCGGCCAGGCGCAGGTAGCCCATCTCGCCCACCTCCACCCCAAGCTCCAGCAGCCGGCGCTACCCCCCAGCCCCGCCTCCATCCCGAAATCCGGCGGCCAGCATGTCTCCACTCAATTTCTCACTTTGATCATCCAAACAACATTTGGCATTCAACCTCAATATCAAGCATGTCTTCTGAATACCTAACCATCCAAACAAAAATATTGGCATTCAATCTCAATATGAATATACTCTGATATTGGTATTCAACCCAATGCAATGCCAAGGCTCCCAATGCAAACATCCAAACAGAGCATAAGGGTTATAAGTGTTCTATTGAAGAATTTCCTACCAAAGATGATAACACCTAGATCTATCCTTGCTCTTATGCCTAGCTAGGGGCGTTAAACGATGGCGCTTGTTGGGAGGCAACCCAATTTTATTTTTGTTTCTTGCTTTTTTATTCTGTTTAGTAATAAATAATTCATGTAGCCTCTGTTTAGGTGTGGTTTTATGCTTTTAATTAGTGTTTGTACCAAGTAGAACCTTTGGGAAGACTTGGGGGAAGTCTTTGCGATCTTGCTGTAAAAAACAGAAACTTTAGCGCTCACGAGATTTGCTGCCATTTTTACTGAAGAGTTCTATTTAGTTAATTATTTTTGAAGATGATTAATAGATACATTTCTCACGTCCAGCAATTTATTTTAGAATTTTGGGGTTCCATAAGTATTCGAAAACTACAGATTACTACATACTGTTCTGTTTTTGACAGATTCTGTTTTTCGTGTGTTGTTTGCTTATTTTGATGAATCTATGTCTAGTAATAGAGTTTATGAACCATAGAAAAGTTGGAATACAGTAGGTTTAACACCAATATAAATAAATAATGAGTTCATTACAGTACCTTGAAGTGGTGGTTTGTTTTCTTTTACTAACGGAGCTCACGAGATTTTCTTTTAAGTTTTGTGAAGTTTTCAAGTTTTGGGTAAAAATTTGATGGATTATGGAACAAGAAGTGGCAAGAGCCTAAGCTTGGGGATTCCCAAGGCACCCCAAGGTAAAATACAAGGACAACCAAAATTCTAAGCTTGGGGATGCCACGGAAGGCATCCCCTCTTTCGTCTTCATCCATCGGTAACTTTACTTGGAGCTATATTTTTATTCGCCACATGATATGTGTTTTGCTTGGAACGTCTTGTATGATTTGAGTCCTTGCTTTTTAGTTTACCACAATCATCCTTGTTGTAGACACCTTTTGGGAGAGAAACACATGAACTGGAATTTGTTAGAATACTCTATGTGCTTTGATAACCCACAAGTATAGGGGATCGCAACAGTTTTTGATAAGTAAGAGTGTCGAACCCAACGAGGAGCTAAAGGTAGAACAAATATTCCCCCAAGTTCTATCGACCACCGATACAACTCTATGGACGCTTGACGTTCGCTTTACCTAGAACAAGTATGAAACTAGAAGTACTTTGTAGGTGTTGTTGGATAGGTTTGCAAGATAATAAAGAGTACGTAAATAGAAAGCAGGGGCTGTTTAGATAAAGAAACAATAAAGTAAATATAGCGAGTGTGGAAAAGTGGTGGTAGGAGTTGTGAAATTGCCCCTAAGCAATTGGCTACTATACTAGACCGACAACAAGTATTATGTGGGAGAGGCCTCTGCTAGCATGTCATCCCTGACTTGGAATTCTATGCACTTATGATTGGAACTATTAGCAAGCATCTGCAACTACTAATGTTCATTAAGGTAAAACCCAACCATAGCATTAAGGTATATTGGTCCCCCTTCAATCCCGTATGCATCAATTTCTATGCTAGGTTGAAGCTTCTGTCACTCTTACCCTCCAATACATAGTCCTATCAACATACAACTAACCCTAGGGTGTGATCCACGCGCGCAATCATATGATGGGCACCAAAGGACAGCAACATAACCACAAGCAAATTAAATCAATCATAGCAATTCATCAACCACCGATAGGACAACGAAAATCTACTCAAACATCATAGGATGGCAACACATCATTGGATAATAATATGAAGCATAAAGCACCATGTTCAAGTAGAGGGTACAACGGGTTACGGGAGAGTGGACCACTGTAGATAGAGGGGGGAAGGTGATGGAGATGTTGGTGAAGATGGCGGAGGTGTTGGTGTAGATCGCGGTGATGATGATGGCCCCCGATGGCACTCCGGTGCCACCGGAAGCGAGGGGGAGAGAGCCCCCCTCCTCCTTCTTCTTCCTTGACCTCCTCCCTAGATGGGAGAAGGGTTTCCCCTCTAGTCCATGGCCTCCATGGCACAGGAGGGGCGAGAGCCCCTCCAAGATTGGATCTGTCTCTCTATCTCTCTCTGTTTCTGCGTTCTCAGATTCTTCCCTTCGCCGTTTCTTTTTATTCCCGGAGATCCGTAACTCCGATTGGGCTGAAATTTTGACACGATCTCTATCCGGATATTAGCTTTCTTGCGGCGCAAGAAGGGCATCAACCGCCTTACGGGTGGCCCACGAGGGTCAGGGGCGCGCCCAGGGGGGCAGGCGCGCCCCTGCCTCGTGGCCACTTCGGGCACCGTCTCGCGTGGATTTTTCTTCCCAAAAATCATATATATTACAAAAAAATCTCCATCAGTTTTTATCCTGTTTGGACTCTGTTTGATATGGATATTCTGCGAAATAAAAAACATGCAACAAATAGGAACTGGCACTGGGCACTGGATCAATATGTTAGTCCCAAAAATAGTATATAAAGTTGCCAAAAGTATATGAAAGTTGTAGAATATTGGCATGGAACAATCAAAAATTATAGATACGACGGAGACGTATCAACATCCCCAAGCTTAATTCCTGCTCGTCCTCGAGTAGGTAAATAAAAAAAATTGATGTGGAATGCTACCTAGCATAATCTTGATCATATATCTAATCATGGCATGAATATTAAGACATGAGTGATTCAAAGCAATAGTCTATCATTTGACATAAAAACAATAATACTTCAAGCCTACTAATAAAGCAATCATGTCTCTTCAAACTAACATGGCCAAAGAAAGTTATCCCTACAAAATCATATAGTCTGGCTATGCTCCATCTTCACCACACAAAATATTCACATCATGCACAACCCCGATGACAAGTCAAGCAATTGTTTCATACTTTTGATGTTCTCAAACCTTTTCAACTCTCACGCAATACATGAGCGTGAGCCATGGACATAGCACTATAGGTGGAATAGAATATGATGGTGGAGAAGACAAAAATGAGAAGATAGTCTCACATCAACTAGGCATATCAACGGGCTATGGAGATGCCCATCAATAGATATCAATGTGAGTGAGTAGGGATTGCCATGCAACAGATGCACTAGAGCTATAAGTGTATGAAAGCTCCAACTGAAACCAAGTGGGTGTGCATCCAACTTAATTGCTCATAAAGACCTCGGGCATTTGAGGAAGCCCATCATCGGAATATACATGCCAAGTTCTATAATGAAAATTCCCACTAGTAGATGAAAGTGATAACTCAAGAGACTCTCTATATGAAGAACATGATGCTATTCTAAAGCACAAGTGTGGTAAAAGGATAGTAACATTGCCCCTTCTCTCTTTTTCTCTCATTTTTTTTGGTGGGCTTCTTTGGCCTTTTTTTATTATTTGGGCTTCTTTGGCCTCTTTTATTTTTTTATAAAGTCCGGAGTCTCATCCCGACTTATGGGCGAATCATAGTCTCCATCATCCTTTCCTCACTGGGGCAATGCTCTAATAATGATGATCATCACACTTTTATTTACTTACAACTCAATATTACAACTCGATACTAGAACAAAGATATGACTCTATATGAATGCTTCCGACGGTGTACCGGGATGTGCAATGATCTAGTGTAGGAATGACATCAAAAACGGACAAGCCGTGAAAACATCATGCTAGCTATCTTACGATCATGCAAAGCAATTTGACAATGAATGCTCAAGTCATGTATATGATGATGATGGAAGTTGCATGGCAATATATCTCGGAATGGCTATGGAAATGCCATGATAGGTAGGTATGGTGGCTGTTTTGAGGAAGATATATGGTGGGTTTAAGGTACCGGCGAAAGTTGCGCGATACTAGAGAGGCTAGCAATGATGGAAGGGTGAGAGTGCGTATAATCCATGGACTCAACATTAGTCATAAAGAACTCACATACTTATTGCAAAAGTCTATTAGCTATCAAAAAAAAGGACTACGCGCATGCTCCTAGGGGGGGTATATTGGTAGGAAAAGACCATCGCTCGTCCCCGACCGCCACTCATAAGGAAGACAATCAATAAATAAATCATGCTCCGACTTCGTTACATAACGGTTCACCATACGTGCATGCTACGGGAATCACAAAGCTCAACACAAGTATTTCTACTAATCCACAACTACCCACTAGTATGACTCTAATATCACCATCTTTATATCGCAAAACTATTGCAAGGAATCAAACATATCATATTCTGTGATCTACAAGTTTTATGTAGGATTTTATGACTAACCATGTAAATGACCAATTCATGTCATCTCTCTAAACAGATATAAGTGAAGCAAGAGAGTTTAATTCTTTCTAAAAAAGATATGCCCACGCTCTAACAAATATAAGTGAAGCAAAAGAGCATTCTACAAATGGCGGTTTTCTATGTAAAGAGAAACAGGCAATCCAAACTTCAAATGATATAAGTGAAGCACATGAAGCATTCTATAAAGCCATACTCAAAAGATATAAGTAAAGTGCATAGAGCATTCTATAAATCAACCAAGGACTATCTCATACCAGCATGGTGCATAAAACAAAAACGAAAACTAAATGCAAAAGATGCTCCAAGATTGCACATATCACATGAACGAAACGAATCCGAAAACATACCGATATTTGTTGAAGAAAGAGGGGATGCCTTCCGGGGCATTCCCAAGCTTAGACGCTTGAGTCTCCCTGAATATTTACTTGGGGTGCCTCGGGAATCCCCAAGCTTGAGCTCTTGCCTCTCTTCCTTCTTCTCACATCAAGACCTTCTCGATCATCGAACACTTCGTCCACACAAAACTTCAACAGAAAACTCGGTAAGATCCGTTAGTATAATAAAGCAAATCACTACTCTAAGTACTATTGCAAACCAATTCATATTTTGTTTTTGCATTTTATCTACTGTAATATAACTTTTTCATGGCTTAATCCACAAATATAATTTGATAGTTTCATCAAAACAAGCAAACTATGCATCAAAAACAGAATCTGTCTAAAACAGAACAGTCTGTAATAATCTGAACATTCACCATACTTCTAATACTTGAAAAATTCTACCAAAATTAGGAAAAATAAAAAAATTTATAGGAAGACATTGCAACAAGAATCAGAACCATTTTACGTTCCAGCAAAAAATGTAAAATCGCGCACTACAGACAAAGTTTTTGTCCTGCACCGTACAAACCATCAAGCAAATGTAAACATCCTAAAGGCAAACCTTGGCACATTATTTTTATAATACAATGGAATTGTACAAGGGGATAATTATTTTTATTGAAAAGTTTCTGTAATCAAGATTCACAAAGTTTCCGTGAGCATGAACAAAGTTCAAGGCTAGCTCCCACTTCAACAATGCTTGTCTTCCTCACTTTCGCTTTCCTTTTTGAAAAAGTTTTAGGTTCTCCTCTTTATTTTTGTTGTTTTTAAACTATATAAAAGCACTCAACAGAAATAAATGACTCTATAAAACTTCCGGGTTGTCTCCCTGGCAGCGCTTTCTTTAAAGCCATTAAGCTAGGCATATAGTGCTCAAGTAATGGATCCACCCGGATCCCAAGGTATATCAAAGCCAATTTTAATTAACAATGATTTGTAATTTAGTGGTGAGCACAAGGTAACATATATCATGTAATGACGAAGTCTAACTCTCTTCCTATGCATCGGCATTGTCATAAAAGAACAATTCATGCACACAAAGTAAAGGCCAATGCATAGTATAAACAGTTTCTTGCAATTTTATCATATTGGAAACATAGAGAGGTAGAGATATAGTTCCTCTCTCTAATAATTGCAAGTAGGAGCAGCAAGCACATGCATATTATATTCATCAAAATCATCATGTGCAACGGTAAAAGGCAACCCATCAATATATTCCTTAATAAGAGTAAACTTCTCCGATATAGTGTAGTTTGGAGAATTGAAAAAGATAATAGGACTATCATGTGTGGGTGCAATAGCAACAATTTCATGTTTAACATAAGGAACTATAGTAAGTTCATCTTCATAAGCATAATTCATATTGGCATCTTGGCCACAAGCATAGCAAGCATCATCAAAAAGGGATATTTCAAAAGAATCAACGGGATCATAGCAATTATCATAGCATTCATCCTTCGGTAAGCATGAAGGGGAATTAAACAATGTATGAGTTGGAGGGTTACTCTCATTAGAAGGTGGGCACGGGTAGCTAATCCGCTCTTCCTCCTTTTGTTCTTCGCTCTCCTCCTCATCTTTTTCATCCAATGAGCTCACAGTTTCTTCAATTTCTTCTTCCATAGACTCCTGCAAAATATTAGTCTCTTCTTGGACTGCGGAGACTTTCTCAATAAGAGCATTAATATAGGAATTATATTCATAATTATCATAGAAATATTTTAAGATAGCTAAATTTTCAGGCCTATAAACATCATCATCATAAGCTTCATGCTTTGCAAACAAAGATTCAATTTCATAAGAACCCTTAAAAGCAGCAAATTCTTCTATTTGTTCCACATCATAGTAATCATATATACCATTAGCATAAGAAGCTAAGGTTTCATTATCATTAAATTCACATGAAAAGGGAAGGTGTGGAGCCTTCACCTTAGAGCAACAAGTATAATCATATCTCAAGCATAGTTGCCTAGCATACCAATTCAATATATGAATTTGATCCCATAATAGTTTCCCTTTTTGTGTCAAGAGGTAATCCCTAAAGTATTCACGTTGATCCAACATTACTCCCATTACATAATTGAATGGGGCTTTCTCGGGATTATTAAAGTAGTACATAATATTTTTCACATAACCAGCATCGAGGGTTTTAGGAGGTTCCCCATCTCCATGAGTAGCAAGTACACCTAATTTTTTTGGTATTTCGTGTTCCATATCCATAACTAAAGATAGAGAAAAACTAAGAACAACAAATAAAAATTACTTAGTGATAAAGCAAACAAGCACACACGAGAATATTCACCCCACGCTATTGCTCCCTGGCAACGGCGCCAGAAAAAGGTCTTGATAACCCACAAGTATAGGGGATCGCAACAGTTTTCAATTAGTAAGAGTGTCGAACCCAACAAGGAGCTAAAGGTAGAACAAATATTCCCTCAAGTTCTATCGACCACCGATACAACTCTACGCACGCTTGACGTTCGCTTTACCTAGAACAAGTATGAAACTAGAAGTACTTTGTAGGTGTTGTTGGATAGGTTTGCAAGATAATAAAGAGTACGTAAATAAAAAGTAGGGGCTGTTTAGATAAAGAAACAATAAAGTAAATATAGTGAGTGTGGAAAAGTGGTGGTAGGAGTTGTGAAATTGCCCCTAAGCAATTGACTACTATACTAGACTGACAGCAAGTATTATGTGGGAGAGGCCACTGCTAGCATGTCATCCCTGACTTGGAATTCTATGCACTTATGATTGGAACTATTAGCAAGCATCCGCAACTACTAATGTTCATTAAGGTAAAACCCAACCATAGCATTAAGGTATATTGGTCCCCCTTCAATCCCGTATGCATCAATTTCTATGCTAGGTTGAAGCTTCTGTCACTCTTGCCCTCCAATACATAGTCCTATCAACATACAACTAACCCTAGGGTGTGATCCACACGCGCAATCATATGATGGGCACCAAAGGACAGCAACATAACCACAAGGAAATTAAATCAATCATAGAAATTCATCAACCACCGATAGGACAACAAAAATCTACTGAGACATCATAGGATGGCAACACATCATTGGATAATAATATGAAGCATAAAGCACCATGTTCAAGCAGAGGGTACAACGGGTTGCGGGAGAGTGGACCGCTGTAGATAGAGGGGGGAAGGTGATGGAGATGTTGGTGAAGATGGTGGAGGTGTTGGTGTAGATCGCGGTGATGATGATGGCCCCCGGTGGCACTCCGGTGCCACCGGAAGCGAGGGGGAGAGAGCCCCCATCCTCCTTCTTCTTCCTTGACCTCCTCCCTAGATGGGAGAAGGGTTTCCCCTCTGGTCCATGGCCTCCATGGCACGGGAGGGGCAAGAGCCCCTCCGAGATTGGATCTGTCTCTCTGTCTCTCTCTATTTCTGCGTTCTCAAATTCTCCCCTTTCACCGTTTCTTATATTCCCGGAGATCCGTAACTCCGATTGGGCTGAAATTTTGACACGATCTATATCCGGATATTAGATTTCTTGCAGCGAAAGAAGGGCATCAACCGCCTTACGGGTGGCCCATGAGGGTCAGGGGCGCGCCCCGTGCCTCGTGGCCACCTTGGGCACCATCTCGCGTTGATTTTTCTTCCCAAAAATCATATATATTCCAAAAAAATCTACGTCAGTTTTTATCCCGTTTGGACTCTCTTTGATATGGATATTCTGCGAAACAAAAAACATGCAACAAACAGGAACTGGCACTGGGCACTGGATCAATATGTTAGTCCCAAAAATAGTATATAAAGTTGCCAAAAGTATATGAAAGTTGTAGAATATTGGCATGGAACAATAAAAAATTATAGATACGACGGAGACGTATCATGCTTCACTTATATCTTTTGAGTTGGAATTTTTGCTCTAGTGCTTCACATATTTCTTTTAGAGCACAACGGTGGTTCTATTTTGTAGAAATAATTGATCTCTCATGCTTCACTTATATCATTTTGAGATTCCTTTAGAACAACATGGTAATTTACTTTGGTTATTAATTTTAAATGCTAAGAGAAGTTGGATGCTTGATAGTTGTTTTGAGTGATAAATGAAGGAAATATGCCCTAGAGGCAATAATAAAGTTGTCATTTATATTTCCTTATATCATGATAAATGTTTATTATTCATGCAAGAATTGTACTAACCGAAAACTTAGTACATGTGTGAATACATAGACAAACAAAGTGTCACTAGTTTGCCTCTACTTGACTAGCTCGTTGAATCAATGATGGTTATGTTTCCTAACCATAGACATGAGTTGTCATTTGATTAACGGGATCACATCATGAGAGAATGATGTGATTGAGTTGACCCATCCGTTAGCTTAGCACGATGATCGATAAGTTTGTTGCTATTGCTTTCTCCATAACTATACATGTTCCTATGACTATGAGATCATGCAACTCCTGAATACCGAAGGAACACTTTGTGTGCTACCAAACATCACAACGTAACTAGGTGATTATAAAGGTGCTCTATAGGTGTCTTCGATGGTGTTTGTTGAGTTGGCATGGATCAAGATTAGGATTTGTCACTCCGATTGTCGGAGAGGTTTCTCTGGGCCCTCTCGGTAATGTACATCACTGTAAGGCTTGCAAGCAATGTAGCTAATGAGTTAGTTACGGGATGTAGCATTACGGAACGAGTAAAGAGACTTGCCGGTAACGAGATTGAACTAGGTATTGAGATACCGACGATAGAATCTCGGGTAAGTAACATACCGATGACAAAGGGAACAACGTATGTTGTTATGCGAAATATGAGCATCCAGGTTCCGCTATTGGTTATTCACCGGAGATGAGTCTCGGTCATGTCTACATGGTTCTCGAACCCGTAGGGTCCGCACGCTTAACGTTCTGTGACGATTTGTATTATGAGTTATGTGATTTGATGACCGAAGTTTGTTCGGAGTCCCGGATGAGATCGGGGACATCACGAGGAGTCTCGAAATGGTCGAGATGTAAAGATCGATATATTGGAAGGCTATATTTGGACATCGGAAAGGTTCCGAGTGATTCGGGTATTTTCCGAAGTACCGGAGAGTTACGGGAATTCGCCGGGAGAACTATTGGGCCTTATTGGGCCATACGGGAATAGAGGAGACATGCCAAAGGGAAGTAGGCGCGCGCCCCCCATGGGTCCGAATTGGACTAGGGGAAAGGGGGCGGCGCCCCCCTTGCCCTTTCCTACTCCCTCCCTCTTTCCTTCTTTCTTCTCTCCTACTCCGGAAAGGAAAAGGGGAATCCTACTAGGACTTGTGAGTCCTAGTAGGACTCCCCACACTTGTCACACCCCCTCTAGGGCCGGCCTCCTCCTCCTCCCTCATTTATATATGTGTCCAGGGGGCACCCCATAGACAGAAGTTGGTCAGTTGATCTTTTAGCCGTGTGCGGTGCCCCCCTCCACCATAATCCACCTCGGTCATATCATAGCGGTGCTTAGGCGAAGCCCTGCATCGGTAGCATCATCATAACCATCATCATGTTGTCGTGCTGACGGAACTCTCCCTCGAAGCTCTGCTGGATCGGAGTTCGTGGGGCGTCACCGAGCTGAACATGCGCTGAAATCGGAGGTGCCGTATGTTTGGTACTTGGATCAGTCGGATCGTGAAGACGTACGACTACATCAACCACGTTCTCATAACGCTTCCACTTACGGTCTACGAGGGTATGCGGATGACACTCTCCCCTCTCGTTGCTATGCATCGCCATGATCTTGCGTGTGCGTAGGATTTTTTTTGAAATTACTATGTTTCCTAACAATGGCATCCAAGCCAGGTTTATGCGTAGATGTTATATGCACGAGTAGAACACAAAGGAGTTGTGGGCGTGGGTATATACATATTGCTTGCCATCACTAGTTGATTCTTGATTCAGCGATATTGTTAGATGAAGCGGCCCAGACCGACATTACATGTACGCTTATGCGAGTCTGGTTCAACCAACGTGCTTCGCACACAGGTGGCTAGTGGGTGTCTGTTTCTCCAGCTTTAGTTGATTCGGATCCAACGAACAAGGTTCTTTCTGAACATCAAAAAGCAATCACTATACCGCGTTGTGGTTTTTGATGTGTAGGTAAGAACCGTTCTTGCTCAGCCCGTAGCAGCCACGTAAAACTTGCAACAACAAAGTAGAGGACGTCTAACTTGTTTTTGCAGGGCATGTTGTGATGTGATATGGTCAAGACATGATGCTAAGTTTTATTGTATGAGATGATCATGTTTTGTAACACAATTATCGGCAACTGGCAAGAGCCATATGGGTGTCGCTTTATTGTATGAAATGCAATCGCCATGTAATTGCTTTAATTTATCACTAATTGGTAACGATAGTCATGGAGGCAATAGTTGGCATGACGACAATGATGCTTCGATGGAGATCAAGGGGTCAAGGCGGTGACAATGGTGATCATGATGGTGCTTTGGAGATGGAGATCACATGCACAAGATGATGATGGCCATATCATATCACTTATATTGATTGCATGTGATGTTTATCTTTTATGCATCTTATTTTGCTTAGATCGATGGTAGCATTATAAGATGATCTCTCACTAAATTTCAAGGTATAAGTGTTCTCCCTGAGTATGCACTGTTGTGAAAGTTCGTCGTGCCGATACACCACGTGATGATCGGGTGTCGTAAGCTCTACGTTCACATACAATAGGTGCAAGCCAGTTTTGCACACGCAGAATACTCGGGTTAAACTTGACGAGCCTAGCATATGCAGATATGGCCTCGAAACACTGGAGACCGAAAGGTCGAGCGTGAATCATATAGTAGATATGATCAACATAGTGATGTTCACCATTGAAAACTACTCCATCTGACGCGATGATCGAACATGGTTTAGTTGATATGGATCATGTGATCACTTAGAGGATTAGAGAGATGTCTATCTAAGTGGGAGTTCTTAAGTAATTTGATTAATTAAACTTTAATTTTATCATGAACTTATTCCTGATAGTATTTTCATATCTATGTTGTAGATCAATAGCTTGCGATGAAGCTCCCCATTTTTTATATGTTCCTAGAGAGAAAAATAAGTTGAAAGATGTTAGTAGCAATGATGCGGACTAGCTCCATGATTTGAGGATTATCCTCAGTGTTGTACAAAATAATTATGTCCTTGATGCACCGCTAGGTGATGGACCTATTGCAGGAGCAGATACAAACGCTATGAACGTTTGATAAAGCTCGGTATGATGACTACTTGATAGTTTAGTGCACCATGCTTTATGGCTTAGAACCGGGACTTCAAAAATGTTTTGAACACGACAGAGCATATAAGATGTTCTAAGAGCTGAAATTTGTATTTCAACTCATGCCCGAGTCGAGAGGTATGAGACCTCTGACAAAGTGTTTTGCCTACAAGATGGAGGAGAATAGCTCAACCAGTGAGCATATGCTCAGAATGTCTGAGTACTACAATCACTTGAATCAAGTGGGGGTTAATCTTTCAGATAAGATAGTGATTGACAGAGTTCTCTAGTCACTATCACCAAGTTACAAGAACTTCGTGATGAACTATAATATGCAAGGGGAAAACGGAAACGATTCCCAAGCTCTTCGTGATGCTGAAATCGACGAATGTGGAAATAAAGAAAAGCATCAAGTGTTGATGGTTGACAAGACCACTAGTTTCAAGAAAAGGGCAAAGGGAATAATGGGAACTTCAAGAAGAATGGCAAGCAAGTTGCTACTCAAGTGAAGAAGCCCAACTCTAGACCTAAACCTGAGACTAAGTGCTTCTACTGCAAAGGGACTGGTCACTGGAAGCAGAACTGCCCCAAGTATTTGGAGGATAAGAAGGATGCCAAAGTGAACAAAGGTATATTTGATATACATGTTATTGATGTGTACTTTACTAGTGTTTATAGCAACCGCTCAGTATTTGATACTAGTTCAGTTGCTAAAGATTAGTAACTCGAAACAGGAGTTGCAGAATGAACAGAGACTAGTTAAGGGTGAAGTGACGATGTGTGTTGGAAGTGGTTCCAAGATTGATATGATCATCATCGCACACTCCCTATACTTTCGGGATTAGTGTTGAACCTAAATAAATGTTATTTGGGGTTTGCGTTAAGCATGAATATGATTTGATCATGTTTATTGCAATACGGTTATTCATTTAAAGTCAGAGAATAATTGTTGTTCTGTTTACATGAATAAAACCTTCAATGGTCATACAGCCAAGGTGAATGGTTTATTGAATCTCGATCGCAGTGATACATATATTCATAATATTGAAGCCAAAAGATGCAAAGTTAATAATGACAGTGCAACTTATTTGTGGCACTACCGTTTAGGCCATATTGGTGTAAAGCGCATGAAGAAACTCCATGTTGATGGGCTTTTGGAATCACTTGATGCTTGTGAACCATGCCTCGTGGGAAAGATGACTAAAACTCCATTCTCTGGAACAATGGAGAAAGCAACTGACTTATTGGAAATAATACATACTGATGTATGCAATCCGATGAGTGTTGAGGCTCGCGGCAGGTATCGTTATTTCCTGATCTTCATAGATGATTTGAGAAGATATGGGTATATCTACTTGATGAAACATAAGTCTGAAACATTTGAAAAGTTCAAAGAATTTCAGAGTGAAGTGAAAAGTCATCGTAACAAGAAAATAAAGTTTCTGCGATCTGATCATGGAGGAAAATATTTGAGTTACGAGTTTGGTCTTCATTTGAAACAATGCGGCATAGTTTCGCAACTCACGCCACCTGGAACACCACAACATAATGGTGTGTCCGAACGTTATAACCGTACTTTATTAGATATGGTGCGATCTATGATGTCTCTTACCGATTTATCACTATCATGTTGGGGTTATGCATTAGAGACAACTGCATTCACGTTAAATAGGGCACCATCTAAATCCGTTTGGGATGACGCCATATGAACTGTGGTTTGGCTAGAAACCTAAGCTGTCGTTTCTTAGAGTTTGAGGTTGCGATGCTTATGTGAAAAAGTTACAACCTGATGAGCTCGAACCCAAATCGAAAAAATGTGTCTTCATAGAATACCCAAAGGAAACTGTTGGGTACACCTTCTATCACAGATCCGAAGGCAAGATCTTTGTTGCTAAAAGTGGATCCTTTATAGAGAAGGAGTTTCTCTCGAAAGAAGTGAGTGGGAGGAATGTAGAACTTAATGAGGTAATTGTACCTTCTCCCGAATTGGAAAGTAGTTCATCACAGAAATCAGTTCTAGTGATTCCTACGCCAATTAGTGAGGAAGCTAATGATGATGATCATGAAACTTCAGATCAAGTTACTACCAAACCTTGTAGTTCAACCAGAGTATGGTCCGCACCAGAGTGGTACACTAATCCTTTCTGGATGTCATGTTACTAGACCATGACGAACCTACGAACTATGAGGAAGCGATGATGAGCCCAGATTCCGTGAAATGGCTTGAGGCCATGAAATCTAAGATGGGATCCATCTATGAGAACAAAGTATGGACTTTGATTGACTTGCCCGATGATCGGTAAGTCATTGAGAATAAATGGATCTTCAAGAGGAAGACGGACGCTGATAGTAGTGTTACTATCTACAAAGCTCGAATTGTCGCAAAATGTTTTGGACAAGTTCAAGGTGTTGACTACGATGAGATTTTCTCACTCGTATCGATGCTTAAAAATCTGTCTGAATCATGTTAGTAGTTGCCACATTTTATGAAATCTGGCAAATGGATGTCAAAACTGCATTCCTTAATGGATTTCTTAAAGAAGAGTTGTATATGATGCAACTAGAAGGTTTTGTCGATACTAATGGTGCTAACAAAGTGAGCAAGCTCCAGCAATCCACCCATGGACTAGTGCAAGCATCTCGGAGTTGGAATATATGCTTTGATAAAGTGATCAAAGCATATGGTTTTATACAGACTTGCAGTGAAGCCTGTATTTACAAGAAAGTGAGTGGGGCACTCCAACATTTTTGATAAGTATATGTGAATGGCATATTATTGATCGGAAATAATGTAGAATTTTTCTAGAAAGCATAAAGGAGTGTTTAAAAATACTTTTTCAAAGAAAGACCTCGATGAAGCTGCTTACACATTGAGCATCAAGATCTATAGAGATAGATCAAAACGCTTGATAAGTTTTTTCAATGAGTACATACCTTGACAAGATTTTGAAGTAGTTCAAAATGTAACAGTCAAAGAAGGAGTTCTTGCCTGTGTTGCAAGGTGTGAAGTTGAGTAAAGACTCAAAACCCGACCACAGCAAAAAATAGAAAGAGAATGAAAAGTCATTCCCTATGCCTCAGTCATAGGTTCTATAAAGTATGCTATGTTGTTTACCAGTCCTATTGTATACCTTAGCATGATTCTGGCAATGGAGTACAATAGTGATCTAGGAGTAGATCACTAGACAGCGGTCAAAATTATCCTTAGAGGACTAAGGAAATATTTCTCGGTTATGGAGGTGATAAAAGAGTTCGTCGTAAAGAGTTACGTTGATGCAAGATTTTTACATCAATTTGGATGACTCTAAGTCTCGATCTGGATACATATTGAAAGTGGGAGAAAATAGCTAGAGTAGCTCCGTGCAGAGCATTGTAGACATAGAAATTTGCGAAATACATATGGATCTGAATGTTGCAGACCCGTAGACTAAACTTCTCTCACAAGCAAAACATGATCATTCTTTGGGTGTTAATCACATAGCGATGTGAACTAGATTATTGACTCTAGTAAACCCTTTGGGTGTTATTCACATGGAGATGTGAACTAATCACATAAAGATATGAACTATTGGTGTTAAATCACATGACGATGTGAACTAGATTATTGACTCTAGTGCAAGTGGGAGACTGAAGGAAATATGCCCTAGAGGCAATAATAAAGTTGTTATTTATATTTCCTTATATCATGATAAATGTTTATTATTCATGCTAGAATTGTATTAACCGGAAACTTAGTACATGTGTGAATACATAGAAAAACAGAGTGTCACTAGTTTGCCTCTACTTGACTAGCTCGTTGAATCAATGATGGTCATGTTTCCTAACCATAGACATGAGTTGTCATTTGATTAACGGGATCACATCATTAGAAAATGATGTGATTGACTGGCCCCATCCGTTAGCTTAGCACGATGATCGATTACTTTATTGCTATTGCTTTCTCCATAACTATACATGTTCCTATGACTATGAGATCATGCAACTCCCGAATACCGGAGGAACACTTTATGTGCTACCAAACGTCACAACATAACTGGGTGATTATAAAGGTGCTCTACAGGTGTCTCCAATGGTGTTTGTTGAGTTGGCATGGATCAAGATTAGGATTTGTCACTCCGATTGTTGGAGAGGTTTCTCTGGGCCCTCTCGGTAATGCACATCACTATAAGCCTTTCAAGCAATGTAGCTAATGAGTTAGTTACGGGATATAGCATTACGGAACGAGTAAAGAGACTTGCCAGTAACGAGATTGAACTAGGTATTGAGATACCGATGATCGAATCTCGGGCAAGTAACATACCGATGACAAAGGGAACAACATATGTTGTTATGCGGTTTGACTGATAAAGATCTTCGTAGAATATGTAGGAACCAAAATGAGCATCTAGGTTCCGCTATTGGTTATTAACCGGAGATGAGTCTCGGTCATGTCTGCATAGTTCTCAAACCCGTAGGGTCCTCACGCTTAACGTTCTGTCATGATTTGTATTATGAGTTGTGTGATTTGATGACCGAAGTTTGTTCGGAGTCCTGGATGAGATCGGGGACATGACGAGGAGTCTCGAAGTGGTCGAGACGTAAAGATCGATATATTGGAAGGCTATATTCGAACATCGGAAAGGTTCCGAGTGATTCGGGTATTTTTCGGAGTAGCGGAGAGTTACGGGAATTCGCCGGGAGAAGCATTGGGCATTAATGGGCCATGCGGGAATAGAGGAGGCAGGCCAAAGGGAAGGAGGCGCCCCCATGGGTCCGAATTGGACTAGGGCAAAGGGGCGGCGCGCCCCCTTGCCCTTTCCTACTCCCCCTCTCTTTCCTTATTTCTTCTCTCCTACCCCGAAAAGGAAAAGGGGAATCCTACTAGGACTTGGGAGTCCTAGTAGGACTCCCCACACTTGGCATGCCCCCTCTAGGGCCGTCCTCCTCCTCCTCCCTCCTTTATAAACGTGGCTAGGGGCACCCCATAGACAGAAGTTGATCAATTGATCTTTTAGCCATGTGCGATGCCCCCTTCCACCATAATCCACCCCGGTCATATCGTAGCGGTGCTTAGGCGAAGCCCTGCGTTGGTAGCAGCATCATCACCGTCATCATGCCGTCATGCTGATGGAACGCTCCCTCGAAGATCTGTTGGATCGGAGTTCGTGGGACGTCACCGAGCTGAACGTGTGCTGAACTCGGAGGTGCCATACGTTTGGTACTTGGATCGGTCGGATCGTGAAGACGTATGACTACATCAACCGTGTTCTCATAACGCTTCCTCTTATGGTCTATGAGGGTACGTGGACGACACTCTCCCCTCTCGTTGCTATGCATCACCATGATCTTGCATGTGCGTAGGATTTTTTTTGAAATTACTACGTTTCCCAACAATAAAGGTGGTAATATTAGAGGTGTGCTAGTTGAGTAATTGTGAAATTGATGAATACTTGTGTTGAAGTTGGCAAGTCTCGTAGCATGCACGTATGGTAAATGTTGTGTGACAAATTTGAAGCATGGGGTGTTTTTTGATTGCTTTCCTTATGAGTGGCGGTCGGGGACGAGCGATGGTCTTTTCCTACCAATCTACCCCCTAGGAGCATGCGCGTAGTGCTTGGTTTTGATGACTTGTAGATTTTTGCAAGAAGTATGTGAGTTCTTTATGACTAATGTTGAGTCCATGGATTATACGCACTCTCACCCTTTCATCCTTGCTAGCCTCTGTGGTACCATGCATTGCTCTTTCTCACCTTGAGAGTTGGTGCAAACTTTGCCGGTGCATCCAAACCCCATGATATGATACGCTCTATCACACATAAGCCTCCTTATATCTTCCTCAAAACAGCCACCATACCTACCTATTATGGCATTTCCATAACCATTCCGAGATATATTGCCATGCAACTTTCCACCATTCCATTTATTATGACACGCATCATCATTGTCATATTGCTTTGCATGATCATGTAGTTGACATCGTATTTGTTGTAAAGCCACCATGCTTAATTTTTCATACATGTCACTCTTGATTCATCGCAATCCCGGTACACCGCCGGAAGCATTCACATAGAGTCATATTTTGTTCTAAGTATCGAGTTGTAATTCTTGAGTTGTAAGTAAATAAAAGTGTGATGATCATCATTAGAGCATTGTCCCATGTGAAGGAAGGATGATGGAGACTATGATTCCCCCACAAGTCGGGATGTGACTCCGGACGAAAAAAGGCCATAAAAAGAGAAAAGATGGCCCAAACAAAAAAAGAGAGAAAAGGAGAGACGGGACAATGTTAGTATCCTTTTTCCACACTTGTGCTTCAAAGTGGCACCATGATCTTCATGATAGAGAGTCTCTTATTTTGTCACTTTCACATACTAGTGGGAATTTTTCATTATAGAACTTGGCTTGTATATTCCAATGATGGCTTCCTCAAAATGCCCTAGGTCTTCATGAGCAAGCAAGTTGGATGCACACCCACTTTGTTTCTTTTATGAGCTTTCATATATTTATAGCTCTAGTGCATCCGTTGCATGGCAATCCCTACTCCTTGCATTGACTTCAACCAATGGGCATCTCCATAGCCCATTGATTAGCCGCGTCAATGTGAGACTTTCTCCCTTTTTGTCTTCTCCCACAACCTCAATCATCATATTCTATTCCACCCATAGTGCTATGTCCATGGCTCGCGCTCATATATTGCGTAAAAGTTGAAAAAGTTTGAAAAGGCTAAGTATGAAACAATTGCTTGGCTTGTCATCGGGGTTGTGCATGATGGGAGCATTTTGTGTGACGAAAATGAAGCATGGCCAAACTATATGATTTTGTAGGGATAAGTTTTCTTTGTCTATGTTATTTTGATAAGACATAATTGCTTGATTAGCATACTTGGAGTATTACTATTTTTATGTCAACAATAAACTTGTAACTTGAATCTTTTGGATCTGAACATTCATGCCACAATAGAGAAAAATACATTGAAGAACATGCTAGAAAGCATTCCACATCAAAAGTTCTGTTTTTATCATTTACCTACTCGAGGACGAGCAGGAATTAAGCTTGGGGATGCTTGATACGTCTCCAATGTATCTATAATTTTTTATTGTTCCATGCTATTATATTATCTGCTTTGGATGTTAATGGGCTTTATTTTACACTTTTATATTATTTTTGGGACTAACCTATTAACCCAAGGCCCAGTGCAAATTGCTATTTTTTGCCTATTTCAGTGTTTCACAGAAAAGGAATATCAAACGGGGTCCAAACGGAATGAAACCTTCGGGAGCGTGATTTTTGGAACAAACGTGATCCAGAGGACTTAGAGTGGACGTCGAGAAACGAACGAGGTGTCCATGAGGCAGGGGGCGCGCCTACCCCCTAGGCGCGCCCTCCCCCCTCATGGGCCCCTCGTGGCTCAACCGACCTACTTCTTCCTCCTATATATGTTCACATACCCCGAAAACATCGAGGAGCACCACGAAAACCTATTTCCACTGCCGCAACCTTCTGTACCCAAGAGATCCCATCTTGGGGCCTTTTCCGGAGCTCCGCCGGAGGGGGCATCGATCACTGAGGGCCTCTACATCAACTCCATGGCCCCTCCAATGATGTGTGAGTAGTTTACTTCAGACATTTGGGTCCATAGTTATTAGCTAGATGGCTTCTTCTCTCTCTCTTTGAATCTCAATACAAAGTTCTCCTCGGTCTTCTTGGAGATCTATCCGATGTAACTCTTTTTGCGGTGTGTTTGTCGAGATCCGATGAATTGTGGGTTTATGATCAAGTATATCTATGAACAATATTTGATTCTTCTCTATAATCTTTTATGCATGATTGGTTATCTTTGCAAGTCTCTTCGAATTATCAGTTTGGTTTGGCCTACTAGATTGATCTTTCTTGCAATGGGAGAAGTGTTTAGCTTTGCGTTCAATCTTGCGGTGCTCGATCCCAGTGACAGAAAGGGAAACGACATGTATTGTATTGTTTCCATCAAGGATAAAAAGATGGGGTTTATATCATATTACTTGAGTTTATCCCTCCACATCATGTCATCTTACCTAAGGCATTACTCTGTTCTTATGAACTTAATACTCTAGATGCATGCTGGATAAAGGTCGATGTGTGGAGTAATAGTAGTAGATGCAGGCAAGAGTCGGTCTACTTGTCACGGACGTGAGGCCTATATACATGATCATGCCTAGATATTCTCATAATTATTCGCTTTTCTATCAATTGCTCGACAGTAATTTGTTCACCCACCATAATACTTATGCTATCTTGAGAGAAGCCACCATTGAAACCTATGGCCCCCGGGTCTATTTTCCATCATATAAGTTGCCAATCTATTTTACTTTGCAATCTTTACTTTCAATCTATATCATAAAAATACCAAAAAATATTTATCTTTTCATTCTTATCTCTATCAGATCTCACTCTCGTAAGTGACCGTGAAGGGATTGACAACCCCTTTATCATGTTGGTTGTGAGGTTCTTATTTGTTTGTGTAGGTACGAGGGACTTGCGTGTGGCCTCCTACTAGATTGATACCTTGGTTCTCAAAAACTGAGGGAAATACTTACGCTACTTTGTTGCATCACCCTTTCCTCTTCAAGGGAAACCAACACAGTGCTCAAGAGGTAGCAGTGACCATTTGACGTTGATGGATGACTACTATGTCTCCGATGCCCTCTTCGCTGACAATTTTCATTGCCACTTTCGAATGTGCTAAAATGTCTTCGATCATCTCTACCATGGCGTCCGGTCCTTTGATGAATACTTCATCTTGAAGAAGGACGTCATGGGTAGGATTGGATTCTCGAGTTACTAGAAATGTGGTCGCACTCTGATGCTTGCATATGGTATAGTCGCTGATTCGTGTGATGAATACCTACGGATCTCTAAGAGCACATGCAGAGATGCCATGGTCAGGTTTGCAACTTCCGTGGTTGAGGTGTTTGGACCTCAGTACTTGAGAGAACCAACTGTGGCAGATACCGAGAGGTTCTTGGCAGTCTCAGAAGCAAGAGCGTGGACAAGTTTGCTCAGATCTCTTGACTACATGCATTGTAGATGGAAGAACTGCCTCAAAGCTCTACAATGGCAATATCATGGTCATGTTTAGAAGCCCATCATCATTTTTGAAGATGTTGCATCACATGATCTTTGGATTTGGCACACTTTATTTGGCAATGCCCGGGTCTCACAATGACATCAATATACTACAACGATCATCATTGTTTGCTAGGTCGATTGAAAGAAAAGCTCATCCTTGCCACTGTAAGATCAATGGGCATGGGTACAACATGGGCTACTATCTGGTTAATGACATATATCCTCCTTGGCCTACCTTTTTGAACACCATCTTTGACCCACTCAGAAAAAGACTCACTTTGCTTAACGACAAGAAGCAGCTAGAAAGGATGTTGAGAGGATTTTTGGAGTTCTGCAAGAACATTTTGTAGTTGTTCATGGACCTGCTAAACAATGGGATCCAGAGACCATTTGGTAGGTGATGACCTGTTATGCGATCATGCACAACATGATCGTGGAGGATGAGGATGATGATGCTCCCATAGGTCTTGAATTTGAGAACACGGGTGAACCTGTCAAACTTTCCCGCCAAAATTTGGACATGTTTGATGAGTTTGTTCAAATGCATCAACAATTTCGGCATCGAGAAACTCACGAGCAACTAAGGAAGGATCTGATTAAGCATTTGTGGATGGTTAAGGGGGACAACAATGTTGGAGTGTAAATATTTGTTTTTTTTGAAGTTTAAACTGCTGCTGCAGTTGAACATTTGAACTATTTTAGACTATATATGCGGCTATTTGTCTGCACGAATTTAAAAAAATTGGTGTCAGATGTATGCGAGCAACGTTAGATGACTGGCTCCAGTATCCGTGTCCACGGACTGCCCTCTTGCGGCCCTGCCCACGGAAGGATGCCAGACCAAATTTGTGGATTAGCATTGGAGATGCCCTAAGAGGGTTACTTGAATATATTCCGCCCTTCGATGTGCCTATTAAATGAGGCGAAAGTCGAGAGAGGATCTGTGGCACGCAGGTCTCATGGCACGGCATCCCTCGGACGTGCTTTTATTTTTGGCTTTTGATTTTCAAATTTTTATATCTTTTGAACCAAAAGTACAAATTAATTATGTTTTCATATTCATGTTTCTCATGATGAGGGATTTCAAATAAGACCCAATTTGAATACGCTTTGATGAATTTTGAAAATAAATGTTAAATTTTAACATTTAAAACTTAGTGGGTGCAAACAATACAATCATGTTTTTTCCTACGATTGATAGAAAAATGTCTTATTTCTTTCTATGAAAATTGGTAAAAGCAAGTGAGAAAATCGCAAATTTCAGATAAAAATCGTAAGTTTCAATGATTGAAACTTAAAACTCATGCGGGATCCAACTACCTTGTGAATCGCGAGACAATCGAGTAGCCGGGAAAGGCTTGATAGGTGCGCGCTTGAGCACCTACATGCCCTGCGAATTTGCGGGCGAAAGTCTATTCTTTGAAGTGTCTTTTTTGAAATTGCACCTGACTGAGTCAAAGATAGTTCTGAACATACTGAGGCCTCCTGATGAGAACATCACTACTACAGTTATACCCACAGTCTCTGCTGCTACACATATTGGTTCAATTACTAGAGCTCGCGCATGCCAATTAAATTACCAGGTACTTTCATTTTTTGCTAACGATTCTAATATTTATTAGAATATGTTGCTGCTTAAATTGGATTCATCTGTTTTGCTTACAAATGAAGGGCCTAGCCTGGATAAGAAGGATAAACATTGGAGTACGATCAAGCATGGAGATGATGGCACGTGCAAGGGGAACAAGAACAAAGTTTTCAGTGGAGTATTCAACACTTTAAAGCCACCATGATGATATACAAGGACCTGGACAAAATATATAAGATGACCTTTCGTAAATTTCATCCATAGCTTAATATAGGTGTTGCGCCACCTTATTTTTGGGCCAGGCACATGTAATTTTGAAACAATACTTCATAGGATATTTTAGTGTCCGTATTGTAGGGGAAACAACTTAGGAAGTGTGTTAGTCCCACCTTGCCAAGGGTGGATGAAATCCCCTCTCTTGTCCCTATAAATACAGTCCTTAATGCACCGTTTAGACTTGGTTTTTGTTTATATTAAAGTTCGCCATAGCTGCAACTCGCGTCCTTCGTTTGTGTACAACAACCAAACCAAGACGTCATAGAACCCCACTTTGGTTAGTAAATCTTTCCTCTTAAATTAGTAATATTTGGATTGCAATCTTAGTTTGTTACTTGTTCTACATTTGCGTGCAGGAAATATACCCTCGTGGTCAGGTGATTGTGCTCCGGCGTGATCAATAACCTCTCGGAGTCGGTTTAGCAATTGCTAAAGCACGACCTCTTCGCACGTTCGTAGTCGGATCGTCAAAGTCCACTCCACCGAAAACGATAGTTATCATCTCATCGAAAGAAGGACACCCTCGCCTCTATCACCTCCTTTGGTTCATAGGATAGGAATATCATAGAAATAGAAAAATCATATGAAGTGAGATGATATGCATCTTAATACCTATAGGAAAAAAGATGTCACTTGTTTCATAAGATATGATTTTTTCATTGAGTCTTGGTTAATATTTCTTTTGAAGGATTGGTTCTTATCCTACATAGGAATAGGAATCAATTCCTTTAAATCAGATGGCTCTAAAAAAAATCTACAAAGTCCCTCCAAATCAAAGAAGGCGTGTAGCTGCAAGTATTGTCCAATAGAAGTTACTCGATCTTGGAAGAGCATAGCTGGCGGAGTTAGAAAAGATTTTCGGGCGCAGGGGGGGGGGGTCGCAAACGAAAAATATGGATGTTTGAGGGGGTCAAAGGCTATATTTTTCCAATCTAAGTAGTCCCTAGAATTTTTTCATGTTTTTTTATGAAAGCTGGAGGGGCCATGGCCCTTGTAGCAGTGCATGTAGCTCCGCCACTGGCACAACTTGTAGTGGGGATGTCGGCTCCCGCTTCACGTGGTAGCGCGACGCGGATGACGGCTCCTCCTTGACCGCACACGTCAGAGATGGTGGCACCAAGCCCATCTATTAGAGTGGTCGTTTTGTCATGATCTCCATCTGACAAATGAATTCTTCGTCCATCACATCGGCCTCCGCGAGGAGGCAGTGTTGCGGCTGCGCCTCCTGGTCCTCCTCGTCACCCGAGGAGATGACGATCTCCTCCTTGTCAGAGGAGCCGGCCGCCGTGGATGCCGAGGGGCTCGGTGAGCGAGGACGGCGGCGCCATGATTCACCTGATGACCAACTGCCTCCGTCTTTGCATGCCGATGCGGAGAACCATGACTTTGGCATCGCCGCCGGAGTTGGAGATGCCTAGGGAGTAGAAGGGGCTTGGAGTGGACGAAGTGGGGATGTGCATTGCCGGCACACGTCTTATATAGCCGTGGCCAAGCCATGCGAATGGTCAGTCAGCCCGCTTCAATGAGACGCGGCAGCCGAAGTTGGTTTCTCGTGACGCGGCATCCGCATTGAAGCTGCGACACCCGAGAGGTCGCGTCCAGTAGCGCTGTCCTTCTGTCCAGTCACGTCGCTCGACATCAATGGTGCCCCCTGCATGCTCTGGGCCGATATGAATTTAATGCGTGCATCGGACGAAAAGCGCAGGAAAGTCGGGTGAGATTTTTTGGTGGGCCAGATTAGACGCGGACATGGCAGGAATTCAGATGGACAGAAAGCACGGGAAAAATACGTCTGAACCGATCAGCACACTGATGCAGGACTGCTTTAGATGATGAAACATGTTTGAATTAGACGGTTGCGGACGGTTTGAGAATCGACATTGAGATGACCTTAGTAAGAGAAACTTCAATGGGGCGACCCATTTCTTCCATCTGTGTCCGTTTGGGTCGGCGCGGACAAAAGTGGTGGCCCAACACGCCGACCCAAACCCAAATCACGTCCGTTTCGCGTCCGCGCCGACGCATTTGTGGCCCAAATTTGCGCCTCAAATGCGTCGGCACGGACGCGGAACAGACGCGGCGCGGACGCGGAACAAACGCCACGCGCGCCTTCTCGGCGTCTGCCTCGTCACCACCTGGCGGCCATCCAACTACCCGCTGCCCACGCGGTCAGCTTAATTTATGACCATGGGCCCACGCGTCAGCGATGACGGTCGTCCTTTTTTAAGTCAACCGTGCGGCGGGGCCGTCCTCATCCAAACTTGCGTCCACATCTAGCGGTATGAGGAGGCCCGGTACGAGGCGGCCATGGCGCAGGCCATTGCCCTCTCCGCGGTCGGCGACTCTGTGGTGCCGCCTGTGGCCCCGCCGTCCCCTCCCTGACGCCGCGTCAAGGCCGACCGGACCGCAGCCAGAGCCCGAGCCGGAGCCGTCCCCGATCAACCGCTACTCTTGAAAAACCCATGGGGTGCCGGCGCCGCGACTGTCATACTGCGCGAGTGGGTATCCGCGCCACCGGTTTGGATGGGGGCGACGCCGGCGCAGGAGGCGGCCTACCTCGAGATGTGGCGCCAGCAACGGCTGGCCTAGGAGCTCCGTCGCGACGAGTACGAGGAGATGCTCGAGCGCGACATCGAGGAGAAGCAGCGCGAGGCTGAGGAGGCGCACCAGGCCGCGGCTGCACAGGTGGCCGCATAGCCCCCCGCGTCGGCATTACCCGTGCCGGAACAGCCCCACGCGCTGGCACTGCCCGCACTGGAACACCTGCCTAGCCTACATCGTCGTCACCTGAAACACGACGTTCCCCTGGGCCGGCCCTACCGACGCTCATCGACCTCACCGACCCCGAGGAGGAGGAGGAGGAGGACGTCGCCTAGGGCTGTGCACCACCTCATAGTTTAGGTTGTTTTTATTTTTCTTAAATGCTAATGTGGTCGCGTGGACTCTCGCCGGCTTTCGTGGCCGGCTGTAATGTTTAATTAATGATGATTTTTTAAAATATGCATGCGTTCTATTTTTTTGTAGCACTGTCAAAATGGGTCGGACTAGCGTTGGGCGCACGCGCCGACCCAAAACGGAAGCAGACATCCGTGTCTGCCTGACCGACCCAAACAAACAAAAAAGCGGAAAAAATCACCGTCCGCTTAAGTCGGCCCCTTGGAGTTGCTCTAAAGCGATTCATTTTCAGCGCATTTGTTTGCGGATTCTGCTGAGCTACTCACCGAACGCTCATGGAGTCGAGCCGTCGGCGCTTCTGACCCGTACGTCAGTATGTGGCACCCGCGAACAGACGGGTCGCGGTCATGGGATGAGGATCACCACGCGCTTGCCCGGCGACCTGTCTGGCGAGACCGGCCACGCGAACCCCGCGGAGTTTGGCTTCACCTCACCTGGTCGACTAGCGGCGGCCGCGCGTGCATATGCAGCTAGCGGCACCGCAAAAGGGTGCCGGCATGCGGACGTGTACTCGACTACTCGCTGTCGCAGCCGCGTTCCCGCGAGCGCTGACAAGGGGTGACTGTGCATGTATGTCTATTATATAATATCCTTTTGTCGTACTAGTAGATCATGATCTGGTCGATACGTTACGTAGCTGCTTAGGCCAAATGATCTGCTTTCTTGGACTGCTGGACAATCATCATCGTGAGTGTGTTCCGTATACAGTATCAAAATCGAGTATAGAGTGCAGCTACAACGCACACAAATATGCTGTGCAAATACTGGATACTGAAGTATGCAATGGCGAGTTCCATGGGTTGTTCCCAACCGCAACCGTGACAAATACCGCTCATCTACAATTCATACTGGATAGAATTCGGGCTAGATTAGCGGGATGGAAAGGGAAAATGCTCTCCATGGCCGAGCGCAGAGTCCTCGTCAGATGCATCCTCACTGCCATGCCAACGTTTGCCCTTACAGCCCTCAAAATCCCGGTAAAGCTGCTGAAAGAAATAGACAAATGCAAACGTCGCTTCCTCTGGGGTCACGATCAGGAGCTCACCGGCGGCAGCTGCAAAGTGAATTGGGCGCGGGTTTGCTCACCGATCGAGCACGGAGGCCTTGGCATCCTCGACCTGTCCAAGTTCAGCCGTGCGCTCCGCCTTCGCTGGCTCTGGCACTCCTGGAAAAGCCCAGAGCACCCATGGGCTGGAACAGAACTGCCGTGCGATGCCTCCGATCACGCCCTCTTTAGTGCGGCAACAAAGGTGACTATAGGCAATGGCAAGATGGCTAGCTTCTGGCACACGGCTTGGATCGATGCGCTTCCGCTGAAACTCCTCCACCCCAACCTCTTCAAACACTCCAGAAGAAAGAACAGATCGGTGGAGCAGGCACTTCTCGAAGACCGCTGGGTTTCTGACCTAGCGCACGGCGACGTCGGCTCTATAGCATAGGAAGTACTCATCTTACACCGCCGGATGCAACCGCACCATCTATAGCAAGCCAACGAAGACCAGATCGCCTGGAAGATTTAAGCTTCCGGTCAGTACACGGCTCACTCTGCCTACCGCGCCCAGTTCCAGGGCTCTGTGCAGACCCAGTTTCGCGAGCTGATCTGGAGCACCCGAGTGCCCGCAAAGCTGAAGATTTTTGCCTGGCTGCTCCACCAGAACCGGCTCTGGTGCAATGATAGGCTGCTGCGGCGAGGTTGGCCGAACAGCTACTTCTGTCAGTTATGCCTCCGCAACCTGGAAAACTCCGAACATTTGTTCTGGCTTTGCCCCCTCGCGATGGCAACCTGGAATGTTATTGCTGCATGGAAGTACTGCCGCGCATTAGGCCAGGAATCCTGGATCGGCAACGCAACCTCTCTGGACAAGTTCAAAGCTATGTCAGAGGCAACGCCTCCATCCCACAAGAAAGCGATCAGGTCTCTCGCAATGCTTGTCCTTTGGAAGATCTGGCAAGAGAGGAATCACTGTATATTCAGGGCAAAGGAGGCCAAGGTGGACGACATTCTCAACGAGATCAGGAGAGAGCTAAGCCTTTGGCAACAAGTTGACATCAAGTCAATTCAGAGCCCTTTCGGGGACCCGCCGGGAGAGTAGGCTAGTGGCCTGTGCCTGGTGGCACCTGTTTTTTCCTTTCTTTGTTCTTCTTCTTCCTTACTTTCCTTGATCTTCGGATCTCCAACTTAACGCTTTGTCACCTGCTCCCTGCTTATGTTCAATGAAACACCAGCCTTCGCTGGTCCTTCAAAAAAAAACAAATACCACTCATACTAAATTTGATCATCGCCCCATGCTGCTCAATACTGAAGCAGATATTGTTAGCAGTCGGCTGCGTAGGCATGATCAGTTCGCGGCCAGATGGTTACGTGAAGATGATGTTTTTTTTGGAACCGAAAACCGTAGAACAATAGTTCTACGGTATAAATATATTAAAAATAAAATATGTTACAAAGTACAAGGTGAGAGACCCAAAGGATCAAGCCAATGCCAGCTCTAGGAAAAGAAATCATTGCTTTACATGTTGTGTCTAACCTAGTCTGAAAGCTCCTGGAAATATCTGTCTTTCACTTTGAACCTAAGCAGTTTAAGATCTTTCTTAAGGTAGAATTACAGAGCTTGCACTGACTGCTGTTGCTGTCTGAATTGTATGTTGTGTGAATTGCATGATGTATTGCTCTCGTGCATAGGCACCATAGTTTTAAATAGCCGGCTATAGCCCCGCTATAGCTGTTTGAGGATGTTGCCGCTAAATGATTTCATGTACAATTTGCCGCTATAGCCCCGGTATAGCCCAGCTATAGCTGTTTTTAAGAGTTGCCGCTAAATGCCATAGCCCGCTATTTAAAACATTGATTGGCACGTATATATGATGTACAAAGGTGGGTCATGGACCTCAACTATACAAGGAACTAGGAGGCGGACCCAATACACAATATGCACATAACACTTATACTCAACACCCCCCGCCGCAGTCGAAGCGGCATCGCGGCTGATGCAGAGACTCGACCGGAACTCCTCAAATGACGCCGTAGGCAAGCCCTTGGTCATGATATCGGCAAATTGTTGGGAAGTAGGGATGTGTAAAACACGAATATGGCCAAGGGCCACCTGTTCCCGAACAAAATGAATATCCAACTCAATATGCTTGGTCCGTCGATGATGCACTGGGTTGGCAGAGAGGTAGACCGCCGAGACGTTGTCACAGTAGACCACCGTGGCACGGTCAACAGGACAAGAGAGCTCCTGAAGCAGCTGGCAAAGCCACGAACACTCGACGATGACGTTGGCCACCGCATGATACTCAGCCTCAGCACTGGAATGAGAGACTGTAGGCTGCTGCTTGGATGACCACGAAATAAGTGAGGGTCCAAGGTAGACACAATAGCCCGAAGTGGAGCGACGAGTGTCAGGGTAGCCCGCCAGTCCGCATCAGAGTAGGCGGTGAGGGCGGGGTCGGCAGAGGCGTGAAGCATGACGCCAAGATCCATAGTGCCATAGATATAGCGGAGAATCCGCTTGACGGCAGCCCAGTGAACGTCTCGAGGAGCATGCATATGAAGACACACCTGCTGCATGGCATACTGGATCTCCAGTCGAGTCAGGGTGAGGTACTAGAGAGCACCAACGATAGACCAATAGAAAGCATCATCCGAAGCAGGAGAACCATCCGTGGCAGAAAGCTTGGCCTTCGTATCAACAGGCGTAGCGGCGGGCTTGCAGTTAAGCATGACGGCGCGCTCCAGGAGCTCGTGAGCGTACTAAACCCCAAACAAATCATAAACTATGCACAAATTTAGGGGGAGCTCTTGCTTTTCACATACTTCTCAAAGCGACAATGTTTTTCACTCTTATTATCATTTGTCGAAGCTTTGATCTATATGTTGTCATCAATTACCAAAAGGGGGAGATTGAAAGTGCAACTATCCCTAGGTGGTCTTGGTAATTCCTAAAAACATATAGCTCATTGAGCTAACATTATTCCAAGATTAATATTTCAGGAAAAGCTCAATGAATGGCATGGCATGGATGAGGAAAGTGGACCCCTCAAAATACTAAGGACAAAAAGATTGGCTCAAGCTCAAAGCTCAAGACTCTACATTATATATTTTAGTGATCAAAGATCACATTGAGTCTATAGGAAAAGCCAATACTATCAAGGAGGGATGAGGTGTTTCTTAATGGCTTTCTTGCTTCATAGTGCTTAGTGATATGCTTCAAAACCCTCAACTACCTTCCCACATCCACATATGACCTATACTAAAAGTCAAACTCGGCCCCACCAATTCTTTCTATCCGGCGCCACCGAGTTTCAGATGTCATAGCCACTGCCACAAACCCTAGGCAAATCGGTCTCACCGATAGGGATTTCGGTCACACCGAGATGGGGTTGTAATCTCTCTGTTTCCCTTCGTAACGTTTCGGTCCTACTGAGATGAGCGATCGGTCCCACCGAGATTGCAATGTAAACTATCTGTTTTCCCTTCGTAACGTTTTGGTCTCACCGAAATGAGCAATCGGTCCCACCGAGTTTACCTGACCAACTCTCTGGTTAGCTTATTACCAAAATCGGTCCCATCGAGTTTGTGTAATCGGTCACACCGAGAGTATGTTATGCCCTAACCCTAAGCATATTGGTCCTACCGAGTTGCATCTCAGTCCCACCAAAAATCCTAACGGTCACTAGGTTTGCTAAGTCGGTCCGACCGAGTTTTTCACTTCGCTCTTACCGAGATTGGTAAATTGTGTGTAACGGTTAGTTTTTGTGTGGAGGCTATATATACCCCTCCACCCACTCTTCATTCGTGGAGAGAGCCATCAGAACATACCTACACTTCCAATACACATTTTCTGAGAAAGAACCACCTACTCATGTGTTGAGGCCAAGATATTCCATTCCTACCATATGAATCTTGATCTCTAGCCTTCCCAAGTTGCTTTCCACTCAAATCTTCTTTCCACCAAATCCAAATCCTGTGAGAGAGAGTTGAGTGTTGGGGAGACTATCATTTGAAGCACAAGAGCAAGGAGTTCATCATCAACACACCATTTGTTACTTCTTGGAGAGTGGTGTCTCCTAGATTGGCTAGGTGTCACTTGGGAGCCTCCGACAAAGATTGTGGAGTTGAACCAAGGAGTTTGTAAGGGCAAGGAGATCGCCTACTTCGTGAAGATCTACCACTAGTGAGGCAAGTCCTTCGTGGGCGATGGCCATGATGGGATAGACAAGGTAGCTTCTTCGTGGACCCTTCATGGGTGGAGCCCTCCGTGGACTCCCGCAACCGTTACCCTCCGTGGGTTGAAGTCTCCATCAACGTGGATGTACGATAGCACCACCTATCGGAACCACGACAAAAACATCTGTGTCTCCAATTGCGTTTGAATTCTCCAAACTCTTCCCTTTACATTCTTGCAAGTTGCATGCTTTACTTTCCGCTGCTCATAGACTCTTTGCATGCTTGCTTGAATTGTGCTAAGATTGCTTGACTTGTGCTAAGATAGCTAAAATCTGCCAAAGACTAAAATTGGGATAATGATAGATTTTTAATTGGTCAAGTAGTCTAATCACCCCCTCTAGACATACTTTCGATCCTACAAGTGGTATCAGAGCTTTGGTCTCCATTTGCCTTGATTTCCATAGATTTTGGTGGTCATAGCCTTGGTTTCACAACCTAGGAGAGTATGGCGTCTAGCGAGGGAAATTATCACCGTAGAGGTCCTTACTTTGATGGTACTAATTTTGCTAGTTGGAAGCATAAGATGAAAATGCATATTATTGGACATAACCTCGCCGTTTGGGCTATTGTGTGTGTTGGCTTGCAAGGTGAATTCTTTGATGGGAGAGAACCAAATCGTGAAGCTACCGCGGATGAGTTGAAGATGCTACAATACAATGATCAAGCTTGTGATATCCTCTTCAACGGATTGTGCCCCGAAAAATTCAACAAAATCAGCCGTCTTTAGAATGCAAAGGAAATTTGGGATACTTTGATTGATATGCACGAAGGTACCGACTCCATCAAGGAATCCAAGTTGGATGTGCTTCAAAGTCAACTTGACAAGTTCAAAATGAAGGATGTTAAAGGTGTCGCTGAAATGTACTCTAGGCTTGCTCTTATCACAAATGAGATTGCCGGCTTAGAAAGTGAAGAGATGACCGACAAATTCGTCATCAAGAAGATCCTAAGAGCCTTGGATGGAAAATACAATACCGTATGCACATTGATCCAAATGATGCCTAATTACAAAGATCTCAAGACAACGGAAGTCATTGTAAGAATTGTTGCTCATGAGATGTCACTCAAGGATAAGGAGGAACTTCACAACAAATCAAGTGGTGCTTACAATGCCTCATGCGAAGCCCCCACATCATCAAGTGAGAAACAAACCTTCAATGAAGAATTGAGCTTAATGATGAAGAACTTCAAAAAATTCTACAAGAGTAGGAGCAAAGGGAGAAGCTCCAAGTCAAGGTCCTACAATGACAAAAGATCTTCCAGTCGAGAGCGAAACTGCTACAATTGTGGAAGACCCGGACACTACTCCAATGAGTGTACGGCTCCCCACAAGAGAAGAGAAGATTCTCCCAAAAGAAGAAGTAGAAGAGAAGAATCACCATCAAGGGAGAGAAGGAGTAGGGATGATCGATATGAACGAAGACCCTCACGGAGAAGCAAGGATTCAGAAAGTAAGGACAAGTCATCAAGGAGCTACACAAAACGAAGACATCAAGCTCATGTTGGTGAATGGGTATCCGGCTCCGACTCCGACAATGACTCCGAGAGAAGCTATCACTCCGACTCTGAATATACTCAAGATGAAGGTGTTTCCGGTCTAGCACTTGTGTCAACCAACTCCTACGACATATTTGATTCACCAAATGAAGGAATTGGAAGATGCTTCATGGCCAAAGGTCCAAAGGTATCACACCCCGAGTATGTTGATTTCAATAGTGATGAAGATGACTTGTTAGGTGATGATGATTTACTTGTTGACAACTATAGTGATGAATACTATGATGAAACGAATGACAATGATAAGGATAAGATTGAGTCTCTCACTAAATACTAAACACTCTTAAGTTAGCTCATGAAACTATCTTAGGAGATCATCGAGAACTTTTAAGGGCTCATGAGAAGTTACGTTTTGAGAAGCTCAATCTTGAGCAAGAGCATGAGTTCTTAAAGGCAATCAATGATGATCTTTGCAAGAAAAATTCTTCTTACATTGCCAAGCGTTTACTCTTATCCACTTACATGCCTTAAGTCAAGAACAAGAAGGATTCTTCTTCTAGTAGTAACAATAATCATGCTAAATCCAATATTGTTGCTTCTAGTAGTTCTCTTGATTCCACTAACGATTCTCTTAGCCAAGTTACACTTGAGCAAGAAAATAGCTTATTGAAGGGAATTATAGAGAAAGGTGTTTACAAGAGCCTTGCCGGGAGTAAGCAATTTTAGGAAATTGTACGCAAGCAAGGAAGGCACCGGAAGAATCAAGGTGTTGGTTTTAAACGGAAGTTCAATGCCAATGGAGTTGAGTGGGAAGAAGATCAATACCCCAAGACAAAGTTTGTTCCTCAACAAGAGAAGTATGATCCTACTTTTCTCAAAGGGACACAAGCTCAAGATGATCTTCCACCACAAGACCACAAGCAAAAAGTCAAGGATAAGCTTCAAGAGGAAATTGATGCATTTGAAGAAGCTCCTAAGGCCTTGGTCAACTGGGTTCCCAAGACTACATCAAGTTCCACTTCATCAAGTACAACTACAACTCCAAGGATTCCCATCAAGATGGTGTGGATCCCGAAGAAGAAGAACTAGAGAGTTCTTGAGGGTGACTCCACCAACATACTTCACTCTTATCATTTTGGCAAGAACAAGTGCAATCAACTTCCACATCTCGCACTAGTTCAAGGATTCACAAACCCTCTTGTTGGTAAGACAAGGGACAAGGTAACCTAAAGCTTTCATAGACATCATCTTGTGTGTGCATCACTCTATGTCTATGGATATCCTTGTTTGTTTCTTGTGGGACTAACCCGTGTAGGTATTGAAAGTGAAACTCACTCCAAAGGATAGCTCCAAATGATCTACATCAACATAGAGCATCCACATCTTCAACACCTACATGAAGTCATCATCGACAAAACCCAATGTTAGTTCATCCCTCTTAGGGGGATCTCACATCTAGGGGGAGCTTTACTCTAACAATTGAGTTAAAGCAACTCTAATGGTGTGAACACAACAACGCTTTATGTAAAAGTGGTAACCCCACTTGTGCTTAAACGATGAGTTTGACCTATGATCAAATGTTCTCATTTAACTCCTAAGTCAATATACTCATACATAGATGACCTAGTCATCGCCAATTGCTTGATAGATGCTAGAATTGCTTGTGCATGCTTTGACACATATTTCATTTGCCATTTTATTGTGTGAGCATGTTGGTTGCATAATTTACTCATTCGAGGACATCCACTTGTTGTTTTGATTGATTGGTTTCCTTTTATTTTGGCCAAGTGGATGGGCAAGAATGCCTAAGAACCTTCTCTAGCCATCTATGCTTTTCTCGTCTCAAACTCTATTCATGCCGCATCACAAAATTTGATCAAGTCTGATTCGAACCACTCTGTGTGAGGAGCACTCGGAGTCCCCGATTCGTCATAGACTTAAACTTCCAAAACTTCTTTGTGCGTTTCGGTCTGACCGACTCACCCATTTCGGTCATACCGAGATCACTAAGTCGATCTAGGTTTTCAATCTCGGTGCAACCGATTTGAACTTTTCGGTCACACCGAGTTGTTCCACTCGGTCACACCGACAGGGTCGGGCTATATATATCCACGGGTCAAATTTTGGAAAACTTTCCGAACCTCCTCGACCCGCGCTTAGCCCGCTCTACCTCCTGGGTCTCCGGATCATCTTCCTCGTCGCCAGCCGCCTCCTATCGCTGGTCTCCGCCGCCGTCAACGGGAATCAACCCCGCCGTTGCCGCCGTAGAGAGTTCATCGCCGAACTAGGGTATGAACTCGATCACTGTGCTATCCCTATCTGATTCCTAGCACATTGTGTTCGCCATGAATCTTGCCACGATTGAGATCATTCTATCTAGTTAAAACACTCCGTAGTTTAGTTGTGAATTGAAAATTTAGGGTTAGGTTTCCGCCGAAACCATCTCAGACCAACCGAGTTGTGGAACTCGGTACCACCGATTCGGCTCAGGCCATTGCACATGTGATTCTCGGTCTGACCAAGAATTGCAAATCGGTGTGACCGAGTTCAGGACTTTGTGAGACCCTAGCAGTCTCGGTGCCACCGAACTATGACTCAGTCTGACCGAGTTCACTAGTTTAGGTTCCAACAGCTACTTCGGTATCACCGAGTTTACAAATCGGTTGATCCGAAATGCTTTCTGTGGAAAACTAAAACTAAGTTGTTGACTCATTCTTTTGCAAAAACCTCTGCATTTTGTGATGCTCATCCACTCTACCTCATCTATAATCTATTCACAGGGTCTGCTGTTAGTGTTTGCAATATGTCTGATCAGAGTGACAGCCAGAACAAGTCAGAGGAGCAGGTTCACTTGAGTGAGGGCACTAGTCCCTCTAGCAGCTCAGATGATGGCAGCAGGAGCACCCCAAGCAATCTGCCAAAAGCTGCCACCAGGGCCGGCAAGAAAAGAACTTCAGAGTCAGAGGATGAAGACTATGTGGCTGAGGAAGAAGAAACCACCTCAAAGAGGAAAGTCCTGAAGAAGGAATATGTCACAACTGCTGCCACCAAGCCAGGCATGAAGCAAAAGGTTCCTGCCAAGAGAATTCCAATGTCTAAGGCCAGAGCATCTACTCAAGAGACTTTGGAATCTGCACGAAAGAGCAGTTTGTGGCAGAGAAGAAGAGAAAAGAGAGGGTCAAAAAGACCACTGCTAGAGTGCTTGGGAGATCCTCAATCATGAGAGATTCTGAAGAGGAAGAGGAAGAAGATGTTGCACCAGCACCCAAAGCTCAAAAGCTTATGGGTGATGCCATCAGGGCAGGGGCTGTTCCATCTAAGCCTAAGACTGCTCCTAAGGCTGCTGCTCCAGCTCCAAAGCCAAAACCAAAGAGGAGCACCAGGAACATCCCTGCCGAGGAGAAGAACAAGGCCCCAGTGCCTGAAGCTGAAATGGAAGAAGAAGGTGATGAGTCACATGTCTTGAGGAAGCTGAAGCCAAAAATCCCAAATCACAATGATGCTCATCCAGTTGCTGAGAACATGAAGATCAGGAAGGACTCAGGTCTAAGGCTATGGAGAGAGTCTGATCCATATGCCACCAGGAGAAGGACTGTTGTGGACTACAGGTTCCATACAAAGGAACAACATGACTTCTATGAGACAGTGCTGCTTGACAAGAAGCCCATAGTGTGTGACATGAGATGCGTCGACTGGGACTACATCAAGGAGAATGATGAACACTATCCAGGAGTATATGACAGTTTCAAGGCTTGTGGAGTTGATGAGTTTGTGGCTCAGAAGCTCACAAAATGGAATGATGAGCTCATCATGCAGTTCTACTCCACAACTCATTTCTACCCAGATGGAAGGATTGTCTAGATGTCTGAAGGTACGAGGTACCAGTCCACGGTTGCTGAATGGGCAAAGTTGATCAATGCTCCAAAAGAGAGTGAAGATGACTTGGACGCCTATGCCAACAAGAAGAAGGATCACAACTCCATGGCACACATGTACAAGGAGATCCCAGATGCTGCTCTTGAGACACACAAGTTTGGATCTGTACATTACTTGCTGTCAGGACTGCCTACTATCAATTGGATTCTCAGGCACACTCTTCTGCCCAAGTCAAGTGATCACAAGATGATCAGAGGCCATGCAATTAACTTGCTTCACATTTCTAATGTCCCACAGAAGTTCAAAGTCATGAGCCTTATAGTTGAAACTATCAAAAGGACAGCTGCAGATCAGAAGAGGAGTTGTGGGTATGCCCCACAGATCCAGGAGCTGATAAACTCCAAGATGGGCACTCGCACATACTTGTTGGACAAGGAACACATGCCTATCTATCCAGACTTTGAGGACAACACTATGGTTATGAATGAGGATGAACCATCTTCTGTGCACGCACAAGCCAAAAAGGAGAAGGCAAAAGCTGAAAAGGCTGCAAGGATGCCAACTACTGAAGAAGCATCTCAGTATCTTCTGAAGAGCAAGCAGGATCAACTTGGCTATTTGATTGCATCCACTCTGAGGACTGAGAAGGGACTGGCCACCCTGACTCAAAACCAGGAGAGCCTGGAAAGGATCGTGGAGCAAAAGTTCTATGACTTGGATGTGAAGGTAACTGAGATCCAGTCTGTTGTGGAGCAACTTCAGGATGATATGCAGGAGAGGAAGGGCAAGACAACCACTAATGCATTTGCCAGAGTTCCTAGAGCTCAGTGGTCTGCTACAGTGCCTGTTCCAGACACCAGAGCCACTTCGTCTGCACCAACTACAACTTCAGTGCCACCAGCTCGAGCACCTACTCCATCAGCTCCATCTACTTCGACTGAAGCCTTCGTTCTTGGAGTTATCCGGACACCACCACCTGAAGACCAAGCTTGAGACATGATTTAGTGCTATGCATTTTCTAGGAACTTTTTGGCAACTTGTTGCCAAAGGGGGAGAAAAATGTATAGATCATAGGCTTCGAGAGAGAGTGTTGCTTTTTATTCTCTCTTGCTTTGGTGGTTGAACTTTATTTTCTTTGCTTGTTTGAGATACTTTCTGTCTGCGTGATACTTGGATGATCATGTGTTTGATCATATGCTACCTTAATGCTTGTTGGATGACATTATGTTTTTATTCCTATATGATCATTCACTTTGCTTGGTGATGAGTGTATGTATTTAATTATTATCATTTTGAGCGCTCCACCAAGATGTATGTGACATGGAAGAGTAACCCATGAGCCTAACTCTCTGTGCATTTGCAGTCCAAACAAATCATAAACTATGCACAAATTTAGGGGGAGCTCTTGCTTTTCACATACTTCTCAAAGCGACAATGTTTTTCACTCTTATTATCATTTGTCGAAGCTTTGATCTATATGTTGTCATCAATTACCAAAAGGGGAGATTGAAAGTGCAACTATCCCTAGGTGATCTTGGTAATTCCTAACAACATATAGCTCACTGAGCTAACATTATTCCAAGAATAATATTTCAGGGAAAGCTCAATGAATGGCATGGCATGGATGAGGAAAGTGGACCCCTCAAAATACTAAGGACAAAAAGATTGGCTCAAGATCAAAGCTCAAGACTCTACATTATATATTTTAGTGATCCAAGATCACATTGAGTCTATAGGAAAAGCCAATACTATCAAGGAGGGATGAGGTGTTGCTTAATGGCTTTCTTGCTTCATAGTGCTTAGTGATATGCTTCAAAACCCTCAACTACCTTCCCACATCCACATATGACCTAAACTAAAAGTCAAACTCGGCTCCACCAATTCTTTTTATCCGGCGCCACCAAGTTTCAGATGTCATAGCCACTGCCACAAACCCTAGGCAAATCGGTCTCACCGATAGGGATTTCGGTCACACCGAGATGGGGTTGTAATCTCTCTGTTTCCCTTCGTAACGTTTTGGTCCTACCAAGATGAGCGATCGGTCCCACCGAGATTGCAATGTAAACTCTCTGTTTTCCCTTCATAACGTTTCGGTCTCACCGAAATGAGCGATCGGTCCCACCGAGTTTACCTGACCAACTCTCTAGTTAGCTTATTACCAAAATCGGTCCCACCGAGTTTGGGTAATCGGTCACACCGAGATTACGTTATGCCCTAACCCTAACCATATCGGTCCTACCGAGTTGCGTCTCAGTCCCGCCGAAAATCCTAACGGTCACTAGGTTTGCTAAATCGGTCCGATCGAGTTTTTCACTTCGGTCTCACCGAGATTGGTAAATTGTGTGTAACGGTTAGTTTTTGTGTGGAGGCTATATATACCCCTCCACCCACTCTTCATTCGTGGAGAGAGCCATCAGAACATATCTACACTTCCAATACACATTTTCTAAGAAAGAACCACCTACTCATGTGTTGAGGCCAAGATATTCCATTCCTACCATATGAATCTTGATCTCTAGCCTTCCCAAGTTGCTTTCCACTCAAATCTTCTTTCCACCAAATCCAAATCCTGTGAGAGAGAGTTGAGTGTTGGGGAGACTATCATTTGAAACACAAGAGCAAGGAGTTCATCATCAACACACCATTTGTTACTTCTTGGAGAGTGGTGTCTCCTAGATTGGCTAGGTGTCACTTGGGAGCCTCCGACAAAGATTGTGGAGTTGAACCAAGGAGTTTGTAAGGGCAAGGAGATCGCCTACTTCGTGAAGATCTACCGCTAGTGAGGCAAGTCCTTCGTGGGCGATGGCCCTGATGGGATAGACAAGGTTGCTTCTTCGTGGACCCTTAATGGGTGGAGCCCTCTGTGGACTCGCAAAACTATTACCCTCCGTGGGTTGAAGTCTCCATCAACGTGGATGTACGATAGCACCACCTATCGGAACCACGACAAAAACATTCGTGTCTACAATTGCGTTTGAATTCTCCAAACTCTCCCCTTTACATTCTTGCAAGTTGCATGCTTTACTTTCCGCTGCTCATAGACTCTTTGCATGCTTGCTTGAATTGTGCTAATATTGCTTGACTTGTGCTAAGATAGCTAAAATCTGCCAAAGACTAAAATTGGGAAAAGGATAGATTTTTAATTGGTCAAGTAGTCTAATCACCCCCCTCTAGACATACTTTCGATCCTACAGATGGCCTGCCGGAAAAACCTGTTGGCCCGTTGAGAAATGCGGAGCCCCGTAAACGGGCGCGTCGAACGCCCCGCGCAACAGCAAGGGCTCGACGGGCAGGATCGGCACCGGCAGCGAGGCGATGACGGACTGGTCGGAGAGCGCCTGTGGTGGGGCGGCAGAGTCGAGCCGTGTGACAAGTCGGGACGGGCTGGCGGGGCCATGCCGTAGGGCAGAGGCGGGACGCCTCCCGAGCCTGATTGCTGATGGATATTCGGGGTAGCACCCTGGTGATGCATATACGGAGTGACGCCATAGAAGCCTGCAGGCGGGACTCCATACAGAAGTGGGACATCGTCCTGATGACTGGTGGCTGGAGTAGCGCCGTGCGGCGCAGACGAGACGGCGGCGCCGTAGGAGCCCTTCGGCGGCTGAGCGGCAGAGTCGCCGAAGACCGGCGACGTTGACTTGGCGGCGACTGGAGCAGTGGCAGCCATGGAGGCGCCGGCCAGGGAAAGTAGCGTTAGAAAAGCCAAAAAACGGAGCAGCAGCGGCTAGCGGGTAGCAGGCGCGCGGCTGCATCGGTGCAAGCAAGGCTGGCAGCAGCGATGCAAGCGGGTGACAGTAGCGATGCGGGCGCTCAGCATAGCGGCTAGTGATGCGTCGGGCTGTAGCAGGCGGGGGGCTAGCAGTTTGGATCGATCGGGCGTGCGGGGTAGCAGGCGTGCAAGTTTCTGTCGAGACACGCCGGCTAGTAGAAGTGCATGCTCTAGCCAATGCAACCGAAAGACCGGTCTAATGGAAGAGACTAGGCAACACATTATACGTCAACACTTTCCCTCACATGTGGCTCCCTCAAGCCTAAACGTGGACCGAAAGTGGGCTGCAATTTAATTGCGCCAGCCGGGTCTTGAACTCAAGACCTCTTGGCTCTAATACCATGTATGTTGTGGGAATTGCATGATGTGTTTCTCTCATGCATAGGCACGCATATATGATGTACAAAGGTGGGCCACGGACCTCAACTATACAAGGAACTAGGAGGCGGGCCCAATACACAATATGCACATAACACATATACTCAAGATGAATATCTTGTCATTATGTTGTGTTGATAGGTTTGAACATCCCAACATGACAATTTCTGAGGCAAAATTCTTGGGGAGTTTAAGCTTTGCAAGGTTTATATCTTCAAGGATGGAGGTGCCTCTTTTCCTGTCAGGAATAATAGTGTTCCAATGGTCCTGTGCAAATTGACAGTCCGAGAACAAGTGCATTGAGGTTTCTTCAGCACCCTGGTTACAGTTTGGACATGATGTGTCATCTAGGTGCATGCCCTTTCTTTTAAGCAAAGATCTAGTATTGATTCTGCAGTGTGCAACTAACCATAAGAAAATCTTGTGCTTGAGCCTGCTGGAGCTAGACCAAATCAACTGAAAAGGGGATGTCCTTCCTCCTCCCCCACCAATCTGTTATACATACTCATAGAGGAGTATTTTTTTTCTGATCCATTGGTAGTCCATTTATCCTTTCCATTTTCCTCAATCTATGGAAGGATTTCTTTTAAGAGATTGAACTGCTCATATGCTATGGTTGACATCGGCAAAACAAAATGCACTGTCGGGTCTTGAGGAAGGTTTAATTTTTGCACAAAGATGGAATCATCTTTAGCAAAGGAATGCAGTTCAGGAAACTTGTTCTGTATTGGTTCTCCTTCCCAATTATCTTTCCAAAAAAGAATAGAAGCCCCTAAAGAAACTTTGCATGTGCTTGCTGCTTTGAACTCTATCCAGAGGGCAAGGTGTGCTCTCAACCATGAGGAACCTTCCATTTTCCCCAATGGCTGGTTCAGAAAGTAGTATTTTTCCCAGATCAGCTTAATCCAAGGTATCTCTTCTTCGTTCAGGAATTTGAAAACATTCTTCATGAGAAGGGCTTTATTGTGTGTACCAATGTCCAGGATTCCTAGGCCTTCTTGTTTCTTTGGTTTACACACTTTTGACCAAGCAATCAGTGCAGTGCCTCTGTCTTCCATCCCAAACTTTCTCCAAAAGAAGTTTCTGAGGTACTTATTAATTTGTTCAATCACTCCTTGTGGCAATGCTAAGGTGCACATGAAAAAAGTTGGAAGAGCTGAGAAGATTGACTTAATTAATAGTATTCTGCCATCATATGAAAGCATGCTGGAGCACCCTGTTAGTCTTCTTTCAATCCTTTGCATGATAGGATGGAAGTCTTCTATTCTTAGCCTACTAGTGCTCAAAGGTAACCCCAAGTAGGTGAAGGGAAAAGATCCCCTTGAACACCCTAAGATGCTCAACAGATGGTGTGAAAGTGACTCAGGAACATTGATTGGAACCAACATGAATTTCTCATAATTAACTTTAAGACCAGTAAAAGCTAAATAGTGATTGATGAGATTCTGGACTTGAGAAATCTGTGATGGAATTGCTGGAAGCACTAAAAGAGTATCATCTGCATATTGAATCACAGGGAATTGTGGACATGCTTGACTGCTGATTGGGGATGATATAAGGTCATGCTGATTGGCCTCATTTATTACAGACTGTAAAAGGTCTGCAACTAGAACAAAGAGCAACACTAGAAAAAAATACACTTCCGTGATGATACGTGTTTGTCACAGTAGGTCACGTTTTCTGTCATGCATGTACATCCATGACAAATTTATGAAAGAATCAAGATAGTCATACCTGTGCTGTCGTAGAAGTGTTCCATGACATTACCAAAATTATCATCACGGAAGTGTCCACTTCCATGACGATAAATCGCGCGTCACAGAAGTGCTTTCATCAAGGATGACCGACACGTGGCATCCACCATAACGGAACGCTGTTAAGCTATCGGGTCCGGTTTTGGATCCGATAACCCGTTAACAGCCCCGACCAATGGGGATTTTCCACGTGTAAAATCATCATTGGCTGGAGGAAACATGTGTCGGCTCACCGTTGGGACAAATGTCATCCACTCATTGGACCCAAAGCGCCTATGATACGTCGACAAGTGGCACGTCCCAACAGAGGCCCATTCCTATGAAAAGGTCGGCCCGTTTGACTTGGTCAAAAGGTGGCAGGCCGGCCCACGGCAAGCCTGTTAATGACCCCTTTACGGCCTATCCGAATTAGGCCCTGTAGCGTCATCTGGGCCATCCAATATAATTCCAGCCCATTTTAACTTCTGGCCCATGTATGTCCCATGACGTCTTTTGGCCCATATGAGGCCCTTAGTAACCCTCGGCCCATTAACAGCCCGTGGTAAAACTGGCCCGTAATGAACAATGTATGACTTTATACCCATTAACGGCCCATTATTCCGTTGGGCTGTTTCCAGCCCATGTTATATTTCGGCCTTCTCAGGGCCCATTTATTCTTGGGCTCATTTCCAACATTCGTTTACTTTCGGCCCGTTATTGTCATTTTCTGCTTGTGGGCCAAATACAGCACGTGGTTACAGTCAGCCCGTTTGTGGCCCATTAATACGTTGGGCCGTTTTCATAGCGTCATCAAATATAGCCTATTAACGACGGCCCGTTATGGTTGGCCCATGAACGGACGACTTCAACTCTAGCCCATTTACGGCCATAATGTGGTCTGTTATTGGCCCATGTTTGGCAAACCGATCATACAACCCGGAGAAGGCCCATTGATGATACGGCCCGTAGAAGGCCCATTGTGTCTACGCACCGTAGAAGGCCCATTGTTTCTACGGCCCTTAGAAGGCCCATTGTTTCTACGGCCCGTAGGAGGCCCATGTTAACTACAGTAAATATGTAGCCCATTGTTAATGTGGCCTAGTTTAAAAAAATATGTTATTGCGGCCACTAGCAAACTGCAGAAAAAGAATTGCACTGACTGCAAGAAAACAAATAAACAAGACAACGGAAATAAATAAGCAAGCAACTTACGCTAGGCTATCATGGCTATTACACATATTAGATCCACTGGGCATCAAAGTTCGCCACAAGTGCAAATATAGGAAACAAAGCAGCATATAAACGCCGCAGCAAAGCAAGTCCATAACTGAAACCACTTCAGAAGAGCTCAAGAAACAATATCCTGGGTACCCATAATGCTGGCAAGATGCTTCGCAAGCTTATTAACTTTCTATTGTTTGGCGCTTAAATCCTCCAGCACTTGCTGTTGCACCAGAAAGTATGCATCTTAATTCCGCAAGGACTTCCTCAGTCCTTCAGCTTCTTGTTGCATACCATCTGATCGATGTCTTTTAGCTTGAAGTTGAGACTCAAGAAGCCGAACTGATTAAGGCAGTGAGTTCGAAGAGCTGGTGCCAATAGTAGTAGCCAGTAACTTGAACACTACATCAAGACATGACTTTGGGGTTGTCTCAGTCTCTTCAATATAGTTTTTATCAACTTTCTTGGAGAACAGCAGGGATGTCTCACTATCTTGAACCTGATCTGCATTACTTCCTTTACCATTGCATAACGGGGTACTCTTCTCCAATATTTTATCTGCGTTCTAAAGGAGAAACAAACAAACACATCACATGTTTACAATGTAGTATATGAAAGTCATTTTGGTAAACCAGTTCAGTAGTAAGGTGGACAGGATAACAGCATGAAACAAACATATATCTATATAGTATTGTCACTGTATGGTCTATATCATTCTAGTTTAGGTTGCCAAATCAAGATAGATACAGTTTGAATCATATCTATTTAATACAAAGCAGCATAGACAGAATATAAGTGTGGGAAACTACACAACAATAACAACACTTGTAATGTGCATGGCATGAGAACATAACTGTTTATTCAATTGAAACTGAAATCAACATAGAGCAAGTTACAACAGCAAACACGTTAAAGAAATAGGTTTAAAACATACCTGTTGCGCCATTGGAGCTTCAATTGCATCCTTCAAATTTGAAATTAGTTGTTATGAGTAAATATAGTGATGCAAGAGCAAAGTAGTATGAACCATAGCTACGGAACCTGACCTGAGAACAATTCTTCTTCTGTTTTAAGCATTGACTTGGGGTTCGGAGTGGCGGTCCTCGTGCTTTGGGCACTGAAGTTGCCTTACTAACTGCTCGTGTTTGGGTGCTCTGTGGTGGAGACGATGCTATGTCAACAGGAACTGGGTTACTATCTGTTGGGGTTGGGGTTAGAAGGCGTGTAGCTGGTTCTTTGTCCAATAGGGTAGGGGTACAATCTGCGTGAGTTTGGGTTATGTGTGGTGGGGCTGGTTCTTGGGCAAGTACAATCATGGTTCTATCTCCATCGACTGGTAGCACGATGTTTTTTGAAGACCGTGTTTTTACTCCCACAGATACTGCCATCACCCCCTCCAATTGAAATGGCTGATAAACAAGAAAAGTAATTGAATGTACAGACATTGTAAGATAGACAGGTGCAATGGATAGCAGTGAAGAAAACAGGGCATGAAATAATTCACATTTATGTTGTCTAACCAAACAGAATAGCATGACATAATTTCATATATATGATGGCTAATTAAACAGGATAGCATGACACAATTTCGCATGTATGATGGCTAACTAAACAGGATAGAATGACATACTTCAAAATATGATGACTATGTAAATAGGATGACATGATATAACTATATGATGTGTCTATTAAAGTGGTTGGCACGCCATAAATCACAAACATGCCGTCGATGGAAACATGATGGCATGATATAATTCATGGATAGAATGGCATAATTCAAAATATGATGACTATGTGAACATGATGAGATGATATAACTATATTATGTCTTTAGAAAATGGGTTGGCATGCCATAATTCAGATACATGCTGTCTATGTAAACATCATGGCATGATATAATTCAAATATATGATTTATATACTAAGGAAGTGAGCAGACGGCAATCACATATATGATGTTTCAACTAAGGAGATGGCATTCAATATCGTGTATATGATGTAAAAACTAAGCATTGCAATACAACATATGCATGATATGAGTAATATAACCCTGCCAAGTTTGAGCATACACCCCAGGGGGATAATAGGACTGGTCATCTGCCTCTGAATCATCCTCTGAGGAGCTATCTGTAACCAACAACATATCTGCTTCACCACGTAGCATTGTCTGCTCTAAAGACCTTGTTTTCACTCCAGATTTCTCCATCACCAATTCAAATGGCTGATGCACAGGAAGAGCAGTTGAATATACAAACATTGTCAACAAAAGCAATGAGAAATACAAAAAAAGGATGACATGATATAATTCACATATATGACGCTTGGCTAAATAGCATGGCATTGCATAATTCACATATATAATGCCTTGCAACAAGATAGCATTGCATAATTCACATATATAATGTCTTGCGAAAAGATGGCATTGCATAATTCATATATATGGTAATTAGAAACTAAACAGGTGGCATTCACACAAATCATGTCTAAACTAAGCAAGACATAGCAATGCAAGATACCATATGCACGATATGAGCAACATAACCCTGCCAAGTTAGAGCATGCACCTCGGGGGGGGGGGTAGGACTGGTCATCTGTCTCTGAATCCTCCTCTGAGGAGCTATCTGTAACCAGCAAGACATGCGCTTCATCAGATAGCATTGTCTGCTCTGAAGACCTTGTTTCCACTCCAAAATTTTCCATGACCGTGCCGAATGGCTGATGCACAGGAAGAGTAATTGAATGTACTAAATTTTTTGACAAATTTAACACATAATAAAAAATGATGTCATGATATAATTCGCATATAAGATGACTGACTAACCAGGGTGGCATTGCAAAATTCACATATATGATGCCTGACTAAACAAGATGGAATTGCATGATTCACATATACGATAAAGAAACTAAACAGATGGCATTGACACAGAGCATGTCTAAACTAAAAAGATGACATCTTTGATGTATACAGTAAGCAATGCAAGGCACCATATGCATGATATTACCAACATCAGCATGCCAAGTTAGAGCAAGGACCTCATGGGGTAAATAGGAGTGGTCTTCTACTTCTGAATCCCCCTCGGAACAATTATCTTCCTCTTGATTACGATCCGAAATGGGTGGAGGGGGGCTGCCTTTGCGCCCACCATGGAGCGACGTCTGCATGAAATTTTATTGCCACGCAAGGCTCGTCTCTTTTGCTCTACATGTTCAGTTCCATTGTGTACAATAATTGACATGCATAGGAATAAAACATAGTGAGATTATGTAAGGAGTGCATGCACAAATCCAGAGTGAAGGTAGCAAACTGTGGATAGACCCAAAACCAATGATAGCATGCAGATAATAGCTTTAGTTAAAAAAATACAGATAATGGCTCCTTTAATGTTTGTTTGCACCCAACATGAAACTCATAGTAGACACCCGAGATTAACTAGATAGTAGACAGATAGTACTGATTGCTGCCCCAATATGTACCCCACAACCATTTAAAAAATCAAGTTTCAGCATATGTTTGGACCTGAGTTAGAGTCTAATAGGTGAACACGACGATAAATTAGCATGTCATCATATTAAGCGATGCATAACGTAAGCAGACATGGAAGAGTGCGACCTCTCTTGCGGACTTGTGTAGTCCTCAAGGTCGTCTGCTCAGTTGATGATGGTAATGCAGTTGTCGTGGCTGCCAGCGATGGGGAAGAAGATCTGAGGCGGCAAAAGACAGTCTGGAGAGCGGATCCCTGCTGTGGTGAACCCTTCCGTCGTTGGAGCAACTGAGCTGGGGTGGAACACAACACCGCAGGAGCAGGACAAACCACACAAGGTTTTCTTTGACACATATCTGTAACAGAAGTAATTGTGTAAGGGCTTGTTTGAATTTGAGGATTCTAACAACGCAGGGATAGGAAATAGACAGGAATAGGATAGGAATGCACGTGCAAAACAGAGAATTTAAAAACACAGGATTTCTGCCAATCTGGGTGTTTGGTTCACAAGAATTGGAAGATCACATGATGCAAAGAAGCATGGTAAAATTAAGTCAAACCACAGGAAGTGTACAGTCTCTTTGGTGAAGCCATGTCGATCTCAGCGTGATTGGGTTGGCTGGTGAGGATGCTCCGGCTGACTTGGCTGTCGGAGGAGGGGAAGAAGATCTCGGGCGTCTGGAGATGGAGCCCGAGGTACTGCTCCACTATGATGGAGGGTTTCGTTGTTGGAGCAGCTCCGGTGAGTTGTACGACACCGAGGCTGAAGCAGGACAAGAGAGACAACGTTAACCTGAGTGTAATTCTAATAGAATATCCAATAGATGACGTAAAATACATAACCACAAACTGCTAGATGTATACATCAGCCGCTCATCTCTGAACTTAACTGTCGAAACTGAATTTAACTGTCAAAACTGAACTTAACTGTCGAAACTGAATTTTGCTGTCGAAACTGAATTTTACTATCAAAACTGAACGCACTAGAGGTGAGGCTACAAGTCAGTTGACTGACTTTTTCATCTCTGGTCATTCGATTTTGCAGTCGTTGGATACGAAATCAAGGGCCTGCAGTTCATCTTTAACCTTCACCCCCCTGAGCCGCCAGCCACCACCGGCCAAACAGCCGCCCCCCGCCGCCCGCGGCCGGCGGTGCGCCTCCCCGCCCGCCCCGAAAACACTCCCCACCGCTGGTCCGCCGCCGCCCCGGCCATCCCTGTAGGCCCCCATGCCGAGCTTTTTCTCCGGCGATCCCCACGCCACCGCCCCACCACCGCCGGCGACCACGGCCCCCACCCTGAACCCTAATATAGATAGTGGGGTACCTCTCTGGCAAGCCCCCTCCCCGCTGTGGTTGGTTCTTCCTTAACTCCGGCGAGCCCCCCACCCCTTGAAAATCGACTGACCCAAAAGTCGATTGAGTCGACTAAAGTGTAGCTAAATTGGAGCAGCATCGCAAGAAAGAGCAAGAGCAAGTGCAGCAGCAAGAGCAAGAGCAAGAGCAAACCAAGCAGGGACCAAGAGCAAGAGCAGAGCAGCAGCGCAAGCGAGAGCTAAAGCAGCAGCATCTCCTACTGATGTGGACATCGCCACCGAGGGAGCGACGCCATGGAGGAAGTGGCCGGCGACGCCCCGTCGATGGAGCCACGCCGTGTCGGCTCGGGACCGAGCGCCTGCAGCACCATGAGATCGAATTAAGAAGAAAATGCAGCGATTAGTGTACAACCTCTTTGGTGGCGCCGATTAGGCCACAGCTTCATCCGAGGAAACGGTGATGATGATGCTCTTCCGGTGGTGCAGGTGAAGACGGCGGTGTGGGAATGTAGGTGGCACGAAACACGAGGGGAACATCGGGGTATCTCCTTGGAGGTGGAGGACGGGGTGGCTGAACCGGCGGGACGACCAGATCGACGACGGACCCTCATCTGGTACGGTGGATGAGGGACATCAAGGTGTTGCTGTGGACGACGTCGTCGGGGAAGAGGCTCCGACTGGGTGGCGGACGGAGGAGGGTGTGGGGCTTCGCGGATTTTGCTGGCCTCAGTGTACGAATGGTTGGGCGGATGGGAGTGGGGGAACCATGGCTTAGGGACGCGCTTGTCCGAAATGTGGGGTAAGTTACATAAGTACCCCCACTGATTTGAGGCGGTTCTTTCAGTTCATGGGTATCACGGGCATTTCGCGTGTCGGGATTTCACAGGAGGTGGGAGTTTTCGCACGCGTTGTAATTTTGGAATAGGAAGGCGCGGGTTGAGATGGAGGGAGTTGTCGGAGCACAATGAGAAAAAGATATATCTGAAATATTTCGGGCTAACAAGGCACGGGTTGAAATTTCCGGACAAGCCTAACATGTACTGTACCAAATCAATTCGCACTACAAATGTCATTCAAAACTTTGAATTCATGTTATGTTTAATTAAAATATTTCACTACGTGTATAATGCATGCAACCTAGTACTCAAATGAACGTTTTAGTGCATTCCAAATGTATATACTACCGCTTCAATATGAACTAAATTTGAATTCATTTCTCTATTTGAATAAGATCTACAATAATGATTGTTGTGAAGTCAAAGCATTTGAATTTGTTTCTCTGTTTTAATAAGATCTACAATCATCATTATTGTCAAGTTAAACCATCGTTTGTGTATTATCTTCACAGCACACCACATGATTAGTCTTGAGTTACATATGAACTATGTGTCCTATATGAACTCACACTCGATTTTTTGAATCCACTTTATGTTTATTTCAAATCATAGTACATTTCAAGATCTAGCTAGATCTTCACAAACTAAACCATGTCTCATATGTATAATGTGTTTATCACATTATGTATGGTGCCCCACCCCCTACGCCTACAAGTATTTAGATGTGAGGTGCAAACACCACACATTACCATAAGTTCAAATAAAATGTGAGAATGCTCGATATATAGTATTGTTTAGATTGTTCGATATTTAGTTGTAAGCTGCAAACACCACACATTATCACAAATTCAAATAAAATGTGAGATTGTTCGATGTATAGTATTGTTTAGATTGTTCGACATTTAGCTGTGAGTTGCAAATGCCATGCATCATCACATTATGGTATAACATGTGCAAAACCACAACACGCGTATCACCGCTATATTCATGCATGCATATGTTTAAAACACTATGATCTCCTATTCAAATATAGGAATCCACTTTCATATCAAATTATGATCTTTGTTAGTCTCTTACACCCACACAATCCTCTAACCTTTGTAGCTACCACTAACTTTCTCTCATGCATGCACATGCCCTCCTCGCCCTCCCCCTCCCTCAGCATTCTATCCATCGCGCAAATTCATTTTTTTTCTTTAGGTCATTCTCCCACAGTCTCCACAACTCCTTTCTGACACACACCGATCGATAAACCTCTCTAGTGATGTCTGCCTACAACATACACACGCACCTTCAATGTCCTCCTTTATGTGTCCTTGCCTCGTGTCTCTCATACGATCCCACACACATGTAAATTCTCACCACTCTTTTCATCGATACGACAACCGCACACTCCTCCCCCTATCTAGCTAGTAGCTGGGCCTTTCGCACCACCTCCTAGCTCCATTCTCTCTGTCTATCCGTCTCGCCGAGCCTTATTTGCCTCTAACAAATGGACGTACACCGACCGATCTCCTGATATGCATATAGCTAGCTAGGTCCTTATAACTCGTTTTTACCCACGCTTCGATCGATCTACCTCATTAGTTATGTCTCTCCCTTCCTCCGACAAAAAATAATTGATCTACGGATCTAGTTTGGTTTGCTTACCAAACACATGGTTCCCCTTCATCATCCATGGATGTGTCCCGGCAGATCGATGACGCATAGGCACACACAGAAACACATCCCCACTCTTATTTTTAATATTGCAGTTCCACCCTCAGTTTGTCTAGTAGGCCTCTCCCACCATCTTCGAGAAGCAACTCCATCACCCATCTAGCACTCTACCCCTCTCCCTCCCTCTCTCTCTCTCTCTCTCTCTCTCTCTCTCTCTCTCTCTCTCCTCTCTCTCTGTCCCATCCTATTTCCCGTCCTTCAGTTATGTATGGATGTCGACCGATCTCCCTCAAGACATAGCTGGGTCTCTCCTTCTCAACACATATACGAGTTGTTCTACCTCTATAGTTAGGCATCTGCCTACCCCTCCCCACCCCCTCCCACACACACACACCGATACATCGAGCGCTCTAGTCATGTCTCCCTGCCACACACAAACTTGACCTGTGCCCTCTAACATTCCGGTAGCTAGGTCAGTCGCCCTATATCTTCGACTTGCACACATACACACACACAATTTCGATGGCTCTCTTCATCGATCTCGCACCCACCCACTTGATCCTCTCTTCGACTCTATCGATATCTATGACCCCTCCCTCTCTTCTTGTGGATCGCCCGACCCTCTATATATGATATGGACAGGTCTCCATTTCACACACATTGCATGCAAAATTTTGTTTGAGATGTCATTGACACATATTCCCACAAATACATTCACGAAATCAACCTCCCCCCCCAAAAAAAACAAAAAACACTCATGAACGCACAAGCCATTTGTTTAGGTTTGTATCTCTCATACACACCCACGTAGGTGGGGGACATGAACGAAGAGAAGATGTGCACGCACTCCCGTCTCTTTCCCAACCACACCCGTGCGAGTACACGGTGGAGCTCATTTCTGTACGAAAAGGCAGCCCACGTGGTAATTTGACACGTGTACTGGCTGTCCACTAGATGGAGGGAGGGTCGTCTACAACAAATTGCGACTTGACGCGTTATGTTAAAAAAGAGGCAGACCATGTGGTGCCTACCTTAGAGGCAAGGCTCTATACATTGGAGTACTTTTGATGTGTCCTGTCAACTCGCAGAATGAGGAGAAGCTTGCTTGTACGCTGTCTCCCCCGCCCACGGGCGCGGTGGCTCGCAGGATGAGGTGAAGCTTGCTTACTACGCCTTACGCCCGCTCCCTCGCCCACGTGCACAGTGGCTCGCAGGACAAGGAGAAAATTTTACTAGTACTCCCTCCGTTTACTCCTCATCCCTACCTTGGTTAGAGAGATTATCATATTGTTTCAAATATATGTCCTTTAGTAGATTTCAATAAGAACTACTAGTACATACTCCAAACACTGATGTATATAGATGTATTTTAGAGTGTAGATTCACTCATTTTGCTCCGTATGTAGTCCATATTGAAACAGACGTAATAGTACGCACTCTCCCTCGCCCCTCGACCCTCGCCACGTGGTGGACGTGCAGCAATTCATTCGGTCTCATATAGCCAGAACAATATATACTGCAGTACCATTATTGCTCGACTTCCCGAAGAGGCGAAGAGCCAATCACAAGGTTAATAGTTTGGAGATGACAAGCGCAAGGTTTATAGGAGAACGAGTAGTAGGTGTCACGTCATTTATAAATAAAGTTGTAGTGTGAGGTGGGCCATGTAATCACTGAGCCTACGTGTTTTCACTGCTCTTGCACTCCTCCGCCATAAGAATAGAGAAAATTGTAATCTAGTAGTACCTCCTTTCGCCAAAAGCGTGGGACATCCAGCAGTCCTACCACCTCAGTAATAACGACCAATGAGCCGTCAAATCACATAGACCCAACAGTAAGTTGGACGGACGAAGCAACCACAACTCTTGAATCCGCTTCTCCCTTCAACGCAGGCACCAGTGAGTGGTCGCGTCCACTCTGCCCGGGCATGATTGCGACACCGATTCTTTGCAGCGGCGCTGACCGTTTCAAGCGGGAAGCGTGCGCGGGCGATGGAGGGGCTTTGGGTGGGCCAGGCTGGTCAGGAGCGGGCGTGGAAGCTGTCCGCCTGTCCCTACCGGATGCCCGGAAATGAGAGGATGCACCAACTCTCGCGGCTAAAATCGTACACTACACACCATCTCTCTGTAGGAGTAGGTCGATCTGTCGCTCTCTCTAACACACACATGCTGTTAAACACACACATGCACACATGCGCACACACACAGAGGTTTATAGAATAGGAAAATCGTGTGAGTGCGAAGCCACAGGAAGTGAGATACAAATGGAGTACGTACAAGAAGAGAAGAGGTGACGAATATTCCATCAAACCTGGACTGAGGAGTAGTACTCCCTCCGTCTAGGTGTTAAGTCATCCTACAGAAATCAGATATTCCCAAAATGTTTAGGCGTTGTCCATTAACTTCGCATCTCAATCCCCTCCTGGCCTCGTTGCTAGCGAGCGTTGTTACTTAGGGAGCGTTTGGATCCTTAGCAAGAACAACTTATAGCATAACTGGGCAAGGTTAGGCGTTTGGAACTATTAACATATGTTAGCTTTTGTGGGCCAGCTAGCTTGGGTGGGCTAGAAAAACCTTGCTAGCTCAGGAGAGCCAGATCGGCTCGCTTCCGATGGCAAACTTCACGTAGTAGTAACATAGACTAGTAACATATGCATGTTGTACTAGTCCAAGTTACTCACCACTATGACCAACCTAAGCAATGTAACCAAACGCTCCTTACTCTGCCTTGTTATCTCCCCCGGAAACCCAATGCATGGAGCGCAACTACGCGTTGATCAGTCAAGAAATCAAAGTTGGCTTGCATGCGAGTTAATACGTGGCCCTGCATGGTAGCTAAAATGGCATCTCTTAGTTGTTTGGATTAATTGTTGCGTTTAGAGACAGAAAACTAGGTTTTGATTGGAGGAATGACCGGTCAAGTTTCTCCTCTCCTCCAATCTGCTTGAAACCTTAGTCCAGCTGCACCTTCTAACGTGACTTGTTACACCTAGACGGAGGGAGTCGTACGAGATACGATGGCACACTGACTTAGGTCGAGTACAAGTGCCCAAAATTGTGTGCATGTTATAATAAGGATTCACTTAAAATAGTACGTGAGCAAACAGAGGGATCAATTGGACAGTGTTCCCGAGCAGTAGCGAGATGTGTGAGGTAAGATACACCGCTGGCGCTTTTAATTTTTCTTATTAATTTGTTTGTTTCGCCGTCTGACTGGTGGGACCCAACATACTACGTGGAGAGAGGTAAGGTGACTAAGGCTGCATTATTTCTGCACCACTGTGGATAGTCTTACCACCAAAGCCACATGACACGATTATGATTTAAATCCCAATGACTCCCACACGCACAAAAAAACACGGCATGCTTGTCACACGAATGCAGGAATGTCTAAAAGGTTATTTTCCTCTCGTTGAACATAACGGGAGGGTTGTGTAGCTGGTTAGCCTGTTCGCTCATCAAACTTGAGGTCTTGGGTTCGATAACTACACTTGAGCATAATTTGTGCCAGGAGGATTCTTTGACTGGTCAAAATGGATGGATACGGAGCTATACGATCTCGTAGTGACCGTATAATCACCTCATCACGTATAAGATGCAGTCTCGACGCTTGTTTTCTAGGGTTTGCACTCTTCACACTCTCTCCAGTATATATATACACGCTGGAGCCTCAGCGCTTGTAGTTGTTCTATTCACACTCTCTCACCCTCTCCAGATCTAAACAAGACTTCGTTGGCCTCTCTCTCTCCCCTCACTGCTGGTCTGCCTGTAGTTGCTCTCTTCACACTCTCTCACCCTCTCTAGATCTAAACAAGACTTCATTGGCCTCTCTCTCTCCCCTCACTGCTGGTCAAAGAGCCGGCAGAATCCGTCCACCGGGAAGGGAATGGAGGGCCTCCGACCCCTTCTTCTTCACCGCCGTACATAGTGTGGGTCGAACGGCCTCCGGTCGCCCACCGAACCACACCCCAAGAACCTTAAGGTATAATTTACTTATTCCACATGCATTGATCTAGCTGCATGTGGGTTTTTTCCACTTTTGCACTCGAATCTAGGTGTTGGATCAAATAGGAAAGTAGTGGGGAAAGTTGTATACCATGAATCTAGGACGTGGTTCAAAGAGGAAAGGAATGGGGGAAAGTAGTGGGAAAATTTGTATAGCATGAATCTAGGACGTGGTTCAAAAAGGAAAGGAAGGGGGAAAGTAGTGGGGAAAGTTGTATCGCATGAATCTAAGACGTGGTTCAAAGAGGACATGAATGGGGGAAAGTAGTGGGGAAAGTTGTATAGCATAAATCTAGGACGTGGTTCACAGAGGAAAGCAAGTGGGGAAAGTACCAGTACAGACTGGCTATCCAGCACCTACATTGGTCGAAAATGGAAAACAATAACAAACGCAGTACGCACATCTGTAACAAATTGATCTTTTGTTTTGGGGGACAAGGCTGTAGAGTTTGAGCAGGACTAGATTTGCTGCGCTCACATAGGGAAAGGTGTCTAAAGATAACAAAACTGGGACCAACACAAATATGCTCCTTGCTTGTTTGTTCTTTGTTGCAATAGACTGTGCATCACCCTAGTACATTGGTAGATGCACATGGTGCTGGTGCGCCCACTGTCTCGTGCAACTCTTTAGCTTTTGTTAATCTAAGGCCATGTTTGCTTAAAAACTCCTTAGTCCCTACCTGCTTGGTTCCAGGGACTAAACATGGACTAGAGGTTATTAAATGACATGCTAAAAGACCATGTTACCCCTAATAATGAACTAATAGAGACAAGGTGCAATGCGTGGCAGGGGCAACTGTTGGAAAAAGTCCCAAAAAGACTCTCCCTCGGGGTCTTCTTTCTTTAGTCCCAAATGCCCACTTCTAGTCCCTAAAAGTCCCTCCTGTTTGGTTTAGATGGGACTGACACGGAGTTTTTTTAGTCCCTCCACCAAAATGTCCATGTAAACAAGCACCCTCTAATAATGCCGCTAGAAAATTGATGCAATGCCACAGTTAAAAGCAAATTACATGTTTAACGAATTTATTGTTAATATAATCTCTCTGTTAATATTAATCAATGCCACTGTTTGAGAAATGCTACTGTCTTGCTTTCTTTTCCATTTAGATAAGGTAGATGCTTCTTTTTGCTGGCTTCTGTGTCATCCACCGTTATTGACCACTAGTTGTTTCCTTTGCACCTCTGTGTAAACAGGGTTATCTACTTCACCTCGTTGCCATTGTGACCTTTTGTTGCACTGCACAAAACACTTTTGTTTTAAGAGTGCTTTGTGTAGTTCAACCAAAGTGTCACACCGACAACGTTGCTTGATTGGTTGATCTTAGTGGAACTGCACAAGAGGAGATCTTACTTCCTATCCATGTTGGCAAATTTGGTTCAGATCTTCTTCTTGTGAGTTGTTTGAATTCCGCATCATGAGAGGTCAGTACTAGCCTTCTTTCACATGATTCTGCAGTGTGCTTTCATATGTTGTGCTACTTGTACGGTAATGTTGCTTGATTTTAGTGAACTGCACAAATGGAGACAAGACTTCCAATCTGTAAGTGCACCGCAATATCCCATTGAGGTAAGATAAGGATATTTCACAACTGTTGGCCTGTATTTTGCCACTTTCATCAGAAAATTAATGTCATTGTTTAGTGCTATACTTGTGCAACCTAATTGACATGCTAAATCTTACATTGAAGGCGAAGCTTGTTTGTTATTGAACCAAGTGATGAAGGGGAAGAACAAGCGGAAGAAAAACAAAAATTAACTCCTGGTGCTGTAATGAAGCACTGGAACTGTGATGACACAAGTAATGATATAGTTTTGCATCTTAATTTATTGCTATGGCTGGAACGAGCAATTGTTTTGCCACTGATTTGATGCCACTCTTAATGTAATACATAATTATCTCTACTTATGCAAACAGGGATCTTCTTTGAAGATACCATATATTTTAGTGGAACTGGACAAGAATATCTTGGAAACATTAATCTAATCGAGGAGTATATAGTAAGCATGGCCACCATAGTAGATAGCAATAGATGGTTCCGGAAAAGTGCTTCATCTGTATGCTCTACACAATAAGCCTCCTGACAAAGGTTGGTACTCGCCCACTGATTTCATCCATATGATTGAGCTTTGTCATCTCTATTGGTGTTGTGCTACTATTTAGATACTGTCATCAAAAAGTGGTGTTGTCCTTGAGAAGTGCTTCATCTGTGCTGTTTTAAATATTTCCTTTCCTTTTTTCCGAGCAAACAGGGATGCTAGCATTTAGTTATCCTCTTGTCTTTGCACAACAGGATCATCCTGCTCTGAACAAGAATATGGAGTACGTGAAGTGACTAGTTCCGATTATGCCAGGATGAAGAAGCCCTGTCTATCTTCTCATTAGAAGGAACAGTTAAAGGATGGTTACATTACCCCCCACAAGACCAAACTAACTTCAGCTCAGAAGGACTGACAAATCTCCATTTTCTTGTTGTGATGCGCGAGTACAATGTTGTTCTAGGATTCTTTCCGGTGAGTTCCATTTTTCTAAAAGTGTGCTCTACATGGACCATGTAGGTGCCTGTTTAAACTGTCAATTCATAGTACAGTGTGCTTTATACTAATCACTTTTTTGTATTTTTGCAAACAGGGGTGCTCAGCTTGATTTCAATGGGAACTGCACAAAATGTTCATGAATACATCGAATCATTCATTTCCACCACAAGAAAGGAGGTGCCGATAAGTTCAAGGCATTGCAACATATAAGGGCGAAATCATACAAGCTAAGCGCGAATTTTGTTGATTTTGGTGGAACTGCATAAAAAGAACAACTGGTTTATTTAGCATGAGGTGGCAAGTCAATGTCCGAACAGATGACAAACCCTGCCCATTCCAGAATCGTAGGCATTTGATATTTTGGAATGGGAAAACCTTGTCAAATTGTGCTCATTGATTTTAGCAAGAAGACATGCGTTTGATATTTTTGAATGGGACGCCCTTTGCTGAGATCCATTTTTTCTTTATTCTTTAGTTGTGAAGTAAATATTGGCTCTGACATGTGAATCGCTGAGATGCATAATCATCGATTGTTTTGAATGTTCTCTATGAATTTCCAGGCCTGTGTGTTTGATTGCAATGTACAGGAACGCTAAAAAGCTGCTCAAACTCTTTGTACTCCTTCTGTTCCTTTTTAATTTGCACATTGTGAAAGTGCATACTTTTTTCTATAAGATTGGTCAAAGTAGAGATACTTTGACTGCAGACAAAACTTGTATGCAGACTAGAAAGGATCGGAGGGAGTACATGTGAAACTGCTGCAAACAAGGTGATCACCATGGGAATAATGCTAGTACGTATTGTTTTGCATGTTCATCCAATGCCAGTGATACAAGAATTCGAACTAATCAAAATAAATTCATTCATACATGGTCGGATTTCATATAAACATGCCGGATTTCATTACATTTCATACATTCTTCAACTAAAAAGGGGTGCTCCTGGAGGAGATGGTGGTTGTAGGCAGCGTCGTCCTGCGCCTCCCAGTACTGCTCCTCACGCTTCTGCCTCACTATGTCCATATATTGGGCATGTGCCTCACCAATGGTCATGGTGCAATGCACCGGCGAGGATGGCACGGAGGAGGGGGTTGGCGCCGGATCGTCGACTACCATGTTCTCCATTGGGACATCGTCGTCCTCCGGTTGCCTGCCGGCCAGCCAGTCGGCAACAATGGCTGCCATCTCCTTGTGGTCTATCGTCCGTCCGTCCCGAAGAGCGCCGGAGCGCGAGGAAGCCATGGTGGGCGGTAGTGGTGTGGATAGGAGAATAGGAACGGATGCAGATGACTGCGGCTATGGTCGGTGCAATAGTTTATATAGCAATGGTGAGCGGCGGAGGGACGGACGTGTGGCGCCGGAGTAGCCGCCTCGGCAACCGCGTATCATTAATGTGGGCGGCAAAAGGACAGACAGACGACACTTGTGTTTTTCGAAGGCGGAGCAATCGTATGCACCGGGAAGCGGCATGGGCAGTGCTGACCGTTTCAGGCGGAAAGCGCAAGCGGGCGAGGGAGGCGGTCTGGGTGGGCGAGGGCAGTCAGACTCATGCTTGGCAGCGGGTCGGTCCAGCAGCTGAACATGCTGGCTCGCCAGCTACCTCGCCGAGCTGAGCGACGATAATCAGACGATGGACGTAGCTTTCGACCAGGAGCCGGCGCCACTGTCCAAGCCGATTCATGCCGTGTTCACCATAGAGCAGGTGCGGCCGCACTACGAAACCCTAATGGCGGAAGAGCTACCAGCGCATGAGAACCTGTGCTGCAACCTCTGTCTCCTCAATGAGCACCGGTGAACAAGTGAACGACAATGCCGTCCCGGACATGTGGACCTATGATCCTGGCTTCCCGAATGAGCAGCGGGCGCTGTATCAGACCATCTATAGGGCCCGTGAGGCCCTCTCTGTCGTCCTTCGAGTTGTTGCGCTCGCCGTGGCGCCACCGTCTCGTGTTGTCAACATGGTCAACAGACATGAGGATGTGGAGATGACTTTACTTGGAGAGGATGACAGTGGGGACCCACCAGGTCCATAGCCGCACGTACGCAAGTGCCTCCTTATTAATATATAAAACTATGATTTTTTTTGCTTCCTCCTGGTTTCCTGACATCACGGTCCCACACCATTGTCAACCTATGTAGTCAATAAACGAGAGAATTGCACAAGAAGCGGCCGGCAACTGGGACCAAGCAGTTCGAGTAGTATTTGTGTTTTTGAGGTGTGAGCACAGCAGAGTTTTTCTTGAGCGATGTTTAGCCCAGATATTAATTTTTCTCCTCTGAACAACAACAAAAACATCGCTGCAGCTATTAACTAGGCGGCCTGTGGCCCGTCTAGCCCAAGCCAGATATCCAGCCCAGATCTTAATTTTTTTTCAAGCTGAAAATGGCTAGCCCAGCTATACTTTTTTAGGAATACCCAGGCAAGGTCAAGTTGTTATTCTCCGCCCCGCTGGGCTGCAAATCTTTCCTAGGAGGGATGCATTAGGCTTAACAAGAAAATGAGCTTTAAGAAATAATAAATGGGATGTAATTATAAAAACTAGGCAGTAACTATAGAAAATGCACCAAACACGTAATTACTTTATAAAATATTATTTTTGGATATTGAAAATTTTAATTTCATTAATTGTTGCAAGCGCAATGTTTCGTTGGATTTTTATGTAATATAAATTTATATTGAAATTGTATTTAATCTGACTAGAAATTTCGGGATAAAAATATTTCAGATCCCATCAAAATGTGGGAAATTTTATTGAATTCTGTTTTGAACGGTTGGTTGAAATGGGTTGTACTTTTAACAAAATGTAAATGGGCTGTAGTAAATTCCATTAGAATTCAGAAATTGGCTGCACATTCTTACAAATCTCAAATGGGCTATAAGTTCTCTGCCACACACTTGTGGCCTTACTAAGTTGACGTGTCCCCTCAAAAAAAGAGAGTTTATGCGTATACAAGGCTTTGTCAACCTATAGTCAACACATGGTTCTAGCAGCAGTGGCCGTTGGATGTCCATCCAATGGATGCCGTGCTTCTTCTTCAATCTCGGATATTCTAGCTTCACCCGCCCGAAAAATGATTCCTCCCCCTGACATCTGGGGCGCACCGTTTCGGAAGCTGATTTGTGGGCCTACTAAGTTGAGGCATACCAAGGGCTTTGTCAACTTAGTCAATATAAACGATTCTAGCTGCAGTGACCGTACGATGTCCATCCAATGGCCGTCGTGCTTCTTCAACCTCTGGTCTTCTTGCTCCAGCCGCCCAAAGCAGCGCCGGTCGTGCCGCCTGCTCCTGCCTCCCGCAGCCGGCTGTGCTGCCGCACAGGCCTCACCGCCCCCTACTACTCCCACCTCTGGCCAGGGCATCCCTCCACTCACCCACACCCCCTGTTATTCTGCAGCGATAGCAGCCTCACACCGCAGCCGAACCAGTGAACCCTCATACTCCTCTCCGCGTGGGCATCCACTACCGCATCTTTCTCGGCTCCGCGTCGTCCAATTCCTAGGCCTCGCCGTCATCCACTGCCCTGGTGCTCTCGGTGCGACGTGGTCAACGTGGTCAAGGAACGACTTCCATCAGAAGAGTACTGTACGTGGAGAGGCTGAAAGCTGGGTCCACGACAGCCGCGAGGAAGTGCCTCCTTATTACGCGGAAAATAATTATTCCTCCACCTGACAGTAGGGACCCACCACACGTGCCACCATATTAGGTGAAAAAAGCGTTTCCCCCTGACTGTTGGGACCGAATGGACGGGCCAACGTATTTGGCGAAAAAAAGTCCCCCCGCTGTCAGCTCAGACCCACCGGAGGTGCCTCCTTATTACGCACAAAAAAATGAATACTCCCCCTGCTAGTTGGGACCGACCTTGGTGGGAGGCTGAATTGTGGGCCTACTAAGTTGACGGGGACGGAGTGCTTTGTCAACTTAGTCAATATGAAAGATTCTAACTCCAATGACCGTACAATGTCCATCCAATGGTCGTAGTGCTTCTTCAACCTCTGGTCTTCTTGCTCCAGCCGCCCAAAGCAGCGCCTATCATGCGGCATGCTCCTGCCTCCCGTGGCCAGTTGTGCTGCCGCACAGGCCTCACCGCCCCTACTATTCCCACCACTAGCCAGGCCCTGCGTGTAACATCCCAAAATTCTAAATTTTGGAATGTTATAATAAATAGATAGATTTGATTGATTGTTTGATTGATTGACTGAAAGTGAGTGAATTCGAAACTTTTTGAAAGTTAAATGAGAGGGAATAAAAGGACTTTCCCAAACTTTCATTTTTCATTTATGAGCTTCGTGAATTCAAATTATTTTCAAATACAAAACCCTTGAGCGAAGATGATATGACTTCTTCCATTTAAATTAAATGAAAGGGTATTTGAAAATAATTGAATTTCATTTGGGAATATTTCAATTCATAAACTTCATGCAGCTCAATGATTTTCATGAGAGAAGATACAATGACTTCTCCAAATTATATGAAATATGAGTTGGGAGTTTCAAAGAATTAAATTCAAAGTTCTTTTGAATTTATTTTCAATTTGGAGTTATTTGAGTTTTATTCAAATTATATTTCTCCAAAAATAAAATATATGGAAATTAGGGTAACATGATTCCCTACAATAGAAAATTGGAGAAAATTTAATTTGGAATCATTTTGGTATTTTAAAAATGATTTTTGTTGCATTTTATTAGACCAGTAGCACTCTTTGATTTATTAGAATTTGTGTGTATTTTATTGAATGCTAGAAAAATGTTCACGTCGTAGAAAATCTTTTTCTAAAAATTTTGATATATTATATGCCTATATAAAAATTTTATTTCTGTTTGTTTTTATTTGTCTGGAAAAAAAATCTTTAAAAAAACGTGCCGACCGAACTGGGCCGCGCCCAGCCCAGCCGGCCCAAGTCGCCCCATCTCCCTCCTCCCGTGCGCGACCGGGACTCCTCTCGGAGTCTGGCGCCGCCACGCCGTCGCTGGCCCCTCGCGCAAGGCGCCGCACCCGAGGCCCCTTTAAAAGGAGCCGGGCCCCCTCTCTCCTCTCCTCCTCGCCGCATCGCCGCCCCACCCGCAACTCGCCGCGCCGCCCTGCATCTCGCCGCCGCTGCGCGCTGCAGACCCACGCCGCCGCCGCCTTGCTTCGCCGCACCTCGCCTGCGCCGCCGCCCTGCTGCCCCGCGCCGCCCCTCGCCGCTGCCGCCGCTCCGCAGCCACCCCGGAGCCGCCGGCTTGCCGCGCCCCGCTCGCTGGAGCCGCACGGCCCTCGCCGGAGCTCAACCGGTCCACCGCCGCTCTGTTTTCGACGGAAAACCCCGAACCGGTATAAACTCGAACCCGGTCCGATCCGGTTTATTTTAAAGTTTGTTTTTTTAAAAAAAAACCTAGACTTGATCTGTTTTTTTTGGTTTTATTAAACAGCGAACGTCCACTGTTTAGACCTTATAAGCGAGCGTTCGCCTTTTAGTCTTTTTCTTTTTCTGTAATTTCAGCCAGGGACCTAGATGTGAATACTTTATTTACCGAATAGTCCCTGTTCTTCAACCAAGCATAACTTTTTACTCATTAGTCCAAATCCAACGAAACCAACGCTCACATCTTCGTTATGATCCCCTCTATCCATTAATCCAACTCAAACATGTTTTGAAAATTTTAAAATTTGAATTAGATCGTATTTGAATTCAAACTTCTTTTGATCATATCTTTTTGTCCGTAACTCCTTTTCAGTTGATTTTTTTGCAAATGAAAGCTCTTGACCTAAACATTCTAATAAGGCCTAATTCACATAATTTTGGTACTGTTAGAAATTGTTTTATGTTGCAAGAGCTATTTGCTTAGTTTTGGTGTTTTCCGAATCGACTTCTTCGATCTTTCTGGTCTGTTGAGTGATTGCTTATGTGTGGTTACTATTGCTTGATTACGATAGATTGACCGGAGTGTGACGAGTAGAGCTATCAAGATTTTGAGTGCGAATCATCTTCATACTTTGATCATACCTCTTACTACCCAGTTTTATTTGCATTAGATCAAACCCCAAACATTGCATGATTAGGATCTAATTAAATTGTGGGATGGGAAGTAGTTGAGGTAGTACCTATTACCTGTTCATTATCAAACCCTTGGGAGTTACTTCTACGCGTTGCTTATATTGCCATGCTATGCTCGTAGACGTGGATTGGGTTTTGAGTGAAAATCATGACAGATGTGAGATTTTTAATTAATGGTTTACTTAAGGTGGCAACTTAAATACACATCTGGGTGGATTGAGGCACCTGGGTATTCCAGGACTTGCCTGTCTAGGCACCTGGGTATTCCAGGACTTGCCTGTTTTTCTTTTGGACCGCCACCCAAACCCAAAGGGATCATAAGATTATTCATACTAGAAACTTCCGTGTGCAGCCACAAGCCACTACGGGCTCTGGCATAGTTGATTAAGTCGTGCGAACTCTTACAGGGTAGACTAGCAGATGTAGGGGAAAGTAGGTGTACCGGTCTATCCAATGTAAGGTGCTAGTGCTTCTGAAAGACTGTGTCTCGGTCATCCGTTTCTCAAACACCATGTAGTGCGAGAAAACCAACGGAGGCGATCGAGTCTTGTGGGGAAAAGTGCACAAACCTCTGCAGAGTGTACAAACTAATCATGATTAGCCGTGTCCCCGGTTATGGACATCTTGAGTATCTAGTTCTTGGATTATCCTGTTGATCTCATCATGTTACTTTAACTAATTTTGTTGGGTGTTAATGATTACTTTTAATTGGGATTGAGAATGCTGTCAACCATTCTCAATGTTTAACAACCACCATGATAGTTAATAAAATTTATTCCTTTGCAGTAGGGAAAAATTTGCTTTACGCAAAACTATAACCATAGAGCTTTTCCACCAGCCATATATGCATGTAGTGATAGCCATTGTTCATCATTTCTCTATGGTGTGAATTTGCCAGTACATTCAATGTACTGACCCTCTGTGGCTGCAACGTCTCATGTTGCAGGATTTCTTACGACGGGTAAGTGATACGTTAGGGTTACGATTTCTACACTCAACTTTGTCGTTGGTGTTGATGGGAATCCACAACCTTGTTACTTCCACTATTTGGATTGAGGTAATAGTATTTACGTTACTTATACATGTGATTTACCTCTGTTATAAATCCTCGAGTACTGTGTGTGTCAGCATACCGATCTAGGGATGACACTTAATCACAGAGACTTGATCCATTCGGGTCGGGTCGCTACAAGATAGTATCAGAGCACATGTTGACTGTAGGACGTGACCCTAGAAACTGGCAAGCCCATACCAAAGATTTTTCTCTACAACTTTCCCTTTCAAAAAGATTTTTACCTCTCTTCTCTTCTGAACTTATTCAGAAATTCCCTTTAGTGAGACCATACCCCTTTCCCCTTTTGACCATACGAAGATTCGACTGATGAGACCACTCCAAGAAGTACAAGATATCGGACAACTAAGACCACTTCAGAATGAAGAGTATTTTCCGTGCATCTGAATAATGGAAACTACAATGGTTGAAGACTCCGAAGACTAGGAGAATTGGAAGGCTCTGAAGAATTCCGAGATTGGTATGATCTAGGAAGGCTACCCTTATGGAACTTGGCAGACTATGGAAGCTGTCAATAACCGAGCAAGGTGTATTGGAGAAAGACCGGAGCATGGAGAGTTAAAAACACAAAGTTCTGTTAAGGAAAACCCTAAGGTAGGAGATATCAACTATGGAATGATAGCTCATGGAAATGACAAGGGAAGAAACATGGTTATCCATGATGTTATTGCCCGCTTATGCTATTGTCACCATGCTGAATTAAGCATGCATATGCATGGAATGATTGGATGGTAGAAGGCTGATGGAGCACCTATCAGCAAGATGAAGTTTTGACCTTAGCTGGTGTATCTCCAGGATCTGGAGTGTTACATCAAGAAGTTAAGATGGACCTACAGGAAGCAGTATTTGTTAAGGAAGCGTTTCGTGAAGAACTCAGGACCCGGAAGCTGAGAGTAGCCAAGCTGGAGGAGCAAAACCTCGAGATACAGGAGATTCGTCAGGAACTAAAAGACAGTAGGACCGTGGTTCATACCAAGATTTTTAAACCCGGAAGTTTGGAACGCAACTCCAAAAATATTCAAGGATGTCACGAGAGACTTCGCGTCAACAGAGTTGATCTGGCAAAAGAACTTGAGAAGGACAAGCACGATTGGAAGAAGCCATCTGAGACATGAATAAGACTTGAAGAGTTTGGCGACGTTGACCTTAGAAGACCAAAACCCCATTATATACCTACGTTAGATACGACATTTGTGAGCTGTCATTTGTTTGATGTTTTTCGACAGCCACAACAAAAATCTGTCTTTTCAAAACTGTTGTTTGCTTTGTGTGTATCCCTCTCTATCTCTCTTGTCCCACCCCAAACCCATGGACCCAATAGAGGATGAATGAAGATGAGCTTATATTTTCTGACCGATGAGTCAATTGAAGATGGACCAATGGATTCAGAACATGGAGGATCACATGGAGAATAACCCTATAGTTGGACATGATATGACCCATCATCCTCTGCAGAGCTTTGAAAGAGGTGCAGCTACTTGGTGGAGGATGTACCAAACCACGAATGGATGGCAAGGAGTAACCACTTGGAGAGAATTTATGTTGACTCTGCCAAAGTCTCGGTTTGTGTTCCAGAAGTTGAAGCCTTATGGAAAGGATATGAAGAAACCTTGTGCGTGCATGATTTGTGGAGAAACAGGACACACCCATAAAGAACACAAGGATGAATGCCCTAATTGTGAAGGAAGTCACCCAGTTGAAGAATGCCCAATTAGGCAGATTACTTGTTTCTTGTGTGAAGGGACTACCCACTATCCTGCTCAGTGTCACATTTACCCCAAGGTACAACAAACCATCCAGCAGAAGAAAGAAGTAATGAAAGGAGCCCTCATGGAAATTTTAGAAGAAGCTGTGACGGAGGACACACCCAAAGAAGAACCAAGTAAACCCGGTACTAAGTCATGCTATTCATGTGCAGAAGAAGGACCCATCTCCCAGAATTGTATGAATGGGGATCTAGTAGAATTCCCGACCGAGGAAGTAGAATATGACCCACAAGAAATAGAAGCCATGATTGGCATGGAAAAGTCCAGGAAGAGAAACCGATTAGAGCCCAGGAGGAACCTGAGTCATATCATCTGTTACAGGTGCAAGGAGTCAGGGCACTACCTCAACAGTTGCCCAAAAAGGAAACCTCGATACTTGCCAGAAGTAATATGCTTTAGTTGTAATGGAGCAGGGCACTTTGCCAGAGAATGCCCCAAGAAGAAGGAGACTTGTGCTAGATAGTTGCGTTTGCAACAAAAGAAACGGAGTAGTAGAAGTGAGAACATTTTCTTTCATATTGAGGTGTTGAGTTGAGACATGTAATGGAGGAGCGAGAGATAATCATTTGAGAATGAATGAAGTTAGCATCGTTGCTACTGATATGGATTTTATGAGTTGTTACTCTATGAAGAAGGATTTTGGCCATTCTGAGGATATGAGAAATATGATCTATGGAAGATTTGTGGATTTTAAGGGTGCTAGTACCCTGTAAGAACCGTTGACCCCTGGAAAAGATAAGGATACTCCACTGAGTGGATTTCAGACAAAATGAATATGAGTTTTGTCTCGATATGTGTGAAACCCCAAGGGTGTGTGGGATGAAGTTGGAGACTGTCAGTTGTTTGGACCAAATGTGATCAAGGAGTCAGAAGAGAATGTTAAGTTGATTTGAGATAGACTGAAGGTAGCTCAGCGTGGTCAACATGGTAAAGGAACGACTTCCATCAGAAGAGTACCGTACGTGGAGAGGCTGACAGCTGGGTCCATGGTGGCCGCAAGGAAGTGCCTCCTTATTACGCGCAAAATAATTATTCATCCACCTGACAGCAGGGACCCACTGGACGGGCAACTGTATTTTGCGAAAAAAACGTTTCCCCCTGACAGCTGGGACCTACCAGCTACATCTTTGCACGCAAGTAAGTGCGTCTGGGCAAAAAAAGATTCGCCCTCCTGACTGCTGGGACCCACCAGCTACATCTTCACACGCAAGGAAGTGCCTGATAGTCGGGACCCACCTGGTCGAAGCGTAGTTAGCATTGTCATTCTGGTCGCGAACGTGTACGTACATACTGGTCAATGTAGAGGCGCGCACGTGTTGTAGTAGAGGCACGCATGTAGCTTGTACACGTACGTATAGCGGCCAGTGTGCAAGAAAGAAAATATGGCCACGTACGTACATACGGGCAGGGTCTCGAATGCCTACTCGCGCATACGTATGGACAGGGCTTGTTGTAAGTGCATCTAGTGCCACCCCTAGTTGGTTTTGGAGTATTGACGACAAACCTAGTTGAGGGACTAATGCGTTTGCGAGAATTGCAGGATAACATAGGTAGAAGTCCCTCATTGATTCGGTTTAGCTACCAGAGATGACCCCTAAAAATGTACGAAGACATTGAAGACAATGGTGGTTTATGAAGACATTCATGTCGAAGACAATGACATGTGAAGACTCCCCATGAAGCTTATGGAACTCGAAGACTTAGATCCTTCGTAGTTTTACTTCATTCATGTTGTGTCATAGGAACCACCGTACTATTAAGTGGGGTCCAAGAGAACCAGTCAGGATGACTGAAGTGATGCCTAATTCAAATCCTATGTCTTCGAGTGAAGACAATGAGAGAAAATCTTGTCCAGAGTCAGACAAGTCAGCTTTACTTGTAGCCCAAGTAAAGTTGCCGTGTGAGTTCGAAATTTGACCGTTGGTACACGTGTCAGTTCCTTAGTGACCCAGGGTCATTTCGGACAAATCAGGTCGGGTTGCCAAGTGGCTATAAATAGTCCACCCCTACAACCATAAACGGTTGGCTGCTCAGATTTCAGTGCACGGCTTTTGTCGTTTGAGAGCAACCCACCTCAAAGCCTTTGAGAGAAAATCCCTAGCGAGGAGAAAAGCCCTAACCACCCAGAGCCAGAGTAATTGGGCATCACTTAAGTCTTCTTGTCTGAGTGATCTGAAGACTTATTACACTTGAGGACTGTGCATCCTCCAGTCGGTTAGGCGTCGCGTTCTGAGCATCCAAGAGAAATTGTGGATCGCCGGTGAACGAAGTCTGTGAAGGTTTGGGAGTCTACCTTGAAGACTTACCAGAGTGATTGGGCGAGGTCTGTGTGACCTTAGCTCAAGGAGAAAACGGTGAGGACTGGGTGTCCTGAGCTGCATGTTCAGGACTGGGTGTCCGGGACTGTGTGTCCTTAGGTTTAAATACCTAGCCGCTCCAACCAGACGTACAGTTGTCACAGCAACTGGAACTGGTCCAACAAATCATTGTCTTCAGCGTGTCACTGGTTTCATCTTCACCTCCCTTTACTTACCAGTACACATTGTGAAGCCATTGCATGCTTGCTTTATCTTCTGTCTTCACAACTTGACTGTATGATCTGTTTGGCTTCATAACTTCTTCCTACCTGATCCTCATTACACTGAAGCTGTTTGTCACTGTGCTTTCACTATATTGTATACTTGACTATGGCTTGCCTTGTGTAATCTAACTTCCGCTGCATAGTGATAGGCTTATCCACTCTGTTTGTCTTCACAACTTCCACGTTTTGAAGACTTTCATAAAAATCGCCTATTCACCCCCCCTCTAGTCGATATAACGCACTTTCAATTGGTATCAGAGCAAGGTGCTCCCTTGTTCTGTGTGATTCGGTTTAACCACCTGGAGTTTTAGCTTCGACTGCAGGGATAATTAAAGTCTCCGCTGCGTGCCCCGTCTTCGATGGAACTGAATATCCCTACTGGAAGAATAAGATGCGCATGCATCTTCAAGCCATTGATGTCGACCTATGGTATGTCGTCGAAAACGGCGTTCCCAAGGCTGGAGAAGGTGTCACTGCTGCTGATGTCAAGAAGTTCACTCAACTGGACTCTACTGCCAAGAATATTATCTGTGGTCATCTGACCAAGGGACAGTACGGCCGTGTGAGTGCCTTGAAGACATCCAAGCTGGTTTGGGACTGGCTCTCCAAAGTCAATGAAGGCATCTCAACCCAGAGAGATCAGAGAATCAGTGTTCTTCGCAACCTCTTCAACCGCTTCAAGCGAAATGACAATGAGAATGTCCAGCACACATTTGACCGGCTCACTGACATCACAGATGAGCTTCAAGCCCTCGGCGCCATTGAGACCACCAAACATGAAATCGTCAAGACGCTGCTGAGATCACTTGACAGTTTGTTTGACATCCTAGCCCTGATGATTCAAGAACGTCCAGACTTCAAGACACTCGATCCGTCTGACATACTTGAGAGGCTCAACACACATGAGTTTCAGCTTTCTGAGAAAAGAGATATCTACGGTCCAAACTATGGGCGAACTCGTGCCTTGAAGGCAAAAGCTGTGTCCTCATCTGAAGAAGAATCTGACAGCAGTTCTGATGATCCTGAAGACATTGGAAGGGAACTTGCAATGCTAGTGAAGAAGTTCCAGAAATTCACCAAGAAGAAAGGCTTCAGAAAGTCTTCACGATCAAGCTCAAGGAATGATGAAGCTTCTGCTCATGACTACAAGAAGAAAACATGTCACAAGTGCAAGAAAACTGGACACTTCATCTTTGAGTGTCCACAGTGGGACAATGAGAGCAGAAAGAAGAAGAAGATCAAGGAATATGACTCTAACGATAAGAAGACGAAGAAATACTCAAAGTCTTCTTCCAAGTCTTCCTCAAAGTCTTCATCACACAAGAAGAGTTCATCTGGCAAGGCTCGTGCGTTTGTTGGCAAGGAAATGGATTCAGAGGAGGAGTCCGCTTCTGAGGAGGCAGAGGTGGAGTCTGAGGAGGAGTCTGATTCAGGCATTGCGAGTCTGGCTACAGCCTACGTCGCCAAGTCCATCTTCAACACTGAAGACAATGACTTCATCACCAACACCGATGCAAATGACAAGGACGACTCTACTCCTACCTACTGCTTCATGGCACGTGGTGCCAAGGTAAACACACGCACTACTCACTATCAAACATCCAGTGACGATGACTCTGATTGTGATTCAAAACCCAGCTACAAAACACTTGCTAAAATTGCAACTGAACAACAAAAGGCCATGGAACATATTCAAAAACTGTTAGACAGAAGCGATGATCTGTTGGGTGCTGAAATGACTCGTTCTGAATCCTTAATTGAAGACATAAAAAATCTTCATGTTAAGTATCAGGAACTCGAAGATCGTCTTGAGACTCTCTCAACTACTCATGAAAAGCTTTCCTATGATTATCTTCAGAAGAAGCAAGATCTTGAGAAGTTGAGAGCGGATCATGAAGATCTTCAAAAGGAAAACGAGTCACTTCGAGCCGAACAGATCAGTTCTGCTCAGGAAGGATTTGAACCACCATGCCTTAAATGCATTGAGCGTGATAATGCTATTTCTGTTGCTGAATGTTCCACTGCTACTGCTGTTGCAATATCTTCAACTGTTGAAGTGGTAACTAACCCCTCTGCTGAGGATACCACTGCTATTGCTGATGAGAATGCTAGGTTGAAGACATTGCTTGAAACAGGGATGTACAAAAGTCTCAAAGGACATCAGACATTATGTGATGTCCTCAAGAAGCAGATTCTGAACCGAAACCCTAGGAAAGAGGGTGTTGGGTTCGTGAGGAAAATTAATGCAGATGGATCTTACTGGAAACCTGAGCAGTACCCCAAAACCACATGGGTTGCTGCAAAGGAATCCTCAGCAGATCCATCCAATCTATCTGGCTTCACTTGTGCTGATCCTATTATCATTGATGAATCCTTTGATGCAAACTATAAACTATTTAAAAATCAGAATGGTGAAGTATTTGCCAGGTACATTGGTACTAACTGCAGGAATGGACCGCCTATGAAGAAGATCTGGGTTCCAAAAACGTGTCTGGAGAATCTTCTTGTGAATGTCCTCATGACACCTCACATGAAGAAGACAAACCTCAGACCAAAGGCTTCATATGGTCCAAAGGCTTCATAGAGGCAGAGGACTCACCTGAGTCGCACTAACTCAAATGTTTTGCAGGGAAACCATGCTCAGGCATATGAGAGCGGTTCTTCAAACCGTCATGCTCATATGACCAAGAACTATTCTGCTTATTCTTATGAGTACTATTGCCCGCCTGCTAGACTGTTTGCCAGGGCTCCAAAGCCAAAATTCTCAGATGCTGCACTTAGACTTATTGCTTCTAAGCCACCCTTGAAGATGTGGGTGGTTAAGAAAGCTTAACTCTCTTTTGCAGGGAAAGGTCTCCAGCAGAAAACCAAAATCTTCTAACGCTATTGCTGGCGACCTTAAAAATCTTGTGGGGCGCAAGATCAAATGCCCGAATGGCATCACTATGTATTTCATACCTGAATCGCATGCTACTCTCCCTACTTGTCCTAACCTGGATCTAAGTTTTCATAATCCACTGGTTCGTCAAATGTTTTTGCTTCACAATACTCTTCGTGAAGCCTATCCCCTAACTACACTATAGGGTACGACACCAGTGACTTCAGAGTCTTCAGAATGGATTATTGACAGTGGGTGTACGAATCACATGACTGGCAAAAGAAGTCTCTTTATGGACTCAACCTTAGGTCCATCTGACAAGAGCCACATCACATTTGCTGACACTGGTAAAAGTAAGGTACTGGGTCTAGGTAGAGTTGCAATCTCAAAGGATCAACACATGGATAAAGTCATGTTTGTTGAATCCCTTGGCTTCAACTTAATGTCTGTCTCAATGCTTTGCGATTTGAACATGATTGTAATCTTTGGAAAATATCGTTGCTTGGTACTAATGGAATCTGACAAGTCTCTAGTGTTTGAAGGGTATCGGAAAGATGATTTGTACGTGGTAGATTTCTCGGCAGGGCCACAGCTTGCAGTATGTCTTCTCGCAAAGGCTTCAGAATGCTGGCTTTGGCATCGAAGGCCTGGGCATGCTGGCATGAGGAACCTCCACACCCTTGCAAAGAAGAAGCATGTCATAGGCATCGAGGGCGTCAAGTTCAAGAAAGATCACTTATGCGGTGCCTGTGAAGCAGGAAAGATGACAAGGGCAAAACATCCTTCGAAGACAATCATGACCACTACTCAACCCTTCGAACTGCTTCACATGGATCTCTTTGGTCCCACTCACTACTCAACCTTTTCCACTACTGCTTGCCTCTACGGCTTCGTCATTGTTGATGATTAATCTAGATATACTTGGGTGCACATAATCCTTTACAAGACTGAAGTGTAGGATGTTTTCAGACGCTTCGCAAATCGGGCTATGAACAATTATGGCGCCAAGATTAAGCACATCAGAAGTGACAATGGCACTGAATTCAAGAACACTGGCCTTGACACATATCTTGATACATTGGGCATCACTCATGAATTCTCAGCTCCATACACGCCACAGCAGAATGGCATCGTCGAACGCAAGACCAGAACACTCATTGAGATGGCCAGAACAATGCTAGATGAGTACAAGACTCCAAGAAAATTCTGGACTGAAGCCATTGACACTGCATGCCATACTATCAACCGTGTCTATCTTCACAAGCTTCTTAACAAGACATCTTATGAACTTCTAACTGGCAAGAAGCCAAATGTCAGTTACTTCAGAGTATTTGGCTCAAGATGCTGGATCAAGGACCCTCACCACACCTCAAAATTTGCTCCAAAAGCACATGAGGGCTTTATGCTTGGATATGGAAAGGATTCGCACTCCTACAGAGTCTTCAATCTCTTTCACTACAAAGTGGTTGAAACAGTGGATGTGTGGTTCGATGAGACCAATGGGTCACAAAGAGAGCAACTGCCAAATGTGCTAGATGAAGTTCCAGCCAGTGAATCAATCAAGCTAATGGGAACTGGAGAAATTATACCTTCTGAAGCTCATCCTCAAGAAGAACTTATCATCTCAGCACCTGATCCACACGAAGACACTGCTCAGCCTGAAGACATTCCTCCCCATGACAACGTAGATCAGTAAGAGCAAAGTCTTCGACCCTTACATCCTCGTGTTGCCAATGAAGTGCAGATTGACAGAATAATTGATAGCATCAATGCACCTGGTCCACTGACTCGTTCAAGGGCAACTCAACTGGCAAATTTCTGCGGACACTTCGCATTCGTTTCAATCACAGAACCCAAGAAAATTGAAGAAGCTTTTATGGAACCTGAATGGATTCAAGCTATGCAAGAAGAGCTTCAACAGTTTGAGCTGAACAATGTATGGGAGTTGGTTAAGCGTCCTGATCCACGGAAGCATAACATAATAGGCACCAAATGGATATATCGCAACAAGCAAGATGAGCATGGTCAAATCGTCAGAAACAAGGCTCATCTCGTTGCTCAAGGATATACTCAAGTGGAAGGCATTGACTTCGATGAAACATTTGCTCCCGTGGCTAGACTTGAACCCATCCGTATACTGCTGGCCTATGCAAATCATCACAACATAATTCTGTATCAAATGGATGTGAAAAGTGCCTTTCTCAATGGCAAAATTGAAGAAGAAGTGTATGTTGCACAACCACCTGGGTTTGAAGATCCAAAACATCCTGACATGGTTTACAAGCTCAATAAGGCACTATATGGCCTCAAACAAGCCCCTCGGGCCTGGTATGATACACTCAAATGCTTCCTGAAGAGCAAAGGCTTCATACCTGGTTCCCTAGATCCCACTCTCTTCACGAAGACATATGATGGTGAACTGTTTGTGTGCCAAATATATGGGGATGACATTATCTTCGGCTGCACCAATCAGAAGTACAGTGAGGAGTTCGGATATATGATGCAAGAGCAATATCAGATGTCTATGATGGGGCAGCTGAAATTCTTCCTCGGTCTTCAGATACAGCAACAACGCAATGGCATCTTCATATCTCAAGAAAAGTATCTCAAAGATTGCCTGAAGAAGTTCGGTATGCAAGACTGCAAAGGCTTCACAACACCAATGTCGGCCAAGCATCATCTGGGTCCTAACGACAATGGTAAAGAGTTCGATCAAAAGGTATACCGCTCCATGATTGGTTCTTTGCTTTATTTATGTGCATCTAGGCCAGATATTATGCTTAGTGTTTGCATGTGTGCTCGATTCCAAGCGGCACCAAAGGAGTCGCATCACTTAGCTGTGAAGCGAATTCTTCGATATTTGGCTCACACCCCAACTCTAGGGTTATGGTATCCAAAGGGCTCAGAGTTTGATCTGGTTGGATTTTCGGATGCTGATTACGCTGGTGACAAGGTTGATCGGAAGTCCACATCAGGCACATGTCACTTTCTGGGCCGATCACTTGTATGTTGGTCTTCAAAGAAGCAGAACTGTGTATCTCTCTCCACTGCTGAATCTGAATACATTGCTGCTGGATCCTGCTGCGCTCAGCTTCTATGGATGAAGCAAACCCTCAAGGACTATGGCATTCATCTGAAGCAAGTGCCACTTTACTGCGACAACGAAAGCGCCATCAAGATCGCCAACAACCCAGTTCAGCACTCGAAGACAAAGCACATTGAAATTCGTCATCATTTTCTCAGAGATCATGTTGCAAAGGAAGATATTGATATCATACACGTCAACACTGAAGAGCAATTAGCAGATATCTTCACCAAGCCCTTGGATGAGAAGAGATTTTTCAAGTTACGGTGTGAGCTAAATATCCTGGAATCCTCAAATGTCCTGTGATCAGGCACACATCCTAACACTTATGCATGATGATGACTTAGATGTGCAACACACGAAGTAACGTATATCTTCAATCAATGAAGACGTACATTCTAAGTGTGAATACATTAACATGGAATTTGACTTCGGAGCGCCACGATAATTGTGCGCCGTGTCTGGGTCTAATATTTCCTATACGGTGGGTAACGCTACCACCAACTTTTCTGCTTGAAGTGTTTCACTCATGGCGTTACATTTGCTATGTCTTCACATTTGGTTTGGCTTCAATCTCAACATGTCTTCATGATAATCTTCACTATGTTGATTATATATATGTACTGGTGTTCTGTCCTCTACAACATTCACTTATAGCTATGTCTTCTTGTTTGAATCTTTTGAACTAAGTGAATGTGATCGGACCCCAACCTCTCCATGCTTCCTACCTCAAACTCTATCTCTCCAAGTCGTATGCATTCTATTGAAACTGTCGAATGTCTTCACTGCATCCTTGTCAGCAGAAGACACAGAGACAAACTTTAAAACCGTTTTCAATGTTATTACATCAACAAGAAATCCGGAGAAGTAGGAACGACACCCGACAAACAAGGCGTGCGTGGGATGTGGAACTGCCCCCACAATACCGCATGCTGGCCACGTACTGATCAGATGTGAATCGCCAGGGGCACCTGAGTAATAGCGCAGTGCCGCCCCTATCCCTATAAATACATGATTCACTGCGGTCATTATCCCTTCTTCCACCCTCGCACGAACCCTAGCGCCACCGCTAACTCTCAACGACGCCGGCGACGAAGTGCTTCACTGCCGCAACCTCTCCGACGCCGTTTTCACGCCGACTGCGGACATCGGTCTCTCCACCGTCGCCATAGGTGTCTTCCGTCACCAAGTTAGGGCACGGAGGATCGAACTGCTCAGCCTCAACTCTCACTTCGTCTAGCAGTTCCAAGTGTGGTAAATAAAACCTCTTTTTACAGCCTCTTTTGATCCTATAGCTCAGTCACTTTCTGCCATAAGAAGTTTCTATTCACACAAGTTTCATCTCTCTCATCTGCATCTCATAACATGCCTAGTATATTCACTTGTTCTTCATGAAGTAGTTAGATTCCTCACTTGTACTGATCTATGGGTTCGTACAAATCTGGAACCAACTTCTTTTCTATAAAGTGAATGTCTTCGCATGATGAGGTCAATATCTTCTAAACTGATTTATCTTCAAAATCTTCTGAGAATGCAAATGACCTCTTCCCCTTCCCTCGCACCTTAATGCTGTCACAGGTACATGTCCGTGGGAGAATCTTTTGGTTCTCATAGTCTGCATTCATTTGCAGAGTTCTTACAGCGTCACATCAATTCTCCCAAAGCGAGTTCCTGTTGGTCAAGCAAAAGGAAGCCTTTGAAGACTTTGAATCTCTTGAAGCCTTCCAAGTTAAGCTTCATGGCAGCAGAAAAACCAGCAAGGAAGGGAGGCAGACAGAGACATGGTGAAACGTCTAAAGATCTGCCTGATGACTTGGCAGAAATGTACCAAACTGATCCTGAAGAGAGCTATGGTCAGCGCAAGACACGAATCCAATGGATTCGAAGATATTGGGCAGAGCAGTGGTTCCAATACCGCTTCGTCACTAAGGAATATGCAGAAAAGTGCGCCATCAAGAGACCATGGGGAGACGCATTGTACAAAAATCTCGTACCCTGGTCTAGAGACGAAGCCATTGCTCAAGGCTTATTTCCATGCATGGTCAGAGGACCACAGCCAGCTGACGCACATCCGTCATCACTTCTCTGGTGTCGCGATGACACTCTGTTCAAGCGCAACTTCCAATTTGCTCAGAACTCTGCAAAGCAAAACAAGAAGGAGTGGGGGTTGGACTTCAACCCTGGTCCCTCTAAACCAAGGGCAGATGGCACACGCGACGCAAATCCCAATATCATCGGGCCGTATGCCAATCTCGAAGGCCTCATCACTCGCATTCTAGTCCAAGGGACTGCTGTGAACGACCCTCCAACATACACTGGGTCTGATGACGCTCCTGCTGCACCGGAGCTGAAGCAGACGAAGAAGAAGCCAAAAGCTTCAAAGCCAGCCGCTTCTCCCAAAATCTCCAGAGCGAAGCCATTGGCCACTGCACCTCCTGAAGCAAGTGTGCAGTCTGAAGACTTATCACGAGTCTCCAAGCCCCAAGAAGCCAAGAAGCCTCAGCCACACACTGGCAAAGAGCTCACAGTTGCTGCCATTCTGCGCAGCGATGCCATTGATCTGTCCAGTGACGAAGATCTTGGCGATGACGTTCTTGAACAGCTCATCAAGAGCAAGGAGGAGGCTGAAATCTTCAACAATCTGCCTCTGTTTGATGCAGCAATCATCCACAACTTCATCGATGAGTGGTTTGATACACCCAATGTCAGCTTCGATGATCTGCAGCTACCCATTGGCCTCAGCGTTGCCTTCCAAGGCGCTATTTCTTCAGAACTTGCAATTGCCCAGCGCATTGTTGAACTGAAGCAGAAGATTGATTTTGAAAAGGCTCAGTTCAAGCAGAATATGGCCACGCTCAGCGTCCAAGAAGTCAAGGACTTCAAGGTCATGTTGCACGAGTTGAAGGAAAACTTTTTGAAGAAACGTGCAGAAGCTCAGGGTTCGCGTAAGCGCATGAAGACTTTGGCTGACCTCTGTGTGCAGGCCTACAATGAGGCCGAGAAGCGCAAGGCACTTGGGCGTCCCGGCATCGACCCCAGGATGGCCGCGAAGAAAAAGAAGAAGCCCGCTGTGGCTGAACAAGAGGCACCAAGGCAAGAAGCTGTTCCGATTGTCTTCCCCACTGCCAAGACTGGCTCGAAGCCAAAGCACCGATCAACCGCTTCAGAGCTCAAGAAGACACGGACAGCCGAAGCTAAAGCAAGGAAGAGGAAACACCCTGAAGCCTCTCCTTCTGACCCCACCATCAAGAAGCGCAAGACCAAGAAATCTTTGGCTGCTCCCACAGAGCCCCTGATAGTCGAACCCCTCTCCGTCCGCTATCCTGACGAAGATCGTCAGCTGACCATGCATAAGCCTGCTTTCACAGAGGCTCCGCACGCTGAAGACATTCCAGCAGCCGACCCCAACGATGCTGAAGACATTGGTCTCCAAGACAATGTACAAGGTGATGCAGCCCTTCCTCAGCTTGAAACAAGCGAAATGATCAGCATTGGTCGTCCATTGACGCCAATCACCCAAGATGCATCGTGGGCAGATCGCCCGCAGGAGGAAGAGAATGAGCCCCAGCCCACTGCAACTCCACCGGCGTCGCCTGCATTCCGTAGGCTTCGCAAAGGGCCAAGGGCTCAGGCTGCTGACGACATTCTGGCTGCATCAGCCGAAGAACATGAAGAAGAGCATGAAGAAGAACCTCAAGCTCCATCTACCCCACACCAACAAGAAGACGTTCTCAAGGAGAACGTACCTGAATCCGTCCCTCTCACTACACGTGTTGAGGCTGAAAACATTGCGGCTGCCACAACCAACACTGAAGCAATTGTGGAGCCTGACCAACCAACAGCTACTGAAGCTACTGCATCTGAACCTTCTGTGCCTGAGTCTGCTGCCGGTCCACAGTACAACTATCATGTCGCGCACAGGCCCCAGGTCCAGAAGCCAATCCCACGACTGCCAAGGTTCCCAGGTCATGCATCAGCTCCTGGCTCCTTTAATGTCAATAGCTTCAGGGAAGATAACACGTTCTTCAACAGCTCCAAGAACCCTTATTCAAGGGAACGGATTGTATCAGATAGGTTCTGGAGCTACCCACAGCGCAACTACTATTCATGCATCATTTACAACCAAGGCCGTATCTTTCCTCACCAGCGCCTTGAGGTTGAAGCTGTTGCTGGTCTGCCTGGTCTGGAAGAGGCACTGGACTGCTTCAAGCAAGTGGGTCTGCTGCCATTTATCACAGATGAAGAGCACTGGAATGAAGAGCTTCTGCTCCAGTTCTATGCCACATTGCATATCAAAGGCTACAACAGAGATCCAAAGACTTGGGTCCTGGAGTGGATGACCGGCAATGTCCATCATGAAGCCAATGCATTCGATATCATTGAGCTTACCGGCCTACCCACTCCTGGCGAACTCTTCGAAGAAGGCTGCCAACTCCATGCTGAAGCAATTGAGAGCATATTCCAGCGACCTGAGCCAAATATGAGTCAGATGCTCTCAATGATGAAGCCCTTGCCTCTGGATGCACCTTATCCAACTGAGTTCTTCGTTGAAGACTTAGAGTACCTGCCCAGAACTATATATCACATTGTTAGGCGGACTCTATGGCCCATTAAGGGGCACTCTCCATATGCCAAGGTTAAAGGTGCCATGAAGACTCTCATCTTCTGTTTCCTGCATGGCAAATGCTTCAACGCCCAGGATCTCTTTATACGCCAACTTACAGCGTCTGGCTCAGATCTCTTTGGTTTGAAGATTTATGCTCCATGGGTTATGAGGCTAATCAAGCTCCACTCTGCCATCTCCTATCAGCCCTCTGCCCGCAACCATAGAATCTTCTTACCTGATGTGGACACCTCTGCTGAAGCAATATATCCTGAGCCTGCCAAGCAACCATTAAGTCTTCAGAATGCAGAACACCAGAGCTTCACTCAGAATGATTAAGGTGTTGAAGCCATCTCAAGAGTGTATCCAATGGCTGGCACCACACGTGCCCCTGCATCAACTGAAGCCACTGACAGCACAGCTGCACAGAGACCCAAGAAACGCGCTCATACACTCAATGACCGTGAACTTCTTGTGGCTCTACACCAAAAGCAAGATAGGCATCACGACTAGCTCAAAAGGCAGATGCGAAGTATCATGCAAGACGTCAATCGCATCAGAAATCTGGCCACCAAGAATGCCTTTGTCGCACATGAAACCTGTCGCCGCACTTGGAAAGGCCTCACCATGATGTGCACTGAAGCCGAACTTCAAGAGGATGGCTTCAGAGAGAGATTCAAGTTTGACTCCACACCCCCCAGAAGAGCTGTGCTGCGCGGAACTCCGTCGCTTGAAGATTCAGAGTTCTCTTCCTCTGCTGCCACCGTGACTGGAAGAATCATTGAGGAAGAAGATGACGCTACATCACCACCACCATCTTCAGCGCGCATCGACCCTGCACCAAGCTCGTCAGCACCACCAAACGCCTCCACCGACCCTGCTGCGCCTGGGAACACGTAGAAAACTCCATGTCTTCAAACCTTTTTGGTCATCACTGACAAAAGGGGGAGAAGCATATGATGTTTATAGTCTTCAAGCGGGTCAATAATAAGGGCGGGTGCTTTATATTTTGCATTTTGCTTCGTGCTTACAACTCTCGTTTTGCTACATTTGGTTCTTTGAGTTGTAACACTTAAACTTGATGGTCGTCTGCTACTATGTTTGCCACTATGATTTTGCGAAGATAAATTCCGCATGTACGACGATAATTTCCGCACTTATATCATTTCGCAGACGTCCATTTTTCATTATGCATGTCATTCTCTTCATATACCTTTACATGCATGGTGGATTGTCATCATAAGTTGAAGTGGATTCCCACAAGTACAACCTGCCATGTGCATTTGCGTTCAAGAAGCAAATTACTTATATGCACATCTTCAGGGGGAGCCCTTGCAGCTTATGAAGACAATTCCTTTACAATTTCACAAATTATATTCCCCGTTGAAAACTTCAACTAGTTTGTCATCAATCACCAAAAAGGGGGAGATTGTAAGTGCATCTAGTGCCACCCCTAGTTGGTTTTGGAGTATTGACGACAAACCTAGTTTTGGGACTAATGTGTTTGTGAGAATTGCAGGATAACACAGGTAGAAGTCCCTCATTGATTCGGTTGAGCTACCAGAGATGACCCCTAAAAATGTACGAAGACATTGAAGACAATGGTGGTTTATGAAGACATTCATGTCGAAGACAATGACATGTGAAGACTCCCCATGAAGCTTATGGAACTCGAAGGCTTAGATCCTTCGTAGTTTTACTTCATTCATGTTGTGTCATAGGAACCACCGTACTGTTAAGTGGGGCCCAAGAGAACCAGTCAGGATGACTGAAGTGATGCCTAATTCAAATCCTATGTCTTCGAGTGAAGACAATGAGAGAAAATCTTGTCCAGAGTCAGACAAGTCAGCTTTACTTGTAGCCCAAGTAAAGTTGCCGTGTGAGTTCGAAATTCGACCGTTTGTACATGTGTCAGTTCCTTAGTGACCCAGGGTCATTTCGGACAAATCAGGTCGGGTTGCCAAGTGGCTATAAATAGTCCACCCCTACAACCATAAACGGTTGGCTGCTCAGATTTCAGTGCATGGCTTTTGTCATTTGAGAGCAACCCACCTCGAAGCCTTTGAGAGAAAATCCCTAGCGAGGAGAAAAGCCCTAACCACCCAGAGCCAGAGTAATTGGGCATCACTTAAGTCTTCTTGTCTGAGTGATCTGAAGACTTATTACACTTGAGGACTGTGCATCCTCCAGCCGGTTAGGTGTCGCATTCTGAGCATCCAAGAGAAATTGTGGATCGCCGGTGAACGAAGTCTGTGAAGGTTTGGGAGTCTACCTTGAAGACTTACCAGAGTGATTGGGCGAGGTCTGTGTGACCTTAGCTCAAGGAGAAAACGGTGAGGACTGGGTGTCCTGAGCTGTGTGTTCAGGACTGTGTGTCCTTAGGTTTAAATACCTAGCCGCTCCAACCAGACGTACAGTTGTCACAGCAACTGGAACTGGTCCAACAAATCATTGTCTTCAGCATGTCACTGGTTTCATCTTCACCTCCCTTTACTTACCAGTACACATTGTGAAGCCATTGCATGCTTGCTTTATCTTTTGTCTTCACAACTTGACTGTATGATCTGTTTGGCTTCATAACTTCTTCCTACCTGATCCTCATTACGCTGAAGCTGTTTGTCACTGTGCTTTCACTATATTGTATACTTGACTATGGCTTGCCTTGTGTAATCTAACTTCCGCTGCATAGTGATAGGCTTATCCACTCTGTTTGTCTTCACAACTTCCACGTTTTGAAGACTTTCATAAAAATCGCCTATTCACCCCCCCTCTAGTCGATATAACGCACTTTCACTTGTGTACATGGCTGGGTCGGAACGGAGAAACTGCGTTGTCATCGTGTTCATGGGGAGCCAACCAGCTGGGTCGGAATGGGATGCGTCGTCGTGTTCATCGGGAGGGCTTGGACGGAACAACCGATGGAAACGAGGCCTAGCGTACCTCAGAACGGAGGTAACCGCCTTGTGTTTGAGCAGCCACGGTCGAAACGGGATCCTGTTCATCGGGAGAGGTCTGGCATACCGCAAAACGGAGGAAACGGACCTCCTACGGTCGAAACTGGGGTCCTATTGATCGGGAGGGGTGTGGCGTACCGCAAAATGGAGGAAACAGACTTGTGTTGGAGCGCTACGGTCGAAACGGGGCTCCTGTTCATCGGGAGGGGTGTGGCGTATCGCAAAACGGGACTCCACAGGATACTATTCATCTCCACCGTTGACCCCCTCCAGCCTCCATGGGCTACTATTCATCCACCGTCGACCTCCTCCAGCCTCCACCTGCGACTGTTCGTCCACGGGCTCGTGTTCATCCAGCCTCCACCGCATGCTACTCCACCGGCTACTATTCAACCAGCCCTCTCCACAGGCTCCTGTTCAACCACCCCTCCATGGGCTATAGTTCATCCAGCCCTCCACCATCTACTGTTCATCCAGCCCTCCACGGGGTGGTCCTGTTCATCCTGCCCTCCACGGGGTCCTGTTCATCCAGCCCCAACCGGCTCGATCGATCGGGGTCCTGTTCATCCAACCCCACCGGGAACTGTTCATCCGAACCCCCCCAGCAACGCTCACTGTTCATCGATCGGCTTCAGTTAGCAGCAGTAGCGAAGGAATCGCTCGATCGGGTTCAGTTAAGAGCCATCGATCGATCACTCGGGTTCAGTAACGCGTAGCCTGCAGTGCAATCGCTCTGGTTCAGTTAGAGCCCAACGCCTCGCTTGGGTTCAGTTAGAGCCCAACGCCTTGCACCCACGCGCGTGCGTGTACGAGAGAAACGGGCATCACTCGGCCCTGACCACCCACCGTAACCGGGAACACCCCGATATTTTCCTCGCCCTCGCTTCTACCACGGTTTTTGTCATGGACGGCCCAAAGAATGTCATGCAGCTGCGTCTTCGGCCCGCCCAGGACAAAAATCCCATTTTTTGTCGTGATTTTTTGTCATAGAAGTAGGACCCCACCACATCTATGATGATACCGGGTTTTTTCACAATTATTGTCATAGCAGTGTCATAAGTATGACAGAAAAAAATTTGTTCGGCCAAAAATGTCATGGATGTGTCTTTTTTTGTAGTGCAAGGGAGTAAAGGATCTCCCTGCCTTACCCCCCCCCCCCATTTACAGCGAAACACCTTTCTAGGCAGCCCATTAAGCAATACATCAGAAGTAGAAGATGATAATATCATATTAATCCAATGAATCAATCTGTTTCCAAAACCTCTAGCTTTCATAAGAGCAATACTAGCATCATGCTCAATTAAAAGCCTTTGCAAAATCCAGTTTAAGCACCACTGTAGGATTTTTGGATTGTTGGCAGATGTGCAGATATTCAAAGGCCCATCCCAAACAGTCTTGGATTGTTCTTTTCTTGAGGAAACCATATTGGTTGTCACGCACAATTTTAAAACAATGCCTTGCAATCTGTTGGCCAACAACTTTGTAATGATTTTGATTGTGCAATTCAGCAGAGAGATGGGTCTGAAATCATTTGGATTAGTGGGAAAATCTTTCTTGGGTATGAGGGTGATGTAAGAGGAATTTATGCTCTGAAGGGAAAGATGTCCTTCATAAAAGTCCTCAGTGAGCCTGTAGAAGTCTTTAGAGATTATATCCCAACAAGCTTGAAAGCTCCATTAAAACCATCAGGACCTTGTGCTTTACCAGATGGAAAATGCTTTACCACTTCATCAATTTCCTCTCTTGTAAAAGGCCTTTCAAGGTCATTCAGACCATCCATCCATTTGATTAGAGAAATTATATTGAGCTGGTCATTAGTGGGAGCAGACTGACCTAGTCTTTCTTTAAATTCTTTCCAAAGAACGGCAGCCTTTGGATGGTACTCAGTATGCTGAGTGCCTTGCTCATCTTGCAGCATCTGGATACAATTGTTTCTATATTTGATGGTGGCTTTAGCTTGAAAGAATTTGGAATTCTCATCCCCAAATTTGACCCATTTGATAGTAGCCCTTTGCTTCCAATAAATTCTCTGGAAAGAAAGTAGTATGACGTAGTTTCTCGGGTGACGGAAGCTTGGGAGAGAACGATCTCGTCGACCTTTCTCGCTGAATGAACCGAGGTAGTACATGGAGAGCTTCACATCTGGGATAGAATAGTTCTCAAGGCACCTCATCATCTCACTTGAAGGAACTGAAGGCGGAGTTGGAAACTTTGCGGTCGGGCCCCCTCACCGGTGAGTCGACAGATCGGCAGAGACAATTACCAATTGAAATTGAGGAAACAATGGAGGAGGCAATATACTCGGTCCAACATAGTAGAGATAAATGGCTCAAGTACGGCGAATGGAATACAAACTTTTTCAATAATTATGCTACTACTTGCAAGAAAAGAAACTTTATTCATAGACTCATGGATAAACTGGATGGATGACAATGAACCAATGAAAAATCTGATAGATGCTTACTTTCAGAGTCTGTTTACCTCGGAAGTTGACCAACCTAACATGGAGGTCCTTGATAAAGTTAAGCCAAAGATTACAGCCTATATGAATGAAGCGCTACTTGCGCCTTACACTGAGGAGGAGGTGAAATGTGCCCTATTCATCATTGGCGATCTGAAAGCGCCCAGGACAGACGGGCTACATGCAATTTTCAACAAAAGATTTTGGCACCTTGTAGGAGATGATCTAGTGAATGAAGTTTTGTAGGCTGTTAATAGCGGAATCATTCCAGAGGGATGGAATTCAACTACTATAGTTATAATTCGCAAAGTTGACACACCAAAGAAGGTGACACAATTCAGACCCATCAACTTGTGTAATTTCGTTTATAAGGTGATTTCTAAGATGCTAGCTGCAAGGTTGAAAATCTTCTTGCCAGAAATTATAAGCGACATTCAAAGTGCTTTTGTGCTGGGTCATTGAAAGGGCATTTCCCTACTTTATGTTTTGGATGATGATGACAAACCTTTGTTGGTCTAATCCTGTGCTAAATGTTTCAGGTTCTTGACGCTTAGGTCTACATCGAAAAGCTATTCTCTCTTGTAGGAAAAGATCGAAGACGTGTCCCCTATGCTTTTTTATCTCTTTGGTCGTAGGGAACCCGTACTATCAAGAGGGAATCCTCATTAGAAAGAACTGGGGGAATCTTTTCACGTACACCTTTTTCACCCCTCCTTTGTCTTTCTCAGGTGTGAGAGAGAGAGAGTTTTCCTTATCTCTTCCCTTATCTATTCCTGCTCACTGTTTCTGCCCTGCGGTTGTACCACTCCCTGGAGCAGTAGTACCGCTGGGTCTTGTCGCTCATAAGCTTTGCTTGAGCGGTTGTACCGCTGCCTCCAGGCGGTGGTACCGCCACCATGCTCTGCAACAGCTAGGGCGGTGGTTCCGGCCATGCACCGCTCAAGTACCACTCGAGCTTCCGTTTTGATGCGGTTCTTGGGCGGTAGTGGCCCGGTTGGTCCGGTCGTTGCTCGATGACCGGTACCACCGGTTGTCCGAGCGGTTCTTCCGCTCGGAACTTAGCCGCCCAAGAGCTCAAGGCCATGCGGTTGTTCCGGCCAGGCACCGCCCAAGTACCGGTCAAGCTCCTGTTTGATGCGGTGGTTGTCCGGTGGCTAGGCGGTTAGTCCGGTTATTTTTCTTAGCCGGTACTACCGCCTGCAGGTCCGATTGTACCGCTTGGTAGGGTTCTGCAGATACACCGTGAGTCCCGGTTGTACCGAGACGAGGACCGGTAGTACCGCTGCAGTGAAATAAACGCAGTAACGGCTGGAATTTAGAGTTGCTATATAAGGGAGCTTCTCCCACCTACCACTCTTACCTCTCCCCTCTCTTACTCCACCATTAATGCACTTCAAGCTCTCTTGCCTGATCTCTCTCCCTAGCCACTCAAACTTGTTGATTTGCTAGGGATTGAAGGAGGAGACCTAGATCTACACTTCCACCAAAGGATATTTGCTTCCCTCATACTTTCTTGTGTGGATTTTGTTACTCTTGGGTGTTTGAGCACCCTAGACGGTTGAGGTCACCTCGGAGCCATATTCCATTGTGGTCAAGCTTCATGGTTTCGTTGGGAGCCTCCAATTAAGTTGTGGAGAGAGCCCCCAACCTTGTTTGTAAAGGTTCGGTCGCCGCCTTCAAGGGCACCAATAGTGGAATCACGGCATCTCGCATTGTGTAAGGGCGTGAGGAGAATACGGTGGCCTTAGTGGCTTCTTGGGGAGCATTATTCCTCCACACCGCTCTAACGGAGATGTACTTCCCCTCAAAAGGAAGGAACTTTGGTAACACATCGTCGTCTTCACCGGCTCCACTTTTGGTCTTCTCGTCCCTTTACTTTTGCAAGCATACTTGTGTTACTTTCCTTGCTTGCTTGTGTGCTTGTATGTGTTGCATCATATAGGTTGCTCACCTAGTTGCACATCTAGACAACCTACTTTGATGCAAAGTTTAATTCGGTAAAGAAAAGTTAAAAAATTGTTAGTTGCATATTCACCCCCCTCTAGTCAACCTTATCAATCCTTTCAATTGGTATCAGAGCCTCGTCTCTTTATTAAGGACTTTACCGTCCGAAGAGTATGGTTGATACCGTAGACGGTGTGGAGGAACACTCCGGTGTGAATCTGATCTTGTCTATGGGTGATGGGGGAACCTCGGTCTCTCGTGAGGAGTTCAATGTGGCATTGGAGACATTGAAAACCTCCATGACGACCGAGGCTGAAAGCATGTTTACTAAATTCCTTGAAGGGCTTAAACTATCCACCGCATCGTTGAAAGTGGGTGATCCCACCGACAAGGTGACGGATGCTATCTCCGACAAGGGGAAGCTAGTAGTGAAAAGGCCCCTTCTTCTAGTGGTAAAAATGGCACCAACATCTTTGCTCATGTGGAACCACCACTTGTTTATGGTGGACCGGTTCCCTCCACTCATTTGAATCATGCCGGTCCTCCCCCTAAGATTGTAAAAAATGAGGACTTTGATTCTTGGGTTTACCGCTTTAAGCGTCATTTAAATCATGTGAACACTAATCTTTGGAGAATCATTGAAGAAGGTTTCCATCCGCATGATCCAAGCAACTTCACTCCTCGAGAAGCCGCGGATAACCAATTCAATGAGAATGCTCTCTTCATCATTCAAGATGCAATTCCACCCGAAGATCTAGCTCATCTTCGGCCCTTCGCCTTGGCCAAAGACGCATGGCTTTGTGTTGTCTCACTCTACCGGGGGAGCGCAAGTATTCAACGCTCCAACTATGAAGTGGTGCAAGATGAAGCCGATGAGTTCGCAATGAAAGAAGATGAAGAACCTCGTGAGCTTTATCGGAGGGTAACCAAATTCGCGGTCTCTCTCCGAGATCATGGAAGCAAGGACACGGATGACAATCGGATCAAGCGCAAATTCCTCAAGGCAATGATACCTTACCACAAGGCCATGTCCTCCGTCATTCGTCAAAGGCCGAACTTCCACACTTTGACCTCAAGCAAAGTGTTGGATGAGTTTGTGGCCATGAACATCTTGGACAAGACTGCCGACAATGCGGTGCTTCGTTCTCAAAGGTCAAAGAAGCCCAACCTTGCTTTGAAGGCCAAGGTCTGCGTAGAAGAAGATGAAGAGGAAGAAGAGGAGAGCAACCCCGAAGATACAAAGTATGCATATCATGAACACATGGCACTTGCTTCAAGGCAATTTTGGAGCAAGAAAAACTCAAGGCCAAACTTTAGCAAAAACAACTCAAGCGGCACGAAGAGCAAGCAACGTGTAAGGACTTGCTACAATTGTGGAAATGTGAGTCATTTTGTTGCGGAGTGCCCGTATGAGAAGAGGGAAGACAATGGTGGAAAGCTCATCCGAAAGGACAAGTCCAAGTCATTCCCCAACAAGAGCAACTTCACCAAGAAGACTCCTCCCAAGGCTTTGGTGGTACAAGAAGAGTACAATGAGGATGATAACGATGATGAAGATGATGAGTCAGCTGCCATGGCCTCAGTTGCCATCGCAAAAACTCCACGGGTGTCTCTCTTCGACTCACCCAATGAGAGCATCACCGCCAAGTGCCTCATGGCTAAAGCCACCAACAAGGTAACCCCCAACATCAAAACTACTATCATTAATCATCCTTCTTCAACGGATAGCATTAATGAACATGAGGAAGCTAATGTGGAGGAGAATGAGTTTGAGGCCTTTATGGGCAAACCTAAGGGTAAATCCAAGAAGCACTTTGTTGCTCTCTTGGAACAACTTGGTGAAGCCAATGACATGATCGAGATTCATGAAGATACCATCTCTAAGATGGAAGGGCATAGTCGTGACTATGCCGATGAGATCTCGGATCTTTCCAATGCTCTTGAGGAAGAGCGTGGTCTTCATTTGGCTCTTGAGGAGTCACACAACGTTGATCATGCTAAGTTAAAGAAAGATTTTGATCATGTTCTCATTGTTTCTCGTGTGCTAAACTCCGAGAAGGCCGAACTTGAGGTTGATCTTTCTAGACTCAAAGAGGAGTTTGATCTACTTGACAAGGCTCACAAGGTCTTGAAGAGTGCTCATGCTAGCCTCAAAGAGTCTCATGATCAACTTCAAGTAAAGCTAACCAAGGAAAAAGCCACTTTTCCTCGTATGATGTTAATTGATAATGCAAATGCTACTAACCTGTGTTGTGAGCATGCACATCTTGTTGAGGAGAACGCTAAGCTAAAGGTGCAACATGAGAAAGGTCTTGCGTCTTCTATACAAGGCAAGAAGAACCTCAACGACCTCTTGACCAACCAAAAAGGAGTTGTGGCCAAGGAAGGGATTGGGTACGTGCCCCAGTCCAAGAACAAGAAGAAGAATGACAAGACCAACCGACCTCTTCCTCTCATGCAAACCTTTGTGAAGGAGGGGGACAGTGCTTCCAAGGAGAAGAAGAATAATGCAAAGGGTGGCGGTGTCAAATAGGGCAATGCCACGCCTTCCATCAAAGCCGGTGACTTTAATCCTTCTTATGTGTTATGTCGTGCTAGTGATGGGCATGTCTATGCCAAATTTGTTGGTTCTCCTCATGAGTACATCGAATGGTCTATTTGGGTTCGAAAGACCCTTGTTACTAACATCAAAGGACCCATTACAAAATGGGTACCTAAAACCAAGCATTGATCTCTTGTAGGTGTTTGCTTCCGGTGGGGGATCATGGTTGCTCGATAGCGGAGCTACAAATCATATGACCGAAAGCAAGGACTTGGTGGTGGACGTGCACAAGATTCCATCTATGCCCACCAATGTCGAGTGGGGAGACACCTCATCTTCTAAGGTATTGGGACTTGGCAAGGTAGTCATCTCTCATGATCTCATGATCGAGAAGGTCATGCTTGTTGAGTCCCTTGCATACAATTTACTTTCCGTTCGTCAACTTGCAATCATGGGATTTGCCACTTTCTTTGATATTGATAACATGGCCCTCTTGTGGAGCAAGACTCTTAAAGTAGCCTTTGTTGGGCATGTCGAGAATGGTCTATATGTGTTTAACTTTTCAGAGCGACCCACTACGAACGCGACATGCCTAATGGCTAAAGTTTATGTGGGATGGCTTTGGCATCGCCGTTTAGCCCATGTCAATATGAGATCTTTGCAAAGTCTTCTCAAGGGGGACCTTGTTCGTGGACTAACGAATGTTAGCTTTGCTAAAGATCGTGCTTGCAGTTCTTGTATCGAAGGAAAGCTACATGAGAAGGCTCACCCTCCCACGACTGTCATTTACTCAAAGAGGCCTTTGGAGCTCCTTCACTTGGATCTCTTTGGGACTCCATCCTTTGATAGTCTTGGGGGTAGGAAGTATTGCTTGGTGATTGTGGATGACTACTCAAGATACACTTGGGTGTATTTCTTCAAGAGGAAGAGCGAGACCCAACAAACCGTCATTGACTTTGCAAATGAAGCACAACGTCAACACAATGCAAAGATCTTGACAATAAGAAGTGCCAACGACACCGAGTTCAAGAACTACACCTTGGATGAGTTTATTGGTGACGAGGGAATCAAGCATCAATATTCCGCACCTTACACCCCTCAACAAAACGGTGTTGCGGAGAGGAAGAACCGGACGTTGATGGATGCAGCAAGGACCATGATGGCAGAGTTCAAGTCTCCATACAACTTTTGGGCCAAAGCCATCAACACCGCATGCCATGCGTCCAATCGGCTCTACCTCCGCAAGGGCTTGAACAAGACTCCATATGAGATTCTCACCGGTAACAAGCCCAACCTCAAGTACTTTTGGGTGTTCGGGTGTATTTGTTTCATTCTCAAGAAAGGTGTTCGGTTGTCTAAATTTGAGGCTAGAGCTTATGAGGGCATATTTGTTGGTTATGCTACAAACTCTCATGCTTACCGTGTCCTCAATAAATCCACGGGACTTATTGAGGAGACGTGTAACGTAGAGTTTGATGAGAATAACGGCTCCCAAGTGGAGCAAAGTGGCACCTATGATGTAGGTGATGAAATTCCTCCTCAAGCCATAAGAAGAATGGGTGTTGGTTTTATCCTACACATTGAGGAACCCCTTGTGGCCGAAGGAGAAGGACAATGCGCCACTCAAGTGGAGCCATCATCAACCCAAGGCCCACACGCTTCCGAAGAACAACGTGAAAGCCCTCACCCTCAAGAACAATACCAAGGGCAAGATCATGCTCAAGACAGTGTTAACACACCTAGTGATGCCCAAGGTCAAGTTCTCTCCTCCGAGCAAGTTCAGGAATGAGAACAAGCTCAAGACCACGCTCAAGATGATCAAGTGACCACTCCTCATCTCACCCCCGAGGAGGAATTGGAGCGTCGTGCCGCCAATGTTGCTTCCGAGCTCTCCACCAAGGATCGTCTCATGATGAATGTGCTTGGAAGCTTAAGAAAGGGGGTAAGAACTCGTAGACAATTAGCAAACTATTGTGAACATCACATGTTTGTCTCTTGTGCCAAACCCCACAAGGTCTATGAGGCGCTCGAAGATCCGGATTGGCACAATGCCATGCATGAAGAACTCAACAACTTTGAGCGCAACAAAGTTTGGAGATTGGTGCCAAGACCGACGGGGAACCACAATGTCATTGGAACCAAGTGGATATTTAAGAACAAGCAAGATGCCCATGGGATTATCATTCGCAACAAGGCTCGTTTGGTAGCACAAGGCTACTCCCAAGTTGAGGGTATCGACTACGGTGAAACCTTTGCTCCCGTTGCTCGTCTTGAGTCCATTCGCATGTTGATTGCATATGCTTCTCATCATAACTTTAAGTTACAACAAATGGATGTGAAGAGTGCTTTTCTTAATGGTCCTATTAATGAATTGGTTTATTTCAAGCAACCCCCCGGGTTCAAGGATCCCTACTGTCGGTGTCAAAACCGGCGGATCTCAGGTAGGGGGTCCCGAACTGTGCGTCTAGGCTGGATGGTAACAGGAGGCAGGAGACACGATGTTTTACCCAGGTTCGGGCCCTCTTGATGGAGGTAAAACCCTACGTCCTGCTTGATTAATATTGATGATATGGGTAGTACAAGAGTAGATCTACCACGAGATCAGAGAGGCTAAACCCTAGAAGCTAGCCTATGGTATGATTGTATGTTGTGATTGTTGTCCTAAGGACTAAAACCCTTCGGTTTATATAGACACCGGAGAGGGTTAGGGTTACACAAGGTCGGTTACAAAGGAGGAAATATCCATATACGTATTTCCTAGCTTGCCTTCCATGCCAAGTAGAGTCCCATCCGGACACGAGACGAAGTCTTCAATCTTGCATCTTCATAGTCCAACAGTCCGGCCTATGGAGATAGTCCTGCTGTCCGGAGACCCCCTAATCCAGGACTCCCTCAGTAGCCCCAGAACCAGGCTTCAACGAAGATGAGTCCGGCGCGCGGTATTGTCTTCGGCATTGCAAGGCGGGTTCCTTCTCCGAATAAATCACAGAAAACAAGGATAGTGTCTGACCCAGCAAAATAAATTCCACATTCCACCGTAGAGAGAATAATATTTTTGCAGATCTAATTTGTTGGCTTGTTTTGGCAGCATGACGTTATGTCATGGCCCGGCGATTATTCGAACCGTTTCTCCACACATAACGCGAGGCGGTTTCTTGACACGTCTTGCCGAAGCGGAGATCGTGTTCCCTCAATTACGGGATCCTCATTAACGCGGTCATGGGTAACCCAACCGTGTCTAGGACTCCTAGATTATAGGGAACTCCTAAACGGCTACGGAGAGGACGCTTGATATTCACCCTCTTTATAAAGGGACAAGGTTTTCACTTTTTCCCTCTCGTGCTCAATCGAACCCTTCCCCCGTCTCGAGTTCAAACACCCAAAGCCTAGGTTAGGTGCTCTGGATCTTCAACCATGTCGGGATCTAGCCTTCAAGGCCGATGGATGCCCTCCTCCGTTACGGAAGAGGACATTAAGAAGTTGAGGGAGGCCAGATACCTGACCGCCGAGGTTTCGCATCGGCTGCCTGCTCGAGGGCAGGTCGTCCCTACTCCCGAACCCAACGAGAACGTCGTGTTCGTCTCCCACTTCCTCCGAGGTCTAGGCCTCACTCTGGATCCCTTCGCCAGGGGTTTGATGTTCTATTACGGTCTAGATTTCCATGATCTAGCTCCGGACTCCTTTCTCCACATCTTGACATTTATTGTCATGTGCGAGGCCTTCCTCCGCATCACCCATCACTTCGGCTTGTGGCTCAAGACCTTTGAAGTGAAGCCGAAGATGGTCGAGGGGCAACATGCAGCGTGCGGAGGTGCATCAATAGGCAAGATGGCAGGAGCTCCATGGCCGAAAGCTTCCTTCCTAGAGGTGCCCGAATTATGGCAGCGGGAGTGGTTTTACGTCACAGCTCCCAGAAGTGCCAAGTGGGCGGCTGCTCCTGCTTTCCGCTCAGGCCCCCACCACAACTGACGTCGTCGATTAGCAGAGGTCTGAGTTGTGGTCCAACCAAGGACATGCATATACTGCAAAGCCGCATCCGAGATCTCTTCGAGGGAGATTTTAATTTGGTTGCGGTAATACAAGTTATGCTGGTCCGTCAAGTCCAGCCTTGCAAACGCCGGCCCTTTCGCTTGTGGGAGTTCAACCTAGAGGGACCACGTGCCATTCAAAGTTTCCTCTTCCTGACGCACGAGGAGATGTACAAGTCATTCTTCGGACCTCAAGTAGAATGTCCGGATATTACCGAGGATGTGGGCCTGAGCAGTAACCGCGCCGCCGAACAAGTAAGAAATCCTCTAGCCGAACACACTCTCTTTTATTTGAAGTTATTTCTGAGAGTTCGCTTTTTGACCAGGACTGGCTAACAAAGGCGAAGATGATTCGGTGTTTGGCCCCCCTCCCTGAGGGTTTGGAAAATCTGGTATTGGAAAAGATGCTCGAGGTCACACCTTGCCCGGAGCCCTTGAAGGAAGATACCGGGGGGGATAATACGGGCGGACGCGGGACCCCATCGTTGCCCGTTCCAACCGAGGGAACGAGCGTCTCCATAAAGGAGGACAACAGGGGGAGGAAAAGGACTTCTTCCGACGATCCGGAATCCGAAGCCTCCAAACGGGAGAAGAAGTCTCCCACAGAGGGCCCTGCCTCGGGGGTGCTTTTGCCGCACAAAGTCCGCGGGGGGATCAGCCCTCCAACGAATTGTAAGTGATCAAAAATACTTTAATAGTAAAGGTATGCTATCTTTCTTTCTGAGAGAATAACCACCGCATATATCTTGTAGTTCGGGCCTTAGCCCCTCTCAGCTGAGCTCGTCTTCGGGGGATCTTCTTCCGGAGATGATGGAGAGCGAAAGGCCTCCCCCGGACTCCTCCGCTCAAGAAGCGGGCGACCCCGAAGTGTCGTCACGGAGGGCCTCTCCGGATCCGGTGAGGCCAGGTAATCCCATAGACCTCTGAAGTCCCCAGCATCCGGCTCCCAAAGAGAGCAGACAAAAGAGTCCGGCACCGTTTGGTGTGCGGTCGTACGTTCTGAGGGAGTTGGTGGGGCGAGCGGCCATCTCAGAAGAACACCGTATGATGATGAGTACGGTGATGGAGAGAATCTCGTCCGCCGAAAGCGGATTACATGAAGCTTTTATTAGTCTACTGACAGGCTTTGAGGTACGTGAGATAATATGTGATAGTACTGCACATGTTAGGTGTGCCCTGTGTAGATAGTAGCCCCTAAGACTCTGGTTGTCGTCGAGAACGGCGGCAAACAGAGGATCATATTCCCAGGCAATAACCAGACTGCCCCTATGTGCAGGTGGTCGGAGCTCCGGTGGCTAGCCGGACTAGTGAGTTTGCCAAATTAAAACGGCAACTGGATGTGGCAGACGCCGACATCGAGCTTGTTAACAAGAGGCTTGACGAGGCACAAGGTAAGTGTTATTATCTGGTGAATGCCACATAGTAAGAGCGACATGATGCCAGTATCTTTAATACGTTATGACTGCAGATGGAGCTGCCACCGTGGAAGCCTTGCGGGCAGAACTTGCCCGAGCCAAGGAACAAGCGAGGATTAGTAATGCGGCTGCTTTGAAGGCGGCCGAAGACTTCAAAGCCGAGAAGGCCGCACATTGCAAGAGCCAAGAGAAGATGGCCAAGATGGTCGTAGAATTAAAAGACACTGCCGACCGTTGCCGGGTCCTTGAAAAAGAAAAGCGAGCAAAGGCAACAAACCTTGAGAAGGCCACGGCGGCGGACAAAGACACCCGTTCTGCTATAAGAGCGAAGAAGGAGGAGCTGCGGGAAGCCGCGGATATTGCGGCTGGGAAACCCTTCATGTTGCGAAGGAAGTTCCGAGATCCACGGTATGCCCCTTTGGATCGGCTGTGGAGTTCGGCAGATGCATATATGGATTTGGCGGCGAGCGCTGCCGATGCGGCCAAGTACTTCCAAGGTCAGACAGATCGTGAAGTGGACAAGCTGTTCTGGTCGCAATTCCACGTTCCAGAGCGTCCGCTTTCCTTGACTGACCAGCTAGCCGAATGGGCCGAACTGAATAGGTTATCCGGACTTGCCATGAGGTCTGTTGTGGATCAGCTATGGCCGGAAAAGCCAAAGCCGAACAACTATTTTAGCTTAGTGCAGTAGTTCCTTGGTGCGGTGCCGCGCATTAATGCGATGAAGAGGTCGCCGTGCATAGAAGGCTTGCGGATGGCCCTTGCCCGTGTTAAAGCATACTGGGTGGAGATGGATGCTACCACTATTGCGGCGCAGGGTTCGGTCATAGGTCGAGTGGCTGCCGAGCATTATTTCGAGGAGGTTCTCGAGGGTGCTCGATTGATAGAGGCTCAGTGCTCGAAAAATATTATGTTTGAGTGATATGTATTCTCATTGTAAACACAATGCTTTTATGAAGTTTTTATAAGGCTATGTTTACACTTTTGCCTGAAAGTAGTATGATGCCTCTTGTGCGGCCGTTTATGTATACATGTGTATAACCTGAAAGATTGCAGCCGTCGGCTTCAACCCCCACGCATATAATGCGGAGGTGCTTGCAAAAAACGCGTGTTCACACTTAACCCAACGTCTTGGTCCTATTAAGGAGGTGATAATGTAGTGAACGAGGCAACCGGACTATAACGCTTTAACACTTTCACTTAGCCATAGGAGTTTAACAGTGGGGCTACTAGATAGCCCCTGGTGGCTCTACACTCTCCCGATCGCAGGGTGCGTACATTCCTAGCCGGAAAATGGCCCTTCGTTAAGGCGGAGGAATTCTAACATTCCGATAGGTCATCGAGTGGTTGACCAGTCTCATGCTATATCACGACAGTCAGTTTTCGGCTTTCTCTACTGAGGTGCTCGTCCGGATGAACCAGGGCACAATCGCAGTAGTTCTCCAGGTGCTACCTTAGCCGATAAAGCGGAACGTAAGGCACCAAAACACAGGAGCCGGGCAAACCCAACATTTGACCAAAGACAATGATTCAGAGCTGATGCATATAAGGCCAAACTCGCGACGCCGAACACTCCCTAAGGTATTCGGTCTTTATGGTATAAACCGGGCCTAGATAGTGCCCTTTGTAAGAAGCCCCTTGTGTCAAGGTACGTGCATTATTCTGGCATGGCCACATGCCAAGACGTCAGCATCCTTCTCAACTGTGCTGATAATTCGGTGGATATGTATCAACAAGAGACAGTAAAAAAGGTTTACGCACGGTCTTAATCTAAAAAGAATCCTTGGAGCGGGTCCCTGCTACACGTCTGCGCCCGTGTCTCCGTTGTGCCATATCCTGGACGGGTATAGCGCGATGATCATCTATAAAAGAGAGGAACTTAGGTGAAAAAGTTTTCGTGCAAAAGTATAGTTTTTAAAGAAACTATGTATAATTCAAGATGAGTAAAAATTGCCACTTGTTCGCGCGCGTTGAGCCCCTTGTATTTGTAATAGGGGTGCGACCATTGATCCGGTATGAATGACATTTATTTGCGCCGGACTCGTCTAACCGTGTCCGAGGTCTTGACGACCTGATAAATGCTTTAGTTGGTCAGGTCGTTTTTAGTGTGCGGCTGCCAAGGCAGCCGCACTCTCTTCGGCGTGCAAAGATCGCTTAATACTTCCGTTCACTGTAATGATGCCACGTGGGCCGGGCATCTTGAGTGTGAGGTAAGTGTAGTGCGGTATTGCATTAAAGCGAAGGAAAGCTTCGCGTCCGAGTAGTGCTTGGTAGCCGCTTTGGAACGAAGCGATGTGGAAGGTTAAATGTTCGCTACGGAAGTTATCGGGGGAGCCGAATATAAACTTTAGTAGTAGGGAGCCCGTGCAATGAGCCCCTGGGCCTTTCCTTCTGCTTTTTCAGACTCCTCGCGGTGGCAACAAGCCTTTGACGGGCATTATTCTGCTTCGGGTACCTGTCCGGCGTTATATCGTCCGGACTATTATCTTTGACAGAATTAGTTTGTTAGGTTTGATTCTTCATATTGCCGTAGTCCGGCAGTGGTTCGCCCTGCTCCAACGCTGGGTCTGTATGATCGTTATTTCTGGCGAGGCAGGATTTGGGGCGGCACTTGCGCCGCCGCTTTGACTGCTTCTCGAGGGAACAAGCCTTCGGTGCGTCTTTCCGTTCCTCGTCGTCGTCTTCTTTTGGTGTGTCCACCATCTATACGTCATATGATGAGGTGGATGTCCAGCGCCCTATGGGCGGTGGTTCCTCTTTGCCTCTTGCATCGTCGTCCATACCGTCGATGTCTTCGGAGTCGAAGTCGAGCATGTCGGTTGAGTCATCGATAGTGGCTATTAAGTGGGTGGTGGGTGGGCGTCGAATTTCTTCGTCGTTCGCATCCCAATCCTGTTGGCCATAATTCGGCCAGGGCTCTCCTGACAAAGAGAGAGACCTTAGTGAATTCAGAATGTCGCCGAAGGGCGAGTGCTGAAAGATATCCGCGGCGGTGAATTCCATGATCGGCGCCCAATCGGATTCGATTGGCAGGGGCGCAGGCGGTTTGGAGTCAGAAAAAGAGTCCGGTACCTTGGAGTCACGGGCTGTGCAGAGGATTATGCTGGTGTTCAGCTCAATCCCCGTTGAGACTGCAGCCCCTGAGGCGGTGTCTAACCACGCGTCCTCGATTGGCGCAGTTGGCTCTGAACTAAGGGTCGGAGCTGATGCGGGCACAGCCTCTGGGGTACTGTTCAGTGGCAGAGCTAGGTCATACCCATCGCGACAGTGCGGTGCGCCCGACTGTGGCTCGAATCCGTCGAAGATCATGTCTCCGCGGATGTCGGTCGTGTAGTTCAAACTTCCAAATCTGACCTGATGGCCAGGGGCGTAGCTTTCAATCTGCTCAAGATGGCCAAGAGAATTAGCTTGCAGTGCAAAGCCGCCGAATACGAAGATCTGTCCGGGGAGAAAAGTCTCACCCTAGACCGCATCGCTATCGATGTTAGTAGGAGCCATCAAGCCTAACGGCGACGACACAGAGGAACTCTCAATGAAAGCACCAATGTCGGTGTCAAAACCGGCGGATCTTGGATAGGGGGTCCCGAACTGTGCGTCTAGGCTGGATAGTAACAGGAGGCAGGGGACACGATGTTTTACCCAGGTTCGGGCCCTCTTGATGGAGGTAAAACCCTATGTCCTGCTTGATTAATATTGATGATATGGGTAGTACAAGAGTAGATCTACCACGAGATCAGAGAGGCTAAACCCTAGAAGCTAGCCTATGGTATGATTGTATGTTGTGATTGTTGTCCTACGGACTAAAACCCTTCGGTTTATATAGACACCGGAGAGGGTTAGGGTTACACAAGGTCGGTTACAAAGGAGGAAATATCCATACGTATTGCCTAGCTTGCCTTCCACGCCAAGTAGAGTCCCATCCGGACACGAGATGAAGTCTTCAATCTTGCATCTTCATAGTCTAACAGTCCGGCCAATGGAGATAGTCCGGCTGTCCGGAGACCCCCTAATCCAGGACTCCCTCACCTACTTTCCCGATCATGTGTATCAACTCGATAAGGCACTCTATGGCCTTAAACAAGCCCCACATGCGTGGTACGACCACCTTACCGAGTTGTTACAAGACCGTGGTTTTGAAGTTGGGCTAATCGACCCCACTCTTTTTACTAAGAAGGTCAACGGGGAGTTGTTTGTGTGCCAATTATATGTTGATGATATTATCTTTGGTTCCCCTAACAAAGCTTTCAATGAGGAATTTGCCGCTCTCATGACCTCGAAGTTCGAGATGTCTTCCATGGGAGAGTTGAAGTTCTTTCTAGGGTTCGAAGTGAAGCAAAGAAGAGAAGGAACCTTCATCAACCAAGCCAAATACACTCAAGACATGCTCAAGAGATTCAAGCTAAGTGACGTCAAGCCGGCTTCCACTCCAATGCCCACCAAGTGCCAACTTGACATAGATCCCAATGGTAAAGCAGTGGATCAAAAGGTATATCGCTCCATGATTGGACCCTTGCTTTACATTTGTGCATCTAGACCAGATATCATGTTGAGTGTGAGAATTTGTGCACGGTTTCAAGCCGCACCTAAGGAAAGTCACTATGTAGCGGTCAAACGAATCTTTCGATATTTGGCTCATACCCCAAACTTTGGCTTATGGTACCCAAGAGGATCAAACTTCAAGCTTGTAGGGTATTCGGATTTCGATTGGGTGGGAGACAAAGTGGATAGGAAGTCCACTTCTGGCGGGTGCCAATTCCTTGGTTGCTCTCTGGTAAGTTGGTCTTCCAAAAAGTAAAGTTGTGTGTCTCTCTCGTCTACCGAAGCGGAGTATGTAGCGGACGGTAGTTGTTGTGCACAACTCTTGTGGATGAGGCAAACTTTAAAGGATTACGGTGTCATTTGTGACAAAGTGCCTCTTTGGTGTGATAATGAAAGTGCCATCAAGATCTCTCTCAACCCGGCGCAACACTTCAAGACGAAGCATGTTGAGATTTGGTATCACTTCATCCGGGATCACATTAGGCGAGGAGAGATTGAGCTCAACTATGTCAACACTCATGATAACCTTGCAGATATTTTCACGAAGCCCTTGGATGAAGCAAGATTTCGCGAGTTAAGGCATGAGCTTATCATTGATTCGAGCAATGCTACTTGAACCCTTGCACACCCCACCATACTCAACTTGTTATCTCGTTTAGATGTAGGCATGGACATAGGGGGAGTGTTGTTCTCTCGATGAACTCTCCCTCCCCCCCATTATGCATAAATTGAACAACTCTTTCACATTAGACATTTGTGATGGTACTTGTGCTTCAAAGACGAGTTTTGGTCATGGGCCCAAGGATAATTCTTCGCGGTGCCATACCAATTGACTCATACATAGGGGGCTACGGCCTCCGACCCCCTTGTTCGTGTTGTACCTTGTGTCAGTTCTTCTTGTTCGTGCCTTAGTTTATTTTCTTAGGCGCTAGGTGTTGGGGTCTCATTGCACACTCTTGTCCTTGGCTTTGGTGATGGCGTCCGGGCGGTACAACCGGAGTCACAGGCGGTTCAACCGCTGGTGCTCTTCAGGCGGTCTCCCAGCGGTGGCTGAGCGGTTCCAACGCTCAACCACTGGGGTGCCCGTCTGACCGGCTCTACCGGTTGGTTACGGCGGTACTACCACTGCCTCTTGGTGATGGAAGTACCGCCCGTAACCACTTGCTCGTACCAGGCAGCGGTACAACCGCTCCCTTGAGCGGTACAACCGCCGTGCAGCTTTGGGTCTATATATACCCCTCGGGGCTGGTGGGGGTTTCTTTTCTTCCTTCCCCAGCCCTTTCCATCTTCTGCCCTAGCCGCCGGCCGCCATTGCCTCTGCCCCGGAGTGCTTCTCGCGCTTCGGATCCGTGGGGTCTCCGTGGATCCTCTCCAAGGAGGCCTCCTCCTTCCCGATCTCTTCCCATGGATGCCGGTAATGCCCCTTGTCCTTCGTTCTTTGTTCTAGGGTTTGTTCCCTTTGCTCTAGGGCATTACTTGACATTCCGCGTTTATCGATTAAACTATTGGGTGGAAGAGATCACTTTTTGCCTCATGCTTAGATTGCACGTCTTTCAAAGTAGAATATGGCTAGTATGATTCATATTTCGCGGTTCAATCTAGTCTCTACCCGTAGTACCACTTTCCAGCGCTTCTACCGCCTCCGCGGGTGGTACAACCGCTGGAGCGGTACTACCGGTAGGAGAATTGGTTCAACCGGGTTATCTGCACCATGTAGCCATGTTTCATTTTCTAAAGTTTGTGCAATATATCTTTTCTGTGTGTGCAATCCTCTCATCTTTGCTGGGTCTCTTGTGTTCTCCTTGTGCGTGTGTTCAGGTGGCTCTAGTTCTCGCTCTGCTCCTCGCAAGACCAAGAAGAGGGCACGACGGACCTTGCGTCCGGTTGTGTCTGATGACGAAGATGAGGTTGTGATTCCCACCAAGCCCACTCGCCGTGAAAAGTCTGCCGTTGCAAAGCAACATGTGGTACTGTCGTTGCATCACTGGAAAGCCAAGGATTGGGAAGCCTACCGCTCGAAGAATCCTTATGAGGTTCCCATTGCTCCTTGTTGGACCACCGTTCAGTTCCGGAATGAGATGCAAGTATGAATTGTACATGAACTCTTTGAACACAACAAGAACAGGTATGCCAAGCAGTGGACCATCGATCTTCACCATTGGAGGAGCAACTTGGAGTATTTTGGTGAGGCATTGGCTCTCTGCGAGGAATTTGATCTTGTCAAGAACATGTCAGTCAACTGTGACTTTGATGTTCAACTCATCCATCAGTTCTATGCCACGGTTCACTTTGGAGAAGATGACGCACGCACTCTCACTTTCATGTGTCGTGATGAGCTCTTTCAAGTTCCCTGGAGGGCTTTCTGCAATGCTATTGGGTATGATGATACTGGTCTGGAAGGAAGGGGTGGCATTCGTCCTCATGACCATCCTGAGTCCATGCCCAAGGAGAAGCTTGCCCCTCTATACATTCGGGCCGTGGGATTATTGGAGAATCCAAGGACTTGGAGAAGGTCTATGACATCATGCACCGAGTGTTCCGTAATGTACTCTTGCCCAAGGTGGGCAACCAAGATGAGATTCATGGCTATCTTGTTGACTTGATGGTTGCTATGAAGACCATGGTGGGGACTGGTGCAACATTTGATGTGTCAAATTGGCTATGGCATGAAATGTACAACATGGTCATCTACCGTAAGGTCCCAATCTACACTCCGTTTGTCATGTCCTTTCTGAACTCTGTGTGGGCTGTTCGTCGTCCTGGAGAGCTCCTCACTTCTCTAGACAATCTCACTGTTCATGAGGTCAAGCTTCTTAAGAAGAAGAAGCACGCCGAGCCCTGCTTCCCTGCCAATGCTCCTGAGGATGTCTATGCCACTTCTGACGATGAGGACTTTGAGATGGAGCCAGGGCCCAGCCCTCTTGGGTGGCCAAGTTCACTGCCAAGGTGAAGAAGACCTTTTGTCTCCAGACTGACATCCAGAAGAAGATGTATGAGGCACATGTCAATGAGAAGCTTGCACGGTGTCGCCAAATTGCAATGATGAAGCACCATAATATGCCGGTTTAGAGTGGCTCTGAGAAGAGCATCACCCCATAGGAGCGTTGGATTTCAACCCACAGCACATGGACTGATGATGAGCCCCCTCCCCAGCCATCCACCTCTTTTTCTGCTGCGGACAATGCCATGGAGGAATTTGATCACGACGACGATGTCGACTCGGCTGATGAGGATCCATATGCGACCGAGGAGTCAGAGTAGGACTACTGAGCTTTGGGACGCTAGCTTCGCTCTTTTCCTTTTTGGTGTCTTGATGCTGAAGGGGAGAGGGTTCTATAGGTCTCGGGATTTGCATGGGTTGGGGTTGCTCGTTTCCTAGTGTTTCTCTTGTAGTGTTGAACTTTGTTCGTGGTTTCTTGCTGTGTGTGAGACTTTTGCTACTCTTTTTATTGCTATCAGTTCGTCGGTTATTATTATTGTTATTATTGCTTTCTATCCGTTATGTTGTCTCTCATATTATGTGCTTAGAGTGGTGAGTCTATAAAATCTAGGGGGAGTCTAGCCCTGAAAGTGTGCCCATGCTTTCTAACAGCTTGTTCTTATTCGGGCACACAACTAGGGGGAGTTCTGACTAGATTTCATAGACTTCTCTCTTGCAAATCTTGTTGCTCTCATCATCCACCAAAAAGGGGGAGATTGAAAGGGCATTTCCCTACTTTATGTTTAGGATGATGACGACAACCCTTTGTTGGTCTTATCCTGTGCTAAATGTTTCAGGTTCTTGACGCTTAGGTCTACATCGGAAATCTATTCTCTCTTGTAGGAAAAGATCAAAGATGTGTCCCCTATGATTTTTTATCTCTTTGGTCGTAGGGAACCCGTACTATCAAGAGGGAATCCTCATTAGAAAGAACTGGGGGAATCTTTTCACGTACACCTTCTCCACCCCTCCTTTGTCTTTCTCAAGTGTGTGTGAGAGAGAGAGTTTTCCTTATCTCTTCCCTTATCTATTCCTGCTCACTATTTCTGCCCTGCGGTTGTACCACTCCCTGGAGCAGTAGTACCGCTGGGTCTTGTCGCTCATAAGCTTTGCTTGAGCGGTTGTACCGCTGCCTCCAGGCGGTGGTACCGCCACCATGCTCTGCAACAGCTAGGGCGGTGGTTCCGGCCATGCACCGCTCAAGTACCACTCGAGCTTCCGTTTTGATGCGGTTCTTGGGCGGTAGTGGCCCGGTTGGTCCGGTCGTTGCTCGATGACCGGTACCACCGGTGGTCCGAGCGGTTCTTCCGCTCGGAACTTAGCCGCCCAAGAGCTCAAGGCCATGCGGTTGTTCCGGCCAGGCACCGCCCAAGTACCGGTCAAGCTCCTGTTTGATGCGGTGGTTGTCCGGTGGCTAGGCGGTTAGTCCGGTTATTTTTCTTAGCCGGTACTACCGCCTGCAGGTCCGATTGTACCGCTTGGTAGGGTTCTGCAGATACACCGTGAGTCCCGGTTGTACCGAGACGAGGACCGGTAGTACCGCTGCAGTGAAATAAACGCAGTAACGGCTGGAATTTAGAGTTGCTATATAAGGGAGCTTCTCCCACCTACCACTCTTACCTCTCCCCTCTCTTACTCCACCATTAATGCACTTCAAGCTCTCTTGCCTGATCTCTCTCCCTAGCCACTCAAACTTGTTGATTTGCTAGGGATTGAAGGAGGAGACCTAGATCTACACTTCCACCAAAGGATATTTGCTTCCCTCATACTTTCTTGTGTGGATTTTGTTACTCTTGGGTGTTTGAGCACCCTAGACGGTTGAGGTCACCTCGGAGCCATATTCCATTGTGGTCAAGCTTCATGGTTTCGTTGGGAGCCTCCAATTAAGTTGTGGAGAGAGCCCCCAACCTTGTTTGTAAAGGTTCGGTCGCCGCCTTCAAGGGCACCAATAGTGGAATCACGGCATCTCGCATTGTGTAAGGGCGTGAGGAGAATACGGTGGCCTTAGTGGCTTCTTGGGGAGCATTATTCCTCCACACCGCTCTAACGGAGATGTACTTCCCCTCAAAAGGAAGGAACTTTGGTAACACATCGTCGTCTTCACCGGCTCCACTTTTGGTCTTCTCGTCCCTTTACTTTTGCAAGCATACTTGTGTTACTTTCCTTGCTTGCTTGTGTGCTTGTATGTGTTGCATCATATAGGTTGCTCACCTAGTTGCACATCTAGACAACCTACTTTGATGCAAAGTTCAATTTGGTAAAGAAAAGTTAAAAAATTGTTAGTTGCCTATTTACCCCCCCTCTAGTCCACCTTATCGATCCTTTCAGTCATATCATTACTGATAATGTAATTGTGGCATATGAATGCTTGCATGTGATGATGAGGAAGAGAGGTAAAATTGGGTCATGTGTAGCTAAATTAGATATGTACAAAGCATATGATCGTGTGGAGTGGGTGTTCCTAAAGGCCATGTTACTAAAGATATGCTTTTATGATAGTTGGGTGCAACTCATCATGGCCTGTGCATCGTCGCTGGAATATAAAGTGAGGTTTAATTCCAATGAGACTGCGCCATTCCGCCTACAAGGGGATCCCATGTCTTCCTATATATTCCTGCTTTGTGCTGAAGGCCTGCCTGCTTAAATTGCCCATGAGGAAGAGATTGGTAACCTCAAGGGAGTAAAGGTTTGTCCTGACTCACCGATAATTTCTCATCTATTATTTGCTGATGACTCTCTTGTATTGATGCTAGCAAATGATGGAAATGCTAATTCCCTGAAGAGAATATTGGATGGTTGTTGTGCCGCTTGAGGACAGATGGTGAGTGTTGTGAAGTCATCTATTTACTTCAGCCCCAATAAGTTTTGGGGGATGTTGCATGGAAAACAAAAAAATTCTATGCACACGCGAGATCTATCCATGTAGATGCATAGCTATGTGAGGGAGAGAGCATCTACAACCCTTGTAGATCGCTAAGTAGAAGCGTTTATCAACACAGTTGATGTAGTCGTACACCTTCACAATCCGTACTAATCAAGCACTGAACGCACGACACCTCCGCGTGTAGTAAACGTTTAGCTTGATGACGTCCTCGCATTCTCGATCCAGCAATAGGGGTGAAGTAGTAGATGAGTTCTGGCAGCATGAAGGTGTGGTGACGGTGGTGGTGAAACTTCTCCGCAGGGCTTTGCTAAGCACAACGGATTTGGAAGGAGGAGGAACTAGAGGGAGAGGGGGCGCCGCACACAGCTTGGAATTGTGTGTGTGTTGCCCCCTCCCGTCCTCTCATATATATAGGTGGAGGGGGAGGGCAGGCGGCCCTAGGCGCCCCCTTTTCCTTCCCTTAGGCATGGAGGAAAAGGCAGGAGGGATCTGGCGGCTTCCCTGCCTCAGCCGCCTCCCCCTTCCATGTATGGTGCATGGGGGAAGGAAAGGGGGGCCGGCTGCCCTAGGATGCCCCCTCCTTCCTTCTGGCGCACAGGGCAGGGGAGGTGGAGCGCGCCCAGCCCCTTGTGGGCTGGTGCGCCTCCCTCCTTCACATGAGGCCCACCAAGTAGATATAACCTACTGCTGGACTCCCAGAACCCCTTCCGGCACTCCGATGGATTCTGAAACCTTTCCGAATACCTTCATCCTATATATCAATCTTTACCTCTAGACCATTCCAAACCTCCTCGTCATGTCCCTGATCTCATCCGGGACTCTGAACAACATTCGATCACCAACATACATAACTCATATAATACTATATCGTCAACAAACGTTAAGCGTGCGGACCCTATGGGTTAAAGAATGATGTAGACATGATCGAGATGCTTCTCCGACCAATAACCAATAGCGGGACCTGATGCGGCTTGAGACTGCGTCGGTATTTCCCCAAAGAGGAAGGGAAGATGCAATATACCTACGGTAGGTATTTTCCTCAGTTATGAAACCAAGGTTATCAATCCAGTAGGAGAACCAAGCAACACTATGTAAACGGTACCTGCACACAAAGAACAAATAATTGCAACCCGACGCGTAAGAGGGGTTGTCAATCCCTCCACGGTAAAAAAGATAGATTGCATTGTATGAAATTGGATAAAGATCTAGCAATAACACAAAATAAAACAAGTAAATAAAATGTGTAGCAAGGTATTTTTGGGTTTTTGGAAATATAGATCTAAAAACAATATGATAAAAGATAGACCCGGGGGCCGTAGATTTCACTAGTGGCTTCTCTCGAGAAAATAACATACGATGGGTAAACAAATTACTGTTGGGCAATTGATAGAATATCAAATAATTATGATGATATCCAAGGCAATAATCGTGAATATAGGCATCACGTCCAATATTAATAGACCAAAACAATTCTGCATCTACTACTATTACTCCACACATCGAGCACTACCTAGCATGCATATAGTGTATTAGGTTCATGGAGAAATAGAGTAATGCAATAAGAATGATGACATGATGTAGATAAGATCTATTCATGTAGGAATAGACCCCATATTTTTATACTTAATAGCAATGATACATACGTGCCTCGCTACCCCTTCTATCACTGGTGAGGACACCGCAAGATCGAACTCATCACAAAGCACCTCTTTCCATTGCAAGAAAAATTGATGTAGTCGGTCTAACTAAACCAAAGATTCACAGAAGAAATACGAGGCTATAAATAATTATGCATATAAGAGATCAAAGAAAACTCAAATAGTATTCATGGATATAGATCTGATCATAAACTCAAACTTCATCGGATCCCAACAAAGACACCGCAAAAAAGTCATTACATCAAATAGATCTCCAAGAACAACAAGGAGAACATTGTATTGAGAATAAAAAAGAGAGAAGAAGTCATATAGCTACTGCCTACAGACCCGTAGGTCTATGGTGATCTACTCATGCATCATCGGAGGAGCACCAATAAGGATGATGAACCCTTCTGTGATCGTGTTCCCCTCCATCGGAGTGCCAGAATTGGGCTCTAGACTGGATGTCGTGGTTCTAGAACTTGCGGCGGCTGGAACTGTGTTTTGTTGACTCCCCTACGGTTTATGGAGTATTTGGGTATTTATAGAGCTGAGAGGAGCTGGAGGAGACCCCCATGGGCCCCACAACCCATCAGGGCGCGCTAGGGGCCTCTGGCGCGCCCTGGTGTCTTGTGGGCTGAACGGGCCTCCCCTCTGGTGCTTCCTTGGCTCCCAAGTTGTCTTTTGGTCCCAAAAAAGCCTCCAAAAAGTTCCGCTGCGTTTGGACTCCATTTGGTACTGATATTCTGTGAAGTAAAAAACAAGCAAAAAACAACAACTGGCACTGGGCACTATGTCAATCATTAGTCCCAAAATATGATATAAAGTTGCTATAAAATGATGGTAAAACATCTAAGAATGATAATAAAATGGCATGGAACAATCAAAAATTATAGATACGTTGGAGAAGTATTGGCATCCCCAAGCTTAATTCCTGCTCATCCTTGAGTAGGTAAATGATAAAAACAGAATTTTTCATATGGAATGATGCCTAACATGTTCATCACATATTCTTTTCTTTTGTAGCATGGACATTTGGACTTTTAGATGGTTCGAAGCAATAGTTTATATTTGACATGAAGACTTCAATACTCAAGCGTATCAACAATCAGCCATGTCTTTTCAAAATATCAACGGTAAAGAAAGTTATCCCTAGCCCATCATGCTCGATCATTGATCCATTCATGAAACACACTCGAATATTATCTACATCCAATACACAAGTATGATCATAGTGCTCCCTAGTTGGTGCTTTATAATAGAAGATGGAGACTCAAATAGAAATAAAAATTGCATAAAGTAAATAGATAGGCCCTTTGGAGAGGGAAGGAGAGATTTGTAGAGGTGCTAGAGCTCAAAGCAAACATTGAGAGATATTTTTTTGAGAGGCATGCTTTTCCTATCAACGATGACGACCAAGTAGTTCCCAATACTTTCCATGCTAGATATATATAGGCGGTACCCAAACATAAAATAAAGTTTATTCCCTTTTCCACCATTCTTTCACAATCCATGGCTAGCCGTATCCACGGGTGCCTTCCATACCAACACTTTCCAAGGAATTTATTATTTGACATCATAAAGTAATTTTATTTTTCATTTCGGCACTGGCATCCCTATTACTGTCGTACTCTCGTGCAATGAAAAGTGAATAAACACTCGTCTTCAGAATAACACATCTAGCATGAAAAAATAGTGGCCACCCCCTGCCGCTTCATGAGCGGTACAGGCACACAAAAAGGAAATTCATTCATTAGAGTTGGCACATACAAATTTACTTAGGACGGCACGGAAATACCGCATTGGTAGGTATGGTGGACTCATATGGCAAAACTAGTTTAAGGATTTTGGATGCACAAGCAGTATTTCTATTTAGTACAAGTGGAAGCTAGCAAATAGATTGAGAAGCAACCAACCAAGAAATGAAAATTCTCATAAACAAGCATTAAGCATAACTAACACCAAATAATGCATCACAAGTAGGATGTAACTTCATTGCATAACTATTGACTTTCGTGCTTGCATAAGGAATCAAAAATCTTAACACCAATAGTCTTACTAAAGCATAATTACTTACCAACATGACTCACATATTACTATCATCATATTTCAAACTATTAGAAAGAATCAAGTTTACTATGTCCAATGATATTCATGAAAGTTTTTATTACACCCCTCTTGAATATCCATCACTTTGGGAATATTTCATATGTTGCATTTGCTTTTGACAAGCTCAAACAAATTTAAGTGAAGAACATGGGCATAAAATTTTTCATCTCTCAAAATAATGTAAGTGAAGCATGAGAGAATTTCTTCAAAAATTTACTAACTCTCAAATAAATCTAAGTGAATCATGAGAGTATTTTTCAATAAATTTAAAGCACACCGTTCTCAAAAAGATATAGGCGAAACTAGAGCAATTCCATAGCTTAGAAAATTTAAGTGAATCACAAAGAGCAAGTCTAACAAATCATAGAATCATTTTGGTTCTCTCAAATAGGTGTGTCCAGCAAGGATAATTGTGACAAACTAAAAGGCAAAATAAGCAAAGACTCATATAATACAAGATGCTCCAAGCAAAACTCATGATAAGTGATGAATAAAAATATAGCGCAGAGTAAAATTACTAATGGTTGTTAGAAGAAAGAGGGGATGCCCCGGAAGGCATCCCCAAGCTTAGTTTCTTGGTTCTCCTGGAATATTGACTTGGGTTGCCATGGTCATCCCCAAGCTTAGGATCTTTTCACTCCTTATTCCTTCATCCATCGTGATCTCACCCAAAACTTGAAAACTTCAATGACACAAAACTTAACAAAACCTTTGTGACATCCGTTAGTATAATAAGGCAAATCACCACTCTAAGTGCTGTTGCAAACCCATTCCTATTTTATTATTGCATTATATCTACTGTATTCTAACTTTACCATGGATTATACCCCCCCCCCCCCCCGATACAATCCATAGATTCATCAAATAAGCACACAATGCAACAAAAATAGAATATGTCAAAAACAGAACAGTTTGTAGTAATCTAGACTTTGGCCATACTTCTGTAACTCCAAAAATTCTGAAAAACTATGACAACGTAGGTAATTTGTATATCAATCTTTTGTAAGAAATTCAGAATTTTATCAGGCTTCTGTGAGTTTCAACAATTCTGCTACTGGGCGCAAAAGTTTCTATTTTTCAACAAGATCAAATAAACTATCACCCAACATGACCCCAAAGGCTTCACTTGGCACAAACACTAATTAAAACATAAAACACAATCATAACAATAACATAATTGTGTAAACACTCAAGAATAGAAATAAAAAAGGCAAAAGATATATTATATTCATTGGGTTGCCTCCCAACAAGCACTGTCGTTTTATGTCCCTAGCTAGGCATAATGCATAGATTCAAGTATTGTCGTCTTTAGTTTTTGCCACCTTAGTGAGAGCTTTCTCAAACCCGGGTGGTTCTTTACGCTTTCCAATATTCTCAAGAAAGGAGACCAACTTGAGATCTAAGATATCCAACCATTTATTACAAAGAGTAATCAAAGTATTCATGCAATTGAGATTTCCGCTAATATGTTTGAGGGGTTCATTATGTTTTTGCAACTCAACCAAATTTTTCTGTAGATCTCCCAATTCATCTAATATTTGATCCCTTCTTGTGTAAAAGTAAACCCCTTTTTGGTGGTGGAACTCCCAATATTCCGCCTAGTATTTCATAGGCAGCATTAGCATCAAGCTCAATAAAATTCTCTTTTGCGGAAAATCCAAGAGTTGCCTATGATGCAAACCTAAACCTATATAAAAATTACGAAGCAAAATTTTTGCACCCCCCTTTAGATTACAAATGTGGTAGGATTCCATTAACCTATACCAAGCATCTTTCAAATTTTCTCCTTGTTTCTGCTTGAACTATAGAACTTCAAAATCCGGTGACAAAAGAGGGGTAGTCACGCTAGTCAAAGCGAAGAGGTAGGAAAACAAGAGACCTGATGAGAAAAAGGCGAACGGAAAAAAGAAGGTGAATAAAATGGAATTTTTTTTGTGAAGTGGGGGGATGAAAATGAGAGGAAAATGGCAAATAATGTAAATTGCAAGCATATGGGATTTGTGATTAGGAACCTGATAGATGTTGATGATGTCTCTCGGCAACGGCACCCAAAATTCCTGTTGATGCAGTTTGAAACTCCGTCGGTATTTCCCAAAGAGGAAGGAATGATGCAGTACACCTACGGTAGGTATTTCCCTCAGTTATGAAACAAGGTTATCAATCCAGTAGGAGAACCAAGCAACACTATGTAAACAGTACCTGCACACAAAGAACAAATAATTGCAACCCGATGCATAAGAGGGGTTGTCAATCCCTCCATGGTAAAAAGATAGATTGAATTGTATGAGATTGGATAAAGATCTAGCAAGAACACAAAATAAAACAAGTAAAGAAAAAGTGCAGCAAGGTATTTTTCGGTTTTTGGAAATATAGATCTGAAAACAATATGATAAAAGATAGACCCGGGGGCCGTAGGTTTCACTAGTGGTTTCTTTTGAGAAAATAGCATACGATGGGTAAACAAATTACTGTTGGGCAATTGATAGAAGATCAAATAAGTATGACGATATACAAGGCAATGATCGTGAATATAGGCATCACGTCCAAGATTAGTAGACTGGAACGATTCTGCATCTACTACTATTACTCCACACATCGACCATTATCCAACATGCATCTAGTGTATTAAGTTCATGGAGAAACAAAGTAATGCAATAAGAACGATGACATGATGTAGACAAGATCTATTCATGTAGGAATAAACCCCATCTTTTTTATCCTTAATAGTAATGATACATACATTCCTCGCTACCCCTTCTGTCACTTGGTGAGGACACTGCAAGATCGAACCCATCAGAAAGCACCTCTTCCTATTGCAAGAAAAATCGATGTAGTCAGCCTAACTAAACCAAAGATTCGGAGAAGAAATACAAGGCTATAAATAATCATGCATATAAGAGATCAAAGAAAACTCAAATAATATTCATGGACACAGATATGATCCGCAAAAAGTCATTACATCAAATAGATCTACAAGGAGAACATTGTATTTAGAATCAAAAAGAGAGAAGAAGCTATCTAGCTACTGCCTACGGACCCGTAGGTCTATGGTGAACTACTCACGCATCATTGGAGGAGCACCAATGAGGATTATGAAACCCTCCGTCATCGTGTTCCCCTCTGACGGAGTGCTGGAATAGGGCTGTAGATTGGATCTCGTGGTCCTGAAATTTGCGGCGGCCGCAATTGTGTTTTGTCGACTCCCCTGGGGTTTTCGGAATATTTGGGTATTTATAGAGCTGAGAGGCGGTGGATGATGAACCACAAGTATAGGGGGTCAATCGTAGTCCTTTCAATAAGAGTGTCGAGCCCAACGAGGAGCAGAAGGAAATGACAAGTGGTTTTCAGCAAGGCAATGCCATCAAGCACTGACGAGTAGTTTGATAGCAAGATAATTTGTAACGAGCAAGTAACAATAATAGTAACAAAATTTTAGCAAGATAGCACAATCCTTTTGAGGCAAAGGACATGCCAAAATGGTCTCTTATGATAAGCTAAGTGTTCTTGAGGGTACCCGGGAATTTCATCTAGTCACTTTCATCATGTTGGTTTGATTTCTGTTCGCTACTTTGATAATTTGATATGTGGGTGGATTGGTGCTTAGGTGTTGTTCTTACATGAAAAAAACCTCCTACTTAGGATTAACCCCCTCGCAAGCGTCTGCAACTACGAGAAAAGTATTAAGAATAAATTCTATCCGTAGCATTGAACTTTTGGATCCAATCGGCCCCTTACGGAATAGCGCATAAACTATGGTTTACGCTTTTGTCACTCTCGCAACCCATCATCTAATAACTACTCCACAATGCATTCCCTTAGGCCCAAATATGGTGAAGTGTCATGTAGTCGATGTTCACATGACACCACTAAGGGAATCACAACATACATACCATCAAAATATCGAACACATATAAATTCACATGATTACTTGCAACAAGATTTCTCCCATGACCTCAAGAACAAAAGTAACTACTCACAAATGATATTCATGCTCAAGATCATATGGGTATTAAATACCATATTGTATCTGAACATATAATCTTCCACCAAATAAACCATATAGTAATCAACTACAATATGTAATCAACACTACTAGTCACCCACAAGTACCAATCTATAGTTCCGGTACAAAGATTGAACACAAAAGATGAACTAGGGTTTGAGAGGAGATGGTGTTATTTAAGATGTTGATGGAGATTGCCCTCCCCAAGATGGGAGAGTTGTTGGTGATGATGATGATGATTGCCCCCTTCGGGAGGGAAGTTCCTTCGGTGGAATCGCTTCGCCGGAGGGCAAAAGTGATCCCGCCCAAGTTCCGCCTCGAGAGGGCAGCGCTTCGTCCCGAAAGTCCTCCCTTTATTTTTTCAAGGTCAAAATGATTTATATACCAGAAGATGGGCACCGGAGGTGGGCTGGGCTGAGCACAACCCACCCGGTGGCCCCCCTCCAGTGGCTATTTGCTCCAGTATTTCTTATTTATTCCATAAAAATTCCCCGTGAAGTTTCAGCCCATTTGGAGTTGTGCAGAATATGTAGCCTAACATAAATTTTTCAAGTCCAGATTTCCAGCTGCAAAATGGTGCAAAATGGACGTATCAACTCCCCCAAGCTTATACCTCGCTTGTCCTCAAGCGAAAACCGAAATCGAAAAACATGTCCACATGCTTAGAGAGAGAGGTGTCAATAAAAACAAAATACAAACATAGAAGCATCATGTATATTATTATAACAACAACAAATTTTAACATAAAACTTTTATCATAGAACTTTTATCATAAACTTCTCATGAATAAGTAACAATTCATCACAACATAGAAGTATAAAGCATAACTCTATTGGAAACTAACAAACTATGTTCTCAGTCAACTTTGCAACTGCAATTCATCATCTTTAAAGGAAGGGTCACGTATCGGAGCCTTTAGGCAAGTCCACATACTCAGCCATCATATAGTCTTCTATGATTTCTAACACTCACTGCATACACATGAGCAAAACATTTCAACCGGACACATAGAAAGATAGGGGCTTATAGTTTCGCCTCCCAACGTATTCACCTCAAGGGTGATGTTAACAATAATACCTCATGCTACCCATATCCAACTGGATATATGTGCCTAGATCTTTCCTCACCAAATGATACTCGCCAAAATATAAAATACAAAAGGAATAGAGAGAAAACTTTGACTCTTGCATGAAAGTAAATACTTAAAAGTAAAAGATAGGCCCTTCGCAGAGGTTGCCATGCGCTTTTTTGTTTGTATGCTCAACCCCTTAGTGCAAAAGAACATCACGTTATATTGCACCTTGTAATAGCAACCTTTATTATGCAGTCTTTCACTTTATTCTTTGCCATTACAAGTTCGTACAATGCTCAATTTTCTCTTACACTAAATGATCTAACACTTTTAGAAGCAATTTTTATTGCCTTATTGCACGGATGACAACTTCCTTGAAGGATCTTACTCAATCCTTAGGTAGGTATGGTGGACTCTTGAAAGTAATATTTATGTTTAAGTGTTTTGGATGCACAAGTAGTATCTCTACTTAGTGCACAATTTTTGGCTAGCAAAGATGGGTGGCAAGCACCACATGTTGAAGGATCTATGGCAATATAACTTCTATGTGAATCTGGATAAACATAAATCATTATGTTGTCTTCCTTGTCCAACGTCAACAATTTTGGCATATTATATTCTGATGGGGGCTCACAATCACAAAATATTTCCAAGATAGTGTATTTGCATGTGAATCTTCTCTTCCCTTATTAATTCTTTCATGAATTGCATCATTGAGAAATGCTATGTTTGTCAACCTCCAATAAAATTTTCTTCTTATACTTTTCCTTATGTGGTGTCATTACTTACCATAAGATTAGCATATAATCTTTTTCATTTATTTCCTTTCTTTTTATTGAAAACATGAAAGTAAAGAAAGTAAAACTCAAACTAAACTTTATTATATATCTCGCACACGATTACAAAGATAGATCACTAAGCAAACTCTCGAAGAGAAAGGATCAAACTAAACTTTTATTCATCAAAAGCAAAAGATAACTATGGATCGAACTAAGATAAGTAAATGCAAAAGATAGTGGAGCTGATACGACACCGGAGCACCTCCCTCAAGCTTGGCAGAAGCCAAGGGGAGTGCCCATACCCGATACTCAATTTTTTTGGTGATGAAGAAGGAGGTGGTGGTGATGAAGTGGAGGGCTTGTCTTTATTCCTTAGCTTACGCTTGAGGATGGAGTTCTCCTCCTTTAAATAACCGATCTCCTGCACAAGTTCCAATACCTTTTTGCATAACTCTCGCTTGTTTTCTTGCAAAAGACGAAAGGGGATACATTGGATCTTGGGCTTCTTTGCTTTATTGGGGAGACTTGACATCTTGAATTCAACGTGCAAATCCCCTGGTTGAGGCAAGGGGGCTTCATCCTCATTTGAGCTAGTCTCCTCCTCCCTTTTAGGCTCATAGTCTTCCTCTTCCTCCGAAGTCCAGCTATAATGCTCCACATCCCCATAAACATTAGGGTTTGCGATATAATCAGCAACATAGCTCTCACCCTGCGAGTCTTGGGATGACATATTTTCAGATCTGACAAAAAACAGCAAGGAAAGAAAACAGAGGATTTCTCCGCGATACGGTGGTCAATAGGTTCGGGGGATGTATACAGATATTTTATCTTGAGAAACAAGCAAACCGAAGAAAAATGGAGTCCGGAAGGTACCCGAGGTGGGCACAACCCACCTAGGCGTGCCCTGGTGTCTTGTGCCCACCAGGGTCACCTTTCTGGTAGTTTCTTATTTTCCTAATTTTCTAAATATTCCAAAACTGACAAAAAATATTTCTGCGGATTTTTCGGAGTCCGTTTACTTATTGTATCACGTACCTCCTATTTTTCATGATTCTAGTGTGTTTCGGAAGGTTTCTTTTATGTGTTCTTCCGGTGTCATAGTTTGGATAATATTGCATTCAACATTAATGGGCGTACCTGAGATATAATGTTTTATTCGTTGCCCATTTGGAGAGGAGTTTTGCTGCAAAGAATCTGAAACGAGAGTTGTACAAAAGAACATATTCTCCAACTTTGAAATCACGCTTTTGGATTCTTTTATCATGCTATCTTTTAACTTTTTCTTTAAACAACTTGGCATTTTCATAAGCTTGGGTTCTCCATTCATCTAGTGAGCTAATATCAAATAACCTCTTTTCACCGGCAAGTTTGAAATCATAGTTGAGTTCTTTAATTGCCCAATATGCTTTATGTTCTAACTCAAGAGGCAAATGACAAGCTTTTCCATATACCATTTTATAAGGAGACATACCCATAGGATTTGTATATGCTGTTCTATAAGCCCAAAGTGCGTCGTCTAATTTCTTACATCAATTCTTCTGGTACCTATTGACAGTCTTTTGTAAAATTAATTTTATTTCTCTATTGCTAAGTTCAACTTGACCACTAGACTGAGGATGATAAGGCGATGCAATTATATGGTTGACATCGTACTTGGCAAGCATTTTACGGAAAGCACCATGAATAAAGTTTGAACCACCATCAATCATTAAATATATATATATATAGGGACTCCAAACCTTGGGAAAATTACCTCCTTAAGCATTTTAATAGAGGTGTTGTGATCAACACTACTAGTTGGAATAGCTTCTACCCACTTAGTAACATAATCAACAACAACCAAAATATGAGTATACCCATTAGAGGAAGGAAAAGGTCCCATGTAATCAAATCCCCAAACATCAAATGGTTCAACAACAAGTGAATAATTCATAGGCATTTCTCGAAGCTTACTGATATTACCTATTTTTTGACATTCATCACAAGATGGTCCTCAAACCACAAGGTGCCGTGCTCATCCTCATGAAAACCCTTGGCTTTACCTTTGCTCATTTTCTACTTTATCTCTGCAATTCCCTTATCATCCTTCTGAGCTTCTCGAATTTTTCCCAATAATGTCGACTGAATTTCCAATGCTGCAACAAAACCTCTAGGGACTATCTCCAATCGTTGATCCCTAAGATCTTGAGCTAACTCTGTTGGTAATCCTCCACTTACAAGTTTTTTAAACTCCGCTTACGAGGTTATTGGCGCAACTCTTTCGGCTCAAAGCGTCTCCTACGACATTGGCCATGCCTGGATGATAGTGCAACTTCATATCATAATTCTTTATAAGATCCAACCATCTCCTTTGCCTGAGATTCAACTCCTTCTGTGTGATAATGTACTTCAAACTCTTATGATCCGTGTACACATCACAATGATTTCCAATATGAAAATTTCTCCAAGTCTTGAGTGCATGCACTATAGCTGCTAACTCCAAATCATGTGTGGCATAATTTAACTCATGCGGTCGAAGCTGACGCAAGGCATATTAAACAACTCTTCCGTCCAGCATAAGTACGCCTCCAAGTCATGAGCGAGATGTGTCGCAATACACTTGGAAATCCTTGCGTATATCCGGCAGAATCAGCACTGGGGCTGTAACCAAACATTTCTTCAACTCCTAGAAACTTGCCTCACATTCATCTGTCCACTAGAACTTGGTGTCTTTCTTCAACAACTCCGTCATGGGCTTCGCTATCTTAGAGAAATTCTCAATGAATCTCCGATAATATCCCACGAGTCGAAGAAAACTGCGGATCACTGAGGTGGGTGCCAACCACTCAGTGACTAACTGAACCTTGGTAGCGTCTACTGCTATACCTTCTCCTGATATAACATGTCCAAGGAATCCAACTTCCTTCAACCAAAACTCACATTTGCTGAACTTGGCATATAACCGATGTTCCCTGTGCTCCTCGAGAACTAAACGCAAATGCTCCTTGTATTCCTCTTCATTCTTCGAGTATACCAAAATATCATCAACGAACACCCCAACAAACTTATCCAAAAAATTGATGAACACCTTATTCATCATACTCATGAAATAGGCTGGGGCGTTAGTCAATCCGAATGACATAACCGTGTACTCATATAGCCCGTACCTTGTGGTGAAGGCAGTCTTGGGTATATCCTATTCTTGGATTTTCAGTTGGTGGTATCCTGATCGAAGGTCGATCTTGGAAAATACTTTAGCTCCTTGCAGTTGGTCAAACAAATAATTGATCATTGACAGTGGGTACTTGTTCTTGATCATCACTTCATTCAATGCACGATAATCAACCACCATTCTTAGAGATTTATCCTTCTTCTTGTAGCGACCCGACCTCAAACGGTCAAGTCTCTGTGCTTCAGTGTCATCCCTGGATCGGTAATGCTGACACACATAGTACTCGAAGGATTTATAATAGAGTAGCAATCACACACTTATTACATGAATGTCTCAAAAGAGAACTTATTACAATAGATGTGGCTTAAGGCCATCTAATAAGATAACAGCGGAAGGCTTGGAAGATAAAGTGAGTCCATCAACTCCAACGGCATAACTGAGTGCATGACAAACGACCTATCGCGACATACTCCTCGTCTGAAAAGTCTGCGACATAATACGTTACAGCCCGAAAACGGGTCAACACATGGAATATGCTGGCAATGTAACACAGTAGAGCAATGAATAGATAAATGCTAACACTACATGCATATATGGCTGGTGGAGGCTCTATGGTTATATGGTTTTTGCGAAAAGCTATTTTTCCCTACAACAAAGGAATAATTTTTTATTTAACTATCATGGTAGTTGAAACATCGAGAATGTTACCCCCATCTCAATCCTAATTAAAAGTAATTATCAACCCAACAAATTAGTTTAGAGTGATGAGATACAGTAGGATAATCCAAGTACTAGATACTCAATTTGTCCATAAGCGGGGACATGGCTAACCATGATTAGTTTGTACACTCTGCAGAGGTTTGCGCACTTTTCCCCACAAGACTCAATCTCCTCCATTGGATTTCTCGCACTACGTGGTGTTTGAGAAACGGATGACCGAGACGCAGTCTTTCAGAAGCATTAACTCTTTACTCCGGGTGGACAGTTACACCTACTTTCCCTCTACATCTTCTAGCCCACCACTGAAAGAGGTCACACAACATACTCAACTATGCGAGAGCCCATAATGGCTTGTGGCTGCACACGGAAGTTTCTAGCATGAACAATCCTATGATCCCTTTGAGCCTGGGTGGCGGACCATAGGAGGATCGAACGGTATATCCCCGGGATCTCCTGGACAACACTGGTATATCCCCAGGTGCCCAATAAAGCAATCCACCCAGATGTGTATTAAAGTTGCCACCTTAAGTTGAACCACTAATTAACAATCTCACATCGGTCATGGATTTCTCAAACCCAGACCACGTCTACGAGCATAGCATAGCAGTATAAGCATAACGTAGAAGTAACTCCCAGGGTTTGATAATAAAACAGCTAATAGGTTCTACCTCATCATCTACTTCCCAATAACCACAACTTAATCACATCCTAATCATGCAAGGTTTGAGGATTATAACTAATGCATAAAAACTAGGTATGAAAGAAGTATGATCAATGTGTTACTTGCCTTGCTGACGATCTGCAAATCCTAAAGACTCGTAGTAGCACACTTCGCACTCCGGGTGTTCTATCGCAAACAAACAATAGTATACATAAGCAATCAAGAAACGATGCACGGGTAAATCTCAAATAAGAAGATCTAACCAGAAAGTTCAACTTAAGAACTCCGGTTTGCAAAAAGAATCAAATCAAACGAGGCAACGAAACTCAAACTTCGAAAGAAACAAGATCCGATCACTAATCTGGACTAAATTCAAATTTTACAGTACCAAAATCTTGTTCAAATTGCTTAAACGGAAAGAGGGCTTCGAGACGAAGATCTAGGCGCTTGAATCGCCCGATTCCAATAAACGAGCGAAAAGATAAACTAGATCGAAAATTAAGGCAGAGATCGCGATCGAAAATAATCGCAAAAAACCCTAGAAAAAGAAAAATTGACGAACAGGCTAACGAACAAACATTCGCTGTTTGTGACTAACGGGTGAACGGCGTTCGTTAAAACGAACGAACGTCCGCTGTTTAACCAAACCGATCTATTAAAAAACAGATCTAGGGTTTTTGAAATAAAGCGAACAGTTTTAGAAAAAAACGGCGGCTACCTCGGCGTACGTGACGGCGGCGGCGGCGCGGCGACGGCGACGCGTGGATCGACGGGGCGGGGCGACTAGGGTTTGCGGGTGCGGGCGCTGGTGGGCTGGGGGGGGGGGGGCTCGGGGGCGCGGCTTATAAGGAGGCCGGCCTGGAGAGTCCCGGCCGGGTACGGCTCGAAGTCGGTTCCCCCTTTTTTTAAATTATTCCGCCCAGAAAAATAAAGAAAAGAAATACTAAACGGACTCCAAAAATCCCGAAATAAATTGTCCCCGTCCTCTAAAAATAAGCCACACAAGGTGACCATTTATTTGGGCCTATAAGGAAATTTTGAAAAATGCATATTTTTCCTAATTCAAATAAAATTGCAATAAATTCCAAATGAAATATGCAAATTGATTTTAATATTTTTCCTCCAATATTTCATTTATTTTGGAGAAGTCATATTATCTCCTCTCGTATATTTTGGTATGAAATATTTTCGGAGAGAAAATTTATTAAAACCAAAGTAATCCTTGTTTCCATATTTGATGAGATTCAAATATGCAAAACGGTGAAATCTCCCAACTTTCTCCGAGGGTCCTTGAGTTGCTTAGAATTTCGAGGATCGCGGAAGTCGAAATGCACAAAATATGATATGCATGGATGACCTATGTATAACATTCCAAATTGAAAATTTGGGATGTTACAAACCTACCCCCCATAAGATGAATCTCATCCTCGAGATTCGGGTTGGCTAGAAAATAGGTGTGGATGGTCTTTCCATTGATCATCCTCTCGTTCCCAAGTGGCTTCATCCTCGGTATGGTGGCTCCACTGAACTTTGCAAAACTTGATAACCTTCCTGCGAGTAACTCGGCTGGCAAACTCAAGAATCTTGACAGGTTTCTCCTCGTAGGTCAAATCACTATCCAACGGTATTGCTTCCAGTGACACTGTATCTCTCAGAGGGATATCGGCCATCCCTGCATGGCACTTCTTCAACTGGGAAATGTGAAACACATCATGAACTCCCGACAATCCTTCGGGTAACTCCAACTTGTAGGCTACCTCTCCAATGCATTCCAAAGCACGGTACGCTCCCACAAATCTCGGGGCTAACTTTCCTTTAACTCCAAATCGTTTAACTCCTCGAAGTGGTGACACTCTCAGATGCGCTCTGTCTCCGATTTCATAGACTACCTCCTTGCGTTTTGAGTCTGCATAACTCTTCTATCTTGACTGAGCTATCTTTAGTCTATCTGGAATTAGTTTAACCTTCTCTTCGGACTCCTTAATCAAATCGGGTCCAAACAGCTGCCTGTCTCCAACCCCATCCCACATCAACGGTGTTCTGCACCTTCTTCCATACAGGGCCTCGAACGGTGCCATCTTCAAACTGGCCTGGTAGCTATTGTTGTACGAGAACTCTGCGTAGGGAAAATTATCATCCCAACTAGATCCATAGTCTAGTGCACATGCTCTCAGCATGTCTTCGAGAATCTGATTGACTCTCTCTGTCTGTCCATCTGTCTGCGGGTGAAAAGTTGTGCTGAACTCCAGTCTGGTTCCCAAAGTCTGATGCAGCTGGTGCCAAAGCTTGGAAGTAAACTATGTTCCTCTATCTGATACGATGGTCCTCGGAACTTCGTGCAGACATACGATCTTGGTCATATATATCTTGGCCAACTTTGCACTTGTATAAGTGGTTTTCACTGGGATAAAGTGAGCTACTTTGGTCAAGCGGTACACTACTACCCAAATAGAATCATATCCCGATAGGGTCCTGGGTAATCCGGTGATAAAATCAATGCAAAGTTTGTCCCACTTCCATTCGGGTATCGGCATAGGCTACAGTAGTCCTGCTGGCTTCTGATGTTCTGCCTTCACTCTCTGACATACATCACATAGGGCTACATACTCGGCAATATCCTTCTTCATTCCAGTCCAACAGAAACACTCCTTCAAATCCAAATACATCTTGGTGTTTCTGGGGTGTATCGAGTATGGTGAGTCATGAGCTTCCTGTAATATCAACTTCCTGATCTCGGCATTACTGGGCACACATACACGGTCCTCGAACCACAAGGTGCCGTGCTCATCCTCACGAAAACCTTTGGCTTTTCCTTCACTCATCTTCTCCTTTATCTCGGCAATTTCTTTGTCATCCTTCTGAGCTTCTCGAATCTTTCCCAACAATGTCGACTGCACTTCCATGGTTGTAACAAAACCTTGAGGAACTATCTCCAAATGAAGTTCCCTGAGATCCTCTGCTAACTCCTTTGGCATTCCTTCTCTTACGAGGGTGTTGACGTAAGTCTTCCGGCTCAAAGCGTCTGCTACAACATTGGCCTTGCCTGGATGATAGTGCAACTTCATATCATAATCTTTTATAAGCTCCAACCATCTCCTTTGCCTGAGGTTCAACTCCTTCTGGGTGAAAATGTACTTCAAACTCTTATGATCCGTGCACACATCACAATGATTTCCAATAAGAAAATGTCTCCAGGTCTTGAGTGCATGCACTACAGCTGCTAACTCCAAATCATGCATGGCATAATTCAACTCGTGTGGTTTAAGTTGTCGTGAGGAATACGAAACAACTCTTCCATCTTGCATAAGTACTCCTCCAAGTCCTAAGCGATAGGCGTCGCAATACACTTGGAAATCCTTGCGTATATCCGGCAAAATCAGCACTAGGGCTGTAGTCAAAAGTTTCTTCAGCTCCTGGAAACTTGCTTCACATTCCTCATTCCAATGGAACTTGGTGTCCTTCTTCAACAACGTCGTCATAGGCTTTGCAATCTTAGAGAAATTTTCAATGAATCTCCGATAGTATCCCGCGAGTCCAAGAAAACTGCGGACTCTCCAACTGAGGTGGGTGCCAACCACTCAGTTGCTGACTAAACTTTGGTGGGGTCTACTGCTATACCTTCTCCTCATATAACATGTCCAAGAAATACAATTTCCTTCAACCAAAACAAACATTTGCTAAACTTGGCATATAACTCATGTTCTTTGAGCTTCTCGAGAATTAAATGCAAATGCTCCTTATGTTCCTCCTCATTCTTTGAGTATACCAAGATATCATCTATGAACACCATGACAAACTTATCCAAGAACTCCATGAACACTTTGTTCATCATACTCATGAAATAGGCGGGGGCGTTAGTCAATCCAAATGACATAACCGTATACTCATATAGCCCATACCTTGTGGTGAACGTTGTCTTAGGTATATCTTTTTCTCGAATCTTCAACTGGTGGTAACCTGATCGTAGGTTGATCTTCGAAAACACCTTTGCTCCTTGTAGCTGGTTAAACAAATCATTGATCATCGGCAGTGGGTACTTATTCTTGATCGTTACTTCCTTCAATGCCCAATAATCAACAACCATTCTTAGGGACTTATCCTTCTAATCAACCAATAGCATTGGGGCACCCCATGATGATGAACTTCGTCGAATGTAACCTTTCTCCAATAACTTCTTAATCTATTTCTTGATCTCCTCCAGATCATTTGCGGTCATCCGGTATGGTCTCTTTGATATTGGCCCGGTGCCTGGCAATAGCTCTATCAAAAACTCTATGTCTCGATCTGGCGGCATGCCTAGTAACTCCTCTAGAAATACATCCGGGTAATCCTTTACGATAGGCACTTCCTCCTGAACAACTCCCATGAGAGAATGTACTTGGGTTCTCCTTGGCGAATGCCTGGAAACATACTTGATCCTTTTTCCCTCCGGGGTGGTAAGCAGAATCGACTTACTGCCGCAAATCGATGTTTCCCCCATACATCGATAGCCAATCCATTCCTAGTATCACATCCAATCCTTGTGACTCCAAAATTATCAGGTTTGAGGGGAAAACATGTCTTCCAATGGTCAATGGCATCTGAAAACATCCTTGACTTGCCATATACTCGGCTCCTGGTGAACTTACTAACATCGGTGTCCTAAGTACCTTAGTGGGAAACTTATACTTATCCACGAATCCCCTTGATATGTATGAATGCGATGCACTAGTATCGAAAAGAACAATTGCAGTAAAAGACTTGACCAAAAACTTACTGATAACTACATCTCCTACGTGTCGAAGCACGACTTAGAGGCATAACCGCATTGAAAGCAATGTCGCAAGTGAGGTAATCTTCGCAAACAACCCATGTAATACATAAGGGAAAGAGATACATAGTTGGCTTACAATCGCCACTTCACACAATACATGAATAAAGCATTACATCATCCAGATACAATCAAGGTCCGACAACGGAACCCAAAATAAAAGAAGACTACCCCAAATGCTACACAGATCCCCGATCGTCCCAACTGGGCTCCACTACTTATCAACTGGAAAAGGAACAACATAACGAACATGATCTTCGTCGAGCTGCTCCTTGAACTCGGTTATGTCACCTGCACGGTATCATCGAGCACCTGCAAACTGGTTTTGGAAGTATCTGTGAGTCACGTGGACTCAGCAATCTCACACCCTCGCGATCAAGACTATTTAAGCTTATAGGAAGGGTAAAAGGTATGAGGTGGAGCTGCAGCAAGCGACTAGCATATTTGGTGGCTAACATACGCAAATGAGAGCGAGAAGAGAGGGCAAAGCATGTTCGAGAAATCTATGATCAAGAAGTGATCCTAGAACAACCTACGTCAAGCATTACTCCAACACCATGTTCAATTCCCGGACTCCGTCGAGAAGAGACCATCACGGTAACACACGCGGTTGATGCATTTTAATTAAATTAAACTTCAGGTTTTCTACAACCGGACATTAAAAAATTCCCATCTTCCCATAACCGCGGTCAAATCCCTGCAGGGGTGTCCCAACTTAGCCCATCACAAGCTCTCACGGTCAATGAAGGATATTCCTTCTCCTGGGAAGACCCGATCAGGCTCGGAATCCCGGTTACAAGACATTTCGACAATGGTAAAACTAAACCAGCAAAGCCACCCAGATGTGCCGACAAATCCCAATAGGAGATGCACATATCTCGTTCTTAGGGCACACCGGATGAGCAAGACATCGGGTGGGCCAGCCCAGAGTTGCCCCTGGTAGCTCCGAACATCGCTCAGTTGGACCAACACTCAGAGGAGCACTGGCCCGGGGGGTTAAATAAAGATGACCCTTGGGCAGGCCTACCCAAGGGAAAGAAAAGGCTAGGTGGCAAATGGTAAAACCAATGTTGGGCCTTGTTGGAGGAGTTTTATTCAAGGCGAACTGTCAAGGGGTTCCCATTATAACCCAACTGCGTAAGGAACGCAAAATCCGGGAACATAACACCGATATGACGGAAACTAGGGCAGCAAGAGTGGAACAAAACACCAGGCATAAGGCCGAGCCTTCCACCCTTTACCAAGTATATAGTTGCATTAATTAAATAAGAGATATTGTGATACCCCAACCAAATAACCATGTTCCAAACATGGAACAAGCTCCAATCTTCACCTGCAACTAGCAACGCTATAAGAGGGGCTAAGCAAAGTGGTAACATAGCCAAACAACGGTTTGCTAGGACAAGGTGGGTATAGGCTTGGATTAATAATATGGGAGGCATGATAAGCAAGTGGTAGGTATCGCAGCATAGGCATAGAAAAAGAGTGAGCAACTAGCAAGCAAAGATAGAAGTGATTTCGAGGGTATGGTCATCTTGCCTGAAATCCCTCAAGGAAGAAGAACGAGTCCATGAAGAAGACAAACGGACGTAGTCGAACGGGTCCTCACAAACGTGACGTTATCGGAACCAACCCGAAGAAGCAACACCGGAAAGAAGCACACAACATAGTAAACAACCAACACATAAACAAGGCATGATATGCGGGATGTGATATGCAATGCATATTCATGATTTGGAAAGGAATGATTGAAACTATCCTAAACTTGGAAATCCAAGAATGCCACTGGAAAGAGGAGTTGATTTCGGTCGAAAAAAATATAAAGATCACCGGAATTGGATGCACGGTTTGGAAATGGCAAGCAAAACAAGTATGGCACTGGTCTGCGATAATCAGCATGACATCATCTAAATGCATCAAGAACAACATCCTACAACACTCCAACAAGACAACAAAATACATGGCAGGGATCCACTCATGATGCTTGACAAAATATGAACACTGAGATACGGCTAATTCACTCATTAACAGGTTCAAACAAGCATGACAAAAGAGCAAAAGATAACATGTTACAGACTGTGAAATTAACAGCACGTCACGAGTTTATCATCAGGAAGCAATGTTTAGAGCACGATAACTACATGCTAGAGGAACATATCATGGTAAAGCAAGGCATGACATGAAGCTACTCAAAGCATACAACAAAAGTCCCTTAGTGACCATAATCCAAAAGGGATCAGAAAATACAATTGCAACCATGTGAACATAGCAAAAACATAAACGGATTGAGACTTAGTGTAAAACTGGAGCATGGAAAAACAGATATCAAGTAGGCATGATTACGAGCTCGATGCACTCACTACGAGGCATTGCATGACAAACTAAGCATACTTCCATCAAGAAGACATGGCATAGAAGCTAGACATGGCAAGAACAACGACCTAGCATGCACGGATCAACAACAACAAGCTTGGCAAAATCGCTAAATATGTTAACAATCTACCAGGAACATATTATAACAAAAGTAGAGCTCGATTGACTCAAGCTAGGGTGCTCCATAATTGCAAACAAAGACATGGATGGAAAGAACACAACATTATCTACAAAACATCCTTACTGATCATGCTCAAAAGAGGCACGGATCACTAGGAAACAACATGAACATATGGCATAAAATCAGCATCATTGAGTAAGCTACTTTGCATTCTTGTGCTAGTCACCACAAAGATCACAAAAATACATGGCATATACCCATATAAAGATAGCATGGCATACATCAAAACACATGTAGAGCTCAGGATCATAGCATGCACACATTAATCATGGCAAAAATGACAAAAGTGCATTTGCTGAAACAGATATGAAATTGTCATCACATAGCCCTCTTCCAACAGCATTTCAGGCATTAAGATAAGATCAAATTAAAATGATGCAATAAGATGAAATGATGTACTCGTCGAGACGAACATTTTGATATGCTACACGCACGAACCGGAGCAACGGATGCAGAGTTATGACATGACGAAAATGCACAAAAATACTAGGGACTTAGTCGAAATATACCATCGCGAAAGTCAACCCGGGACGAGGCGGAGCGGGATGAGGAGATCCGGGACGGGCGGCAGCGCGTTTGGTTCGCGGGACGGGTGGATCTCATCCACCCGCCCAGATCCGGTGGGGAGTGATCTCCGGCGAGGTCGGGGCAGTGCCGGAGATGGACGCCGGCGAGGAGTGGCGCGGGCAGCCGGGTGCGGCGGCGAGCAGAAAAGCAGCGCGGCGGCGAGGCAAGGCACACGGCGGCGCGCGCAGGCAGCGGCGGCGGCCGGGGGCGAGCAGGGCGGCGCGATGGAGTCCGCCGGCGGGGTGCGGCGCCGGCACCGGTGGCGGACGGCGGCAGAGCTGGAGGCGCGAGGCAGGGAGGCAGGTGAGCCGCGGTCGCGGGCTGGCGGCGGCGACCGACCAGGCCGGGAGGGCCGCGGCTGGGCCTGGCGGCGGGGCGCGGAGGAGAGAGACGAGGCGCGGGGACAGGTGGCGGCTGCTGGTTGGTGGTGGCGGCGAGGAAGGGTGACATGGCGCGACGCCATTGGCCGGAGCGAGGTGGAGGGCGGACATGTCTGGCGGCACGGGACGAAATGTCCGGCGGCGAGCGGAGGAGGAGGTTAGGGTATTGTCCGCGGATTTTTCGAGGGAGGCCACATATTTATAGGTAGAGGGAGCTAGGAGTGTCCAAATGAGGTGCGGTTTTCAGCCACGCAATCTTTATCGAACGACCGAGATGATGGAGGGGGTTTAGGTGGGTTTTCGGCCACTTTGGAGGGGTGTTGGGCTGCAACACACACGAGGCCTTTTCGGTCCCTCGGTTAACCATTGAAGTATCAAACGAAGTCCAAATGGCACGAAACTTGACAGGCGGTCTACCGGTAGTAAACCAAGGCCACATGACAAGTCTCGGTCCAATCCGAAAACGTTTAACACCCGCACACGAAAAGAGGTAGAAAGGGACACCGGGTGACATAGGAGCGCCGGATTGCAAAACGGACAACAGGGAAAATGCTCAGATGCATGAGACGAACATGTATGCAAATGAAATGCACATGATGACATTATATGCAATGCATGACACGCAAGCAATGACAAGGCAACAACAGCGAATAACTGGAAGACACCTGGCACATCGGTCTCGGGGCGTTACAACACTCCACCACTACGAGAGGATCTCGTCTCGAGATCTAAAATGGCACCGGAGGGAAAAAGAAAGAGAAAGAGAAGAGGTAAAACTAAGTTGCTTCTTTGACAAAACGAGTGAAACCAAGGAACCTTGCGAGGTTGAGCAAATTCGAGAAAGAACACAACAAAGGTGAATAAGGTCGAAAACACTCCTTTAGAAAAGAGGAACAAGAACATTGCAAAAAACCTTGAGGTTGAAGGGCAAGAAAAATATTGAAACCACTCCGGTTAAAACAAGATAGAAAAGGATTAAGAATGATATAATTTGGGCAGCATTCCGACTGAAAAGAAAAGGAATTGAATAAGAACTTGGTAAGATGAGAAGATACTTGATGAAATCACAACATACTGCCTCCGGAACTATTGAATGAATGGAACAAGGGGTAAGAAAGGTCTCAGACAGCACTCCGGTTGACCGAGATGCAAGGCTTGATAAGGCGAAAAGAACTAGAGCAAAATGGCACAACACTCTGGTTAAATGGATAGGCATGAAAAGAACATGATCTTTGACAAAACGAGATGATGGGTTGAAAAGAGCAACATCACAATGCCTCCGGAACAAAAGAATAGAAGATAGATAATTGAAATAGGAGAATGGAGAAGAAAATGCCAACTTCTGCCACAAAAGAGCTTGAAAAGGCATCTTTAGGAGAAGGGTCGAACGGAGTTGTTGGAAAAATAACAACGAAAAGAGTAAGCTTGTTGTGGGCTTATGGAAAATATCTCAAAACTGAGTTGAAATTCTACCACTGACGGAAACGATAGATTGGATTGATATCAACAAGGAGACGAGAAGCTTATATCATCGGGAGGATAAATTAAGAACTTGGATCATTTATAAGCACCATAGATAGCAACAATCCTTAGGGAAGGCTTTAGGTGAAATATAACCCAAGATAAATCGAACGAAGAGGTTGATGGATTTAAAATATCTCATTCTTAACAACATGTGAATCATGGAACATGAACTCAAATTATCAAGAATGACATAATACCACCTCTAATGATACGGAAGAAAGAATTGCACTCCAGATTGCAAGATGAAGAATGCTTGAATTCCTATGAAAAGAATCTCGATGAACACTTCGAAAAGGAATTAAATCCTTTATGAACCATCATGTAGAACCTTCATTAAGAACTCCGGTATCCAAAAGAATGATCAAACGAAAAGAAAGAGAAGTTGAAAGCACAAGGTGAATCCTTGTAATGATTTAGATGAAGCTTTGCGACGAGATAAAGTGGAGACTTGGAACTCCGGAAAAGAAAAGATAAAGCATGTCGAACTGAGAATGTGATATGATGAACCACTCCGGAAAAAGAAATTGAATAAACTCGATGAAACAAGAATAAGAATCACATTATGCTTATCCTTCACCAATTAAATTGATGACAATCAATGGATTTGACATATTACTTATTATCGTAGAAAAAAATAAGAGAGATGTAGCACAATCTTGGGAAGATCTTCAACGAACCACCGTAAGAATTGAAACAACGAATAAATTGATGTGATAAATGAAGGAAGAAGAATCTTGAGTGAACCACCATAAGAATTAAATGAACAAAGTAAAGGATGAATCACCGGGAAGAATTAGCAAATGGACGAAGAAGCTTGCTAGGATTTGGATACATGAGACAGAAGGGGTCACGAGATAAATAGAGATCACTTGAATGAAGCACCGGTAAGATTTGGAGAACCATAGCTGAAAGCTGAGAATGACTAATTATGAGATGATGGCCTCCGGAGAATCAAACTGAAAAGACTCCTGAATTGCACCGGAATGGTGAAAAGAGTTTGATGATCGAAAATAATTATGAGAGGATGGCGACAAGCTAGAATCACGAATCTTCAAGAGAATGGATATGATATGGAGGTAAAACTCTTCTTCGGTCTTCAAATGCAGAGAATGACAATGAGAAACACCACCATAAATTGTTGATGCACTCCGGAATGAAAAATAGAAAAGGTGGAGCCAATGATGAAAAAAATGAAAGATCTTGGAGAAAAACCATTTGACTGATGACAATTCATTCTTACGTCAAGCTTTAGAAGATTTGAGAATATCTCCGGGAGAATAAGAAGAGTCAGGTAAGATCCTGGAAGAAGACATGTGGGTTAGGGCCCACTCAAAAGAAACACCGTAGAACGATTTAAAAGAGAGAATGCACCGGTTGAGTTAAATGGCTTGAATGAGATAACAACCTCGAAATAGGTTGAACTGATCTTGAATGAAAAGACGAGCCTTCTGAGATATCTTGAGCACTCCGGGACAATAGAATAGCGAGAGGTGAACGATTAAGAATTGCACCGGCATGAGAAAGCCTTCAAATGAGGAAAGGGTATGATCAACAAAGCTTGACTTGAAACCACCGGAGAAGCAAAAGAACGAAGAATGATGAACTTGAAGCTCCGTTAGAATCTTCATGGGAAATCATCGGATAAGACATTGACGGAAAAAAATGGAAAGGCTTCACAACAATGAAAGGATACTTGAATAAGAAATCTGAGTCCTTGAAGAAAAAGGGTGGGAGGGCATTCAAAAACAAAGGCAGCTTGGGACGAATGAAACAAACAACATTGGAAAGAATTGAGAATTGATCTCGCGAATGTAGGAATGATCGGATCCACTTGAATTGAAGCACACCGGTTGACAAGGATTGCCATGACAATCTCGATTAATCTGAAGGATTTGTATTCACATCGGAGAATGAGAACACCACTTAGGAAAGGTATGGAATCAACACTTGACTTTGAAGCAACTCGAATACCACAACTGAAAACAAAAACAAAGGATTGGCTTGCAGAATACGTCAGAACAAACATATGATAGAGATTTCGTCCGAAGTTTTCGTTGTGGGGCCTACACGGGCTCGATCGTACAGCACCATCATGTACAAGGCAGTGCACATGACAAAGCGTCCCCGAGTCAGCATAGCCAAGGACTCTTTAATACACAACGAGACTACTGTAAAACCAACCGTGGATAAGCGGACCACTAGACGTCAAACCCCAATTTCATATCATACATCTGTCAGAAAGAAATCCTAAGAGCTACTTGAATTCCCACTTATAAACTCCCGAAATTTTCCGGTTATGCAATCAGGTGTTGCGGATACAGGGGAAGCGTAATATCTCACCCAAAACTAGCAAATCCTACATCCAGTTGTATCCATCCTTGAACACATAACCAAGAAACCTTCGGAAATCGTTTACCTCAACCTTCAAAAAGCATCCGTTATACGAGTTATGGCAATACTCCCGAACTCCCGCCCCAGTACTAGGTGGCGTCGAGGTTATCTCATCAACAACTGCATAAAAGAGATTTTCGATGTCGGCGAACCTCAGGTATTCCAGAACTGCAACGATAAAATTGTGACGACAACACCTCGGAGCTCAACTCCCCTGGACACTGCCACAACACCTAAATGTCAGGAGGCACCAAGAACAATGTTCTCGTCACAAAACCATCAGAACAATTCCAAGATACCCGCGTGATCCTAAAAAAAATTAGTGAAATTTGAGAAGAGAAGAGTCAAAACTCTATGTCAGGATGTCTCACTAGAGCGACGAAGGGACTGAGGAGTAAAAAGAATCCTACTCTCCAATATATATAATCCTATAAGACTCAAAACATTTTTCTAGACTCGACAACGCCAGTGATTCGATCAAGCAGGGGCCTCCTAAGTCGGGGAGGGCTGTGATTACCAACTTGTAACGCCCTTGATGCGGCTATATCTCCTACGTCTCGAAGCATGACTTAGAGGCATAACCGCATTGAAAGCAATGTCGCAAGTGAGGTAATCTTCACAAACAACCATGTAATACATAAGGGAAAGAGATACATAGTTGGCTTACAATCGCACTTCACACAATACATGAATAAAGCATTACATCATCCAGATACAATCAAGGCCCGACTACGGAACCCAAAATAAAAGAAGACTACCCCAAATGCTACACAGATCCCCGATCGTCCCAAATGGGCTCCACTATTGATCAACTGGAAAAGGAACAACATAACAAACACGATCTTCGTCAAGCTCCTCCTTGAACTCGGTTACGTCACCTGCACGGTATCATCGAGCACCTACAAACTGGTTTTGGAAGTATCTGTGAGTCACGGGGACTCAACAATCTCACACCCTCGCGATCAAGACTAATTAGGCTTATAGGAAGGGTAAAAGGTATGAGGTGGAGCTGCAGCAAGCGACTAGCATATTTGTTGGCTAACATACGCAAATGAGAGCGAGAAGAGAGGGCAAAGCACGTTCGAGAAATCTATGATCAAGAAGTGATCCTAGAACAACCTACGTCAAGCATTACTCCAACACCGTGTTCACTTCCCGGACTCCGCCGAGAAGAGACCATCACGGTAACACACGTGGTTGATGCATTTTAATTAAATTAAACTTCAGGTTTTCTACAACCGGACAGTAACAAATTCCCATCTTCCCATAACCACAGGCACGGCTTTCGAAAGTTCAAATCCCTGCAGGGGTGTCCCAACTTAGCCCATCACAAGCTCTCACGGTCAATGAAGGATATTCCTTCTCCTAGGAAGACCCGATCAGGCTCGGAATCCTGGTTATAAGACATTTCGACAATGGTAAAACTAAACCAGCAAAGCCACCCAGATGTCCCGACAAATCCCGATAGGAGCTGCACATATCTCGTTCCCATGGCACACCAGATGAGCAAGACATTGGGTGGGCCAGCCCAGAGTTGCCCCTGGTAGCTCCGGACATCGCTCAGTTGGACCAACACTTAGAGGAGCACTGGCCCGGGGGGTTAAATAAAGATGACCCTTGGGCAGGCCTACCCAAGGGAAAGAAAAGGCTAGGTGGCAAATGGTAAGACCAATGTTGGGCCTTGTTGGAGGAGTTTTATTCAAGGCGAACTGTCAAGGGGTTCCCATTATAACCCAACCGCGTAAGGAACGCAAAATCCGGGAACATAACACCGATATGACGGAAACTAGGGCGGCAAGAGTGGAACAAAACACCAGGCATAAGGCCGAGCCTTCCACCCTTTACCAAATATATAGATGCATTAATTAAATAAGATATATTGTGATATCCCAACCAAATAACCATGTTCCAAACATGGAACAAGCTCCAATCTTCACCTGCAACTAGCAAACCATTGTTTGTCTAACAATGGTTTGCTAGGACAAGGTGGGTTAGAGTCTTGGCTTAACAATATGGGAGGCATGATAAGCAAGTGGTAGGTATCGCAGCATAGGCATAGCAAAAGAGCGAGCAAAGTGATTTCGAGGGTATGGTCATCTTGCCTGAAATCCTGCAAGGAAGAAGAACGAGTCCATGAAGAAGACAAACGGACGTAGTCGAATGGGTCCTCACAAACGCGACGTTATCGGAACCAACCCGAAGAATCAACACCAGAAAGAAGCACACAGCATAGTAAACAACCAACACATAACAAGGCATGATATGCGGGATGTGATATGCAGTGCATATGCATGATTTGGAAAGGAATGATTGAAAGTGGCTTCAACTTGGAAAACTAAGAGTGCCACTAGAAAGAGGAGTTGATTTCGGTCGAAAACGATATAAAGATCACCGGAATCGGATGCACGGTTTGGAAATGGCAAGCAAAACAAGTATGGCACCGATCTGCGATAATCAGCACAAGACCATCTAAATGCATCAAGAACAACATGCTACAGCACTCCAACAAGACAACAAAATACATGGCAGGGATCCACTCATGATGCTTGACAAAATATGAACACTAAGATACGGCTAATTCACTCATTAACAGGTTCAAACAAGCATGGCAAAAGAGCAAAAGATAACAGGTTACAGACTTGGTGAAATTAACAACTTGTCGGGAGTTTATCATCAGGAAGCAATGTTTAGAGCACGATAACTACATGCTACAGGAACATATCATGGCAAATCAAGGAATGGAATGAAGCTACTCAAAGCATACAACAAAAGTCCCTTAGTGACCATAAGCCAAAAGGGATCAGAAAATACAATTGCAACCATGTGAACATAGCAAAAACATAAACAGATTCAGACTTAGTGAAAAACTGGAGCATGGCAAAACAAATATCAAGTAGACATGATTACGAGCTTGATGCACTCACTACGAGACATTTCATGACAAACTAAGCATACACCCGTCAAGAAGACATGGCATAGAAGCTATACATGGCAAGCACAACGACCTAGCATGCACGGATCAACAACAACAAGCTTGGCAAAATCGCTAAATATGTTAACAATCTGCTAGGAACATATTATAGCAAAAGTAGAGCTCGATTGACTCAAGCTAGGGTGATCCATAATTGCAATCAAAGACATGGATGGAAATAACACAACATTATCTACAAAACATCCTTACTGATCATGCTCAAAAGAGGCACGGATCACTAGGAAACAACATGAACATATGGCATAAAAACAATAACAGGACAAGGACTTAGTGAAATTCTAAGTCCCTGAGATCAGCATCATTGAGTAAGCTACTTTGCGTGCTTGTGCTAGTCACCACAAAGATCACAAAAATACATGGCATACACCCCTGTAAAGATGGCATGGCATACATCAAAACACATGTAGAGCTCAGCATCATAGCATGCACACATTAATCATGGCAAAAATGACAAAAGTGCATTTGCTGAAACAGATCTGAAACTATCATCACATAGCCCTCTTCCAACAGCATTTCGGGCATCAATATGAGCTCAAATGAAAATGATGCAATGAGATGAGATGATGTACTCGTCGAGACGAACATTTTCATATGCTACACGCACGAATCGGAGCAACAGATGCACAGTTATGACATGATGAAAATGCACAAAAATACTGGGGACTTGGTCGAAATATACCCTCGCGAAAGTCAACCCGGGACGAGGCAGAGCGGGATGAGGAGATCCGGGACGGGCGGCGGCGCGTTTGGTTCGCGGGACAGGTGGATCTCATCCACCCGCCTAGATCCGGTGGGTAGTGATCTCCGGCGAGGTCGGGGCGATGCCGGAGATGGACGCCTGCGAGGAGCGGCGCAGGCAGCCGGGTGCGGCGGCGAGAAGTGAAACAGCGCGGCCACGAGGTAAGGCGCGCGGCGGCGCGTGCGGGCAGCGGCGGCGGCCGGGGGCGAGCGGGCGGCACGGTGGAGTCCGCCGGCGGGGTGCGGCGGCGGGGCAGGAGGCGCGAGGCGGCGCGCGGCAGGGAGGCGGGCGAGCCGCGGTCGCGGGCTGGCGGCGGCGACCGACCGGGCCGGGAGGGCCGCGGCTGGGCCCGGCGAGCCTGGCGGCGGGGCGCGGAGGAGAGAGACGAAGCGCGGGGACAGGTGGCGGCTGCTGGTTGGTAGCGGCAGCGGGGAAGGGTGATGTGGCGCGACGCCATTGGCCAGAGCGAGGTGGAGGGCGGACATGTCCGGCGGCGCGGGACGAAATGTCCGGCGGCGCGCGGAGGAGGAGGTTAGGGTTTCGTCCGCGGATTTTTCAGGGGAAGCCACATATTTATAGGTAGAGGGAGCTAGGAGTGTCCAAATGAGGTGCGGTTTTCGGCCACACGATTGTGATCGAACAGCCGAGATGATGGAGGGGGTTTAGGTGGGTTTTGGGCCACTTTCGAGGGGTGTTGGGCTGCAACACACATGAGGCCTTTTCGGTCCCTCGGTTAACCGTTGAAGTATCAAACGAAGTCCAAATGGCACGAAACTTGACAGGCGGTCTACCGGTAGTAAACCAAGGCCACATGACAAGTCTCGGTCCAATCCGAAAACGTTTAACAACCGCACATGAAAAGAGGTAGAAAGGGACACCGGGTGACATAGGAGCGCTGGATTGCAAAACGGACAACGGGGAAAATATTCGGATGCATGAGACGAACATGTATGCTAATGAAATGCACATGATGACATGATATGCAATGCATGACACGCAAGCAATGACAAGGCAACAACAGCGAATAACTGGAAGACACCTGGCACATCGGTCTCGGGGCGTTACACTGTGCGGAATGCTTGCTGAGACTGCTCCCAAGTGACATTGGCTATAGGAAAAGTGGTTGTATAATTCTCCCACCATGCGGCTGCTAGTCCATCCAATTGGTGTGCGGCAAAACGCACCTTCTCCGCATCGGTGCAACCTGCGGTGGTCAAGTCCCTTCCTATCCTGCACAACCAATCATCAGCAACTATGGGCTCAGTGCTACTGGAAAACACCGGCGGCTGCTGATGTCTACTACGCAACCTTCTTCTTGTAGACGTTGTTGGGCCTCCAAGTGCAGAGGTTTGTAGGACAGTAGCAAATTTCCCACAAGTGGATGACCTAAGGTTTATCAATCCGTGGGAGGCGTAGGATGAAGATGGTATCTCTCAAACAACCCTACAACCAAATAACAAAGAGTCTCTTGTGTCCCCAACACACCCAATACAATGGTAAATTGTATAGGTGCACTAGTTCAGCGAAGAGATGGTGATACAAGTGCAATATGGATGGTAGATATAGGTTTTTGTAATCTAAAAATATAAAAATAGCAAGGTAACAAGTGGTAAAAGTGAGCATAAACAGTATTGCAATGCTAGGAAACAAGGCCACGGGTTCATACTTTCGCTAGTGCAAATTATCTCAACAATAATAACATAATTGGATCACATAACTATCCCTCAACATGCAACAAAGAGTCACTCCAAAGTCACTAATAGCGGAGAAAAAAAGAAGAGATTATGGTAGGGTACGAAACCACCTCAAAGTTATTCTTTCCAATCAATCCGTTGGGCTATTCCTATAAGTGTCACAAATAGCCCTAGAGTTCGTACTAGAACAACACCTTAAGACACAAATCAACCAAAACCCTAATGTCACCTAGATACTCCAATGTCACCTCAAGTATCTGTGGGTATGATCATACGATATGCGTCACACAATCTCAGATTCATCTATTCAATCAACACATAGAACCTCAAAGAGTGCCCCAAAGTTTCTACCGGAGATTCAAGACGAAAACGTGTGCCAACCCCTATGCATAGGTTCATGGGCGGAACCCGCAAGTTGATCACCAAAACATACATCAAGTGAATCACGTGATATCCCATTGTCACCACAGATACGCACAACAAGACATACATCAAGTGTTCTCAAGTCTTTAAAGACTCAATCCGATAAGATAACTTCAAAGGGAAAACTCAATCCATCACAAGACAATAGAGGGGGAGAAGAAACATAAGATCCAACTATAATAGCAAAGCTCGCGATACATCAAGATCATGCCAAATCAAGAACACGAGAGAGAGAGAGAGAGAGAGATCAAACACATAGCTACTAGTACATACCCTCAGCCCCGAGGGTGAACTACTCCCTCCTCGTCATGGAGTGCGCCGAGATGATGAAGATGACCACCGGAGAAGGATTCCCCCTCAGGCAGGGTGCCGGAACGGGTCTAGATTGGCTTTCGGTGGCTACGGAGGCTTCTGGCAGCAGAACTCCCGATCTATTGTGCTTCCCAATTGTAACGCCCTCGATGCGGCTATAGCTCCCACGTGTCGAGGCACGACTTAGAGACATAACCGCATTGAAAGCAATGTCGCAAGTTAGGCAATCATCACAACATCCCATGTAATATATAGAATAAAAGGGGAGAGACATAGTTGGCTTACACTCGCCACGTCACATCAAAGTACATAAATAACATACATCATCCAAACACTCATGGCCCGACTACGGCGCCAAAATAAAAGACAACCCAACAAGCGACATGGTCCCGATCACCCCAACTGGGCACCACTACTAATCATCATGAAAAGAAACATAGTAACGCTGAGAATCCTCGTCGTACTCCCACTTGAGCTCAAGCGCGCCATCTGGAGCTGTATCATTGGGTCCTGCATCTGGTGTAATAGTAATCTGTGAGCCACAGGGACTCAACAATCTTGCACCCTCGCGATCAAGACTATTTAAGCTTAATAGGTAGGATGGGGTAAATATATGTGGAGCTGCAGCAAACGGCTAGCATATATGGTGGCTAACTTATTCGCAAACGGAGAGCGAGAAGAGGAGGCAAAGCGCAAGCGAGAAACTAGAGAGCAACCTGCGCAAACATAACTCCAACACCGTGTCCACTTCCCGGACTCCGCTGAGAAGAGGCCATCACGGTAACACACTCAGTTGATTCATTTTAATTAAATTAAGGTTCAAGTTATCTACAACCGAACATTAACAAATTCCCATCTGCCCATAACCGCGGGCACGGCTTTCGAAAGTTCAATCCCTGCAGGGGAGTCCCAACTTAGCCCATGACAAGCTCTCACGGTCAACGAAGGAATAGACCTCCACCCGAGACATTCCGATCAGACTCGGTATCCCGGTACAACAAGACATTTCGATAGGTTAAAACAAGACCAGCAACACCGCCCGAATGTGCCGACAAATCCCGATAGGAGCTGCACATATCTCTTTCTCAGGGCACACTCAGATGAGAGTAGCTACGAGTAAAACCAGCCCTAAAGTTTCCCCGAGGTGGCCCCGCAGGCAGCTCGGTTCGGACCAACACTCAGAGGAGCACTGGCCCGGGGGGGTTAAAATAAGATGACCCTCGGGCTCAGGAAACCCAAGGGAAAAAGAGGCTAGGTGGCAAATGGTAAAACCAATGTTGGGCATTGCTGGAAAAGCTTTAATCAAGGTGAACTATCAAGGGGTTCCCATTATAGCCCAACCACGTAAGGGACGCAAAATCCGGGAACATAACACCGATATGACGGAAACTAGGGCGGCAAGAGTGGAACAAAACACTAGGCGAGAGGCCGAGCCTTCCACCCTTTACCAAGTGTATAGATGCATTAAGATAACATGGCAATATAATGATATCCCAACAAGTAAATAAATGTTCCAACAAGGAATGGCTCCAATCTTCACCTGCAACTAACAACGCTATAAGAGGGGCTGAGCAAAGTGGTAACATAGCCAATCAACGGTTTGCTAGGACAATGGTAGGTTAGAGGCTGAACATGGCAATTTGGGAGGCTGACAAGCAAGTGGTAGGCATCGTAGCATTGACATAGCAAAAGAGCGAGCAAACTAGCATAGCAAAGATAGTAGTGATTTCGAGGGTATGATCATCTTGCCTGCAAAGCTGTCAGAGTTGACTGGATCCTCAAAAGCAAACTCAACGGGCTCCTCATTAGCGACCTCGTCTCCCGGCTCTATCCAAACAAGACAAACAAGCAACAAGGATACAATCAACCACGTGCAAACTCGGACAAAAAGATGCAATGATGATATGCTATGCGGGATGCGATGCGGATGCATATGCAAGATATGACAGGAAATGCATGAACCTGGCCTCAACTTGGAAACCAAGTGTGCCACTAGAAAGATGGGATGAAATCTCTTGAAAACGATATAAAGAACGCCGGAATCGGAGTTACGGTTTGGAAATGGCAAGCGATTCAAGAATGACACCGGTCTGCGATTTACAGCAAGTAGGCATCTAAATGCAATGAAATGAACATGCTACAGCACTCAAACATGGCAACAAAATACATGGCAGGGAAGAATTCAAGATGCTTAACAAAAGACTAGCACTGAGCTACGGCCAATTCATCCATTAAGAGGTTCAAACAAGCATGGCAAAAACGCAAATGGAAAACAGATCTCAGACTTAGTGAAATTAACACTTGTCTGGAATTTCAGATCGTGAAGCCCTCTTCAGAGCAGCAAAACAACATGCTACAGGATCTAAACATGACAAAGAAAGACATGGCATGGAGCTACTCAACAAGCTTAACAAAAGTCCCTAAGTGACCTGGGGCCAAAAGGGATCACAAAATATACTAACAAGCACACGAACATAGCTAAAACACAATCAGTTTCCAGACTTAGTGAAAACTGAGACATGCTGAAATATAACTCACGAAGGCATGTAAACGAGCTCGATGCACTCACTACGGTGCAAGTCATGGCAAGGCAAGCATACATACATTAAGAAGGCACAAAATGCTAGCTAGACATGGCAAGAACAATGGCATAGCATGCATGGATCAGCTACAATAACATCGGCAAAATCGCAAACGAGTTGACGATCTGCCCAGATTCACCACGAAGCAAAAGTAGAGCTTGATTGACTCAAGCTAGGGTGCTCCACATATGCAAACAAAGACATGGATGGATAGAGCACTACAATATTAACAAAACTCCTTTACTGATCATCCTCAAAAGAGGCACGGATCACTAGGAAACAACATGAACATATGGCATCATGAACTAAATAATCCCAGACTTAGTGAAAACAACTAAGTCACTGAAAACAGATTTACCAAGTGCCTCACTTTGCAAGCTTGCACAAGTCACCACACACATCCTAAAAATGCATGGGTTGCACCTATGGAAAGATAACGAGATGCTTAACAAAACATATGAAGGACTCACAGGCATATCATGTACACAATAATCATGGCAAAAATGACAAAAGTCTAAGATGAACTAGCAGATCTGACAATTAACTCACGAAGCCTCCTTCTAACAGCATTTCGGGCATCGAGATGAACTCAAATGAAAATGATGCAATGGAATGAAATAATGTACTCGTCGAGACGAACATTTTGATATACTATATGTCCAAAACAGAGCTACGGATGCGGAGATATGGCAGGTCAAAGTTTGCTCGAAAATATGATGGGGGAGGGGAAAACCCAACCCTAGGGTTTTTAGATCTGAGATCTGAAAACGCCACTGTAGCAGTTACTGTAGCAGGTCGCTCCGAGGTCGCCGGAGATGGGTCGCTGGAGTCGAGGGAGGTGGCCGGAGCAGCGGGGCCGGGCCGGATCCGAGGCGGCGTGGAGGCGGCGGGGCGTCGCCGGCCCGCGGCGAGGAGGCGGCGAGGGGCAGCCGGGCCGGGCGGCGAGGAGCACAGCGGAGAGGCGGCGGTGGAGCACGGTGGCCGGCGAGGAGGGCGGCGGGTGGCGGAGGCGGCCGGCGCCTGCGTCGGGGAAGAGGGCGGCGGAGGCGCGGCGTTGGACGGCAGTGGCCTCGGGCTCGTGGGGGCCCGTTCCGGGCCTCCCGGGCCGGGGCAGCGGCGGCGGCGGTACAGCCCACGTGGCAAGGCGGGATTGGCGGCGGCGAAGTGTCCGGCCGGGTCGAACACGTCCGGCGGGCGCGAGGGAAATTTAGGGTTTCGAGGAGAGGGAGAGATCCGAAAATCGAGGGTCCTATTTATATGCATAAGTGGAGTTAGGAGAGTCCAAATGAGGTGCGGTTTTCGGCCACGCGATCGTGATCGAACGCTCTAGATGATGGAGCGGAGTTTGGCGGGTTTTGGGCCAAATAGGAGGGGTGTTAGGCTGCAACAGACATGAGGCCTTTTCGGTCCCTCGGTTAACTGTTGGAGTATCAAACGAAGTCCAAATGGTACGAAACTTGACAGGCGGTCTACCGGTAGTAAACCAAGGCCGCATGACAAGTCTCGGTCCAATCCGGAAATGTTTAATCCCCACACACAAAAGAAAGCTAGAAATGACCACCGGAGGAGAACGAAGCGCCGGAATGCAAAACGGACAACGGGGAAAATGCTCAAATGCATGAGATGAACACGTATGCAAATGCAATGCACATGATGACATGATATGAGATGCATGACAACGAAAACAACACACGGAGACAAAAACCCGAACCCGAGAAATAAATATAACTTAACGCCGGAAATGGTAAGAGTTGGATTACAAATTGGGAAAGTTATATCCGGGGTGTTACAACACTCCACCACTACGAAAAGATCTTGTCCCGAGATCTAGGACTGAAAGAACACCGGGTACTCAGAACGGAGGTGATCCTCGCATTCCCAGGTAGCTTCACGGTCGGAATGGTGTGACCACTTGACTTTGAGAAATTTGTTTGACTTGTTGCGAGTCCTGCGTTCAGTCTCTTCAAGGATTGCAACTGGGTGCTCGCGATAGGAGAGATCTTCTTGGAGCTCAATGTCCTCGAAGTTGACGGTGCGGTCAGGCGTCTTGAAGCACTTTCGGAGCTGAGAGACATGGAACACATCATGAACATTTGCAAAGTTTGACGGAAGCTCGAGTTGATAGGCGAGGTCGCCTCTCTTGCTAACAATCTTGAAAGGTCCGACGTATCTAGGGGCAAGCTTCCCTTTGATACCGAAGCGACGAGTACCTTTCATAGGAGAGACGCGGAGGTAAACATGATCTCCGATCTCGAAAGCAAAATCATGGTGCTTACTATCATAGTAGCTCTTCTAGCGGGATTGGGCTGCGTTGAGGTTATCACGATTGACTTTGCACATTTCTTCTGCCTCTGTGATTAAGTCATTACCCAGCAGCTGACGTTCACCGGTTTCAGACCAGTTGAGAGGGGTACGGCACTTCCTGCCATATAGAATTTCAAATGGGGCCTTGCCCGAACTTGCTTGAAAATTGTTGTTGTATGAGAATTCAGCATAAGGAAGACAAACCTCCCACTTCATGCCGAAGGAGATCACACAAGCCCTGAGCATATCTTCAAGAATCTGGTTGACACGCTCGACTTGACCGCTTGTTTGAGGATGGAAAGCTATGCTGAAGCGAATGTTGGTGCCCATGGCCTTATGGAAAGAATCCCAAAACTTGGAGGTAAAGATGCTGCCACGGTCTGAAGATATCACTTGAGGAATACCGTGCAGAGAGACAATTCGAGAGGTATAGAGTTCCGCCAATTGAGCTGCAGTGATCGACTCTTTGATAGGCAGAAAATGAGCCACTTTGGTGAGCTTGTCGATGACAACGAATATAGCATCATTGCCGCGCTTGGACTTTGGAAACCCAGTCACGAAGTCCATCTCAATGTGGTCAAACTTCCATTATGGAATGGCAAGAGGTTGGAGGAGACCAGCTGGCCTTTGGTGTTCTGCCTTCATTCTTCTGCAGACATCACATTCATTCATGAATTGAGCAATCTCGTGCTTCATTCGAGTCCACCAATAAGCTTGCTTAAGGTCCTGATACATCTTCATACTCCCAGGGTGGATGGAGAGGAGAGAGTTGTGAGCCTCGTTCATGATCACTTTATGAAGTTCACCTTTGGGTACAACAATTCGATCCTCGAAGAAGAGAGTGTCCTTGTCACCAAGGCGGTAGCACTTGTACTTGGGCTGACTCTTAGCAATCCCAATCTTCACCTTTTTCACCATAGCATCAAGAAGCTGGGCTTGGCGAATCTAGTCTTCCAAGGTAGGAGAGACTTGAAGGTTGGCGGGGAAACCTTGAGGAACAATTTGCAGATTAAGCTTGCGGAAAGCTTCACAAAGCTCGGGTTGATAGGGCTTGAGAATCAGACTGTTGCAATACGCTTTCCTGCTCAAAGCGTCCACAATCACATTGGCCTTGCCTGGAGTATACTTGATACTCGGATTATACTCTTAAATCATTTAGACCCATCGAGTTTGCCTGAGGTTGAGATTAGGCTGAGTGAAGATGTACTTGAGACTCTTGTGATCAGTGAAAATGTCCACTTTTCTTCCCAATAGAAGATGTCTCCAAGTCAAAAGAGCATGCACAATTGCCGCCAACTCGAGATCATGAGTGGGGTAGTTCTTCTCATTAGGCTTCAACTGGCAAGAGGTATAAGCAACAACTTTCTTCTCTTGCATCAACACTGCGCCAAGACCTTGGAGAGAGGCATCACAAAAGACCTCGTACGGCTTGGATTCATCAGGCGGAGTCAGAACTGGAGCGGTGATCAATTTCTCTTTCAAAGTGTTGAAAGCAATGTCACACTCCGGAGACCAAACGTACTTGACGTGCTTCTGAAGAAGATTTGAGAGAGGCTTCGCAATCTTAGAAAAGTTTTCAACGAATCTTCGGCAGTCGCTTGCGAGACCGAGGAAGCTACGGAGTTGCTTCACGTTCTGAGGAGGTTCCCAATTCACAATTGCAGACACCTTCTTAGGATTCACGGCAATGCCCTTGGCAGAGATGATATGTCCAAGATAAAGAACCTCATCGAGCAAAAATTCACACTTGGAGAACTTGGCATAGAACTAATGTTCCCTCAGCTTGTCAAGAACCAAACGCAAGTGATTGGCATGATCTTCCTTGTTCTTGGAGAAAACCAGAATGTCGTCGAGATAGACCAAAACGAAGTCATTGGTGTAGGCGTTGAAGATGAAGTTCATCATGCGAGAGAACGTTGGAGGAGAGTTGACGAGGCCAAAAGACATGACAGTGTATTCATATGACCCATAGCTTGCCCTGAAGGCCGTCTTGGGGATATCTTGCTCACGGATACGAATCTGATGATAACCCATACGGAGATCAAGCTTGGAGAATACTTGGGCACCCTTGAGTTGTTCGAACAGCTCATTGATGTTGGGAAGTGGGTATTTGTTCTTGATGGTCTTCTTGTTCAATGGACGGTAATCAACACAAAGTCGGTCCATTCCATCCTTCTTCTTCACAAAAAGGACACCACAACCCCACGGAGAAGAACTAGGCCGGATGAGACCCATTCTTTCTTGAATATCGAGTTGTTTCTTCAGCTCCTTCAACTCTTCAGGTCCGAGCTTGTAAGGACGCTTGCACACAGGTTTTGTACCGGGCTTAAGATCAATAACGAATTCAACTGGCCGGTGCGGAGGCATTCCTGGGAGCTCTTCTGGAAAGACGTCTTGATATTCGCAAACGACTGGAATCTACGAGATAGCATCGAGTTCACCCTTCCCATTGAGAGAAAACAGACGGATGGTATTATCCCGAGCAGCAAAGACAATTACATCCTCAGACGAATGAGTCAATTGAATCTATCTGGCAGCACAATCAAGCTGAGCTTTGTGTTTAGAGAGCCAATCCATCCCGAGAATAAGATCGATATCCGAGTTACCAAGAACCATTGGAGAAGCCAGAAACTTGAAATCACCCATCATGATAGAAATATCCGGAATCATCATACTAGAACTCAGACGCTTAGCCGGAGAGACGACTTGCATAGCTCTAGGTAAAGCCTTAGTACTAAAATTGTTCTCCGATGCAAATGGGAATGACATGAAGGAATGCGATGCACCAGAGTCAAAAAGAACTTTTGCAGGAATATCATTAACAGGAAGGTTACCCATGATGACATCTGAAGAATCCTCTGCCTGAGCTGCATTCATCAAATTGACCTTGGCGTGCTTGGGGTTATGCTTGACCACAGCTGTACTTGCCGATCTGACAGGAGGAGGAGGAAGACGCCTCTGGTTGAAACACTTGTTGGCATAGTGACCCTTCTGTTGGCACTTGTTGCACGTGACCTCTGAAAGCGAACGGTGGTACGGAGCACTCGATCTTGGAGCTTGAGACGAAGTCTTGTTCTGAAAGCCAGGGTTGGGTGGGTGGGAAGAACCACTGCCACCTTTGCTCTTCTGCTGATACGGCTGACGAAACGGAGGAGGAGGAAGCCAAAACTTCTGTTGCTTGGCCACTTGAGTAGAGGAAGAAGGAGTAGCATCTCTGACTCGCTTCTTGGAAGCATCACACCTCAACTGAGCAGCCTCTTGCTTCAGTGCCATGTTGTAGAACTCATCGTACCTCAAGGGCTCAAAGAGGACAAGAGCGAGCTGAATTTCTTCTCTGAGACCACCCCTGAACTGGTATATCATGCTCTTCTCATCAGGTACGTCCTGCTTGGCAAAGCGGGCGAGCTTCTGGAACAGCTTGTTGTAGTCATAGACAGACAAAGAGCCTTGCTTCAGGTTGCGGAATTCCTCACGCTTACTTTCAGTCACACTCTGAGGGATGTGATGAGCTCGGAAATCTCAACGAAAATCATCCCAAGTGATCAGACGTCCACCTCTAGAATCCTTGTACTGCTGGAACCATTCTGCAGCCTGATCTTTGAGTTGGAAGGAAGCGAACTTGACGAAATCTTCAGGCCTGACATTGCTGCACTCAAAATGCTTACCCAGGTCCACTAGCCAATCGTCAGGATCGGTTGCCTCAACACAATTGCTGAACGTCTTCGGCCCATTAGCAAGGAACTGGTTCAGTGTAGCAAAATGGTTCTGATTGTTGCCTTGATTCCCTTGACTACCTTGATTGCGCTCTTGGAGGATTTGCATGATCAACTGTGTGTTTGCATTGGTTGCGGCCATCACAGCTTGCCATGCCTCCGGAGGAGATGGAGGTGGTGGCGGATCAGGATTCGGAGTCGTGCGCGTTGGAGGAGCCATCCTGAAGAGGTTGACCACCATTAGCACATTGATAGACAAATACTGAAGCTGAATCCAACGGAATGAAAATTGCAACATAAAGTCTTCACATCTGAACAAAACAAACGAATGCACTTCTCTTGAAGTGGTCACATGTCCCTAAATTGCGAAGCCACGTAGAATTAGGTAGACGAAGTAAATCAACAAGGTACGGATCAAGAACGAATAATCGGTAAGAAACCCCAATCTCAAACCAATATCCGTGGAAGAAGAGCTAGAGCTACAAGAATTCCCACCTATGAAACTCCCGAAACTTTCCGGTTATGCAATCAGGTGTTGGGGATACAGGGGAAGCATAATATCTCACCCAAACTAGCAAATCCTACATCCAGCTGTATCCATCCTTCAACACATAACCAAGAAACCTTCGGAAACCATCTACCTCAACCTTCGAAAAGCATCCGTTATACAAGTTATGGCGATACTCCCGAACTCCCGCCCCAGTACTGGGTGGCGTCGAGGTTATCTCACCAACGAACTGCATAAAAGAGATTTTCGATGTCGGCGAAAATATCTCAAGTATTCCAGAATTGCAACGATAAAATTATGATGACACCACCTCAGAGCTCAACTCCCCGTGACACTTCCACTAAACCCCTGACAGGAGGCACCAAGACAATGTGCTCATCATAAGCCATCGGAACGATTCCAAGATACTCGCGTGATCCTAAAAAAAATTTAGTGAAATTTGAGAAGAGAAGAGTCAAAACTCTACGTCAGGATGCCTTACCAGAGCGATGAGGAGACTGGGAAGTAAAAAAGAATTCCTAAACTCTCCGATATATAATTCCTAAATGACTCAAAACATTTTTCTAGACACAACTCGGCCTCTAAAAGAACGATCAAGTAATGGGGCTCCTAAGGTCGGGAAAGGCTCTGATTACCAACTTGTAACGCCCTCGATGCAGCTATAGCTCCCACGTGTCGAGGCACGACTTAGAGACATAACCGCATTGAAAGCAATGTCGCAAGTTAGGCAATCATCACAACATCCCATGTAATATATAGAATAAAAGGGGAGATACATAGTTGGCTTACACTCGCCACATCACATCAAAGTACATAAATAACATAGATCATCCAAACACTCATGGCCCGACTACGGCGCCAAAATAAAAGACAACCCAACAAGCGACATGGTCCCGATCACCCCAACTGGGCACCACTACTGATCATCAGGAAAAGAAACATAGTAACACTGAGAATCCTCGTCGTACTCCCACTTGAGCTCAAGCACGCCATCTGGAGCTGTATCATCGGGTCCTGCATCTGGTGTAATAGTAATCTGTGAGCCACAGGGACTCAGCAATCTCGCACCCTCGCGATCAAGACTATTTAAGCTTAATAGGTAGGATGGGGTAAATATATGTGGAGCTGCAGCAAGCGGCTAGCATATATGGTGGCTAACTTATTCACAAAAGGAGAGCGAGAAGAGGAGGCAAAGCGCGAGCGAGAAACTAGAGAGCAACCTGTGCAAACATAACTCCAACACCGTGTCCACTTCCCGGACTCCGCCGAGAAGAGGCCATCACGGTAACACACTCAGTTGATTCATTTTAATTAAATTAAGGTTCAAGTTATCTACAACCGGACATTAACAAATTCCCATCTGCCCATAACCGCGGGCACGGCTTTCGAAAGTTCAATCCCTGCAGGGGAGTCCCAACTTAGCCCCTGACAAGCTCTCACGGTCAACAAAGGAATAGACCTCCACCCGAGACATTTCGATCAGACTCGGTATCCTGGTACAACAAGACATTTCGACAGGTTAAAACAAGACTAGCAACACCACCCGAATGTGCCAACAAATCCCGATAGGAGCTGCACATATCTCGTTCTCAGGGCACACTCAGATGAGACTAGCTACGAGTAAAACCAACCCTCAAGTTTCCCCGAGGTGGCCCCGCAGGCAGCTCGGTTCGGACCAACACTCAGAGGAGCACTGGCCCGGGGGTGTTAAAATAAGATGACCCTTGGGCTCCGGAAACCCAAGGGAAAAAGAGGCTAGGTGGAAAATGGTAACACCAATGTTGGGCATTGCTGGAAAAGCTTTAATCAAGGCGAACTATCAAGGGGTTCCCATTATAGCCCAACCGCGTAAGGGACGCAAAATCCGGGAACATAACACCGATATGACGGAAACTAGGGCGGCAAGAGTGGAACAAAACACTAGGCGAGAGGCCGAGCCTTCCACCCTTTACCAAGTGTATAGATGCATTAAGATAACATGGTAATATAATGATATCCCAACAAGTAAATAAATGCTCCAACAAGGAACGGCTCCAATCTTCACCTGCAACTAACAACGCTATAAGAGGGGTTGAGCGAAGTGGTAACATAGCCAATCAATGGTTTGCTAGGACAATGGTGGGTTAGAGGCTGAACATGGCAATTTGGGAGGCTGACAAGCAAGTGGTAGCCATCGTAGCATTGACATAGCAAAAGAGCGAGCAAACTAGCATAGCAAAGATAGTAGTGATTTCGAGGGTATGATCATCTTGCCTGCAAAGCTGTCAGAGTTGACTGGATCCTCAAAAGCAAACTCAACGGGCTCCTCGTTAGCGACCTCGTCTCCCGGCTCTACCCAAACAAGACAAACAAGCAACAAGGATACAATCAACCACGTGCAAACTCGGACAAAAAGATGCAATGATGATATGCTATGCGGGATGCGATGCGGGATGCATATGCAAGATATGACAGGAAATGCATGAACCTGGCCTCAACTTGGAAACCAAGTGTGCCACTAGAAAGATGGGATGAAATCTCTTGAAAATGATATAAAGAACGCCGAAATCGGAGTTACGGTTTGGAAATGGCAAGCGATTCAAGAATGACACCGGTCTGCGATTTACAGCAAGTAGGCATCTAAATGCAATGAAATGAACATGCTACAGCACTCAAACATGGCAACAAAATACATGGCAGGGAAGAATTCAAGATGCTTAACAAAAGACTAGCACTGAGCTACGGCCAATTCATCCATTAAGAGGTTCAAACAAGCATGGCAAAAACGCAAATGGAAAACAGATCTCAGACTTAGTGAAATTAACACTTGTCTGGAATTTCAGATCGTGAAGCCCTCTTCAGAGCAGCAAAACAACATGCTACAGGATCTAAACATGACAAAAAAAGACATGGCATGGAGCTACTCAACAAGCTTAACAAAAGTCCCTAAGTGACCTGGGGCCAAAAGGGATCACAAAATATACTAACAAGCACACGAACATAGCTAAAACACAATCAGTTTCCAGACTTAGTGAAAACTGAGACATGCTGAAATATAACTCACGAAGGCATGTAAACGAGCTCGATGCACTCACTACGGTGCAAGTCATGGCAAGGCAAGCATACATACATTAAGAAGGCACAAAATGCTAGCTAGACATGGCAAGAACAATGGCATAGCATGCATGGATCAGCTACAATAACATCGGCGAAATCGCAAACGAGTTGACGATCTGCCCAGATTCACCACGAAGCAAAAGTAGAGCTCGATTGACTGAAGCTAGGGTGCTCCACATATGCAAACAAAGACATGGATGGATAGAGCACTACAATATTAACAAAACTACTTTACTGATCATCCTCAAAAGAGGCACGGATCACTAGGAAACAATATGAACATATGGCATCATGAACTAAATAATCCCAGACTTAGTGAAAACAACTAAGTCACTGAAAACAGATTTACCAAGTGCCTCACTTTGCAAGCTTGCACAAGTCACCACACACATCCTAAAAATGCATGGGTTGCACCTATGGAAAGATAACAAGATGCTTAATAAAACATATGAAGGACTCACAGGCATATCATGTACACAATAATCATGGCAAAAATGACAAAAGTCTAAGATGAACTAGCAGATCTGACAATTAACTCATGAAGCCTCCTTCTAACAGCATTTTTGGCATCGAGATGAACTCAAATGAAAATGATGCAATGGAATGAAATAATGTACTCGTCGAGACGAACATTTTGATATACTATATGTCCAAAACTGAGCTACGGATGCGGAGATATGGCAGGTCAAAGTTTGCTCGAAAATATGATGGGGGAGGGGAAAAGTCAACCCTAGGGTTTTCAGATCTGAGATCTGAAAACGCCACTCTAGCAGTTACTGTAGCAGCTTGCTCCGAGGTCGCCGGAGATGGGTCGCCGGAGTCGAGGGAGGTGGCCGGAGCAGCGGGGCCGGGCCGGATCCGAGGCGGCGTGGAGGCGGCGGGGCGTCGCCGGCCCGGGGCGAGGAGGCGGCGAGGGGCGGCCGGGCCGGGCGGCGAGGAGCACAGCGGAGAGGCGGCGGTGGAGCACGGCGGCCGGCGAGGAGGGTGGCGGGTGGCGGAGGCGGCCGGCGCCTGCGTCGGGGAAGAGGGCGGCGGAGGCGCGGTGTTGGGCGGCGGTGGCCTCGGGCTCGCGGGGGCCCGATCTGGGCCTCCCGGGCCGGGGCGGCGGCGGCGGCGGTACAGCCCACGTGGCAAGGCGGGATTGGCGGTGGCGAAGTGTCCGGCCGGGTCGGACACGTCCGGCGGGCGCGAGGGAAATTTACGGTTTCGAGGAGAGGGAGAGATCCGAAAATCAAGGGTCCTATTTATATGCATAAGTGGAGTTAGGAGAGTCCAAATGAGGTGCGGTTTTCGGCCACGCGGTCGTGATCGAACGCTCTAGATGATGGAGCAGAGTTTGACGGGTTTTGGGCCAAATAGGAGGGGTGTTGGGCTGCAACACACAGGAGGCCTTTTCGGTCCCTCGGTTAACCGTTGGAGTATCAAACGAAGTCCAAATGGTACGAAACTTGACAGGTGGTCTACCGGTAGTAAACCAAGGCCGCATGACAAGTCTCGGTCCAATCCGGAAATGTTTAATCCCCACACACAAAAGAAAGCTAGAAATGACCACCGGAGGAGAACGAAGCGCCGGAATGCAAAACGGACGACGGGGAAAATGCTCGAATGCTTGAGATGAACACGTATGAAAATGCAATGCACATGATGACATGATATGAGATGCATGACAACGAAAACAACACACGGAGACAAAAATCCGAACCCGAGAAATAAATATAACTTAACGCCGGAAACGGCAAGAGTTGGATTACAAATTGGGAAAGTTATATCCCGGGTGTTACACCGGTAGTTTTAGGGTATATGGATTTATATAGGCGGAAGAAATACATCAGGGGAGCCACGAGGGGCCCACGAGGGCGGAGGGCGCGCCCAGGGGGTGAGCGCGCCCCCCTGCCTCGTGGCTTCCTTGTTGATCCCCTGACGTGCACTCCAAGTCTCCTGTATTGCTTTCTTTCCAAAAATAACTTTTTCAAAGGTTTCATTCTGTTTGAACTCCGTTTGATATTCCTTTTCTTCAAAACCCTAAAACAAGGGAAAAAACAGAAACTGACACTGGGCTCTAGGTTAATAGGTTAGTCCCAAAAATCATATAAAATAGCATATAGATGCATATAAAACATCCAAGGTTGATAATATAAAAGCATGGAACAATCAAACATTATAGATACGTTGGAGACGTATCAGCATCCCCAAGCTTAATTCCTGCTCGTCCTCGAGTAGGTAAATGATAAAACTGAATTGTTGATGTGGAATGCTACCTAACATATTTATCCATGTAATTCTCTTTATTGTGGCAAGAATATTAAGATCCATAAGATTCAAGACAAAAGTTTAATATTGACATAAAAATAATAATACTTCAAACATACAAACAAAGCAAATATGTCTTCTCAAAATAACATGGCCAAAGAAAGCTATCCCTACAAAATCATATAGTCTGGCTATGCTCCATCTTCACCACACAAAATATTTAATTCATGTACAACCCCGATGACAAGCCTAGCAATTGTTTCATACTTTTGATGTTCTCAAACTTTTTTAATTTTCACGCAATACATGACCGTGAGCCATGGACATAGCACTATAGGTGGAATAGAATGGTGGTTGTGGAGAAGACCAAAAGGAGAAGATAGTCTCACATCAACTAGGAATATCAACGGGTTATGGAGATGCCCATCAATAGATATCAATGTGAGTGAGTAGGGATTGCCATGCAACGGATGCACTAGAGCTATAAATGTATGAAAGCTCAACAAAAGAAGCTAGTGGGTGTGCATCTAACTCGCTTGCTCACGAAGACCTAGGGCATTTTGAGGAAGCCCATCATTGGAATATACAAGGCAAGTTCTGTAATGAAATATTCGCACTAGTATATGAAAGTGACAACATAGGAGACTCTATCATGAAGATTAGGGTGCTACTTTGAAGCACAAGTGTGGTAAAAGGATAGTAACATTGTGCCTTCTCTCATTTTTTTATTTGGGCCTTCTCTTTTTTATGGCCTCTTTTTCTATTTTTTTTTATTTGGGCTTCTTTGGCCTCTCTTTTTCCGTCCGGTGTCTCATCCCGACTTGTGGGGGAATCATAGTCTCCATCATCCTTTCCTCACTGGGACAATGCTCTAATAATGATGATCATCACACTTTTATTTACTTACAACTCAAAAATTACAACTCGGTACTTAGAACAAAATATGACTCTATATGCATGCCCCCGACGGTGTACCGGGATGTGCAATGACTCATGAATGACATGTATGAAAGAATTATGAACGGTGGCTTTGCCACAAATACAATGTCAACTACACGATCAGGCAAAGCAATATGACAAAGATGAATCGTGTCATAATAAGCGGAATGGTGGAAAGTTGCATGGCAATATATCTCAGAATGGCTATGGAAATGCCATAATAGGTAGGTATGGTGGCTGTTTTGAGGAAGATATATGGTGGGTTTATGGTACCGGCAAAAGTTGCACGGTACTAGAGAGGCTAGCAATGGTGGAAGGGTGAGAGTGCGAATAATCCATGGACTCGACATTAGTCATAAAGAACTCACATACTTATTGCAAAAATCTATTAGTTATCAAAACAAAGTATTACGCGCACACTCCTAGGGGGATAGATTGGTAGGAAAAGACCATAGCTCATCCCCGACTGCCACTCATAAGGAAGACAATCAATAAATAAATCATGCTCCGACTTCGTCACATAACGGTTCACCATACGTGCATGCTACGGGAATCACAAACTTCAGCACAAGTATTTCTCAAATTCACAACAACTCAACTAGCATGACTCTAATATCACCATCTCCATATCTCAAAACAATTATCAAGTATCAAACTTCTCATAGTATTCAATGCACTTTATATGAAGGTTTTTATTATATCCCTCTTGGATGCCCATCATATTAGGACTAGTTTCATAACCAAAGCAAACTACCATGCTGTTCTAAAGACTCTCAAAATAATATAAGTTAAGCATGAGAGTTCATCTATTTCTATAAAATAAAACCATTGTTCTGCTCTAAAAGGATATAAGTGAAGCACTAGAGCGAATGACAAACTACTCTGAAAGATATAAGTGAAGATCAATGAATAGTCGAATAATTATACAACTATATGAAGACTCTGTAACATTTAATAATTTCAGATCTTGGTATTTTATTCAAACAGAAAGCAAAACTAAATAAAATAAAATGACGCTACAAGCAAAACACATATCATGTGGCGAATAAAAATATAGCTCCAAGTAAAGTTACCGATGAACGAAGGCGAAAGAGGGGATGCCTTCCGGGGCATCCCCAAGCTTAGGCTCTTGGTTGTACTTGAATATTACCTTGGGGTGCCTTGGGCATCCCCAAGCTTAGGCTCTTGCCACTCCTTATTCCATAGTCCATCGAATCTTTATCCAAAACTTAAAAACTTCACAACACAAAACTTAACAGAAAACTCGTAAGCTCCGTTAGTGAAAGAAAACAAAACACCACTTCAAGGTACTGTAATGAACTCATCCTTTATTTATATTTGTGTTAAACCTACTGTATTCCAACTTCTCTATGGTTTATAAACTCTTTTACTAGCCATAGATTCATCAAAATAAGCAAACAACACACGGAAAACAGAATCTGTCAAAAACAGAACAGTGTGTAGTAATCTGTAACTAACGCAAACTTCTGGAACCCCAAATATTCTAAAATAAATTGCTGGACGTGAGGAATTTATCTATTAATCATCTTCAAAAATAATTAACTAAATATCACTCTCCAATAAACAATGGCAGCAATTCTCGCGGGCGCTAAAGTTTCTGTTTTTTACAGCAAGATCAACAAGACTTTCCCCAAGTCTTCCCAACGGTTATACTTGGCACAAACACTAATTAAACATATAAACCACATCTAAACAGAGGCTAGATGAATTATTTATTACTAAACAGGAGCAAAAAGCAAGGAGCTAAAATAAAATTGGGTTGCCTCCCAACAAGCACTATCGTTTAACGCCCCTAACTAGGCATGATGATTTCAATGATGCTCACATAAAAGATAAGAATTGAAACATAAAGAGAGCATCATGAAGAATATGACTAGCACATTTAAGTCTAACCCACTTCCTATGCATAGGGATTTTGTGCGCAAACAACTTGTGGAAACAAGAATCAACTTGCATAGGAAGGTAAAACAAGGATAACTGTAAAACTTTAAACACATAGGGAGGAAACTTGATATTATTGCAATTCCTACAAGCATATATTCCTCCCTCATAATAATTTTCAGTAGCATCATGAATGAATTCAACAATATAACCAGCACCTAAAGCATTCTTTTCATGATCTACAAGCATAGAAATTTTATTACTCTCCACATAAGCAAAATTCTTCTCATTCGGAATAGTGGGAGTATCATAAGAGACTCGAATACTATAAATTGTTTCCACATTAAAAGAGTAATGTTCAGAAAAGGGGTAATCATAATCATGACAAGTTTTATAAATATAATCACTACTTTTTATAGCATAAGTATCATCACAATAATTATCATAAGTAGCAACTTTGTTCTCATCATAATCGATTGAAACCTCTTCCAAGGTAATGGAATCATCACTAAATAAAGTCATGACCTCTCCAAATCCACTTTCATAATTATCATAAGTGGGAGTCATGATATCATCATCATAAATTTGCATATCAAAACTTGAGAGGCTAACAATATCATCTTCATTAGACATAGCATCCCCAAGCTTGGGACAAACATTAATTTCAGCAAATATATTCTCAAAAACATCATCTTCTTCAAACATAGCATCCCCAAGCTTGGGCCTTTTCATATCATAAGCATAATCACACTCATCATTAATAGTATGGATAGCACCAATAGTATAGCAATTATCATATTCTTCCAAGCAAGTGCCAAAAAGATTTTCAAGATCATAAGAAGTATCATTATCTTTCCAATCATAATCATCACAACAAGCAATAGGCATAACGAGACCATCATCAAGTGCATCATTTTCCACAATTATATTTTCATGAGGCACAACAGTAATAGGAGCAGCATTATTTGGGAGAGATATCTTTTTACCTCTCTTCCTTTTTCTTTTCTTCTTTTTCACCACATCATGTGTGGGTTCAATCCTCTTTTTGGAGCTCCTTATTAATGAGATTGGTTGAATAGGAGGCTCCTCCTCATTACCTGATTCATCATAATAAATAATAGGAGGGTATTGGGAAGTCTCTTTCCTTTCATTAGTATTATCTTCATCTTCTATTTGTTTTCTTTTCTTTATGTAGTTGGCAATATAAGGATTTTCAATACAATTCATCGCACAATACATATAAATTTCCTCTAGATCAAATCCAAGAAGTTTATAACGGGCAAATTCTGGAAGATAGTTAGTTATATGTTTCATTTCTTCATAGCCCATAAGCAAACTAAGTTCATTATAATGTGCAAGGGAAATCAAGTCATCACAATTTTTTGACACGATTAGATCATGAAACAATTTGCATCGGATAGCTAAATGACCCTGTTCATTGCAAAGTCCACAAGTACGGCCAAGAAAATTTAAATTTTTAGCACAATCATCTAGCCTTTCTTGCAACAATTTAGTTTCTAAGTACTTATGCCTATTGCAATATCTATCTTCCCTATTTGGTGTGTACTTACAAACCCAATGCACTCCACAAAAATTGACATGTTTATAGGAGACATTTGCATCATAAATAGTGCAATCATCATTAGTACCATGGATATTCAAGGAGTTCATACTAACAACATTGCAATAATGCTCATCATTCAAAGATTTAGTGCCAAACATTTTAATGCATTCTTCTTCTAACACTTTGGCACAATTTTCCTTTCCATCATACTCACGAAAGATATTAAAAAGATGAAGTGTATGAGGCAAACTCAATTCCATATTTTTTTTCTGGTTTTCTTTTATAAACTAAACTAGTGCTAAAACAAGAAAAAAAAAGATTCGATTGCAAGATCTAAAGATATACCTTCAAGCACTAACCTCCCTGGCAACGGTGCCAGAAAAGAGCTTGATGTCTACTACGCAACCTTCTTCTTGTAGACGTTGTTGGGCCTCCAAGTGCAGAGGTTTGTAGGACAGTAGCAAATTTCCCTCAAGTGGATGACCTAAGGTTTATCAATCCGTGGGAGGCATAGGATGAAGATGGTCTCTCTCAAACAACCCTGCAACCAAATAACAAAGAGTCTTGTGTGTCCCCAACACACCCAATACAATGGTAAATTGTATAGGTGCACTAGTTCGGCGAAGAGATGGTGATACAAGTGCAATATGGATGGTAGATATAGGTTTTTGTAATCTGAAAATATAAAAACAGCAAGGTAACAAGTGGTAAAAGTGAGCGTAAACGATATTGCAATGCTAGGAAACAAGGCCTAGGGTTCATACTTTCGCTAGTGCAAGTTCTCTCAACAATAATGACATAATTGGATCACATAACTATCCCTCAACATGCAACAAAGAGTCACTCCAAAGTCACTAATAGCGGAGAACAAACGAAGAGATTATGGTAGGGTATGAAACCACCTCAAAGTTATTCTTTCCAATCAATCCGTTAGGCTATTCCTATAAGTCTCACAAACAGCCCTAGAGTTCGTACTAGAATAAGACCTTAAGACACAAATCAACCAAAACCCTAATGTCACCTAGATACTCTAATGTCACCTCAAGTATCCGTGGGTATGATTATAAGATATGCGTCACACAATCTCATATTCACCTATTCAATCAACACATAGAACCTCAAAGAGTGCCCCAAAGTTTCTACCAGAGAGTCAAGACGAAAACGTGTGCCAACCCCTATGCATAGGTTCATGGGCGGAACCCGCAAGTTGATCACCAAAACATACATCAAGTGAATCACGTGATATCCCATTGTCATGACAGATACGCACGGCAAGACATACATCAAGTGTTCTCAAGTCATTAAAGACTCAATCCGATAAGATAACTTCAAAGGGAAAACTCAATCCATCAGAAGAGAGTAGAGGAGGAGAAGAAACATAAGATCCAACTATAATAGCAAAGCTCGCGATACATCAAGATCATGCCAAATCAAGAACACGAGAGAGAGAGAGAGAGATCAAACACATAGCTACTGGTACATACCCTCAGCCCCGAGGGTGAACTACTCCCTCCTCATCATGGAGAGCGCCGGGATGATGAAGATGGCCACCGGAGAAGGATTCCCCTCCGGCAGGGTGCCGGAACGGGTCTAGATTGGCTTTCGGTGGCTACGGAGGCTTCTAGCGGTGAAACTCCTGATCTATTGTGCTCCCCGATAGTTTTAGGGTATATGGATATATATAGGTGGAAGAAATACATCAGGGGAGCCACGAGGGGACCACGAGGGTGGAGGGCGCGCCTAGGGGGGTGGGCGCGCCCCCCTGCCTCGTGGCTTCCTCGTTGATCCCCTGACGTGCACTCCAAGTCTCCTGTATTGCTTTCTTTCCAAAAATAACTTTTCCGAAGGTTTCATTCCGTTTGGACTCCGTTTGATATTCCTTTTCTTCGAAACCCTAAAACAAGGAAAAACAGAAACTGGCACTGGCACTGGGCTCTAGATTAATAGGTTAGTCCCAAAAATCATATAAAATAGCATATAAATGCATATAAAACATCCAAGGTTGATAATATAATAGCATGGAACAATCAAAAATTATAGATACGTTGGAGACGTATCAGCTGCAGCCTTAGAAAACGGGCTAAGTTGTCAACTAGAGGTGGTGGCGGTGGGTTATTGTTGTTGTTATTGTTGCCTTGGTTCTGAACTAACAATTTCATCAGTGTATTCTGCTGCTGGATCAACTGAGTGAGCTCCGGTGGGAAAGCAAAACCGGGGTCATGTCTCGGAGGCATCTGATGGGTTTAGAGGGAAGAGTTTAGAATAGAATGAGGTCTAGTGAGATAGTACTGCCCATATGCAAATGAGACAAACACAATCATATCATATCACTCAATCAATCAAGTAAGGGCATACAAACAGTCTAGAACTATCGTTAAAAGTGCTCGGACTACTACTATATACATGGGGAAAACTACTAGTCATATGGTGATCATCTAGAAATATTGTTCGGTGAAGACTCCATGATATCCGCTCCAGCTTCGTCTTCATAGTCATCATCACTATCATCGGGGTCGGAGTCGGTGTCGTCGATGATGATGTAGTCTTCAGAACGAATCTCCTTAGGTTCGCCGTCTTCTCCTCCTGGCGCGGGGTCTCCCATGAAAACTCCTAGCTTCCTTGTTAGGTCGTCATTCTTCTCCACTAGTACAATGATTTCCTCCTTGTAATCGTCGTGTGTAGCCTTGAGTTCCTCTTCAAGCTCGGTGATCCTTATCATCGCCTTCTTCAAATCTATCATACTTGCGCCCATCTGGTTCTCCTGGCGTCGAATGTGCTTGTTTAACTCCTGGATGAACGTTGCAATGGATCTATCCCTCCTGGTGCTGATCATCTCCCATTGCTCGTATCGGCTCCCACATATTTGGTATATAGTGTTCTTCAGCTCTTGTTTTTAGACTTCTCCATTACGTCCCATAGCGATGTGGGCTACCATGCTCTTGCCTAGACTCCAAGTGGGTGCATCAAAGGAAAACTCTATAGGATCCGTAACTGGCATGAATGTCCTTCCTGGAACTTGAACTCCAATCATCCAGTGCTCCTCTTCTGGTAAAGTGGCGTTGTAGGTCCCGGTGAAGCTTGGTATTCCAATGTTCAAGTACCTCTTGACTTCCTTCAAGTGTCGTCCAAAAGGTGTGTCTTCATCCGGTTGTGCAAACTTGTTCCTCGAGTCCGCCATCCTAAAGTGAAGAAAATGGAGAGGAGTAAAAAATGAGTAGAGAAGACTGGCCTATGGCTTTTTTTAGTGTTCGTGTCCTACATTTAGCGTGTGCTCTGATACCATCTTGTAGCGATCCGACCACAAACGGTCAAGTCTCTGTGCTTCAGTGTCATCCCTGGATCGGTAATGCTGACACACATAGTACTCGAAGGATTTATAACAGAGTAGCAATCACACACTTATTACATCGAATGTCTCAAAAGAGAACTTATTACAATAGATATGGCTTAAGGCCATCTAATACAATAATAGCGGAAGGCTTGGAAGATAAAGTGAGTCCATCAACTCCAATGGCATAGCTGAGTGCAGGACAAACGACCTATCGCGACTTACTCCTCGTCTGAAAAGTCTGCAACATAATATGTTGCAGCCCGAAAGCGGGTCAGCACATGGAATATGCTGGCAATGTAACACGGTAGAGCAATGAATATATAAATGCTAACACTACATGCATATATGGCTGGTGGAGGCTCTATGGTTATATGGTTTTTGCGAAAAGTTAATTTTTCACTACAATAAAGGAATAAATTTTTATTTAACTATCACGGTAGTTGAAACATTGAGAATGGTACACCCATCTCAATCCCAATTAAAAGTAATTATCAACCCAACAAATTAGTTTAGAGTGATGAGATACAGTAGGATAATCCAAGTACTAGATACTCAATTTGTCCATAACCGAGGACACGGCTAACCATGATTAGTTTGTACACTCTCCAGAGGTTTGCGCACTTTTCCCCACAAGACTCAATCTCCTCCGTTGGATTTCTCGCACCACGTGCTGTTTGAGAAACGGATGATCAAGACAGAGTCTTTCAGAAGCATTACTCTTTACTCCAGGTGGACAGTTACACCTACTTTCCCTCTACATCTGCTAGCCCACCACTGAAAGAGGTCACACAACATACTCAACTATGCCAAAGCCCATAATGGCTTGTGGCTGCACACGGAAGTTTCTAGCATGAACAATCTCATGATCCCTTTGAGCCTGGGTGGCGGACCATAGGAGGATCGCACGGTATATCCCCAGGATCTCCTGGACAACACTGGTATATCCCCAGGTGCCCAAACAAGCAATCCACCCAGATGTGTATTAAAGTTGCCACCTTAAGTTGAACCATTAATTAACAATCTCACATCTGTCATGGATTTCTCAAACCCAAACCACGTCTACGAGCATAGCATAGCAGTATAAGCATAACGTAGAAGTAACTCCTAGGGTTTGATAATAAAACAGGTAATAGGTTCTACCTCATCATCTACTTCCCAATACCCACAAGTTAATCACATCCTAATCATGAAAGGTTTGAGGATTAGAACTAATGCATGAAAATTGGGTATGAAAGAAGTATGATCAATGTGTTACTTGTCTTGCTGACGATCTGCAAATCCTAAAGACTCGTAGTAGCACGCTTCACACTCCGGGTGTTCTATCGCAAACAAACAATAGCATACATAAGCAATCAAGCAAAGATGTATGTGTAAATCTCAAATAAGAAGATCTAACCAGAAAGTCCAACTTAAGAACTCTGGTTTGCAAAAATAATCAAATCAAATGAGTCAACGAAACTCAAACTACGAAAGAAACAAGATCCGGTTACTAATCTAGACTATAGTCAAATTTTACAGTACCAAAATCTTGTTCAAGTTGGTTAAACAGAAAGAGGGCTTCGAGATGAAGATCTAGGCGCTTGAGTCGCCTGATTCTGATAAACGAGCGAAAAGATAAACTAGATCGAAAATTAGGGCAGAGATCGCGATCGAAAATAATCACGAAAAATCCTGGAAAAAGGAAAACTGACGAACAGGCTAACGAATGAACGTTCGCTGTCTGTGACTAACGGGTGAACGGCGTTCATTAAAACGAACGAACGGACGAACATCCGCTGTTTAACCAAACCAAGAAAAAAAATTGAACCAATCTATAAAAAAGGATCTAGGGTTTTTGAAATAAATCGAACGGTTTTAGAAATAAACGGTGGCTACCTCGGCGTACATGACGGCGGTGGCCGCGAGCGGCAGCGCGGCGACGACGACCCATGGATTGAGGTGCGGCGGGGCGACTAGGGTTTGCGGGTGCGGGCGCTGGTGGGCTGGGGGGGGGCTCGAGGGCGCGGCTTATTAGGAGGCCGGCCTGTAGAGTCCTGGTCGGGTACGGCCCGAAGTCGGTTCCCCATTTTTCTAAATTATTCTGCGTAGAAAAACAAAGAAAAGAAATACTAAACGGACTCCAAAAATCCGGAAATATATTTTCCCCATCCTCTAGAAATAAGCCTGACAAGGTGAACATTTATTTGGGCCTATAATGCAATTTTGAAAAACGCATATTTTTCCCAATTCAAATAAAATCCAAATAAAATATGAAAATTGATTTTAATATTTTTCCTCCAATATTTCATTTATTTTGGAGAAGTCATATTATCTCCTCTCATATATTTTGGTATGAAATATGTTCGGAGAGAAAATTTATTAAAACCAAAGTGATCCTTGTTTCCATATTTGATGAAATTCAAATATGCAAAACGGTGAAATCCCCCAACTCTCTCCGGGGGTCCTTGAGTTGCTTAGAATTTCGAGGATCGCAGAAGTCAAAATGCACAAAATATGATATGCATGGATGACCTATGTATAACATTCCAAATTGAAAATTTGGGATGTTACACTTCTCAACCAAAAGCATTGGGCCTCCCCATGGTGACGAGCTTCGTCGAATGTAACCTTTCTCCAATAACTCCTTGATCTATTTCTTAATCTCCTCCAGATCATTAGCGGGCATCTGGTATGGTCTCTTCGATATTGGTCCGGTGCTTGGCAACAGCTCTATCAAAAACTCAATGTCTTGATATGGCGGCATGCCTGGTAGTTCCTCTGGAAATACATCCGGGTAATCCTTCACTACAGGCATTTCCTCCTGAACAACTCCCGTGAGGGAATTTACATGGGTCCTCTTTGGGGTATGCTTGGATACATACTTAATCCTTTTTCGCTCTGGGGTGGTGAGTAGAATTGACCTACTAGCACAGTCAATGTTTCCTCCATACTTCGATAGCCAATCCATACCCAGTATCACATCCAATCCTTGTGACTCCAGAATTATTAGGTCTGAGGGGAAAATATGGCTGCCAATGTTTAAGGGTATCCGGTCGCACCATCGGCTGGCCATGTACTTTGCCCCTGGTGAGCTTACTAACAAGGGTGTCCTAAGGGCTAAGGTGGGTAACTTAAACTTGTCCACAAATCCCCTTGAAATGTATGAATGCGATGCACCAGTATCAAAAAGAACGAGAGCGGTAAATGACTTGACCAAAAACTTACCGATAACTGTGTCTGGCTGCTCTTCAACCTCCTCCATGGTCACGTGGTTCACTTGGCCCTTATTGAAAGGGTTGGGCTTCTTCCCAGAGCTTCCATTTCCATTTCCATTCTTGAGTTCAGGACACTCATTGGCATAGTGTCCAGTCTTCCCGCACTTGAAACAAGTAACGTGACTTTGGTCCTTCTTGGCGGGCGTGGCTGGGTTAGAGCGGTTCTGATTACTGCCTACTCCATTCCCGTTTCCATTCTTGGAACCATTGTGGTTATGCGAACTTCCTCCATTGTGGTTATGACCTCCATGGTTATGGGTATATCCTCCCGAGTTCGGGGTAAAACATGGCTTCTGCTGAGCTCCTAAATTGTACTTCCCTTGTCCATTCTTACTTTTGCGGCTCTTAATTTGTTGTTGCTTTCCTTCAATCATAAGAGCCTTATCTACCAACTCCTGGTAGTTGTTAAATGTTGCCACCATCAACTGCACACTCATCTCATCGTTCAGCCCTTCCATAAATTGCTCTTGCTTCGCGGCATCTGTGGCCACATCATCCGGGGCATAGCGAGCTAACTTGCTAAACTCCTCCACGTACTGCCCCACAGTACGGTTGCCTTGGCGTAAGTTGCGAAACTCACGCTTCTTCATGCTCATGGCTCCAGTTGATACATGAGCAGTGTGGAATGCTTGCTGAAACTGCTCCCAAGTAACATTGGCTATGGGGAAGGTGGCTGTGTAATTCTCCCACCATGAGGCTGCAGGTCCATCCAATTGGTGTGCGGCAAAACACACCTTCTCAGCATCTGTGCAGCCTGCAGTGGTTAACTCCCTTCCAATCCTGCATAGCCAGTCATCCGCAACTATTGGCTCGGTGCTACTGGAAAACACCGGTGGTTGTAACCTCAAAAAACGGGCTAAGTTGTCAACTGGAGGTGGTGGTGGTGGGTTATTGTTGTTGTTGTTGTTGTTGTTGTTTTCTTGATTCTGAACTAGCAACCGCATCGGTGTATTCTGTTGTTGGATCAACTGAGTGAGCTCCAGTGGGAAAGCAAATCCGAGGTCACGTCTCGGAGGCATCTGATGGGTTTTAGAGGGGAGAGATTAGAATAGAATGAGGTCTAGTGAGAAAACACTACCATATGCACATGAGACAAACACAATCAATATCACTCCGAAACAATATCAAACCAGGGCCTGCAATCGATCTAACTATCGTTATAGTGCTCGGACTACTAATATATACATGGGGGAAATACTACTAATAGTATGGTGGTCTACTAGAAATTTTGATCGGTAGAAGACTCCATGATATCTGCTCCAGCTTCGTCTTCATAATCATCATCACTGGGTCGGAGTCGGTGTCATCGATGATGACATAGTCCTTGGGGTGGTCGTCATCTCCTCCTGGCGCAGGGTCTCCCATGAATACTCCACTAGTACGATGATTTCCTCCTTGTATCCGTCGTGTGTAGACTTGAGTTCCTCTTCGAGCTCCATGTTCCTAGTCATCAACTTCTTCAGATCTATCATGCTTGCGCACATTTGGTTCTCCTGGCATCGTATGTGCTGGTTTAACTCCTGGATGTAAGCTGCAATGGACATGTCTTTCCTGGTGCTGATCATCTTCCATTGCTCATCTCGGCGCCCACATATCTGATAGATGGTGTCATTAAGATCCTTGTGATAGACTTTGCCGATGCGTCCTATGACGATGTGGGCTTCCATGCTCTTTCCTAGACTCCAGGTTGGTGCATCAAAGGAAAACTCTATGGGCTCAGTTACTGGTGTGAATGTTCTTCCTGGAACTTGAACTCGAATCATCCAATGCTCCTCATCTGGTTAAGTGGCGGTGTAGGTCCCGGTGAAGCTTGGTATTCCAATGTTCAAGTACCTAGTGAGTTCCGTCAAGTGTCGTCCAAAAGGTGTGTCTTCATCCGGCTGTGCAAACTTGTTCCTCGTGTCCACCATCCTATAGAGTAGAAAATGGAGAGAAGTCATAAATGAGTAGAGAAGAGTGACATATGGTTCATCTTAGTGGACGTGTCCTACATTCAGCGTGTGCTCTGATACCATCTTGTAGCGATCCGACATCAACGGTCAAACCTCTATGCATAAGTGTCATCCCTGGATCGGTAATGCTGACACACACAGTACTTCGAAGGATTTATAATAGAGTAGCAATCACACACTTATTACATCGATAGTATCAAAAGAGAATTTATTACAATAAATATGGCTTAAGGCCATCTAAGTAAGTTAACAGCGAAAGGCTTGGAAGATAAAGTGAGTCCATCAACTCCAACGGCATAGCTGAGTGCACGACAACGACCTAGCGCACCTTACTCTTCGTTTGAAAAGTCTGCAACATGATATGTCGCAGCCCGAAACAGGTCAGCACATGGAATATGCTGGCAATATAACATAGTAGAGCAATGAAACAAGTAAAAGCTATCTGTCGGTGTCAAAACCGGCGGATCTCGGTTAGGGGGTCCTGAACTGTGCGTCTAAGGCGGATGGTAACAGGAGGCAGGGGACACGATGTTTACCCAGGTTCGGGCCCTCTTGATGGAGGTAATACCCTACGTCCTGCTTGATTGTTCTTGATGATATGAGTATTACAAGAGTTGATCTACCACGAGATCGTAGAGGCTAAACCCTAGAAGCTAGCCTATGGTATGATTGTCTGTTGTCCTACGGACTAAACCCTTCAATTCATATAGACACCAGAGGGGGCTAGGGTAACACAGAGTCGGTTACAAGAGAGGAGATCTACATATCCGTATTGCCTAGCTTGCCTTCCACGCCAAGGAGAGTCCCATCCGGACACGGGACGAAGTCTTCAATCTTATATCTTCATAGTCCAATAGTCCGGCTGTCCGGAGACCCCCTAATCCAGGACTCTCTCAGTAGCCCCTGAACTAGGCTTCAATGACGATGAGTCCGGCATGCAGTTTTGTCTTTGGCATTGCAACGCGGGTTCCTCCTCTGAATACTTCATGGAAGATTTTGAACACAAGGATAGTGTCCGGCTCTGCAAAACAAGTTCCACATACCACCGTAGAGAGAATAATATTTCCACAAATCTAATCTGCTGACGCGTTTTGACAGCACGACGTCATGTCATGACCCAGTCCTTATCCGAACCGTTTTTCCCAGCCAGCCCTGCACATATTGCGAGGCGGTTTTCTTGACACGTCTTGTCGAAGAAGAGATCGTGTCCCCCTTATTACGGGATTCTCATCAATACAGACGTGGGTAACCCACTCGTGCCCATTGGTATGACTCCTCGATTTTAGGCGAGTCCAAAACGGCCACGAGGAGGGCGCTTGACATTCACCCTCTTTATAAAAGAGGCCAAGACTTGTCCTTTTTTCCTCTCGTGCTCAATCGAATCCTTCCCCCGCCTCGAGTTCCAACACCCCAGGCTCAGGTCAGGCGCTTCGGACCTTCAACGATGTCCGGATCCAACCTCCAAGGTCAGTGGATGGCTTCCTCTGTCACAGAGGAGGACATCAAGAAGCTGAGAGAGGCCAGATATCTAACCGCCGAAATCTCGCACAGGCTGCCCGCCCGAGGGCAGGTCATCCCCACTCCCGAACCCAACGTGAGTGTTGTGTTCATCTCTCACTTCCTCCGAGGACTAGGCCTCGCTCTGGATCCCTTTTTTAGGGGGCTCATGTTCTATTATGGGCTGGATTTCCATGATCTGGCCCCGGATTCGCTCCTTCACATCTCATCGTTCAACGTCGTATGTGAGGCCTTCCTCCGCATTACCCCTCATTTCGGCCTGTGGCTCAAGACCTTCAATGTGAAGCCGAAGATGATCAAGGGCGACACGCAGAGTGCGGAGGTGTCGTAATAAGAAAAAGCGATGATGCTCCATGGCCAGAGGGTTCCTTCCCAGAGGTGTCCAGTTTGTGGCAGCGGGAGTGGTTTTATATCACAGCTCCCCGAAGTGCCAAGTGGGTAGCCACCCCTGCCTTTCGCTCGGGCCCCCACCACAACTGACGTCATGGATCAGCGGGGGGCTGAGCTGGGGTCCAGCAAAGGATGTGCCGATATTGCAGAGCCGCATCTGAGATCTCTTTGAGAGAGATTTCAGCCTGGTTATGGTAATGCAAGTTATGCTAGTTCGTCGAGTCCAGCCTTGCAAACGTCGACCCCTTCGTATGTGGGAATTCAACCCAGAAGGACCGCGAACCATCCAGCACTTCCTCGGCATGACGCTCGAGGAGATGTACAAATTGTTCTTCGGACCCCAAATAGAGTGTCTGGATACCACCGAGGATGCGAGTCTGAGCTGCAACCGCCCTGCTACCCAAGTAAGTAATCCCATGGCCGAACACGCTGTCCCTTTTTTATCATGACATCATTCTGAAAAGTCGCTCTTTGACCAGGACTGGATAACAAAGGCAAAGATGATCAGGTGTTCGGCCCCCCTTCCCGAAGGCTTGGCCAATCCAGTACTGGACAGAATGCTCGAGCCTACGCCTTATCAGGTGCCCTCAAAGGAAGATGAGGGGGGAATAAAGAGGCCGCAAGCGGGGGAATTAGCACCTCCGCGACGGAGGATAACCAGGGAGAAGAATCTGACATTCCCTCTCCCCGAGGAAGGAATAGGACCACCTCTGAAGATCCGAAAACAGAGGCTTCCAAACGGGAGAAGAAATCCTCGCCAGAGGGTCTTGCTTCGGAGGGTATTCTTGACGCACAATGTCCGCAAGGGGATCAGCCCGCTACCGAGCTGTAAGTAATCAAAAAGTACTTTAATAGTGAAAGTGTCCTACCTTACTTCTGAAGACAATAACCGAAGCTTATATCTTGTAGTTCGGATCGTAGCCCTTCTCAACAGAGTTCGTCTTCGGGGGATCTTCTTCCAGAGATAATGGAGAGCAAAACACCTCCCCCTACCACCCCGCCTCATGAGCGGGCGACCCTGAAGTGTCGTCGCAGAGGGTCTCTCCTGATCTGCCAAGGCCAGAGGGTAATCCTTTGGCTTCCCGGAGTCCTCAGTATTCGGCTCCTAAAGAGAGCAACAGAAAGAGTCCGGAACCATACAGTGTGCGGTCGGATGCACTGAAGGATCTTCTGGAGCAAGCGGCCATCTCAGAAGCGCATCGTACGCTAATGGGTACGGTAATTGAAAGGATTTCATCCGCTGAAAGCAGATTGCATGAAGCTTTTATGAGTCTGGTGAAAGGCTTTGAGGTATGTGAAATAGTGTATGTTTTTAACAGTACCGCACACGTTAGGTGTGCCCTATGCAGATAGTAGCCCCTAAGACTCTGGTTGTCATCGAAAACGGCGGCAAACAGAGGATCATAGTCCCCGGTAATAACCAGACCGCCTTTATGTGCAGGTGGCTGAACCTCCAGTGGCTAGCCGGGCTGATGGGTTTGCCGAGCTAAAGCGGCAACTTGACGCGGCAGATGCCGACATCGTGCTTGTCAACAAGCGGCTTGACGAGGCACGGGGTGAGTGATTTCTCCGATAGTCAACACATAGTAAGAGGAGCATGATGCCAGTATCTTTAATATGTTGTGACTGCAGATGGAGCTGCCACCGTGGAGACCCTTCGAGCGGAACTTGCCCGGGCCAAGGAGCAAGCCAGAAATAGCGATGTGGCCGCTCTAAAGGCGGTCGAACAGCTGAGGGCCAAACAGGCCGCACATTGCCAGAGCAAGGAAAGAATGGCCAAGCTAACCATTGATTTGAAAGAAGCCGCCGACCGTTACCAGCTTCTTGAAGAAGAAAACCATGGGAAGGCGACGGACCTGGAGAAGGCCATGGTAGCAGCCAAGGAAGCCCGCTCCAAAATACGAGCGACGAAGGAGGAGCTGCATCAAGCTGGAGATATCGCAGCTGGGAAGCCCTTTTTGTTGCGGACTAAGTTCGGAGATCCGAAGTATGCACCTCTGGATCAACTATGGAGTTCTGCAGACTCATACGTGGATTTGGCAGCAAGTGGTGCTGATGCGGCCGAGTACTTCAAGGATAAAAAAGATCGTAAAGTAGAGAAGCTGTTCTGGTCACAGTTCCATGCTCCAGTGCGTTCGCTGCTGTTGAATGAGCGAATGGTCGAGTGGGCCGAGCTCTGTAGGTTGTCCGAACTTGCCATGAGGTGTGTTGTGGATCATCTGTGGCCGGGAGGGCCAAGGCCGAATAGTTACTTTAGTTCAGTGCAGCAATTCCTTGGCGCTGTGCCGCATATCGACGCTATGAAGAGGTCAGCGTGCATAGAGGGTGCGCGGATGGCACTTGCCTGTGTCAAGACATACTGGGCAGATATGGAGGCCACCGCTATTGCAACACAGGGTCCGGCCATGGGCCGAGTGGCTGCCGAGCACTACTTTGAAGAAGTTCTTGAAGGCGCTCGTTCGATAGAGGCTCAGTGCTCGAAGAATATTATGTTCTAGTGACATGTACTCCCATTGTAAAAACAATGTTTTATTGAGTTATCAAGGCTATGTTTATACTTTTGCCTGAAAGTATTATGATGCCTCCTGTGCGGCCGTTTATGTAGATATGTATATAACCTGAAAGTTTGCAGTCGTCGGCTTCCGTCCCCACGCATATAATGAGGGGGTGTTCGCAAAAACCGTGTATTCACACTTGATCCAACGTCTTGGTCCATTAAGGAGGTGGTAGCACAGCGAACGAGGCAATCGGACTATACAGCTTTAACACTTTCACTTAGCCATAGGAGTTTGACGGTGGGGCTACTATATAGCCCCTGGTACTTCTGCGCTCGTCCGAATACGGGGCGCGTATGTACATGACCGGGAAGCGGCCCTTCATTAATGCGGAGGAATCCCGAAGATTCCGTTGAGTCATCGAGTGGCTGACCAGTCTCGCGCTTTATCATGACAGTCAGTTTTCGGCTTTCTCTACTGAGGTGCTCATCCGGATGAATCAGGGCACAATCGCAGTAGTTCTCCCAATGCTACCTTAGACGATATAGCAAAACACAGGAGCCGGGCAAACCCAACATTTGACCAAATACATGATTCGAAGCTGATGCATATAAGGCCAAACTCGCGACGCCGAACACTCCCTAAGGTATTCGGTCTTTATAACATATGTCGGGTTGAACGATGCCCTTAATAATAAACCCTGAGTGTCCAAGTATGTGCAATATCCTGACGTGGACACATGCCAATAACGTCAGCATCCTTCTCAGTTGTATTGAGTATCCAGAGGATGTGAACAACAAGAGACAGTAAAAAAAGGTTTACGCAGGGTCTTAATCTGAAAAGAAACCTTTGAGCGGGTCCCTGCTGCACGTTAGCGCCTGTGTCTCCGTTGTGCCCTGTCTTGGACGGGTGTAGCACGATTGTCATCTGTAAAAGAGAAGAACTTAGGTGAAAGTTTTCATGCCAAAAATTTGGTTATTGTCAATAAACTATTAAAATTCAGGATAAGTCAAGTTGAGCCGGACTAGCCCTGATTACACGCGGGAAGCCCCTGGTACCGTCTGGGAGGGTTTGATCGTCAGACCAATCTCATGTATATGTAATGGTGCACCGGACTCGTCTAACCGTGCCCGTGGTCTTGACGACCTGTCATTTTTTCTGGTTGGTGAGGCCGCCTAGTGCTCAGCTGTTAAAGTCGCCGCACACTCTTCCGCGCGTAGAAAACGCTCAGTTTTTCCACTATCTGTGATGGTGCCACATGGACCAGGCATCTTAAGCTTGAGAGTAGCATAATGCGGTATTGCATTAAAACGAGCGAAAGCCGTTCTTCCGAGTAGTGCTTGATAGCCACTTCGAAATGGAGCGATGTGGAAAGTTCACCTTTCGCTTCAGAAGTTATCGGGAGAGCCGAATACAACCTCTAGCAATAGAGAGCCCGTACAGTGGGCCTCTTGGCCTGGTATTACTCCCTTGAAGGTAGTATTACTGTGGCTTATTTGTGTCGGGCCTATCCCCATTTTGCGGATTGTGTCCTGATATATCAGATTTAGACCACTGCTGCCGTCCATGAGGACTCGTGTGAGATGGTATCCGTTTATTATTGGGTCTAACACTAAGGCAGCCAATCCTTCGTGACGGATGCTTGTCGCGTGATCCCTGCAATCAAAAGTGATCGGGCAGGCCAACCATGGGTTGAACCTAGGGGTCACGGGCTCTATGGCGCGTGTGTCTCGGAGTGCATATTTGCTTCTCCTCTTCGTCGCATGGATCATGTTTACTGTTTTGATCTCTGGTGGGAATTTTTTCTGTCCTCCGGTGCTTTGCTGGCGAGGTTCGTCCTTGTCTTCACTTGGTGTCTCCCCCCCCCCCTTGTGTTCGGCGTTTAGCTTACCGGCCTGCTTGAAGACCCAGCATTCTCTGTGGGTGTGATTTGCAGGTTTATCGGGGGTGCCATGAATCTGACATAGTTTGTCAAGAATCTTGTTTAGGCCGGACGGTCCGTCTCTGCTGCCTTTGAAAGGCTTTTTCCGCTGACCTGGTCGAGAGCCCCTGAATCTGGCGTTGACCGTCGTATTATCTGGGCTATCTTCTTTATTTCGATGCTTGTTTTTATTGCATCGTGGTTTTCCATTGCCATCCCTGACTTCGGATGTGCTTGGGTCGCTGGTGCTACTGCGGGCTAACCAGCTATCTTCGCCCGCGCAAAAGCGGGTCATGAGGCTTGTTAGGGCTGCCATTGTTCTTGGTTTTTCCTGGCCGAGGTGTTTGGCAAGCCATTCATCTCGGACACTGTGTTTGAAAGTTGCTAAGGCTTCGGCGTCCGGACAGTCGATGATTTGGTTCTTCTTAGTGAGAAACCTATTCCAAAGCTTTCGCGCGGACTCTCTGGGCTGTTGAATTATATGGCTTAAATCGTCTGCATCCGGAGGTCGGACATAGGTCCCTTGAAAATTAGCCCGAAAAGTGTCCTCGAGCTCCTCCCAACTTCCAATTGAGTTTTCGGGGAGGCTTTTTAGCTAGTGCCGAGCTGGTCCTTTAAGCTTGAGGGGCAAGTATTTTATGGCATGGAGATCATCTCCGCGAGCCATATGGATATGGAGGATAAAGTCCTCAATCCAGACCCCAGGGTATGTGGTCCCGTCGTACGCCTTTATGTTCACTGGTTTGAATCCTTCTGAGAATTCTGGTCCAGCACCTCATCGGTGAAACATAGGGGGTGTGCGGCACCCCTGTATTGGGATGTGCCATGGCGTTCGGACGGTTGTAGTATTCGGTTTTGATTTTGTACCGGAGCGCGCTTCCTAGATCCATAGATGGATCTGGTCGTACCGGACTTTTGTCGCAAGTCCTCACGTAGATCGTGTGTTGACTTATGTGCGACTTTGTTAGCCGCTCTATCGCGGTCACAAGGTGGTGGATCCGGTCGGTTGGCCGTTTCATTTTTTGGTTGTGTGGGCTCTAAGGCCTCATCATCGAATTCAGGTAGTAGCTTGCACTTTGGATAGCTCTTTGTGTAGTAACTTCCACCGTACTTTGCTTCATTGTCGAGCACTTTGTTCCACCTGCTATTGAGCGTATTTTGTGCGGCCTTAAGCCTTTGCTTCTGCTTCTTCAGACTCCTCGCTGTGGCAATAAGCCTTCTGCAGAGGTTCTCTTGCTCCAAGTGTGTTTCCGGGATGATGTGTGCATTTCGTCTGGACTGTTTTCCTCCCGAGAGGGGGTTTGATGAGGTTTATCCTCGGCGTCGCCGTGTTCGGACGTCGGATCTGTACTATGTTCGCCGCTTGCTACTTCATTCTGCTCTACCACCGGGGCAATGTGGTCGTTGTTTCCTCTGGAGTCGACTGGAGTGTTATTTTCTCTTGCGCTGTTATCATTGTTTTTGCTATGGCGGGACTTAGAGCGGCGCCGCTGACGTCGGCGCTTGGGTTGCTTCTTGAAGGGGCCATCCTCCGCTGTCTCTTCGCCATTGCCTTCTTTGGGTGTATCCACCATGTATATGTCATGTGATGAAGTGGTTGTCCGGCGCCCTGTGGGCATTGGTTCCTGTTCGTCTCCTGCATCTTCGTCCATGCCGTCGATGTCTTCGGAGTCGAAGTTGAGCATGTCGGTTAAGTCGTCGACAGTGGCTACTAAGTGGGTGGTGGGTGGGCAGGGAATTTCTTCGTCGTCCGCATCCCATTCTAGCCGGACATAGTTCGGCCAAGGTTCTCCTGACAAGGAGAGAGACCTTAATGAATTTAGCACATCGCCGAAAGGCGAGTGCTGAAAGATATCTGCGGAAGTGAACTCCATGATCGGCGCCCAGTCGGATTCGATAGGCGCGGATGCAGGTGGCTCGGAGTCTGTGGCCAGAGACAAATCCAGTGGTTCGGCAACACGGCTCTCGTAAAGGGTGAAGTCAGTATCCGGCTCCATCGCCACTCAGAGTGCGGCCTCCATGGTGGGGTCTATCCCTCCGTCCTTGGATTGCGCGATTTGCTCCGGATTGAAAGCCGGAGTAGTTGCAAATGCGATCTCCCGAACACTGTCCGACGACAGAGTTACGTCGTGCTCGTCGTGACTGTGCAGCGCACCTGACACAGGCTCGAATCCGTCGAAGATCAAGTCTCCGCGGATGTCGGTGGTGTAGTTTAAGTTTCCGAGTCTGACCTAATGGCCAAGGGCGTAGCTCTCGATCTGCTCCGGATGGCCAAGCGAATTGGCCCGCAGTGCGAAGCTGCCGAATACAAAGATCTGTCCGGGGAGGAAAACCTCACCCTGGACCGCATCGCTATCGATGATCGAAAGAGACATCAAGCCTTACGGTGACGACACAGTGGAACTCTCAATGAAAGCACCAATGTCGGTGTCAAAACTGGCGGATCTTGGGTAGGGGGTCCCGAACTGTGCGTCTAAGGCAGATGGTAATAGGAGGCAGGGGACACGATGTTTACCCAGGTTCGGGCCCTCTTGATGGAGGTAATACCCTACGTCCTGCTTGATTGTTCTTTATGATATGAGTATTAAAAGAGTTGATCTACCATGAGATTGTAGAGGCTAAACCCTAGAAGCTAGCCTATGGTATGATTGTCTATTGTCCTATGGACTAAACCCTCCGGTTTATATAAACACCGGAGGGGGCTAGGGTTACACAGAGTCGGTTACAAGGGAGGAGATCTACATATCCGTATTGCCTAGCTTGCCTTCCACGCCAATGAGAGTCCTATCCAGACACGGGACGAAGTCGTCAATCTTGTATCTTCATAGTCCAACAGTCCAGCCAAAGGATATAGTCCGGTTGTCCGGAGACCCCCTAATCCAGGACTCCCTCACTATCACTACATGCATATATGGTTGGTGTAGGCTCTATGGTTATAATGTTTTTTGCGAAAAGCCAATTTTTCACTACAACAAAGGTATATATTTTATTTAACTATCATGGTAGTTGATAAACATTGCGAATGGTAAATCCCCATCTCAATCCCAATTAAGAAGTAATTAACATCCCAACAAATTTAATTTAGGGTGATGAGATCCACAGGATAATCCAAGTACTAGATACTCAAAATGTCCATAACCGGGGACACGGCTAACCATGATTAGTTTGTACACTCTGCAGAGGTTTGCGCACTTTTCCCCACAAGACTCGATCTCCTCTGTTGGATTTCTCGCACTACAAGGTGTTTGAGAAACGGATGACCGAGACACAGTCTTTCAGAAGCATTAACTCTAACCCCGGGTAGACAGTACCAACCTACATCCCCTACATCTGCTAGCCTACCACTTGAAGAGGTCATGCAACTTACTCCACTATGCTAGAGCCCATAATAGCTTGTGGCTGCCCACGGAAGTTTCTAGCATGAATAATCTTATGATCCCTTTGAGCCTGGGTGGTGAACCAAGAAGGACAGCACTGGTATATCCCTAGGTGCCCGCAACCAATCCACCCAGATGTGTGTTTAAGTAGCCACCTTTACTAAACCATTAATTAATAATCTCACATATGTCATGGATACACTCAAACCCAATCCACGTCTACGAGCATAGCATGGCAATAAATAGCATAACGTAGAAGTAACTCCTGGGGGTTTGATAATAAAAGTGAAATAGGTTCTACCTCATCAATTACTTCCCGAAACCCAAATGTTAAGAGATCCTACTCACGCAATGTTTGAGGGTTGTAACTAATGCATAAAAACAGGGTAATAAAGGGGTAAGATCAATGTGTTACTTTCTTTGTTGATGATCCGCAAAACCTAGTGACTCGTAGTAGCACGCTGCGCACTCCGGGAATTCTATCGCAAACAAACAATAGCATACATAAGCACTCAGGAAAAGATGCAAGGGTAAAACTTCAGATAAGAAGATCCAAACTGAAAGTTCAATTGAAGAGGTTCGATTTGCAAAAAGAATTGATCGAATCGGAGCTACGGAACTGAAACGATAGTCAAAAGAACTTCGTAGACAAAACTGCTTGAAACCAAATTTTAAATTTGTCAAAACCTTGTTCAAGTTGGTTACATAGAGAGAGGGGTTCGAGACGAAGATTTTGGCGTTGGTTTCACTGGATTTGGACAAACAATTAAGAAACGGCGAGGGTTTGAAGATCAGGGGCTAATCTATGATAAAAATAATCGCGGATAGGTCCCTGGCCGAAAATAAAAAGAAAAGACTAACGAACGAATGTTCGCTGCCTGAGCCTAACCGACGAACAACGTTCGTTAAAATGAACGAACGGACTAACTCCGCTAAATAAATAAATCGACAAAAAACCGAACCGATCTATATAAAAAACAGATCTAGGGTTTTTCCGAAAAACCAAGACAGTTTTTACCTAACCGAGCGAAAAGACCGGTGGCGGTGGTGGCTAACTCCGGCGGGGCTCCGACGGTAGCGGCAGTGGCACTGGGTGGTGGCGCGGGTGGCGGGCGGTGGCGCAGAAACCGAGGCGGTGGCGGCGCAAAAAACGAGGCACGACGGCGGCTAGGGTTTCGGGCGGCGGGGCTGGTGGCTTGGGCTGGCGGGGCGGTCGGGCCTCGCCTTTTAAAGGGGTCGGTCGGGGAAGTCCGGCTCGGGCACGGCCCGCAGGTCGGTTCGTTTTTTTTAACGGACAGAGTAAAATAAATAAAAGAAAAACCAAACGAAGTCCACAAATCCTGAAATAAATTTTCACGGTCCTCTAATAATAATGCATATTTTTCCTAATTTAAATAAAATAGCAATAAAATCCAGATAAAAATATTTATTTGATTTTAACATTTCCCCCCAATATTTCATTTATTTTGGAGAAGTCATATTATCTCCTCTTATATATTTTAATTTGAAATATTTTTGGCGAGGAAAAATAATTAAAACCAAAATGATCCCCTTTTTCAATATTTGAGAAAATTCAAATATGAAAATAGTGAAATCCCCAACTCTCTTTGTGGGTCCTTTAGTTGCTTAGGATTTTTTAGGATCGCAAAACAAAATGCAATAAAATATGATATGCATTGATGACCTATGTATAACATTCCAAATTGAAAATTTGGGATGATACAGCTTGCTGCTCCTACTTGCAATTATTATGAGAGAGGAACAACATTTCCACCTCTCCATGTTTCTATTACAATAAAATTGCAAGAAACTGTTTATGCATGTATCGGCCTTTACCTTGTGTGCATGAATTGTTCTTTTATGACATGTCGATGCATCAGAAGAGAGTTAGACTTCATTGTTACATGAGATATATTACTTTGTGCTCACTACTAAATTACAAATCATTGTTAATTAAAGTTGGTTTTGATATACCTTGGGATCCAGGTGGATCAATTAATTGAGCACTTTATGCCTAGCTTAATGGCTTTAAAGAAAGCGCTGGCAGGGAGACAACCCAGAAGTTTTAGAGAGTCATTTACTTCTATTGTGTGCTTTTATAAAGTTTTAAAACAAAAAATATAGAGGGGAATCTAAAAATTTTCAAAAAGAAAAGTGAAAGTGAGAAAGATGAACACCGTTGAAGTGGGGGTGTCCTTGAACTTTGTTCACGCCCATGGAAACTTTGTGAATCTTAACTATAGAAAATTTTCAACAAAAATAATTACCCCCTTTTAAAAATCCATTGTATTATAAAAATAATGTGCCAATATTTGGCTTTAGGATGTTTAAATTGCTTGTTTGGTATGTGCGGTGCAAAAACAGAAACTTTTGCTGCAGTGTGTGAATTTACATTTTTTTACTGGAACATGAAAAATTCTGAATTTTTTACATAGTACTGCTATACAATTTTTTTGTTTTGTCCTAATGTTTCTGAATGTTTGGAGTTACATAAATATGGTCAATGTTCAGATTACTACAAATTGTTCTGCTTTTGACAGATTCTATTTTTGTTGAGATGTTTGCTTGTTTTGATGAATCTATGGATTTTATTAGGGGGTATAAGCCATGGTGAAGTTAGAATACAATAGGTATAATGCAATAATATAATATTAATGGGTTTGCAACAGTACTTAAAGTATTTATTTGCATTATTATACTAATGGATCTCACGAAGGTTTTGTTAAGTTTTGTGTGGATGAAGTGTTCGAAGATCGAGGAGGTCTCGATATGAGGAGAAGGAGGACAGGCAACAGTTCAAGCTTGGGGATGCCCAAGGCAACCCAAGTAAATATCCAAGGATATTCAAGCGTCTAAACTTGGGGATGCCCTGGAAGGCATCCCATCTTTTTTCAACAAGTATCGGTATGTTTAGGTTTTTGTTTTGTTCACATGATATGCATAAATTCTTGGAGCATCTCGTGTGTTTAGTTTTCACTTTTCTTTAATGTGCCATGCTGGTATGAGATAGTTCTTGGTTTATTTATAGAATTCTCATTGCACTTCACTTATATCTTTTGAGTATGGCTTTATAGAATGCTTCATGTGCTTCACTTATATCATTTGAAGTTTGGATTGCCTGTTTCTATTCACATGGAAAACCGTTATTTGTAGAATACTCTTTTTCTTCACTTATATTTATTAAAGCATGGAAAAGTCTTTTGTAGAAAGAACTATACTCTCTTACTTCACTTATATTTATTTAGAGAGTCAACAAGAATTGGTCACTCACATGGTTAGTCATAAAATCCTGCATAAAACTTGTAGATCACTAAATATGATATGTTTGATTCTTTGCAATAGTTTTGCGATATAGAGATGATAATATGTGGGAGGTACTAGTGAGTGATTGTGTTTAGTAGGAATATTGGTATTAAGGTTTGTGATTCCCGACGCATGCACATATAGTCTCTCGTTATGCCAAGAAGTTGGAGCATGGTTTTGCTATTGATTATCTTCCTTTGCATGGAGTCCGGGGGCGCGCGATGGTTAACTTATACCAACCTCCCCCCTAGGGGCATGCATAGTAGTATTTTGCTTCGAGGGCTAATAAACTTTTGCAACAAGTATGTGAGTTCTTTATGACTAATGTGAGTCCATGAATTATACGCATTCTCACCTTTCCGCAATTTGCTAGCCTCTTCGGTACCGTGCATTGCCCTTTCTCACCTCGAGAGTTGGTGCAAACTTCGCCGGTGCATCCAAACCCCGTGATATGATACACTCTATCACACATAAGCCTCATTATATCTTTCTCAAAACAGCCACCATACCTACCTATTATGACATTTCTATAGCCATTCCGAGATATATTGCCATGCAACTTCCATCATCATCATATACATGACTTGAGCATTCATTGCCATATTGCTTTGCATGATCGTAAGATAGCTAGCATGATATTTTCATGGCTTGTCCGTTTTTTCATATCTTTGCTACGCTAGATCATTGCACATCCTGGTACACTACTAGAGGCATTCATATAGAGTCATATTGTCTTAAGTATCAAGTTGTAATATTGAGTTGTAAGTAAATAGAAGTGTGATGATCATCATTATTCATTACTAGAGCATGTCCCAATGAGGAAAGGATGATGGAGACTATGATTCCCCCACAAGTCGGGATGAGACTCCGGGCAAAATGAAAAAAAGGAAGAAAAAAAGAGAGGCCAAAAACAGCCCAAGAAAAAACAGAAAAAATAAAGAATGAGAGAAATGGAGAGGAGGGGCATTGTTACTATGTTTTACCACACTTGTGCTTCAAAGGAGCACCATATTTTTCATATAGAGAGTCTCCTATGTTGTCACTTTCATATATTAGTGGGAATTTTTCATAACAGAACTTGGCTTGTATATACCGATGATGGGCTTCCTCAAATGCCTGAGGTCTTTGAGCAAGCAAGTTGGATGCACACCCACTAGTTTTCAGTTGAGATTTCATACATTTATAGCTCTTAGTGCATCTGTTGCATGGTAATCCCTACTCCTCGCATTGATATCAATTGATGGGCATCTTCATAACTCATTAGTTAGTCGTGTCCATGTGAAACTTTTTTTGTCTTCTCCATATTAATCTCTACCACCTCATTCTATTCCACCCATAGTGCTATATCCACGGCTTGCGCTCATGTATTGCGTGGGAGTTGAAAAAGTTAAAGCGCGTTAAAAAAGTATGAACCAATTGCTTGGCTCACATCGGGGTAGGACATGATAAATACTTTGTATTAAGAAGATGGAGCATGACAAGGTTATATGATTTTGTAGGGATACCGTTCTTTAGCATTGATATTTTGAAAGACATGATTGTTTGTTGGGATGCCTCAGTATTGATGTCTTTATGTCAAATTATAGACTATTGCTTTGAATCACTCTTGTCTTAATATTCATGACATGATTAGATTAAATGATCAAGATTATGTTAGGTAACATTCCACATCAAAAATTATTTTTCTTATCATTTACCTACTCGAGGACGAGCAGGAATTAAGCTTGGGGATGTAGATACGTCTCCGTCGTATCTATAATTTTTAATTGTTTCATGCCAATATTATACAACTTTTATACACTTTTGGCAACATTTTATACTATTTTTTGGACTAACATATTGATTCAGTGCCCAGTGCCAGTTCCTGTTTGTTGCATGTTTTTTGTTTTGCAAAATATCCATATCAAACAAAGTCCAAACACGATAAAAATTTACGAAGATTTATTTTGTAATATATGTGAATTTTTGAAAGAAGAATCAATGCAAGACGGTGCTAGAGGGGCCCACTACCTATCAGGGCGCGCCTGAAAGGGCCAGGCGCGCCCAGGTGGGTAGTGGGCACCTTGTAAGGCGGTTTCTTCCCTTATTTTGCCGCAAGAAAGATAATTTATAAATAAAAATCCCCTTAAAATTTCAACCCAATCGAAGTAACAGATCATCCGAAATTTAAGAAATGGTGAAGGGACAGAAAACAGGAACATGAAATAGAAGGGAACAAAGAGGTCTCCAATCTAGGTGGGGCTCTTGCCACTCCGCCACCATGGCGGCCATGGACCAGAGGGGGGACTCTCTTCCCATTTATGGGGAGAGGCCAAGGAAGAAGAAGGAGGAGGAGGCTCTCTCCCCCTCTCTCCCGGTGGCGCTGGAACGCCGCCGGGGCAATCATCATGACCGCGATCTAACAACTTCGCCGCCGTCATCACCAACTCTCTCCTCCTTTATGCAGTGGTGTAAGACCTCTTCTCCCTGTTATAATCTCTATTTAAGCATGGTGCTTAATACTATATATTATTGTCCAATGATGTAAGGTGATCCTATGATGTTTGAGTAGATTCGTTTTGTCCTATGGTTGATTGATGGTCGTGATTGGTTGGAGTTGTATGTTTTATTGGTGTTGTCCTATAGTGCCCTTCGTGTCGCGCAAGCATGAGGGATTCTCGTTGTAGGAGGTTGCAATACATTCATGATTTTATTATGGTGAGTGGCAAAAGTGACGGAAATTTATACCCAAATAAATATGTTATTGCGTATACGATAAAGAAGACTTGATATTTAGGATGTGTTCGGTAGCTCTCCATAGCCCAAAAATCCTCATCGCCAGCTTCCGTCGCCAGCTTCCAACTCCGCGTACAAAAAACCAGAAGTAGCGTTTCGTTCGGCACTTCTGGATTCGGTCGTTTTCCTCCAGGTTGAAAGCCCATTTAGCGTTTTGTGGCCCAGTCGGCAATAGTTGTTGGGCTGCTAGTTGTAGGCCTGGGAAAAAGGCTGGCACGTGGACCCGTTTTTGAGGTCATCGAGGCAAAGCTCAGCCTCGGGAGAGGATTAGATAGCGAACCGGTACGCTAGCTTTTCACTTGGCGGTGGCATCCCTATGTAATGTCAGTCAACTTCAACTTCTTCGTTTTCTGAGATCTGGAAAAGACCAACTCCTTGACTCCTCGCTTTTTACACTACGACGCTCGCCAGCTTCTCCATTGCAACTCCGCGGAGTCAGGGCGTTCGGGCCAGCTCCACTCGTGGAGTCAACGGAGCCCCAGCTCCGAACACGCCTTTAATATTATGGTTGAGTTTTACTTTAATGATTTTTGATAGTCGCGGATGTTTGTTAGAGTTTTAATCATAAATACATATAATCCAAGTACACAAAATTTGTTAGTTCATGTATCTTCTTTATATAAAATTGCAATAATGATTACCAGTTTAGTTATCGATTGTCTATGGACAAAATACTTCTTTTGTTTTATAGAAATCTAGTATATACTAAACAACTAACTATTATTATCTCCCAAAGTACTCTTTGTTTTATTCTTGCAATTGCAAAGTAGTTCTAGCATCACACCTACAAAATAGTTTCATACTTATTCTAGGTAAAGCGAACATTCAGTGTGCGTAGAGTTATATCGGAGGTCGATAGAACTTGAAGGGAATATAAATACTACCTTTAGCTTCCCGTTGGGTTTGACACTCTTATTTATCAAAAAAGCTACAATATGATTCCCTATACTTGTGAGTTAGCAAGACATTTTTCTCGCGCCGTTGCTGGGGAGCAATAGTGTGGGGTGAATATTCTCGTGTGTGCTTGTTTGTTTTATCAAAATAATTTTTATTTTGTGCACTTGTTTTCTATCTTTAGTTATGGATAGAAAACGCAAAATACAAAAAAGAAATCATCCCCAGCTATTTACGTATTCCACAAAATACTTCGTAACGCTACCGATTTTTGAGAATCCTCCGCAATCTTTTGCTCTGAAAAGTCTTGCCTGCTTGCATTATGATTAACTCTATATGTCTAGCAATATTCATTAGCTTACTTTGTCATTGTCATTCTGATCATATTGATTCATCAAGTCTGCGACTACTCGCAATCATCAATCAAAACTACTCTCTCCGGCTCAGACGTCATAGGCATGGTAAATTTGGATCGGATCCTTTATTCCTCATAAATGCAACCCCAATTTACACTTTTATTGTTCTTTAATATTCTGAATATTTGTTCTTTTGCATAGAAAAAACAGTGCCAAACACAGTAATTAATCTTTGCAGCTAACAAAGCTAGTGAGATTGACAACTTCACTAGACTAAGTTGGGGACAATGAAAAAGTTTTTTAGTTGAGTGCAGAGCTAATCATTGGCTCATAGGAGAACTCCGCGGATTTGATATCGTACTTCTCATACCGAGGAAAGATTCTTAAGATATTAGAAACCCTTGATCTTCAGGGCCCAATAGTATTATCATTCTGTCACTACGTTATTAGCCAGGGATATCAGAAAGCAATCAGTGGTATTCATCAGTTCGGTACAAAATCTTTAGTGAATGTAAGAGAAAAATGCTTGTATATTTGCATTACTAGCGCTAAGGTAAATGATTATATAATGCTCGAGAAGAAGTTATTTTTATGAAGAGTATGTCATCATCCCCAAGGCAATATCTTTTTTATTACTAAATACTTGGATGATGAAACGTATCTCAGTCAGAGAGTGGAGTATCAGCCATAGAAATAGGGAGGATTCCGGTCTATGAATTTATGAACGTATATGTGTTTATCAAGTGTTTTGGTCTCATTAGATGCCTGAGACCTGTAACCTTCCTTTTTCGGTCGATTTTCTGAAATTATAGCACAATTAAGCATGAAATTTTGGAAATAACGGTGAACATTAACGGATGAAAGTGTTGATTTTCTTATTAAAGAAACAACTATCCTACTGATATCTCCTACTTATTTCTCTCTATATATGTACATTGTTAGCGCATCGCAGTTTTTCACTAGTAATTATTTGAAGTCTGCACTCGACGTCGAAGCGCGCTTGATCCTCACTGGGAGCCCACCGCTGATGGACGCCGTGAGTCCCGCCACAAATCTTGGCGCCCAGCCACTGCGGCCATTCTCTCCGACAACCTCCACGTCGAAAGCTCTCACCACGGCCACGCTGACCGCCTTCATCTCCGTGACGGCGAGCTCCTTGCCGAGGCACACGCGGAGGCCGGCCTGGAACACTGGGTACTTGTACAGGCTGGGCGGCGCGAACGAACCACCGGCTCCAGTGAGCCACCGGTCGGGGCGGAACGCCTCGTAATCGGCGCCCCAGATGCTCGGCATGCGGCCCATGGCGTATGGGTGGTACATCACGCGCGAGTCTCCTTCCACGTAGGTTCCGTCCGGGAGCACATCGGCGGCGGCGCTGAACTTGGAGTCGAACTGCACGGGCGGGAACAGGCGCATGTTCTCGTACAGCACCGCGTGCGTGTACTGCAGGCTCTTGAGATGCTCGTACGTGGACGGCTTGTCGCCGCCGGCTTCCGCGCGAATGGCTGCCGCGACTTGAGGGTTCTTGGACAGGTGGAGGAAGAGCGTGGTCAGCGCGGAGGCCACCGTGTCCCGCCCGGCGAGGAGGAAGCTGACCACGATGTCGCGGAGGTACTTGTCGTCCATGGCTTGCACGTCTCCGTCCGAGGCCATGAACCGGGAGAGGAGGTCATGGCTATTTTCAGAACCCAGCTTCCGCCGCTGTAGAATCATCGCCGACGCGAGGTCGTCGACGAGCTTGATGGCCTTCTTGAGCTCCCTCTCGGACCCAATGTTGAGCATCCGCTTCATCTTCCACACCAACGGCGAAGCCGCCGCGCCCCGCATGGCGGAGAGGCGCGAGGCGGTGTCGAACGCGTTCGCCAGGTCCGACATGGGCATGTCGAGGTCGAGGCAACCCGGGTCCAAGCCGAAGGAGATCTTGCAGATGGTGTCGAAGGCGAACCGGCGGAACACGTCCTGGAGGTCGACCACCTTGCCCTTGTCGGCTGCGTCGGTGAGGACGGGCAAGAGGCGGGTCTCCACCTCATGGGCGACGATCTTGTAGGCGTAGGAGCGCACGGTGACGCTGCCGAGCTCGAGGCTGGCCATCTTGCGCTGGTGGCGCCAGGCGTCGCCGTCGACGTTGAAGATGCCGCCGCCGAGGAGGTCGCCGAGGAGCGCGGAGAAGCGCTTGCCCTTGGGGAAGTTTTCGAAGTTGGTCTTGAGCATGTACTCGACGTTGGCCGGGTTGGCGGTGACGGTGCAGCCGAGGACGTGGATGTGGACGGTGCCCGTGGGCGACTCGCGCAGCAGGTGCGCGTACCAGTCGCCGAGGTTGGTGAAGTCCTTGGCCCAGGAGCCCGTGAGGTACGTCCGGCAGACATGGCAGCTGCACCACGGCCACCGGCGCACGAGCAGGAGCACCGCGGCGAGCGCCACCACGAGGACGGACAGGACGAAGAAGGCCAGCCCGGCGCACCGCGCGCCCCAGGACAACTCCACGGCGTCCATCGCTCTCCGGTTAGCTTAGCTGCTCTCACGAGTCGCACGAATGACAAAGGGGAAAGCAAATGTCGAGCGGGTTCCGGGGAGACGACGAGGAAAAATGTGAGCTTTGGTGTGGGGAGAGTCGAGGAGGCCCCTGTCTATATATAATGTGGGTGGACGGGGGAAGATGCACATGGAACACGTGCGCTTGTGCTTTAAACAAACCCAACGTTGGCGCTAGCTGCTGCCTGGTACTTTTGCGTGTACCCAGCTCATGCCTGCTCAACGCTCCTTCATGTAACACGGTGGATGACAGCTGGGTCCACGACGGACTCTGCATGACAAGTGGGTCCCTCGAGCACATGATTAAGACAATCTTTTTCCGCTCCTCCTCGTGTTCATATCATTTTTCGGCCCCGCAACGTTTCGATCGTGCTCGTTCGCCACTAAATCAGAAAGGGCTGCTCCCTCTTTTCGGGTTTTAGATGCTGATCACGAGGTAGTTTTCTGGGACTTCTGTTTCTACACAGCTTTACATCCTAAGAATGAGGGTATTAATGTTCCTGAATTGTGTTCAGTATCTTTGTGGAAATTGACTCCGGCTTCATTTTCATACGCATATAGTGGTCGACCCAATTTCTCATGTAGTGTTGTTTCGTGTTATGCGATTTTTCATTGTGTACTTATATTTCTTGTTGTTAGATAGTATTGTATTCTCTTCGTATGTAGTCTGTATTTGAATATTTAAAAAGACTTATATTTAAGAAGAGGGGGGGGGGGGGGGAGGAGTAATTTATTGGGTATATATCTGGTAACCAAGCGCCTTGCTTGGTAAGCAATCAACAAAAATTGCAATCAATGGTATATATCTGGTAAGCATTTATTTACTTATACTTACTCAAGAGATATGGTTCCATTTGGTAGTAAATAGATATGTGACAGTTATCAGTTGAACCGGCTTTTAGGTAATTAGTTAGAAAGAAATGAATGATGGGAGGGGAAAATCAAAACAGATAGAGGGAAGCGACAGGACATAGATATGAGAGGTTGAATGAAGGATGAAGGGACCATAAAGTATTGCACATTTTTATATTTCTCCTTAAGCATTCAATGTTCTCGCTATTCTTGTGAATGACCAAACCAGGCCTTAATTTTACTTATTGAATTGTTGCATAGCAACTGAGTTGCTTGGTGAGGGAACTCTCAGGATATAAAATTTCGTGGGATCTGTTTTCCTAACATGGTAGGCTAAAAGGACAAGATCAATAAAATTTATTATATATTTTTATATTATATCAAAAAAGTTAGCATGATGGCAAGCTTTGAGGATACAATTTTTTCAGCGAATGCTTCTTCATCTTGGCATGAAAAATTATGTTTTATACCTGCTTAAGGGGTTTGTTTGGAAGGTTGGTAATGGTAATAATATATGTGTTTGTTGTGACAATTGGATACCACATATGTTCTCCTACAAGCTAGTTTCTCTCCAAGGAAGGTGCCGCATTCGCTTTCCGTCTGAACTGCTCAACAACAATGCTTCGTGGAATCTTGAGGTCCTAAGGTTGTATTTTCTCCCGTGTGATGTTGCTGAAATTTTGAAAATCAATGCCTCGTCGAGACTGAATCTGACACTTTGGCATGGGGTCCATGCAAATACAGAATGTTCTCAGTAAAAAAAGTGCATATGATTTGGCTTGTGATGAAATGAAGAGCCAACATGGCCTCTTCGAGTTCGGTCCCACGTGGCTAGCAGAGCGGTTGGTCGATGGTATGGTCTTCAAAGGTACCCCCGACAGTACCTAATTTTGCTTAGAGGGTTTTGACCGATTCATTGCCCACATGCATGGAAGAACAAACACAAAAGAAACTTGGAGCCGACGAGTTTTTGCCCTATATGTGATGTTGAACAAGATAATTATCATCCATTTTTTTTTGTTCTCCTTTAGCTCGTGAATTATGAAGAACTATGTCCGAAGTTTGGAGCCTACTGATGTTGGAAGAGGTAGAGAACAGTGGGAAGGAACGGTTATTTCATGTGTGGAACCCGCTACCTAATATTGATCGAAGCATGGTTCTCATGACTTTGTGGCGCTGTTGATATGTTCGTAATGAGGTTGTGCATCAGAAGCCCCCACTCCGATGGAAGCCTCTAAGAGTTTTTTTTGTTAGCTACTTGGACTCATCGATAGGCTTGAAACTTAATCTCTTTGATGCTCCACGTGAGCTCAAGTCGATAGAGTTATATGATACTCCATCTATTAGTACACATGTGTAGCCGGCAGCTAGGTCCATGTCTTGGACACCTCCAGATCAAGGGTGGATGAAACTGAACTAGGATAGTTACCTAGCAACCCAAATACTCTTATGGTCCTTCTCCAACAGCTGAAATGACATTGTAATGTCAGAATTCTCAACCAAGTAGGCAAAATAATTGCAAGGAAAACCAAATAGAAAAGGAGAAGATCTTTCATGCCCTCCCGAAGTCCCACCATCGAGTTGTTCGAAGAGATGTTCGTAGAGATTTTTTCGGTACCAACACTCTTCTCTATGGAAATAGCAAGCCTTTCACCCATTGGCATAAGGGTCGACTGCAAGCCCTTATCAACACTAGGCCTGGTTTTTGCTCTTTTTGGATTGGGATCCAAAGAGTTGCCATTGTGAGATTTGCTACCTTCGTTAAGTGGGAAGCTTCATTATATAAAATTTCATTCACCTCTATAGATAGAGGATCATTTGAGCCATCTGCATATTGACCCGTGGCCATACTACTACCATGAATGATAGACATCTCTTTATAGTGCTTCGGAGTCTTGTTGAGAAAAGGCTCATCCTCTTTATTGGTCTAGAAAAAATGAAACAACTTCAACAAGTAGTATTACTAAAAGTATTAGCCACAAATAAACAAATTCCAGCAAGTTGTTCACATTAAGAAACTCATTCCAGGTTGTATTTCACATATAGAAACAAATTCCAACAATTATTTGGCATAGACAAAAATCAGCTAGTTTTTGGCACGCGGAAACTTATTTCATGTTGTATTTCACATATAGAAACAAATTACAACAAGTATTTGGCATGTAGAAACTAATTTTCAACAAGGTTTTGATATAGATAAACTCATTTCATGTCATATTTGACATACATGAACAAATTCCATCAAGTTATTGGAGTGTAGAAATCCATTTCAGGTTGTATTTGACATATCAAAAAATCCAACAAGTATTACTATATAGTAAACAAGTCCATCAAATTATTGACTTAGATAAACTCATTTTAGCTTATATTTGACATATAGAAAATATCCAGCAAGTATTTGTCTTAAATAAAAAATCCAACAAGTATTTGGCATATAGAAACAAATTTCAGCAAGTATTTCACATATAGAAACACATTCCACCTAGTATTTGACATACCTTAACATGGTTAGTGTAGTGCTCATGATCAAGAAGGATCATAGAGTTCTCATCATCCCATAATGCACCACTCAATCGCCTAAGTTTGATCGTTCCTTGTCCATATCCTATTGTGATTACAAATGTTGCCACATGTCAAATTGAGCTAAAAATACTCATTCATAGTAGTTGCACAACAAGCCAACTCAGACTTCTTGGAGTGAGTGGATGTTCTAAGCCCATCGACCGAGTCAAGCATGAACGAAGGGGTCAGAGCATAGGTGGTCAAGCATGAACGAAGGGGTCGGAGCTGCCATACAACTTGTTTACCTTCCATTTCCTATAAGGTTATGCAACCATGTGTCATGACAGTGCATGTTAGGAAGTAAATTCTAAAAGAGGTAAAAACTTTCATTTCAACACATATTGTGTCATTGCCAATAAATTTCAGCAAATAAAAAGGTAAAAACTTTGATTTCAACACATAATGTGGCATTACCAATATATTTTAGCAAGTAAAAGAGGTACAAACATTCATATCAGCCCATAATGTGGCATTACAAATAAATCCCAACAAGTACAAGGGTTCACAGTTCATCACCATGACATTACAAAGGTAAAAATCATGCTATTACATATTATTGTGTTGCATGTAGTTTTGCTGGTCTGCCCACATGTAATATGCAATTCCTTGCCTAAAATCAACCTGAAAGGATCGATACAGTTGACTAGAGGGGGGGGGTGAATAGGCAACTAACAATTTTTAGTTTTTCTTTACCAATTTAAACTTTGCATCAAAGTAGGTTGTCTAGATATGCAACTAGGTGAGCAACCTATATGATGCAACAACAATAACAAACAAGCAAGCAAGGGATACGACACAAATAAGCTTGCACAAGTAAAGGTATGAGATAACCAAGAGTGGAGCCGGCGAAGACAAGGATGTGTTACCGAAGTTCCTTCCTTTTTAGGAGAAGTACGTCTCCGTTGGAGCGGTGTGGAGGCACAATGCTCCTCAAGAAGCCATTAGGGCCACCGTATTCTCCTCACGCCCTCACACAATGCGAGATGCCATGATTCCACTATTGGTGTCCTTGAAGGCGGCGACCGGACCTTTACAAACAAGGTTGGGGATGTCTCCACAACTGAATTGGAGGCTCCCAACAAAACCGCGGAGCTTCACCACAATGGAATGTGACTCCGAGGTGACCTCAACCGTCTAGGGTGCTCAAACACCCAAGAGTAACAAAATCCACACAAGAAAGTATAGGGGAATCAAATCTCCTTTGGTGGAAGTGTAGATCTAGGTCTTCTCCTTCAATCCCTAGCAAATCAACAAGTTTGAGTGGCTAGGGAGAGAGATCGGGCTAGAGAGCTTGAGTAGCATTAATGGTGGAGTGAGAGAGGTAAGAGGTAGGTGTGGTAGGTGGAAGAAGCACCCTTATATAGCAACCCTAAAAATCCAACGGTTACTGCATTTTCTGTACTGCAGTGGTACAACTGCTCCTTGTCCCGGTACAACCGAGACTCACAGTTTACGTGCAGAACCCTACCAGGCGATACAACCGGGCCCAGTGCCAGGCGCAACCCGCCTAGAGGTAGGGCCCTGTGAGTCCCGCGCTGGCTCACGGGTGCCCAGATACACCTCACCTAGCCCTACCGTGCCGGCCACGTGTCAGGACGGGGCTGTACACGCCCCGGGGGCTCCTCCCGGAGGGGAGCCCCCTCCCATGTACCAGTGGAAGCACCATGCTCCGCGCTGGCTGACGACACTACCGAGGAGCGGCTATGCCCGTACACATGCGGAAGCGCTATGCTCCGCGCTGGTGATAAACAACTGAGGGTGGCCTCCGGGCCACATCAACCTCAGGGAGCCCAGAGCTCAGTGTCTGGCCTCATCGCAACGCCTCCCCTCGGGAGCGCCGCGTGAGGGGGCTGGGCACGGGGGCTGCGCCTGGGTCACGCCCGGACGTACGCCACCCAGCCAGGCCCCTCGGGCCTGGTTCATCGTGCGTCTCTCCCCGAGCGGAGCCAAGGTATGAAGGTTGTTTCAGCGTCAAGGGGGACCCCTGAGCATCGTGACTCAGGGGCCTAACTGGTCCCGTAGCCCCTCACTCCCTAGTTCTGAAAGGCTAGTGCTGGGTGAGGCACGCGCGGGGCCGGGCTCTGCAGACGTAGAACAGTGTTCCCACTCGCATCTCGCCTCATCACTTGCTTTTTGCGCGTCAAGGGGGACTCTTGAGCATCGCGACTCAGGAGCCTAACTGGCTTCGTAGCCCCTCACTCCTTTGGTCCCGTCCTGGTTTCCGGTCGGAGCTAATGCTGGGTGAGGTACGCGCGGAGTCGGGCTCTGCAGATGTAAAACGGAAGATTCACCTACATCACACCTCCCTACTTGTTGTTCGTGCGCTAAGGGGGACTCCTGAGCATCGTGACTCAGGAGCCTAACTGGCTCCGTAGCCCCTCACTCCTTTGGTCCCGTCCTGGTTTCCGGTCGGGGCTAATGCTGGGTGAGGTACGCGCGGGGCCGGGCTCTGCCGGCGTAGAACACAAGCAAGTAGGGAAGAAAAGCATAAAATTCAAGGAACTTAAAAGCAAATATTACAGTCCATACTGTCATCTCAACACCAAACGCGAGTTTAAACGCCTCCCCGAGGCATGATGCATGTGCAGGAATTAAAAGCAGGGCAGGAGCAGTAGCGGAGTCACTTGGCGGCGGTGGGGCAGCGCGGGTGGCCCCGCCTCATGGAGCAGCAGGACCGGAAGCATCCTGCTTCGACTTGGTGCTGAAGTCCCGGAACTTCCCCAGCAGAGCTTCCGCGCGACCCTTCACGGCCTCGGCAGCGACGGCAGCACCCTCGCCGCTTACTGGCTCCAGCAGGCTATCGAGGTCGGCGCTGGGGTCGTGAAGGTAGATGTGGGTGAAGACCCGCATCAGCGCAGCAGAAGACAGGACACGCGCCTCGGCCTCGGCCGTGGGGCCAAGGCCAAGGGTGACATCCTCAAGAGCACGAACCAGGAAGAGACGCAGCTTGGCGGGGCCGTCCTCGGCGCCGGCCAGCGGGCTCTCCAGGCCACTGGCGTAGAGCATCTTCAGCGAAGCACGAGCCTTCTTCTCCATGTCTGCGAAGGCCACACGATCCTCGGCAAGAACCTTGGCCTTCCTGTCCAGCTCGACCTTCGTCGCCTCCAGCTCCTTCCCCAGCGCACCTAGGCGGTCGCGGCGCTTCTTGAGCTTGGCCTCCCTGTCCTCGATGGCCGCCTCGCGAGCCTTCATGCCTTCTTCTTGCTCCTGGCGAAGACGAACCTCCTTCACGAGCTGGTCCCGCAGGCCTTGCAGCTCGTCCTCCAGCGCCTTGCAACGATCGCGGACTTTAACCACCTCCCCCAGGGCTGCGTCACGAGCAGCCTTCGTCTCAAGGATGGCCTGCCTATCCTCGTCGCAGGCCGTCGAGGCTTGAATCAGCGCCGCCTGGATCGAGGCGTCGGAGCGAATCCATCCTGAAGCCAACTCCAAGCGCCCGGCCACCAGGCGAGGGTCGGCGCCCAGAAGATCCTGCCGCAGCCGGTCCAGTCCAGCAACAACACGCTCCAGGACAGCAGGAGGAGTTGGAGAAACAACAGTCGGCGGAACAGGGGAAGAAGGCGGCGACGGCAAGACCACAACATCCTGAGGCGGAGCCTGCTGCGCCCCAGCGGCTGCGGTGGCGGCAGTGGGCAAAGGCACCACATGAGTCACTTGGGCCATGGGGGCTGCGCTCGCCCCAGCCAGCTCGGCCAGGCCTCGCGAGGACGACCGGGCGGGAGAAGTCCGCGCGCCACGGTCACCCTCCTCCACAGGCGAAGGCGCTGCCGTGGATGGAGCCTCAGGAGCCCCCTTCAGCTTCTTCGCCGCGGGCGCCAGCCTATTCAAGAGATGCGAACGTCAAGCCTCGGCAGCGGAACAAGAAATAAAGACAAGGGTCAAGCACTTACGGGTCATCGCCAGTGAGCTCGGGCAGCCTCCGGCCAAACTTGAAGCCCGATAGCCGGCTGGAAGGGTCAACCTCGGAAGCAAAAGGCGTGTCTGCAGACTGCCTTGGGGCAGGGGCAGACCCGCGGGAGATCAGCCCGGTCCTATCCTTCTTCCGGATCAGGGGCAAGCTCCCGCCGACCTGCTCGTCTCCATCCTCATCATCATCGCTCGAAGAAAGGTGGAGACTGCGGGGCCTGCGCCGGGGGAGGGGAGCCCTCGATTCTCCGTCGGTCGCCTCGGAGTCGGGCCCCTTTCCCCGCTCCTCTTCATCCTCCACCTTGCTGGAGTCGCCGGAGGGCACGTTCACCAGTCCCTCGGAAGCCGCCACGGGCACGAGCCCGTCCCTGTTAAAAACGGGCATGGACTTCACCACCTGCTCCCAGTCGTCGCGAAGGAACAAGGGCTTGGGAGCGCCCTCCAACCTTGCCACCTCGCCCCCGACCAGATATTGGAGGACCGCGGCCAAATCTTCGTCGCTCAAGGCCGCGGGGCTCGGATGAGGCCTCCACATCGGAGGTGAGTACTGCCGGAGTGGAGCCAACTGGTGCTCCAGGAACTCCCTCAGCAGCAACGCACTGGTCAACTTCACCGCCGCCGTGCTGGCCGGCCTCAGGTCCGCGTCCATCTTCTCCAACACCAGTTTCGCGCGGGGTCCGTGAGCTCCGCTCGGCCCCAGTCGCCGGAGCTCGCGGGCTGCTCCGCGGGCAAGATCAGCCTAGGATGGACACGCCCGACATCTACCAAGACCCATTTGCTCCTGAAGCCCTCAATCCTCTTCCCGGGATTCGAGATGGCAATGGTGCCACCGTACGCGACGAAGCTCGCGCACGCGGAAGGAGAACCGCGGGAGACCCGAAGGGAGAAGTAGTGGCGCAGTAAGGCCACTGATGGCTGCACCCCTATGTGGGCCTCGCAGTAGTAAGCGAAGATCGCCAGAAGAAGGACGGAGTTGGGGTGGAGATGCAGAGCCTGCAAGTTGTAATGGCGGAGGACAGAGAAGAAAAACTCGGAGAAGGGAGGCACCAGGCCCGCAGCAATGGAGCTCACAAAGAGAGGATAAAAGGTGCTCCCTCGGCCCTCAGGGGTGGCGGAGCCGGCCTTGAACACCTGCGCCCCATTGATGCCCTGCGCCTCCGCCATCTGGCGCAGCCGGGCAAGGCCCGCCTTGGACACGTTCGGCAAGTCCAGAGCAGGTGAGTACCAAGCTTCGGCCGGAGGCTGGCGAGGCGCCATGGCTTCCTAGGTCACGCAGCCAGAGTAGATCTGGAAATTTGGAGGAAGAAAGGGGAGGCGCAAGAAAGGGGATCTGAGCAGCAATCGGAGTAAGCAAAAGGCAAAGTCTGGGCAGATGCCGCTCCTTTATCAACCTGCGCGGTTGCTGAAGCACTTGCGTCCCATCAACAGCCACGCGGCGCCCAAGGCCGCAGGCTGTTAGGGCCCGCGACGCTTCGCCCTTGCCCTTTCGCCTCTCGGCACGGCCAAGTCCGGGCGCGCCTTGGGCCTGGGGGCTACTGTCGGCGTTCTGGGAACGGGGGTCCCCAGACTTGCCTGCCTGCGGCCTGCGGCGTGGCTCAAAGGGGGCCCAGCACGGCCCATCTTCATTAACACAAGACTCAAGACCCTCGCGAGGGGCCAAGCCTCGCGAGGCGGACGACACGGAGCTTCCTCAGGCACGGCCTCGTCAGGCTGGCTCGCGAGGAGGCGGAGAGATCAAGGCGGGGTACCTCGTGAGGTGCCCGTGACGCAAGCCATGACGACTCAGGGTGCCAGGCGGGTGCCAGCCCGCGCAGCGTCCTCCTTTTCTCTTTGGTGCAAAGGGGGCAAGTGCAGCCGCGGAGTACCGAGGCATCAGGCAAAGGTTGCCATTTCGGTGCAACGAGACCAAGACCAGGAGGACTACGAGACGGAGGTCACCGTGGAGCCCAAGACGGCGTCATCACCAGAGCTTTGCGCAGGCGAAGACTGCTTTTGTCAGGATAGTTGATACTTGTTGTCCCCCTTCAAATTAGCCCGCCATTGTTGGCTCCCTTCCCGCTCAATATTTAGGAAGTGGACCAGGGCCTCTATAAATAGGACCAGCCACCCACATAGCAAAGGGGGGAGTGAGTGAGTTGCCAGCAAGTAAGAGTAAGGCAGCTAGAGAGAGAGAGAGAGAGAGAGAAAGAGAAAGGTGGTTGAACTCCTCCCAGCAGTTCATCACCCCAGCCAAGAACAGACCCTTGCGAGGCTGTTCTTCCTTGTATTGTTCATCATCATCAGCCCCAAGAGGCAATCCACCCACCACACACTGGAGTAGGGTATTACACCACAACGGTGGCCCGAACCAGTATAAACATTGTGTCTCTTGTGCAGTTCTTTCAGTAGTCTAAATCTTTGCGAGACGGGGAGGTAGAAGGCGTAATCTCCGCGCGCACCCCAGTGTTCGAACCTTAAGGGTCTGCCGGAACCCGAAATCCGACAGTGTGATCTTCAATACAATGTTCTCCTCAAAGTTCTATTCGATGTAATCTTTTTTAAGGTGTGTTTGTTGGGAACCGATGAATTGTGGGTTTATCATCAGAATATTCATTGCAAGTAACTGAGTCTTTTCTGAACTTTATCATGCATGATTATTATAGCTTTGTATTTCTCTTTGAACTATCTGTTTGGTTTGGCCAACTAGATTGATTTATCATCAGTGGGAGAGGTGCTTTGTAATGGGTTCAATCTTGCGGTGTCCTCACCCAGTGACAGTAGGGTTAGCAAGGCACATATTGTATTGTTGCCACTAAGGGTAAAAAGACGGGGTTTAATCATATTTCTTGAGTTTACTCTATCTACATTATATCATCTTGCATTGTCCTCACCTCGTGACAGAAGGGTTAGCAGGGCACGTATTTGTATTGTTATTACTAAGGGGCAAATGACGAGTTTAATCGTATTGCTTGGTTTTATTGTGTCTACATTATGTCATCATATTTACATTACTCTGTTTGTTATGAACGTAATACGTAGAGAGGCAAGTATAAAAGCTCTCTCAAAGTGGAGTAATAGTAGTAGATGCAGGCAGGAGTCGGTCTACTTATCACAAACGTAATGCCTATATAAAAGATCATTGACATGAATAACATCATAACTATGCACTTTTTTTTATCAATTACCCATAGTATGCTATTTTTATGAGAAAGATGCCTCTAGTGAAAACTATGCCCCCCAGGTCTATTTTAATCATATTACAACTACAAAAAATACCTTGATGCAATTCTCTTTCTTTTATTTTACTTTGCAATCTATCAATCACCTATTACCAGATTTGATCCTTGCAATTAACAAGTACAAGGGGATTGACAACCCTCTTGCCCGCGTTGGATGCGAATATTTGCCCTTGTGTGTGTAGGTATTGTTGACTAAGCGTTTGTGTGAGTCTCCTATTGCTTCGGTAACATTGGTTCTCTACTGAGGGAAATACTATCCACTACTATATTGTTTCACCCTTCCTCTTTGGAAAAAATCCCAACGCAGCTCACAAGTAGCAGTAGGATAGCAGAAAAACTTGGTAGCATTATCAAGTATTTTGAATCTTCCATTGAGTGACCCAAATGCATATTCTATGGTCATGCAAAGAGAAGAATGCCTAAGATTAAACAACGCCTTCTAATTTATAGTAGGATTGTTCCCCCACTCATTCAAATGGTATCTCACTCCACGAAAAGGGGGCAAGAACCTTGGCTTGGCTCCATATACGACATCAACCAGATAAAATTTCCTTAGCATATGAGAAACAAGCAGGTTACTTAGCTATATTCGATAGTGGCATTGATAAGATGTTGTTAGCTCTCTTTACCTTATGGAGTTCTGATACACATAGACCATTTGAATGGTGTAACACATCACGCGCATGGTCCTCTCGTTAGCGGCGCCGGTTTCCATGCCACCGCCTCTGCAACGCCTCCATGACCAGAGTAGGGCAAGGGAGGTAGAAATAAGGCCGCGGAAGGGGCAAGAGGGAGAGGAGGAGGATCAGTTGTAACTCAAGCGCTGACTCCTTTGCCAGCCATGCCAACGCTCCGATCCAGTCGTTGTCGATGCTGCTTCTCTTGGACAGGTGCACATGAGGTAGGTTTTGGTTTTAGCGGGAGCGAAAAATGCTGCTTCACATGAAGGGGGGCTCATGCACAGGTGGTGCTATTATTTGCGAGATTTTTTGTGGCTATCAACGACAAAGGTTCGCCCGAATATTTGTTAAATCGGGTTATCTCCACTCATCACATCCTTCCTTCTCAAAATGTGGCTTCCTGGAAAATATGTCTATCCCTATCCCACCAAGGGATATCCAATGAACCAAACGTATCTTATTTAGACAATTACTATCTCCTCCTCCCGCGAGCGACTCCCATGCTAGAGTTGCTTGCCTCCCGTCGGGGCCGCCACCAACATGTCTCCTCTCCTGTGGCCTTAGGGCCATGGAGGCGCGGTGGATCTTGGCCCTTGCCAGTGGGAGGGCTCCTGTTTCGTTTTTAGGTTGTTTTTCAGTTTGTTTAGAATTTTTTTCTTACTCGAGAAGACGAGGCGAAGGCGGCTCTCTGAAGGTGGAATAAGGTTTTTCTCCCTAGCCCCCGTCCCGACGGTGCGTCTAGCATCATCGGAGAGCATGTGGAGAGGTGTTTCCGGAGGATCTCGCGGGATTCAATCGGTGTTTGTCTCCGGTGGATCTGCTTGGATCCGATATTTGTTCGTGTGTCTACAGGTTGGATCCTGTCGATCTACACTTCTTTTCAGCGGCAATTGTTTTTGTTCTGGTGTGCTGTTCTTTTGGGCCTTAGCACAATGACTTTCCGACTGTCTACTATAACAAGGTTTTCTCGGCTCCAGTGAGGAAGGAGCGATGACGACAACATGAATATTTTTTAACGGTCACGAGGGGAGACATTCTCCACCTGAATATATTACCACTCAAAGTGACCATAATGTCAAGAGGTTGATCTACTATACAAGGAAAAGCAAATCGAAAACCTAAACAAGGTAACCCGTTTATGAGGAAAATCGAGCTGAAAACCATACAAGTAACAAGGGTAAAGGGAGATGAGAATAGGTGGATACCCAAGCCAAGTCACACCTAGCTAGTATATAGAGGGAGCAACACCACAAGGCACAAAGTGTATGTTGCGTGTCGTCAAGGGATCACAATAACAAAACTTTGCCGCAACTTAACGCACTGCTCCGGTGTGCATACTAAATCTCAGACGCAACACAGGAGCATCCACAAACAACGAGTGGCATAGGCACGAACCTTGAGTGGAAACATTGCCCACGAGAATTCAGAACGATTAGCAAGTTGGAAAGGCATCTTGCATCATCATTGAATAAAGAGAAATCGAGACGGCACCAAGACCACGAAGCTCATCATAACACAACGACAACCATGAGATGGTCTTGAGCATGCGCAACAACAGGAACGACAGCAAAAAAGACCATCAAATTAAGATTAAGACGCGGGAAGCAACCTCGGCACAGAGCACCAATTATTGTTGCGAGGCAACAAAAACACATACCACGACAACATGGTTTTGACTTGTTTCAGCGTTTGTAGTCGTCCTTAGATGATCTACGAAAAATAATTTAACTTGTATTGCTTGTTATATTCTTCATACTGCCATGATATCTGACGAATAGATCCAAACTTTTTATGAAAAAGAAAATGGAAGTTGCTAGTCCGTGGCACGAAACGAAACAAATTTCCTTTCCTCGCCCGTGGAATTGCCGGTGGTCCTTGGTGCCTCCCATCATTATCCCATTCCCGTCGATGCCGGCACGTTCTATCGCCACAAGTCAACACTCCATCGCTCGCTCGTCTCTATCCCCGATAGACACCCCAGGCAAGCACTGGCACGTCAAGTTATCTCGTCGTAGATGCTCTTGCCGCCACACACCGGCGGCACGGGATTAGCAGTGGCATGCATCCATCAGATCCATCGAGTGATCGCCCACCGTGGAACCATGGGATCCATACGTTCTACGTTGCTTACTGACTTACTGTTGCGTCGTCTACTTGAGCATTTTGACCGTGGGCAGTGGGCTGAGGCTGCATGCACGGCACAACACAACTGAGCTCCCTGGTCCATGCACGAGTTTTGACCTCGTCAACAGCTGTATACGCGCACGTGCACTTTTTTTTTGTGAAACTCGCACGTGCACTTCTTTTTGCCATGCATGCACCAAAATCGCCTGTTGGCTTTGTGAATTGACACGACCTGGGCTGGCTGCCTGGCACTGGAAGAGAGAGCCTTGATGCGACACTGTCCGGCTGCAAATTAAGACGAAGGGGGGTGTTTGGATCACAGCCGTCGCTTACCATGCCAAAATTATTGGCGTTCACTGAGCGTGGGGTGGATTCCTCCCTCCAAATTTTTGCCACGGCCAGCCCACCACAGCTCTCTACATCTACTTTGACGCCAAGTCGTCGGCAACTAACAGGGGGCCAAAACGATGAAAATCCATATTTGACGCTCATTGCGTCAACAGTCGACCAAACACACAGGAACGAGCGAGAGGAGCGACGTGGTTCGCTGGCCCACTTAGCAGCAGAGCCTAGGACTTTATTCTATGCGGGTTTCTACCGGTTTTGGGAGCCTCCTAGAAGGTTATTGAACTGTTTTTTTTTGCTGTTGGTTTTTTACTAGTTTTCCGTTTGCTTTGTTTTTTATTTCTCTTTTTTATGTTTTTGCTTCTTGGTCTTTTTTTGTGTTTTCCTAAATTTATAAATTTAAGAAGAACTTCAATAATTGTTTGGGCTTTCAAAATTTGTTAATGCTTTTTTAGAAAAATGTTAGAAAATTGCCAAAAAGAAATCCAGACTTAAAAAAATGTTTGAAGTTTAAAATTGTTATTCGTGCTTTCAAAAAATCTTTAAAATTTCCAAATTTGTTCACAATTTTCAATAAGTGTTCAAAAAGTAAAAAACACTTTTTAATATTTTGTTCATAGTTTTGAAGAAATGTTAAAAAATTGTTTGCATTTTGCGAAAAATGTCAATATTTGTGATTTTGTTTGCGGGTTAAAAAATTGTTTACTAACTTGAAAATTATAAGCATTTTTAAAAAGATATTCACCTTTTTGAAAAAATCACAGTTTTTAACCGCACTACAGTTGCTGCTGAAGTATAACCGATACAATACAATTGCGCTGACCGTGTGTGCTCGCTACGTTGGCTACCAATGGGTCGTCCTGGTAGGATCTCCTGTGTGTCGCGTCGTTTGTTTGCCGCAAGGAGCGGCACATAGGACCTCCCCAAAATGATCGCCAATATTTTGGCGTGCCCCTGATTTGGTCGGGTAAAGTTGGTCAAGAACCAAACGACCGTGAAGAACCGAACAACGTAAAATTCCCATTCCTAGTGTCAGGTGATCGTTCGGAGCCACAAGCCATCGGCCGCAGTAGGTTTGCCACATATTACACAATGCTTGACAATTGGGATGACTTAGTGCCAATTTTAACCTACTAGTTTTACATTTTGCACCACAACAACAACGCAAGTATAATAAAAATAGGGGACATATAATAGTTGCTTGAATTTCCTTTTAATCATCAGTATTATCACCCTGGTTTGGCAATGGTAGTGGAGCGCCAAGGTGCAAAACTTGCCCATTTTTAGCTCGGTCGATGGCGTTTTCATCGGTGGGAGTCGTTACCTTCTTGAAGGCTCCATCGCGTCGCTCTCTGCCATTCGTGATGCTCGAATTAAAACTTGATCCTTAGGATCGGGCGGTGGCGGCACTCTGCCCTTCTTGAAGTCACCACCTTGAAGTCCATGGTATGTCGATGTGGCTAGTTCATGGTGGAGGTCTTCGTCGGCTGCAACGGTTCGTATTGGTCCATCTATGGTGTGCTTGGTGGGTACTGCATGGTGTTGCCGTTCATTGGCCCCTTTATATCTTGCCTTAGGTGTATGTGTTGTCTGTGGTGATGGTTTGTTGTTTGCAGTTGCTTGTATGCCATCGTTGATTTATACTCCCTCCGTTTCTGAATATTTGTTTTTCTAGACATTTCAAATGATTACTACATACGGATGTATGTAGACATATTTTAGAGTATAGATTCACTCATTTTGCTCCGTATGTAATCATTTGTTGAAATGTTTAGAAAGATAAATATTTAGGAACGAAAGAGTATATATAAAGCAGCGCGGAAATCTTTTTCCATATGGGTCAGATAATTGGATATGAGTCCAATTGGATGGCTATTTGGTCCGGGCAGTATCCAGGCTATCCGTCCTGACATATAGTTGGAGTCTTGGAGATGCTGTAAATGAGTGAATTTATTTTCTTGATTTTGGTCCAAAGAGAATTTTTGGCCCAAATGCATCTTCAGGTACCCACAGAGGCTACAGCTGCTGCAGTAAAGCTGGTAGCAGGAGACCCATATTTTACTCGTGCTGAAATGAATTAACGGCAGGCCGCAAAAGTGGTCAGTCGGACCGTCGAAGCATCACATCAGAATATCAGGTCCAGAAACAAACCCGGTCTTGGCGATGTCTGCGTCGAGACGGATTCCTGGATTTCTGCCCGGGCGTGACGACGGCGATGGGATTCATGGGCCACGGTCACTCTCATGGGCACAACTCGTAGTACGTAACACGGATCTCACGCGTGATCGTTCTCTTCAGGCCAACTTCACCGTGTGACCCTATTCTGTCCGACCCCGTCTGTTTGGGATAAAAGGGACAAAAAAACGATTCAGCGCGCGAGAGCAAATGGACTTTTGTCCGCTTTGTGTCCGTTTTCGACCCATCCCCAACCCAAACTTGCGCCGGTTTTGGGGTGAAACGGACAGCACGCGGACGGGCGGGACGCGCGCGCTTGTCCTCCCCTGGCCCGCGTGTCGGTGGGAGAAACCAAAAAACCTCCGACGGCCATTTGGCGCCATTTTCCCCAAACCCTCCCACATCCATCCCGCCGTCCCCCCCCCCCCCCTCCTCTCTCCCCCGTCCATGACCGACGCCCCGCCGAGTTCCGGCGGCCTGGCCGTCGACCCGACCGCAAAGGTGAAGAAGAAGGCGCCAAGGAAGCCGCGGTCGGAGTACACGCCGGAGGAGATCGCCAAGTTGGACGCGAAATCGACGAAGAGGAGGGAACGAAGAGCGGCCGTCAAGATGAATGCCGCCGCGGCCAAGTTCGCCGCCCAGCGCGAGGAGCTGGAGGCCGCGCGGCGCAATGCCGCTGCCGACGAGAAGGAGGACCTCGTCAACAAAGCGCATGCCATCCTCATGCTTGGCATGGGCCGTCTGGCGGGGTTCCATGCAGCGGCCGTCGGCCCGGCGAGCACATGCTCGTCGGTCGCCCGGCCTACACACTGCCAGTCGCCGACGTCGCGCGCCGCGCCCATTTCGCCCGGCTTTCCTCCACCCAGACACGACGGCCAGACCCGTTTCTCGGCGTCGCCGGACATGGGCTTGTTCGCGCCGTCCACACCACGCCCCGCGGCCGTCATCGACCTCAACGTGACGCCTGGGTCCAGCAGCGGCGGGCAGCCTTCCGTCGAGATGCAAAGAAAGCAGACGCGTGCACCGTTCACGGGCACCATGCCAGCCCCCCCCCCCCCCCCCCCGCGTGTTGTTTGACGAAATGCCAACCTCAACGCCGACGGTGGACGACCCCTTCTACAACCAGTACATGGAGGACGTGATCTTCCAGGGTGGGCATGGCCGTGCCTACGACCCCGATGAGACCCAAAGTCAGGATGGCCGCGCCCAGTACATGCCCGATGAAGAGGCCGACGACCGTGCTGACTACGACCATGGTGATTCGTGGCATGAAGACGATGACATGTATGTCGAAGGTGAATATGAAGATGAAACCAATGATGTTGATATTAGTGGCGCTCCATTGTTCATAGACGAGCTCACCCAAAGAGCGGAAGCACAAAAGAAGCGGAAGAGCATTCGCACCGATTCATATACACAAGATGAGGACAAGTTGATTTGCCAATGTTGGATGGAGATTAGCCAAGATCCAAGGACCGGCGCGCAACAAAAGGGCATTATTTTTTGGACGAGAGTCCACAAAACATTTCATGAAAGGAAGATGTTTGAGCCCTACCAAATTACAAGCAACCGTGGCATCGGTTCGATTCAAAAAAGATGGTTGTTCATCCAACAAGAGTGCAACAAGTATTGTGCCGCATTTGAGAGCGTTGAATCACGACCCGTGAGTGGTCTCGGCGTTGGAGACATGGTATGCTCTTCTCTTTCTAGCCCTTGCTACGGCCATGAGACTTCGGCCGTGTATATGTTTGCATGTTGACTTGTTGTTGATCATGTGGTGTAGGCATTTCAATCTTTGGAGGCATTCAAGGCCCGGCACAATGACAAGCCATTCACTCTTACGCATTGTTGGACGATCATCAATAATTGCCCTAAGTTCAAGGATCAATACCGTGAACTTCAAAGGAAGAGAGGCAAGAAGACGGCCAAGTTCGCCGGAGGTGGGGATGGCGAGGCGTTGAAGAGGCCGAGGGGCAAGACCAACTCAAAGATGGACGACATACGTGACGCCTCATCCATGGCCTTGTATGAGACTTTGCATGGCATGATATCACATAAGGATGTGAGGGACGAGAAAAAGCGACAAAGCAAGGACGAGCAAATGAAGCAATACCTAGACCTCCAACGATAAAAGGTTGAGATGGAGGAGGCAGCCAAGAAGAGGAAGATAGACATGGAGGAGGCGGCCCGGCAAAGGCAACTCGACATAGAAGAGGCTGCCCGGCAAAGGCAGCTCGACATCGAGGCCGACAACGTCAAGGCCAGGCAGAGGCAGCTCGACATCGAGGCCACCAATGCCGCCACCAAAGCAAAGGAGGTGGCCCTTGCAATCATGAGCGTGGACTTGTCGAAGATGAGCGACAAGACGAGGGCCTGGTTCGAGGCCAAGCAGAAGGAGATGCTCGACGCCGAAGACCTGAACTAGGTCGTCCGATCGGCGTGGCCGTTCTTTTTTAGGCTGGAATGGGTGCCGCCCGCCTGCTGAGCCGCTGGCAGTGTGCCGGCGAAAAAACATTTATTTTGGAAGCCGGCTGTGTTGCCGGCCGCTGGCTGTGTTGCCGGCAAGGACAACTATTCATTTTGGAGGCTGGCTGTGTTGCCGACGATGGTCGTGTAGGCCGCTGGCTTTGTTGCCGGCGTGATGAACTCGGGTCGTGAACTAGGGCTTGACATTTGAAACGTTTTTTTTTAAATAGACGCGGACAGGATGGGGCAAAAGAATGCGGCCGTGCGCTGGGCGCACGGCCACCGCATCCCAAACAGACCCGGACATAACCCTAAATTTTTATCGAAAGGGACAAAAACCAGATAAAACGGACGTCCATTTAGGATCGTGCGGTGGAGTTGGCCTCAATCTATGATCGATCGGCCACATGTGTCCGTGCAGGCAAGAGAAAAGAAAGACGTGACGGCGTGTGGGCGTGCGTCACCTGATATCACAAATCCACGTCGCCGGAAATACAGGATAGAATACGGATACGTGGTCCGGTGCCGACGTTGTTAGTCGGCCAACACAGATGATAATTAGCTGTTTTGATGTGACAACTGTCACACACGCTCTCACGCGCCCATGGTTTTATGCTTCCCTTTCACCAAGAAAAACAAGCCCTATGGTGCGAATAACAACTCTCACACACGCTCTCACGAGCTTGCAATATTATACTACTCCTTTGTAAAGCTGTACTAAAATGGCGACAATTAATTTGAATCGAATGCATTGTATTACTAGTATGTATAAGTATTATCATAGTATCAATTAATCTAATCCATGAATAGATAATAAATATGACACGGGGTGGGAAAAGAAAACTAACCCCGTGTCATCCTCCCTGGAGGCATGGGGCAACCCTAGCCGCCGCACCGCCGGGAGGCCTCCCTCCGCCAACCCCCAGGTCGCCGCCGCCAGAGGGCTGGCCGGCGAAGCCGTGCCGGGCCTCGAGATGGTGGCGGTGGGGCGGATTCGTCCCCATATAGCACTACGCCTTCTCCCCTTTTTCCGCAAGATTCCATTGTGCTGCGGCTCAGGTGGCTCTCTTCGGCGGCTGCGCCCGGTCCGGTGAGTGTTGCGGCGTCCTCGGAAGTCGTCCTCGTCACGGTGCCGCACGACCCTTGCCCCCCCTTCCTGCACGCGCATGCGCAGCCTAACCATGTTGGTGGTGCTACTACTACTAGGCGGGCATGTGGACGCGCAGGTTGCGGTCAGGCCAGCTAGGGCTTTCGAGCCTGCCTCCTGCAGTGAGTCTCCTCGTCCCGGGGGTTCCTCCCTTCGAGCTACGGGGGCGGCTCCGGTGTGGCAGCATGTTGAGGCAATGGTGGTTGATCAACCCTTTTTGATCTACCTGTCGGTGTCAAAACCGACAGATCTTGACGTTAAAACCCTGTTGATCAATCCTCTTTGATATGACAACTGCCACACACGCTCTCACGCGCTGATGGTTTTATGCTTGGCTTTCACCAAGAAAAACAAGCCTTATGTGGCACGTGCAATATTATACTACTCCCTTTGTAAATTGTAACAAAACGGTGACAATTAATTCGGATTGAAGGGAGTATTGTATTCTACTACTACTACGTTGCTGAAAATATTAGCTTACTTTTAACTAATCTAATTCATGAGTAGATAATAACACATGACATTCACGGTATGCTACTCATACTAATACGTAAGCATGTAGGCACACATATAGCATAGAACCGAAATATCTATGAACAAAACATATACGACTAGCACTTGAACGAGCAAGTAGGGAATGAACAAATCATAACATCCGGTAAGACATGCTAAGGCCACAGCGGCTTCGGCCTCTTCCGCGGCCTTCTTCCTGGCGTTCTCGTTGTTGGAAGGCAATGCAACTCTCCATATTGATCGGGTGCACAACACACGTATATATGTACAAGTGTAGCACTCAGCCTCATCTATATAAGGAAACTAGGGGCGGGGTCGATAGGAGATTATCCTAACCATATACATGCGTGTAGGCCTACATATTATGTTCAACCCCCCCCCCCCTCGGCAGTCGATACGTCACCTGTGATGCATAGACAGGACCGGAACTCCTCAAATGTAGGCGTCGGTAACCCCTTAGTCATGACATCGGCGAACTGCTGAGCGGTGGGAACGTGAAGTACGCGAATGCGTCCAAGAGCCACCAGCTCGCGCACGAAGTGAATGTCACGCTCAATGTGTTGCGTGCGACGATGATGAACAGGGTTGGCGGAGAGGTAGACCGCGGAGACATTGTCATAGTAGACAATGGTGGTCGTCGATACATCAAGAAGCAACTCCTGGAGTAGCTGCCTGATCCACGAGCACTCGGCGACAGCATTGGCCATGGCATGATACTCAGCCTCACCACTAGAGCGAGATACTGTGGGTTGTTGTTTAGATGACCACGATATGAGCGAGGGTCCGAGGTAGACACAGTAGGCAGAAGTGGAGCGTCGTGTGTCTGAGCAGCTAGCCCAATCAGTGTCACTATAGGCAACGAGGTCAGTCGAGGACGAGGCCGTCAACGTAAGACCCAAAGCCGTAGTGTCGTGGATGTACCGAAGGATCCGCTTCACTAGGTTCCAGTGAGCGTCACGAGGAGCGTGTATGCGGAGGCACACCTGCTGAACGACGTACTGTAGATCTGGCCGAGTGAGTGTCAAGTATTGGAGAGCCCCGACGATGGAGCGGTAAAACACAACATCTCGTGTTGGTGAGCCATCAAGAGCAGAGACCTTGGCCTTCGTGTTGATAGGCGTGGGGACAGGCTTGTAGTTAAGCATGCCTGCCCGCTCAAGCAGGTCCAGTGTGTACTTCTGCTGATGAAGAAAGAACCCTTCAGCACGTCGCACCACCTCAATCCCGAGGAAGTAGTGCAACGGCCGAGGTCCTTAACGGCGAACTCGACGCTGAGGCGGGCAGTAAGCTATCGAAGAAGCCCGGTCGAGGAGGCCGTCAGGATGATGTCGTTGACGTAGAGGAGCAGGTAAGCAGTCGCCTGGTCCTAGTGGTATACAAATAGTGAGACGCCGGAGCGAGTAGCTCGGAACCCAAGCTGCTGCAGAGAGGCGGCGATGCGCTGGTACCGGGCCGAGGTGCCTGCTTCAACGCGTACAAGGAGTGGGAGAGCAAGCACACAAGACCTGCTTGGCAAGGTGACCATGCAAAAATGCATTCGATACGTCCATCTGATGCACCGGCCATGCGCGAGACACCGCAAGATGAAGGACTGTTTGTATCGTGCCCGGTTTCACAAGCGGAGCAAAAGGTGTCAGTGAAGTCGACTCCAGCATGCTGGCGGAAACCGCACGCCACCCAATGAGCCTTATATCGCTCAAGGGACCCGTCGGGACGAGTCTTATGGCGGAAGACCCACTTGCCAATGATTACGTTGGCATGAGGTGGCCGCGGGACAAGCTGCCAAGTGCAGTTACGCAAAAGCGCGTCAAACTCCTCCTGCATCGCGGCGAGCCAGTGCGGATCACGAAGCGTGTCTCGAGATGGCGATGGGAAAGGGGGATGGCGCAGAAGTCGAGGCAGTGAGAAGATACTCGTCCGCGGAGTAGCGCATGTTGGGGCACTAGATACCAGCGCGAGCATGGGTGACCATGCGTGCTGGCAGGGTCGGCGGGGCCGGCAATGGTGGATCAACCAAGGGAGAGGACAAAGAAGAACCCGTCGGGATCACAGTCGAGGCCGTCGAGGAGCCAACGTCACTTGCGTGCACCACGCTAACTGACGGGGTTGTGGACTCGACAGGAGTAGGGGGCGCCGTGGCGTCGGAGAAGATGCGGGAGGCGAGGCGGACGGTCCGGCCGAGGACCCAGGCGCGGTAGGCGAAGACGTCGTGCCCGACGCCAAGGATGCCGTAGGGGCCGAGATACTGGAGGAGGAGGCCCCCAGCGAGACCCGACACGCGGGGGCGGGCACCTCAAAGCCCGGAGGAGGCCCAGGCGCCGCACGGGAGGCGGGTGCCTCGAAGCCGGGAGGAGGTCCGAGCGCGCGGGAGCGACCACCACGAGGGGCTCCGGCGGGCGCGGTGATGATGGCGAGTCATCCGTCGGCGGTACCTGGTGAAACAGAAAACCCTCACATCAAAGTAAACATGCCGTGAAGTGAAAACTCGGTGGGAAACTGGATCATAGCATCGGTAGCCTTTGGTGTTTGGTGGGTATCTGAGAAAAATGCATGCCACGGAGCGAGGAGCAAGTTTGTGTGTGTGTGGGGGGGGGGGTGATGTCTACTACACAACCTTCTTCTTGTAGACGTTGTTGGGCCTCCAAGTGCCGAGGTTTGTAGGACAGTAGCAAATTTCCCTCAAGTGGATGACCTAAGGTTTATCAATCCGTAGGAGGCGTAGGATGAAGATGGTCTCTCTCAAACAACCCTGCAACCAAATAATAAAGAGTCTCTTGTGTCCTCAACACACCCAATACAATGGTAAATTGTATAGGTGCACTAGTTCGGCGAACAGATGGTGATAGAAGTGGTATATGGATAGTAGATAATGTAATCTGAAAATATAAAAACAGCAAGGTAACTAATGATAAAAGTGAGCACAAACGGTATTGCAATGCGTTGAAACAAGGCCTAGGATTCATACTTTCACTAATGCAAGTCCTCTCAACAATAATAACATAATTGAATCACATAACTATCTCTCAACATGCAACAAAGAGTCAGTCCAAAGTCACTAATAGCGGAGAACAAACGAAGAGATTATGGTAGGGTACGAAACCACCTCAAAGTTATATTTCCCAATCAATCCGTTGGGCTATTCCTATAAGTGTCACAAACAGCCCTAGAGTTCGTACTAGAATAACACCTTAAGACACAAATCAACCAAAACCCTAATGTCACCTAGATACTCCAATGTCACTTCAAGTATCCGTGGGTATGATTATACAATATGCATCACACAATCTCAGATTCATCTATTCAACCAACACATAGAACCTCAAAGAGTGCCCCAAAGATTCTACCGGAGAGTCAAGACGAAAACGTGTGCCAACCCCTATGCATAGGTTCATGGGCGGAACCCGCAAGTTGATCACCAAAACATACATCAAGTGGATCACGTGATATCCCATTGTCACCACAGATAAACACGGCAACACATACATCAAGTGTTCTCAAATCCTTAAAGACTCAATCCGATATGATAACTTCAAAGGGAAAACTCAATCCATTACAAGAGAGTAGAGGGGGGGGGAGAAAACATCATAAGATCCAACTATAATAGCACAGCTTGCGATACATCAAGATCGTAACACCTCAAGAACACGAGAGAGAGAGAGATTAAACACATAGCTACTGGTACATACCCTCAGCCCTAAGGGAGAACTACTCCCTCCTTATCATGGAGAGCACTGGGATGATGAAGATGGCCACCGGAGAGGGATTCCCCCTCCGGCAGGGTGCCGGAACAGGTCTAGATTGGTTTTCGGTGGCTACGGAGGCTTCTGGCGGCAGAACTCTCGATCTATTGTGCTCCTCGATCGTTTTAGGGTATATGGATATATATATATATATATATATATATATATATAGGTAGAAGAAGTACGTCAGGGGAGCCATGAGGGGCCCACGAGGGTGGAGGGCGCGCCCAGGGGGGTGGGCGCGCCCACTGCCTCGTGGCTTCCTCGTTGCTTCCTTTACGTGGACTCCAAGTCTCCCGGGTTGTTTTCCTTCCAAAAATAAGTTCCGTGAAGATTCAGGTCAATTGGACTCCGTTTGATTTTCCTTTTCTGCGATACTCTAAAACAAGGAAAAAACAGAAACTGGCACTGGGCTCTGGGTCAATAGGTTAGTCCCAAAAATATTATAAAAGTGGATAATAAAGCCCAATAATGTCCAAAACAGAAGATAATATAGCATGGAGCAATCAAAAATTATAGATACGTTGGAGACGTATCAACATCCTCAAGCTTAATTCCTGCTCGTCCTCGAGTAGGTAAATGATAAAAACAGAATTTTGCGGAGTGCTACTTGGCATAATTTTAATGTAATTCTTCTTAATTGTGGTATGAATATTCAGATCCGAAAGATTCAAGATAAAAGTTCATATTGACATAAAAATAATAGTACTTCAAGCATACTAACTAAGCAATTATGTCTTCTCAAAATAACATGGCCAAAGAAAGTTCATCCCTACAAAATCATATAGTTTAGTCATGCTCCATTTTCGTCACACAAGAATGCTCTCATCATGCACAATCCCCGATGACAAGCCAAGCAATTGTTTCATACTTTAGTAATCTCAAACCTATAAACTTTCACGCAATATATGAGCGCGAGCCATGGATATAGCACTATGGGTGGAATAGAATATGATGATGGGGTTATGTGGAGAAGACAAAAAGGAGAAAGTCTCACATCAATGAGGCTAATTAATGGGCTATGGAGATGCCCATCGATTGATGTTAATGTAAGGAGTACGGATTGCCATGAAACGGATGCACTAGAGCTATAAATGTATGAAAGCTCAACAAAAGAAACTAAGTGGGTGTGCATCCAACTTGCTTGCTCATGAAGACCTAGAGCACTTGAGGAGGCCCATTGTTGGAATATACAAGCCAAGCTCTATAATGAAAAATTCCCACTTGTAAATGAAAGTGACAACATAAGAGACTCACTATCATGAAGATCATGGTGCTACTTTGAAGCACAAGTGTGGTAAAAGGATAGTACCATTGCCCCTTTTTATTTTCTTTTTTTATTTGGCCTTTCTCTCTTTTTTGCCCCCTTTTTTATTTGGTCTTCATTTTTTGTTTGTCCTTTCTTCTTATTTTTGGGAAAATGCTCTATTAATGATGATCTTCACACTTCTATTTATTTACAACTCAAAGATTACAACTCGATACTAGAACAAGATATGACTCTATATGAATGCCTCCGGCAATGTACCGGGATTGCGATGAATCAAGAGCGACATGTATGAAAAATTATGAACGGTGGCTTTGCCAGAAATACGATGTCAACTACAAGATCATGCAAAGTAATATGACAATGATGATGCGTGTCATAATAAACGGAATGGTGGAAAGTTGCATGGCAATATATCTCGGAATGGCTATGGAAATGCCATAATAGGTAGGTATGGTGGCTGTTTTGAGGAAGATATAAGGAGGTTTATGTGTGATAGAGCGTATCATATCACGGGGTTTGGATGCACCGGCAAAGTATGCACCAACTCTCAATGTGAGAAAGGGCAATGCATGGTACCGAAGATGCTAGCAATGATGGAAGGGTGAGAGTGCATATAATCCATGGACTCAACATTAGTCATAAAGAACTCACATACTTATTGCAAAAATCTACAAGCCATCAAAAACCAAGCGCTACGCGCATGCTCCTAGGGGGATAGATTGGTAGGAAAAGACCATCGCTCGTCCCCGACCGCCACTCATAAGGAGGACAATCAAAGAACACCTCATGTTTTAAATTTGTTACATAACGTTTACCATACGTGCATGCTACGGGACTTGCAAACTTCAATACAAGCATTTCTCAAATTCACAACTACTCAACTAGCACGACTTTGATATTATTACCTCGATATCTCAAAACAATCATCAAGCATCAAACTTCTCTTAGTATTCAACACACTCATAAGAGAGTTTTTACTATTCTTGGATGCCTAGCATATTAGTATTATTTAAGCAAATTGCCATGCTATTTAAGACTCTCAAAATAATATAAGTGAAGCACTAGAGGAAATGACAAACTACTCCAAAAGATATAAGTTAAGATCAATGAGTAGTCGAATAATTATGCAACTATGTGAAGACTCTCTAACATTTAAGAAATTCAGATCTTGGTACTTTATTTAAACAGCAAACAAAACAAAATAAAATGAAATGACGCTCCAAGCAAAACACATATCATGTGGTGAATAAAAATATAGCTCCAAGTACAGTTACCGATGAACGAAGACGAAGGAGGGGATGCCATCCGGGGCATCCCGAAGCTTAGGCTCTTGGTTGTCCTTGAATATTACCTTGGGGTGCCTTGGGCATCCCCAATCATAGGCTCTCGAATCTTTACCCAAAACTTGAAAACTTCACAACACAAAACGTAACAGAAAACTCGTAAGCTCCATTAGTATAAGAAAATAAATCACCACTTAGGTACTGTTGTGAACTCATTCATATTGTGTTAAACCTACTGTACCCCAACTTCTCTATGGTTCATACCCTCCGATACTACTCATAGATTCATCAAAATAAGCAAACAACACAATGAAAACAGAATCTGTCAAAAACAGAACAGTCTGTAGTAATCTGTAGGTTTCGACCACTTCTGGAACTCATAAAATTCTCAAATAAATTGGTGGACCTGAGTAATTTGTCTATTAATCATATTCAAAAATAATTAACTAAATAGCACTCTCCAATAAAAAATGGCAGCAATTCTTGTGAGCGCTAAAGTTTCTGTTTTTTACAGCATGATCATAAAGACTTCACCCAAGTTTTCCCAAAGGTTCTACTTGGCACAAACACTAATTAAAACACAAAAACACAACCAAAACAGAGGCTATATAAATTATTTATTACTTAACAGGAACAAAAAGCAAGGAACATAAATAAAATTGGGTTGCCTCCCAACAAGCGATATCGTTTAACGCCCCTAGTTAGGCATGATGATTTCAAGGATGCACACATAAAGGATAATAATTGAAACATAAAGAGAGCATCATGAAGAATATGACTAGCACATTTAAGTCTAACACACTTCCTATGCATAGAGATTTTTTGAGCAAACAACTTATGGGAACAATAATCAACTAGCATAGGAAAGCAAAACAAGCATAACTTTAAAACTTTAAGCACATAGAGAGGAAACTTGATATTATTGCAATTCCTACAAGCATATGTTCCTCCCTCATAATAATTTTCAGTAGCATCATGAATGAATTCAACAATATAACTATCACATAAAGCATTCTTTTCATGATCTACAAGCATATAATTTTTATTACTCTCCACATAAGCAAAATTCTTCTCATTCGGAATAGTGGGAGTATCATAAGAGACTCGAATACTATAAATTGTTTCCACATTAAAAGACTAATGTTAAGAAAAGGGTTAGTCATAGTCACGACAATATTTATAAATATAATCACTACTTTTTATAGCATAAGTATCATCACAATAATCATCATAGGTAGGGGGCATGCTATCATAATTATAAATTTGCATATCAAAACTTGGGAGACTAAAAATATCATCTTCATTAAACATAGCATCCCCAAGCTTGGGTCTTTTCATATCATAAGTATAATCACTTTCATCATTAATAGTATGGACATCACCAATATTATAGCAATTATCATATTCTTCCAAGCAAGTGCCAAAAATATTTTCAAGATCATAAGAAGTATCATTATCTTCCACAATTATATTTTCATGACGCACAATAGTAATAGGAGCAACATTATTTGGAGATATCTTTTTACCTCTCTTCCTTTTTCTTTTCTTCTTCTTCACCACATCATGTGTGGGTTCAATCCTCTTTTTGGAGCGCCTTATTAATGAGATTGGTTGAATAGGAGGCTCTTCCTCGTTACCTGATTCATCATAAGAAATAATAGGAGGGTATTGGGAAGTCTCTTCCCTCTCATTAGTATTCTCTTCATGTTCTATTTGTTTTCTTTTCTTTATGTAGTTGGCAATATAAGGATTTTCAATATAATTCACCGCACAATACATATAAATTTCCTCTAGATCAAAGCCAAGAAGTTTATCATGGGCAAATACTGGAAGATAGTTAGTTATATGTTTCATTTCTTCGTAACCCATAAGCAAACTAAGTTCATTATGATGTGCAAGAGAAATCAAGTCATCACAATTTTTGGAAACGATTAGATCATGAAACAATTTGCATCAGATGGTTAAATGACCCTGTTCATTGCAAAGTCCGCAAGTACGGCCAAGAAAATTTAAATTTTCAGCACAATCATCTAGCCTTTCTTGCAACAATTTAGTTTCTAAGTACTTATGCCTCTTGCAATATCTATCTTCCCTATTTGGTGTGTACTTACAAACCTAATGCACTCCACAAAAATTGACATGTTTATAGGAGACATTTTCATCATGACTAACGCAATCATCATTAGTACTATGGATATTCAAGGAGTTCATACTAACAACATTGCAATCATGCTCATCATTCAAAGATTTAGTGCCAAACATTTTAATGCATTCTTCTTATAACACTTTGCACAATTTTCCTTTCTATCATACTCACGAAAGATATTAAAAAGATGAAGCGTATGAGGCAAACTTAATTCCATTTTTTGTAATTTCCTTTTATAAACTAAACTAGTGATAAAACAAGAAACTAAAATACTCGATTGCAAGATCTAAAGATATACCTTCAAGAACTCACCTCCCCGGCAACGGCACCAGGAAAGAGCTTGATGTCTACTACACAACCTTCTTCTTGTAGACGTTGTTGGGCCTCCGAGTGCAGAGGTTTGTAGGACAGTAGCAAATTTCCCTCAAGTGGATGACCTAAGGTTTATCAATCCATAGAAGGCGTAGGATGAAGATGGTCTCTCGCAAACAACCCTGCAACCAAATAACAAAGAGTCTCTTGTGTCCCCAACACACCCAATACAATGGTAAATTGTATAGGTGCACTAGTTAGGCGGAGAGATGGTGATACAAGTGGTATATGGATAGTAGATAATGGTTTTTGTAATCTGAAAATATAAAAACAACAAGGTAACTAATGATAAAAGTGAGCACAAACGGTATTGCAATGCGTTGAAACAAGGCCTAGGGTTCATACTTTCACTAATGCAAGTCCTCTCAACATAACATAATTGGATCACATAACTATCCCTCAACATGCAACAAAGAGTCACTCCAAAGTCACTGATAGCGGAGAACAAACGAAGAGATTCTAGTAGGGTACGAAACCACCTCAAAGTTATTCTTTCCAATCAATCTGTTGGGCTATTCCTATAAGTGTCACAAACAACCCTAGAGTTTGTACTAGAATAACACCTTAAGACACAAATCAACCAAAACCCTAATGTCACCTAGATACTCCAATGTCACCTCAAGTATCCGTGGGTATGATTATACGATATGCATCACACAATCTCAGATTCATCTATTCAACCAACACATAGAACCTCAAAGAGAGCCCCAAAGATTCTACCGGAGAGTCAAGACGAAAATGTGTGCCAACCCCTATGCATAGGTTCATGGGTGGAACCCGCAAGTTGATCACCAAAACATACATCAAGTGGATCACGTGATATCCCATTGTCACCACATATAAGCACGACAAGACATACATCAAGTGTTCTCAAATCCTTAAAGACTCAATCCGATAAGATAACTCCAAAGGGAAAACTCAATCCATTACAAGAGAGTAGAGGGGGGAGAAAACATCATAAGATCCAACTATAATAGCACAGCTTGCGATACATCAAGATCGTAACACCTCAAGAACACGAGAGAGAGAGATCAAACACATAGCTACTGGTACATACCCTCAGCCCCGAGGGAGAACTACTCCCTCCTCGTCATGGAGAGAACCGGGATGATGAAGATGGCCGCCGGAGAGGGATTCCCCCTCCGGCAGGGTGCCGGAACGGGTCTAGATTGGTTTTCGGTGGCTACGGAGGCTTCTGGCGGCGGAACTCTTGATCTATTGTGCTCCTCGATCGTTTTAGGGTATATGGATATATATATATATATAGGTGGAAGAAGTACGTCAGGGGAGCCACGAGGGGCCCATGACGGTGGAGGGCGCGCCCAGGGGGGTGGGCGCACCCCGTGCCTCGTGGCTTCATTGTTGCTTCCCTTACGTGGACTCCAAGTCTCCCGGGTTGCTTTCCTTCCAAAAATAAGTTCCGTGAAGTTTCAAGTCAATTGGACTCCGTTTGATTTTCCTTTTCTGCGATACTCTAAAACAAGGAAAAAACATAAACTGGCACTAGGCTCTGGGTCAATAGGTTAGTCCCAAAAATAATATATAAGTGGATAATAAAGCCCAATAATGTCCAAAACAGAAGATAATATAGCATGGAGCAATCAAAAATTATAGATACATTGGAGACGTATCAGGGGGTTGTGGAGGCGATGCTAGGATAACATAGACACCGAAAAACACGGAGATTATCATAGGAAGGTCCGGTACCGAAGAGAAGATGGTGTGGTGCAAAATTCCCACGAGCACAACACGGACGAATGTTGAGATGTAGAGAGGTGGTGGCTAAGGCGTCCATCCAAAACCAGGGCGGGATGTTAGCATGGAAGAGAAGGGTGTGTAAGCAATCGTTAAGAGTGCGAAGGATCCATTCGGCGTGACCATTTTGTTGCGAGGTGTATGGGCATGTGAGACGAAGAATCATGCCATGTGTGGCAAGGAGGGTGCGAACCCCGATGTTATCGAACTCCTTCCCGTTGTTGGTCTGGAACGCATGAATGGGATGCCCAAACTGCGTAGCGACATAGGAGTAAAAGGTGATAAGAACGAAGAGTGCGTCAGATTTTCTCCGCAACGGGAAGGTCCACACATAATGCAAAAAAATGATCTAAGAATAACAAGATAATAGAGATAGCCTGTGTTACTAGCAACATGAGATGTCCACAAGTCACTATGAATCAACTCAAATGGATAAGACGCCACCGATGAGGACGCACTAAACGGAAGGCGAACATGCTTGCCCAAACGGCAAGCATGACAAGTATGATCATTGGTTTTATTACACGTGAATGAAAAAGTCCGAAGAATTTGACGAAGGGTGGCAGAGTTTGGATGTCCTAGTCGAGCATGCCAAAGGTCCACGGTGAACCCACGACACGGTGACACGTTCGGCTCGATGACGTCCTCCACCATCTTTGATCCAGCAAGATGGTGAGGTAGTAGATGAGTTCCGGCAGCACGACGGCGTGGTGATGGTGATGGTGATGTAATCTCTGCAGGGCTTCGCCTAAGCACTATGAAAATATGACCGAGGGAGTAAACGGTGGACGGGGGCGCCGCACACGGCTAAGGCAATGTTGTGTCCTTGTGTGGCGCCCCTGCCCATGTATATATAGGTGGGAGGGAAGGAGCCAGCCCCTAGGGTGCCCCAAAAGAACTAGCGGCAGCCCTAGGGCTGCTGCCTTGCCCTGCGCCCCTCCCCTTTCCTTATAAGAAGAAGGAGGAAGGAAAGAAGGGCGGAGGGAAGGAAGGGGGTCCTACTCGACACTTTCCTTTCCCTCCCCTCTTTCCTTCTCCTCCTCATAGGGCTGGCCTGTATAGGGGCCCACCAGCCCCTTGTGGGCTGGTGTGTTCCCTCTCTTGGTCCATACGGCCCATATCTTTGCCGGGGGTGACGGAAACTCCTTTTCGGTGACCCGATAAGTACCCGGTACCCTTCGAAACACTTTCGGTGTCCGAATACCATCGTCCTATATATCAATCTTTACCTCTCGACCATTTCGAGACTCCTCTTCATGTTTGTAATCTCACCTGGGACTCCAAACAACATTCGGTCACCAAATCACATAACTCATATAATACTATATCGTCAACGAACGTTAAGCATGCGGACCGTACGGGTTCGAGAACTATGTAGACATGACCGAGACACCTCTCCGGTGAATAACCAATAGCAGAACCTAGATGCCCATATTGGCTCCTACATATTCTACGAAGATCTTTATCGGTCGAACCATTATGAAAACATATGTAATGCCCTTTGTCCATCGGTGTCGTGGAATTGTCACGGCAGATGTCCTTTTGCAAGGACTTAATCGTGGAGCCATCACAACAAGGAAGCTTAAAGGGGTTAATCAGGACAAGGATACGCGAGGTTTATACTAGTTCAGCCCCTTGTGGTGAAGGAAGGCCTACGTCTAGTTGGGTTGGAATTGCTTGAGGTTTCGATGACCAGGGAGCGAGATACGCTATGCCTGGCTCTCGATCAGTTGTTTCTTGCCCTAAGCCGTTGGCGGGTCATCCCCTTATATACATGGGTTGACGCCCTGTGGCCTACAGAGTTCCGGCCGGCTCATAAACAGTGTCCGGCTCGGTGACTAGTTACTTCTACCTTACAGTACAAGTTATACCATCATGGCGGTTTAACTTTACGGGCCTCAGAGTCGCCTGTGGGCCTTTAAGCCTTTTAGTGAACCGCCATATGCATGCCTTGGTCTTGGGCTTCTAATGAACCTCTATTTGCGTAACCCGACCCCTCCTGGATGGCTTACACAAATAGTCATATCCCCAACATTAGGCCCCAGATTGATTTGAACCGGTTCATGTCAATCTTTGAAAACCTTATGAACTGGGCTTTAGTCTTCTGTCTTGCGTGAAAATTGTAACCCGCCGTGACGTCATCCTCTGGCTCCGGGTTAAATCATCGTGACGTCATCTTCAATAAAACTAATATTTTAATTCATCATGTCTTCAACGGATCTTTGCCTTTACTGACCCTCCCGAAAATCGAGGCGTCGGGGCCACTGGATAATGATGTCTTGGTCTCCTCGTTTCTTGCGCCGTCTCAGTCGCTCCTCCTTATAAATAGGTGCGATCTAGGTCTTTTTCATTTCCTCCAATCGTCTTCTTCCTCGCACTCCCTCTTCTGCCGCTCGAGCTCCACCGCCGCCACCGCCGGAAACCTCGTCTTCACCGACTCAGCCCGCTGCATCACCCTGTTTCTTGACCAGAGAACAACGGCAACCCTCCGCAGTTCTTCCACATCGGTGAGTTCTCTTTCCCCCCTTTCTCAGATCTGCATTAGTACTATCTTGAGTTCGTCGACGTTCATCGTCGCCCGATGCGACCTCCATTAGTTCTTACCTCTAATACCTTGTTCAGATTGTAAAAACCACATAGAACTGCTGCGGAGGATGTTGTGTGCTTATTCTGCATGAAAACAGATCTCATTTCCTTGTTTTGGAAGCCCTCCTTGAGTATATGAACTTCCCTGTACTGTTTTAGGTCTAGAAATTTTTCCTTTCCAGAGCATCGTTTGATCCAAAATAATAATTGTAATTTGTGAAACCTGTTTGCTCCACACTTAGCCAAAAACTGTGTCTGTTGACTCTGTTTCAGCCATAGTAGTCCGTGTAACCGGTTTAAGATAATACCGGCTGTCAGCACCGCTTGCTTCTAGTGACTTAAGAAAACCTTAATCATCTTTAATACCTACAGCTGATAAACATTATCACATAGTTACCTATATGTCATTAGGCCCCTTCTTAAGCCGCCATCTTAAATAACCCAATAATGCTTATTCTCCGGGTTATAATAAATCGGAAAATTTCCTTTATCTTATTGTAGGCTTCAGTTTACTCAATAATGCTTATTCTCCGGGTTATAATAAACTGGAAAATTTCTTTTATCTTGTTGTAGGCTTCAATTTACCCAATGGCACCCAAAATTGTTAAACCTCCGGTTACCTGCAACTGGGTCCCATCCATTGTTACAGAGAGCAAACTGTCCGAGTTTGTAAAGTCTGGCCATCTGCCCAAGAAGGATGTCATGTCTTATCATGCTCCTGATCCGTCTGAGGAGAAACCTCAACCCAAGGAAGGGGAGGTGATCATTTTTACCGATCACATGAGCCGGGGATTTGCTCCTCCCGGTTCAAAATTCTTTAGAGACGTTTTGCACTTCTTTGACTTAAGACCTCAAGACATCGGGCCCAATTCCATGTCAAATATTTGCAACTTCCAAGTTTTCTGTGAGGTCTACCTTGGAGAAGAACCCAGCCTACTTTTGTTCAGGGAATTGTTCTATTTGAACCGGCAGAATGAGCGGGCCAACAGGCCCAGTCTGGAGCTTGGTGGCATATCGATTCAAAGGCGGAGAGACTGCCTGTTCCCTTATGCTGAATTGCTGAGTCATCCAAAGGACTGGAACTAGACGTGGTTCTACTGCCAAGATACTTCTTTGGCTGGTGAAAACCCGCTGCCCGGCTTCCGTGCATTGCGCCTTGAATCTACTCACCTGCTACCGGATAAGTTGACTGCTATTGAACGTTTGCCACTCACCCCCAAGATCAAGAAGATTAAAGCTCTTGTAGGGAACGGCTTAGATGGCATTGACCTGGTCCGAGTCTGGGTTGCTTGGAGAATAATTCCATTAAGCCGCCGCCCCGGCTTAATGTGTAATTATTCAGGCGAGAAAGATGACCCTCAGCGTCATAGTCCCGACGACTTACTAGATGACGTAGTGGAAGCTACAACTCAGTCTTTGTTGAAAGAGGGCACAGTGAATAGTAACGCTTTCGGCTTACTACCTTTTTGCAAGAAGAACCCGGCCCCTGCAGTAAGTTTCCAGCCGTCAGGTTATTTTTTATCATGTTATATTGTATTCTTACGCATAACCCTTTATAACCTTTTACACGCAAATGATAACTTCTGGAAAATCCAATATGATCATGAGGCGGCCAAGCAAGCCAGGGCGGCCAAGAGAGCCGAAAGGAAAAACGCCAAGCTCACCACTTCAAGGAAAAGGAAACCAAGTGCTTCTGAGCTGTTTCAGCTTGATGATTCTGATGATAATGAGGAAGAGGTAACTTTTTAATTTCCCTTTCTCCTTTATCACTACCTTACTGATATTAACCTTCGTTCAGGAAGACATGGGCAACAGCCAACCCGTCGAGGAAGAGGTAACTATAATCTCCTCCGACTCCGAGCTTCGGCCGCGTCAGAAAATTCAAAGAGTAACCCGGAAAGTAAGATTTTCACACCCTTTGGCTTACCAAGATCCTGAATTTCTTTTGAAGCAACAGCAATTTGAAAACCGGAGGCAGACCCGGACCAGCAAGGATGCAGAGCTATCCTCCGGCTTGCCTGACACAACCCGGAAGCGTCGGACTGAGGTTATCTCCAACTTATACCCTTTTTTACCTTTGGCGGGTCTAATCCGTCAACCTCTCAATTCATCTGACTCCAATTACTAGGATACATGTCCTTCGTCCTGCGAGTCCATGCAATCAAACATGCCGGCTTTTAAGACTGCCCCTGGGTAATATCAATTTATTCACCTTATGTTTTTCTTTCTTCATGTTTCTTTACTCATTTCTCTGCTTTGCCCACAGCGTGCAGGTTAAGCCCAGGAAGAAAACCAAGAAGGATAAACTGCCCCAAACCCCTGTGGTGACTGAACCAGAACAGGGTATAGCTGCTCCCGACTCTTCCACACATCAACCGCCGCCTGAGCCGGCTCAAGACATTGCAGCACCAACTTCTGACCCTCCTGCTGAAGATATTCTTGATGCTTCTGTTAACCCGGAGGCACCTAACCCAGTCAAAACGGCTGACCCAGAAATGGAATTTCTCAAGGCTCAATTCATTGAGCCGGCCAGGCCCACCGTCCTTGCCAAATGCTCGGCTAAAGAGGAGTTGCTAGAACACCGTAAGGCTAAGATGGATATCACCGACTATACTCATTTGAGTATTGGAGAGATCGTCTCGGGCTATATCAACCAGGTGCAAAGCAGCCGTGACCTGGAAATTGACATGGTGAAGCAAATACAGCAAAAATCTGAGGTATGACTTATGCTTCCTTACTTTCAATCATACTTACTGTACCAGCCCCCAAGTCTATTGCTTATGAATAAATATGCTGTAGGCTTAGAAAAATTGTTAGAGCTGCTTGCCCGGCTTAAAGAAAGAATATTTAAACCGGATGTAACACAATACCTTTAACTTGCGATACACATTAGCCCCCAAGTGCCAAGTATCTTTGCTTGCAAAGTATTTGGGACTTAATATCCAGGACCGGCTTAATAATTTAGAAAGCTTCGGTATACATTAGCCCCCAAGTGTCAAGTATCTTTGCTTGCAAAGTGCTTGGGACTTAATATTATTTACCGTAATCTTGACTACTATCCGGTGCAATGCAGGCCACCATAAGTCAATTTGAATCGGAGATTGCTGACCTGAAGAACTGCCTGGCAGCCCAGGAGATTGAAATTCAAAAGGCCAACTCCAAATTTGAATTCAGCGTCTCTGAACAAGAGAAGCTGAAGAAAAATTTTGCGTCAGAGAAGAAAATTTGGACTGACGAAAAGGCCGGACTGGTGACCCGGGCCGAGACAGCAGAGGCGTTGCTGGCAAATGCAATAGCCGAACTGACTGGCTTACAACGCTAGATATCTCGGATGGTCTCAGCGATCTTTGGTAAGTTATCTTAAGCAAGCATTAAATATTGTAAATATTCCTTCAATTGTTACCTGATGTTTACCTTATACTTACCAATACAGGCCCCAGGAGCACAAACCTCAAGCAGAATATGCTGATCAAATTGAAGGCGGTGTATACTCTAGTAGAGCAATTGTACATCGGGTCACAATGTGCCTTGGCCATTGTAGCCTTATCAAATGATGTGCCCCACCTCTTGCAAGATGTGTTACAACGGCTTGCCGTACTTCCTCAGCGGATTCAAGAGTTGAGACGGGCCCAAGCAAGAGCCGAAGCAATAGCCGCTTTGAGTCGGGCCAAAGCCTGGTTACCAGAGCTAGACCCGGCCGACATCGCTCTTGGGTATACAAGTGTAAAGGAGGATGGCACTCCATTTGATGAAAAGGATTTCACCACCTGCGTGAGAGATATACGCCCTGTGGCCACTCAAATTGGAAACGACACTGACCTCACCAAGTGTCAGCCGGGTTATGATAAGGAGAATTGGAGAATCCCTATGCTGCATTATGACGATGTCAGCTTGATCCCTCCAATCCGTAAGCACACCTTTGCCCTTGAAGTCGACCCAACCGGTTTAATAGATGATGAAGCTGAGTTTGAGGCCTTGAGTGGCATTGACTGGGCCTCATCATCCTTCCAGGACAAGGTAGCCGGCGGAGAGGCGGAGAAGGATAACCCGGAAGCTTCAAGTCAACCCCAAGAGTAGATTGCCAGGCGCCACCTGCTTATGTCGTTGTAGAAAAACAATGCCGCATCATTCAGACTGGGGGAGTCTTGTAACAGAGTAGAAAATACTTTGAGTTTTGCTATGCCTTTGCGCATGCTTATGGCCCTTAATACTTGCATAAGCCGCCGTCACTATGCACTTTGTAGTTTATATGAATCTGTTATGTCATTTGCAGAAATGTCTTGTATTGCCCTGTGATGCTTACGACTGCTTTTCCGGCTTATATAAGACAACCCCTGAGGGTAAGTTTAACTCCTAAAAATTGGCACATAAAAGTTCACCTGGTACTTAACAACCTGATGTAACCAATATTAACCCTGGAGGATTGCAATGTACTCCATTGTATTTTCAAGAGGGTCGCAAGATATCCAATGTTGATACTTGTAAAATATGATGAACAAAATTCAAGGGTTTCTGATTCGAATACGATTAGTGAACCGTTCCAAAGGGGTTGAGCTAAGATTCGGATACGATCTGTTAGCCCCTAGTGGCTGTGGCGATGCCGATCAAGTGGGTATCGATAGCTATGTTCTCTTTGGTTCGAATACGACCTATGTTTGAACAGGAAGCCCCCAAGTGACCATAAGAGTTGTTTAATGACGCTGATTCGAATACGATCCACGTCAGACCCAAAGGGGTTAAGCTATGATTCAAATATGATCAAGAAGCCCCCAAGTTGGTTTGGCAGTATACCGATCAAGTGGGTATCGACAGCTATGTTCTCTTTGGTTCGAATACGACCTATGTTTGAACAAGAAGCCCCCAAGTGATCACGGCTAGATTCAGATATGATCATAAGCCAGACCAAAGGAAAGCCGGATTCAGATATGATCCGCTTCTCCTTGGTTATCTCCACCACCTGACAAAGAAAACACATAAACCTTTTTTGTGAGTGGAAAAAAGGACAGAGGTCCTGCTTTATTGCTTTATGTAATATACATAGTATATATATATACATATTAGAGCCGATGGCTCAAGTATAATAAGGCCGAAGATGAGTGATATTCCACGACCGACGGGTCTCCTCCTCCGACTTACGTGAGTCTTTGTGCTCCCGAATGTCAATAAGGTAGTATGATCCATTGTTCAGATTCTTGCTGACCACAAAGGGTCCTTCCCAAGGAGGGGATAACTTGTGCATGTCAGATTGATCCTGGATGAGTCGGAGCACTAAATCGCCTTCCTGAAAGGTTCTGGACCTAACCCGACGGCTGTGGTAGCGGCGCAGGTCTTGCTGGTAAATCGCTGAGCGGGCTATTGCCAAGTCTCGCTCTTCATCCAACAGGTCAAGTGCGTTTTGCTGAGCTTTTTCGTTGTCTTCCTCAACATAAGCCGCCACACGGGGTGAGTCATGACGGATGTCACTTGGCAGGACCGCCTCTGCTCCATACACCATAAAGAAAGGCGTGTAACCCGTAGATCTGCTAGGTGTAGTATTGATGCTCCAAAGTACAGAAGGTAACTCCTGCATCCAACAACCCGGCGTCCGCTGCAAGGGGACCAAGAGCCGGGGCTTGATACCCCTCAAGATTTCTTGATTAGCTCGTTCTGCTTGACCATTGGATTGAGGGTGAGCCACAGCTGAAACGTCAAGCCGGATATGCTCTCGTTGACGGAACTCTTCCATAGCTCCTTTGGAGAGGTTAGTGCCATTATCAGCTATGATGCTGTGTGGAAAACCAAAACGAAAAATCACCTTTTTTATAAACTGGACCGCCGTGGCTGCATCACACTTACTGACTGGCTCCGCCTCCACCCACTTTGTGAACTTGTCAACCGCCACCAAGAGGTGCGTCTTTTTATCCTTAGAGCTTTTGAAAGGCCCGACCATATCAAGCCCCCAGACTACAAACGGCCAAGTAATTGGAATCATCCTCAATTCTTGAGCCGGCACATGGGCTCGTCGTGAGAATTTCTGACATCCATCACATTTACTGACCAGGTCTTCTGCATCAGCATGAGCCGTCAGCCAATAAAACCCATGACGGAAAGCTTTGGCCACAAGAGATTTTGAGCCGGCGTGATGACCACAATCGCCTTCATGAATCTCAAGAAGGATCTCCTGACCTTCTGTAGGTGACAGGCAACGTTGAAACGCTCTAGTGATGCTGCAGTGATGTAACTCGCCATTGACAATTGTCATGGATTTGGACCGCCGGGCGATTTGTCTTGCCAAGGTCTCATCTTCAGGCAACTCTCCCCGGGTCATGTAAGCCAAATAAGGCATTGTCCAATCCGGGATAACGTGGAGAGCCGCCACCAGCTGTGCCTCCGGGTCTGGTATTGCCAGATCTTCCTCTGTAGGTAACTTAACAGAAGGATTATGCAAAACATCAAGAAAAGTATTAGGCGGCACCGGCTTATGCTGAGATCCCAGCCGGCTTAAGGCATTAGCCGCCTCATTCTTCCTTCGATCAATGTGTTCCACCACATAACCCTTGAAATGTCCAGCCACAGCATCGACTTCACGGTGGTAAGCCGCCATAAGGGGAACTTTAGAGTCCCACTTGCCTGACACCTATTGAGCCACAAGGTCTGAGTCTCCCAAGCATCTTACCCGGCTCAAGTTCATCTCTTTGGCCATCCGGAGACCATGGAGTAAGGCCTCGTACTCAGCTGCATTGTTAGTACAAGGAAACATAAGCCGGAGCACATAACAAAATTTGTCACCTCGAGGGGAAGTTAACACGACTCCAGCCCCCGAGCCTTCCAACTGTCTGGACCCATCAAAGTGAATAGTCCAATAAGTGTTATCGGGTTTCTCCTCAGGTGCCTGTAGCTCTGTCCAGTCATTGATGAAATCCACCAAAGCTTGAGACTTAATGGCAGTGCGTGGCATGTACTTCAGACCATGAGGCCCGAGCTCGATGGCCCACTTGGCGACTCGTCCTGTAGCCTCTCTGTTCTGAATAATGTCTCCCAAGGGGGCAGAACTTACCACAGTGATAGGGTGACCTTGGAAGTATTGCTTCAGTTTACGGCTTGCCATGAACACCCCGTAAACAAGTTTCTGCCAATGAGGATATCTTTGTTTTGACTCGATGAGTACCTCACTAACATAATAAACCGACCGTTGAACCGGATGTTCCTTACCAGCCTCCTTGTGCTCTACCACAATTGCCACACTGACGGCTCGTGAATTAGCAGCCACATATAACAGCAAAGGCTCTTTGTCAATGGGAGCTGCAAGAACTGGCGGCTCAGATAACTGCCTCTTCAAATCCTCAAAAGCAGTATTAGCAGCATTACTCCAGACAAAGGTGTCTGCCTTCTTCATCAGTTGGTACAGCGGTAGGGCCTTCTCACCTAACCGGCTTATGAACCGGCTTAAAGCGGCAACACGACCCGCCAGTCGCTGAACATCATTGATACATGCCGGTTTAGCCAAAGAAGTGATTGCCTTAATCTTCTCCGGATTAGCCTCGATGCCCCTTTCTGAGACCAAGAATCCCAAAAGCTTGCCTGCAGGCACACCAAATACACACTTCTCCGGGTTAAGCATCATTTTGTAAACCCGGAGATTTTCAAAGGTTTCTCTGAGATCAGATATTAAGGTTTCCGCCTCTCTGGATTTCACCACTATATCATCCACATAAGCATGAACATTGCGCCCAATCCGACTATGGAGACAATTCTGTACACACCGTTGATAAGTCGCCTGGGCACTCTTGAGCTCAAAAGGCATAGACACATAGCAGAAGGCTCCAAACGGAGTGATGAAAGCCATCTTCTCCTGATCCTTAACTGCCATCTTGATCTAATGATAACCAGAGTAAGCATCCAAAAAGCTCAAACGCGCACAACCCGCCGTAGCATCAATGATTTGATCAATACGGGGGAGAGCGAAAGGATCGGCCGGACAAGCCTTATTTAAGTCCGTGTAATCCACACACATCCGCCAGGTGCCGTTTTTCTTGAGCACAAGCACCGGGTTAGCCAACCACTCCGGGTGAAAAACTTCAACAATGAACCCAACCGCCAAGAGCCGGGCGACCTCTTCTCCTATAGCTTTTTGTCGTCCCTCATTAAATCGTCACAGAAACTGCCTGACCAGTTTATACTTCGGATCAATATTAAGAGTGTGATCAGCGAGTCCTCTCGGTACACCCGGCATGTCAGAAGGATTCCATGCAAAGATGTCCCGGTTCTCACGGATGAACTCGATGAGCGCACTTTCCTATTTAGGATCCAAGTTGGCACTGATGCTGAATTTCTTAGATGAATCGCCCGGAGTAAAATCAACAAGCTTAGTCTTTGTAGCCGATTTAAACTTCATGGCCGGGTCATGCTCCGTAGTCGGCTTTTTGAGGGAGGTCATATCCGCCGAGTCAACGTTATCTTGATAAAATTTGAGCTCCTTTGTTGCACAGACAGACTCGGCATAAGCCGCATCGCCTTCTTCGCACTCCAGGGCCACCTTTCAGCTTCCATGCACAGTGATGGTATCCTTGTAACCCGGCATCTTGAGCTGTAAATAAACATAACACGGCCGTGCCATGAACTTGGCATAAGCCGGCCGCCCGAACAAAGCGTGATATGGACTCTTGATTTTGACCACTTCAAAAGTTAACTTTTCCGCCCTAGAATCATGCTCGTCTCCAAAGGTCACCTCTAGTTCAATCTTACCCACAGGATACGCCGACTTACCAGGCACCACTCCATGGAAGACGGTGTTGGAAGTCTTTAAATTCTTGTCAGTTAAGCCCATGCGCCGAAAGGTCTCGTAATAGAGGATGCTGATGCTGCTACCTCCATCCATGAGCACCTTAGTAAATTTATAACCACCAACCTGCGGTGCCATCACCAGGGCCAGTTGACCCGGATTATCAACCCGGGGAGGGTGATCCTCCCTGCTCGAGACAATAGGCTGTTCCGACCACCTCAAGTAACGAGGGACTGCCGGCTCAACAGAATTCACAGCCCTCTTATGAACTTTCTGATCACGTTTACACAAACTTGTGGTGAACACGTGATACTGCCCACTGTTTAGCTGTTTTGGATGGCTCTGATAACCCGACTGCTGCTGCTGACCTCCTTGACTAGACTGCTGTTGATTATAACCACCCTGGCTTCCCTGAAAACCGGATCCTGAACCGCCGCCCGGGCCATGAAAGCCGCCAGCTCCTGAGCCGCTGCCTGGGCCTTGATTGCCATCAAACGTATTAGAATTCTTGAAAGCCTTCATGATTGCGCAATCCTTTCATAAATGAGTCGATGGTCGTTCCCGGGTGCCGTGTTTCGGGCAGGGCTCATTGAGTAGTTGCTCAAGAGACGGACCTGACCCACCAAACCGAGGGGGTGGCTTTCCTTTGCGCTTCTGATTGTTACCCTGTGCATTGGCCACAAATTCCGGGTTACCGTCCGCCTTACGCTTATTGCCTCCTTGACTCGCCGGGTTATGCTGCTGACTCTTTCCATTACCGTTCTTCTTTCCCTTCCCTGTCTTTTCCTCATCAGACGCGGGATCCTTGGTACTATCAGAATTAGCATACTTGACTAAAGCTGCCATCAGCGTCCCCATATCGTTGCAATCACGCTTAAGGCGCCCCAGTTTCTGTCTCAGAGGCTCAAAGCGGCAATTCTTCTCCAGCATGAGAACTGCTGAGCCGGCATCCATCTTGTCGGACGAATGTATTATATCCTTGACCCGGCGCACCCAATGAGTCGTAGATTCACCTTCCTCCTGCTTACAATTTGTCAGGTCCACAATCGACATAGACTGCTTGCAAGTGTCCTTGAAGTTCTGGATGAAACGGGCCTTTAGCTCCGCCCATGAACTAATGGAATTGGGTGGCAAACCCTTTAACCAAGAACGGGTCGTTCCGTCCAACATCGTGGTGAAGTATTTAGCCATTGCTTCATCACTAACCTCCAGTAGCTCCATGGCCATCTCGTAACTTTCAATCCACAGCCCAGGCTGTAAATCGGCCGTATAATTCGGCACCTTTCGAGGTCCCTTGAAATCCTTGGGCAGACATACATTACGTAGAGCCGGTACCAGACAAGGAACTCCTCCGGTTCTAGTAGCAACACCCGCCTCAACGGAAGTCGTCGGGTAAGCCGGTGAGTCCTGTTGGGCTGCTAGCTGAGCCGCTAGCTGAGCCGCCCGCTCGTCCTCCTGACGTATCCGGTCCTGAACCGGGTTATACCCGCCGGGCTGGTTATGGCGCTGAGCGCTACTTGACAAGGCCTCTGACTCCATGTGTCTAATGTAACTCGGGCTCCGGTTTTGACGAGGCGGAGCTAACCAGGGCGGAGGAGTTGAGTGAATCCTGTCCCGGCTGTAGGAGTAGGTCTCTTGCTGAGCCAGGGCTGTTTGGACAAGTTCCCTGATCCTCCGGGTTTCCACCACTGTCGGATCATCACCATCTACTGGGAGAGCCGCCAAACATGCTGATGCTGTGATTAAGTTCTCCATGGGGTTGGAGAAGTGACCCTATGGTATTGGTACGTAATGGGGCGGTGCCATATTGCCGTGAAGAGGCGCCGTCACCTGAGGCTGGACTGGGCCTCCCGCTCCGGATGTCATAAGCTGATTTGCACCTGGCGGGTTACTTGGGCTGGCCCCGGGTGTACCAAAGAGATTCCGAGGATCATAAATCTGAGGTAAACGGGACTGAGTTTTCTGATGTCTCCTCCTCATTACCTCATTAGATGCGTTCAAGCTCAATGTGAGTTGACAGGCCTCTGCCTGAAGTTGCTACGCCCATACGTCCAAAGCCGCCCGCTCTGTGGCTAATCTAGTATCTTCAGCTGCTAAGGTTTCCTTGGCCCAGGCGATCTCATCGCGAACCTGTGCCACCTCTGCCTCATGCTCAGATTGGTTTGCAGGGACGACTGTAGCAGTTAACAAGGCCGTAAGTTTATCCATGAGATCCATCAGCACCTGAGCCGGTGAGCGCACAGGACCTCCTGCCCCGGCTGCTCCTAACCCGGACGTTATCGCCGCTGAGACCGTAGAATTTTGGCTGGGTTGAGTACCAGCCATGAAGACTCCTGCCCAATTTGGCGACTCTGAGGGGTCCGGAATAGTGCTGCCATTGGAACAACCCCCAAGCACACCATCTTGAACTTGATACAGCGAATCTGTTGAGCCAGCGGACGAATCACCGTCAGAGAAGACGACCGACTCACCATCACCTTCGGGTCCTTTAGAAAGTTCACCTCCATGGATGCAACCCACAAAGGCACGCTTCACGATGGGTTGAGCTCGGGCGGGTTTTGCATGCTGAGCTGTCTCGACGAGGTCGGTGCAGCTGTTCGGCTCAGGGCCCGGCTCACCAATCCGGCTGATGAAGACATGAATTCCGCCAAAGGGGACCCGGTACCCGTACTCGATTGAGCCGGTGTCGGGGCCCAGCCTTCGTCATCGATGTAGATCTTGCTGCAACGACTCTTGGTCATCCGGCCAACTGCGTATCCCTTGAGCCCTTCGAAGCTGCCCTTCAAGAACTCAAATCCACCGTGCGCTGGCCCCACGGTGGGCGCCAACTGTCGTGGAATTTTCACGGCAGATGTCCTTTTGCAAGGACTTAATCATGGAGCCATCGCAACTAGGAAGCTTAAAGGGGTTAATCGGGACAAGGACACGCGAGGTTTATACTAGTTCAGCCCCTTGTGGTGAAGGAAGGCCTACGTCTAGTTGGGTTGGAATTGCTTGAGGTTTCGATGACCAGGGAGCGAGATACGCTATGCCTGGCTCTCGATCAGTTGTTTCTTGCCCTAAGTCGCTGGCGGGTCGTCCCCTTATATACACGGGTTGACGCCCTGCAGCCTACAGAGTCCCGGCCGGCTCATAAACAGTGTTCGGCTTGGCGACTAGTTACTTCTACCTTACAGTACAAGTTATACCATCATGGCGGTTTATCTTTACGGGCCTCAGAGTCGCCTGTGGGCCTTTAAGCCTTTTAGTGAACCGCCATCTTCATGCCTTGGTCTTGGGCTTCTGATGAACCTCTATTTGCGTAACCCAGCCCCTGCTGGATGGCTTACACAAATAGTCATATCCCCAACAATCGGTATGTTACTTGCCCGAGATTCGATCGTCGGTATCTTCATACCTAGTTCAATCTCATTAACAGCAAGTCTATTTACTTGTTATGTAATACATCATCCTATAACTAACTCACTAATCACTTTTCTTGCAAGGATTCTTATGATGTGTATTACCGAGAGGGCCCAGAGATACCTCTTTGATACTCGGAGTGACAAATCCTAATCTCGATCTATGCCAACTCAACAAACACCTTCGGAGATACCTATAGAGCATATTTATGATCACCTAGTTACGTTGTGACGTTTGATAGCACACAAGGTATTCCTCTGGTATCCGGGAGTTGCATAATCTCATAGTCGAAGGAATATGTATTTGACATGAAGAAAGCAATAGCAATAAACTGAACGATCATAATGCTAAGCTAACAGATGGGTCTTTTCCATCACATCATTCTCCTAATGATGTGATTGATAACCCACAAGTATAGGGGATCGCAACAATTTTTGAGGGTAGAGTATTTAACCCAAATTTATTGATTCGACACAAGGGGAGCCAAAGAATATTCTCAAGTATTAGCAGCGGAGTTGTCAATTCAACCACACCTGGAAACTTAATATCTGCAACAAAGTATTCAGTAGCAAAGCAATATGATAGTAATGGTAACGGTAGCAAAAGGTAACGGTAACAAAAGTAATGTTTTTGGTATTTTGTAGTGATGATAGCAATAGCAACGGAAAAGTAAATAAGCGAAGAACAATATATGGAAAGCTCATAGGCAATGGATCGGTGATGGAGAATTATGCCGGAAGCGGTTCATCATGTAACAGTCATAACCTAGGGTGACACAGAACTAGCTCCAGTTCATCAATGTAATGTAGGCATGTATTCTGAATATAGTCATACATGCTTATGGAAAAGAACTTGCATGACATCTTTTCTCCTACCCTCCCGTGGCAGCGGGGTCCTAACGGAAACTAAGGGATATTAAGGCCTCATTTTAATAGAGTACCGGAACAAAGCATTAACACATAGTGAATACATGAACTCCTCAAACTACGGTCATCACCGGTAAGTATCCCGATTATTGTCACTTCGGGGTTAACAGATCATAACACATAATAGGTGACTATAGACTTGCAAGATAGGATCAAGGACTCTCATATATTGATGAAAACATAATAGGTTCAGATCTGAAATCATGGCACTCGGGCCCTAGTGACAAGCATTAAGCATAGCAAAGTCATAGCAACATCAATCTCATAACATAGTGGATACTAGGGATCAAACCCTAACAAAACTAACTCAATTACATGATAGATCCAATCCAACCCATCACCGTCCAGCAAGCCTACGATGAAATTACTCACGCACGGCGGTGAGCATCATGAAATTGGTGATGGAGGAAGGTTGATGATGACGATGGCGACGGATTCCCCTCTCCGGAGCCCCGAACGGACTCCACATCAGCCCTCCCGAGAGGTTTTAGGGCTTGGCGGCGGCTCCGTATCGTAAAACGCGATGATTTCTTCTCTCTGATTTTTTCTCCCCGAAAGCAAATATATAGAGTTGGTCTTGAGGTCGGAGGAGATCCAAGGGGCTCACGAGGTAGGGTGGCGCCCCCCACCCTCGTGGACAGGTGGTGGGCCCCCTGGTCTTCATCTTTTGCAAGGATTTTTTTATATTTTCCGAAAAGTTGTTCCGTGAAGTTTCAGGTCATTCCGAGAACTTTTGTTTCTGCACATAAATAACACCATAGCAATTCTGCTGAAAACAGTGTCAGTCCGGGTTAGTTCCATTCAAATCATGCAAGTTAGAGTCCAAAACAAGGGAAAAAGTGTTTGGAAAAGTAGATACGAGGGAGACGTATCAACTCCCCCAAGCTTAAACTTTTGCTTGTCCTCAAGCAATTCAGTTGACAAACTGAAAGTGATAAAGAAAAACTTTTACAAACTCTGTTTGCTCTTGTTGTTGTAAATATGTAAAGCTAGCATTCAAGTTTTCAGCAAAGATTATAACTAACCACATTCACAATAACGCTTAGGTCTTAAGTTCACTCATATCAATGGCATAATCAACTAGCGAGCAATAATAATAAATCTCGGATGACAACACTTTCTCAAAACAATCATAATATGGTATAACAAGATGGTATCTCGCTAGCCCTTTCTGAGAACGCAAAACATAAATTTAGAGCACCTTTAAAGATCAAGGACTGACTAGACATTGTAATTCATGGTAAAAGAGATCCAGTCAAGTCATACTCAATGTAAACTAACAATAATGAATGCAAATGACAGCGGTGCTCTCCGACTGGTGCTTTTTAATAAGAGGATGATGAATCAGCATAAAAGTAAATAGATAGGCCCTTCGCAGAGGGAAGCAGGGATTTGTAGAGGTGCGAGAGCTCGGTTTTGAAATAGAGGTGAATAATATTTTGAGCGGTTTACTTTCATTGTCAACATAACAACCAAGAGATGGCGATATCTTCCATGCTACACACATTATAGACGGTTCCCAAATAGAATGGTAAAGTTTATACACCCCCTTCCACCAACAAGCATCAATCCATGGCTTGCTCAAAACAACGAGTGCCTCCAACTAACAAGAGTCCCAGGGGGAGTTTTTTTTGCAATTATTTTGATTTAGTTTGCATAAAGCATGGGACTGGGCATCCCGGTGACCAGCCACTTTCTCATGAGTGAGGAGCGGAGTCCACTCCTCTTGAGAATAACCCGCCTAACATGGAAGATACGAACAGCCCTAGTTGATACATGAGCTATTTGAGCATACAAAACAGGATATTTATTTGAAGGTTTAGAGTTTGGCACATACAAATTTACTTGGAACAACAGGTAGATACCGTATATAGGTAGGTATGGTGGACTCATGTGGAATAACTTTGGGGTTTGTGGGATTGGATGCATAAGCAGTATTCCCACTTAGTACAGGTCAAGGCTAGCAAAAGACTGGGAAGCGACCAGCTAGAGAGAAACAACAGCCATGAACATGCATTAAAATTAATCAACACTGAATGCAGGCATGAGTAGGATATAATCCATCATGAACATAAATATCGTGAAGGCTATGGTGATTTTGTTTCAACTACATGCGTGAACATGCGCCAAGTCAAGTCACTTAAATCATTCATAGGAGGATACCATCCTATCATACCACATCATAACCATTTTAATAGCATGTTGGCACGCAAGGTAAACCATTATAACTCATAGCTAATCAAGCATGGCACAAGAAACTATGATCTCTAGTTGTCATTGCAAACATGTTTATTCATAATAGGCTGAATCATGAACGATGAACTAATCATATTTATAAAAACAAAAGAGGGCGGGTTCATACCAGCTTTTCTCATCTCAGTCAGCCCATCATATAGCGTCATAATTGCCTTTCACTTGCACGACCGAACGATGTGAATAATAATAATAGTGCGCGTGCATTGGACTAAGCTGTAATCTGCAAGCATTCAATAAACAGGAGAAGACAAGGCAGTATGAGCTCTTTTGTTAGATCAACAATAATGCATATAAGAGCCGCTTCAACAATTTAATTATGGTCTTCTCCTATCGACCCCCAAATAAAATAAAATAAATAAAACTATTTACACGGGAAAGTGATACGTCTCCAACGTATCTATATTTTTTGATTGCTCCATGCTATATTATCTAATGTTTTGGACATTATTGGGCTTTATTATCCACTTTTATATTATTTTTGGGACTAACCTATTAACCGGAGGCCCAGCCCAGAATTGCTGTTTTTTGCCAGTTTTAGGGTTTCGAAGAAAAGGAATATCAAACGGAGTCCAAACGGAATGAAACCTTCGGGAACGTGATTTTCTCAACGAACAAGACCCGGGAGACTTGGACCCTACATCAAGAAATAAAACAGGAGGCCACGAGGTAGGGGGCGTGCCCACCCCCACCAGGAGCGCCCTCCACCCTCGTGGGCCCCCTGTTGCTCCACCGACATACTCCTTCCTCCTATATATATCCACGTACCCCCAAACGATCAGAATAGGAGCCAAAACCCTAATTCCACCGTCGTAAATTTCTGTATCCACGAGATCCCATCTTGGGGCCTGTCCCGGAGCTCCGCCGGAGGGGACATCGATCACGGAGGTCTGCTACATCAACACCATAGCCCCTCCGATGAAGTGTGAGTAGTTCACCTCAGACCTACGGGTCCATAGTTAGTAGCTAGATGGCTTCTTCTCTCTTTTCGGATCTCAATACAATGTTCTCCCCCTCTCTTGTGGAGGTCTATTCGATGTAATCTTCTTTTTGCGGTGTGTTTGTTGAGACCGATGAATTGTGGGTTTATGATCAAGTCTATCTATGAATAATATTTGAATCTTCTCTGAATTCTTTTATGTATGATTGGTTATCTTTGCAAGTCTCTTCGAATTATCAGTTTGGTTTGGCCTACTAGATTGATCATTCTTGCAATGGGAGAAGTGCTTAGCTTTGGGTTCAATCTTGCGGTGTCCTTTCCCGGTGATAGTAAGGGAAGAAAGGCACGTATTGTATTGTTGCCATCGAGGATAACAAGATGGGGTTTTCTTCATATTGCATGAGTCTATCCCTCTACATCATCTCATCTTGCTTAAGGCGTTACTCTGTTTTTAACTTAATACTCTAGATGCATGCTGGATAGCGGTCGATGAGTGGAGTAATAGTAGTAGATGCAGGCAGGAGTCGGTCTACTTGTCTCGGACGTGATGCCTATATACATGATCATACCTAGATATTCTCATAACTATGCTCAATTATGTCAATTGCTCAACAGTAATTTGTTCACCCACCGTAGAATACTTATGCTCTTGAGAGAAGCCACTAGTGAAATCTATGGCCCCCGGGTCTATCTTTATCATATTGATCTCCTACTACTTAGTTATTACCTTTGCTATTTACTTTGCCTTTATTTTACTTTGCATATTTTATCATAAAAATACCAAAAATATTATCTTATCATATCTACCATATCTCACTCTCGTAAGTGGCCCTATAGGGATTGACAACCCCTATTTGCGTTGGTTGCGAGGATTTATTTGTTTTGTGCGGGTGCGAGGGACTCGCGCGTAGCCTCCTACTGGATTGATACCTTGGTTCTCAAAAACTGAGGGAAATACTTACGCTACTTTGCTGCATCATCCATTCCTCTTCGAGGAAAACCAACGCAGTGCTCAAGAGGTAGCAAGAAGGATTTCTGGCGGCGTTGCCGGGGAGATCTACACAAAAGTCAACATACCAAGTACCCATCACATACCCTTATCTCCCGCATTACATTATTTGCCATTTGCCTCTCATTTTCCTCTCCCCACTTCAGCCTTGCCGTTTTATTCGCCCTCTCTCTCTATCCTCCCTCTCTACTTGCCTCTTTTTGCCTGCTGGCTTTTTTTTGCTTGTGTGTTAGTTTGTTTGCTTGTCGTGATGGCTCTACCTAAATTTGGTGACCTTCACCTTAAAAGATTAGAAGAGATCGAAAGCAATGTCAGGAGTTTCATGGTCTTGCAATTTGAACATAATAGTTTCTTCAGAAACAAGCTTAAAGAACAAAAAAGTTTTATGAATTTTATGAATAAATAGCTTGATGATATGTCTAAATAATTCGATGGTTTAAGATCCCAAATTGCTCATCTTGAGAAATTAACTGTTGAAATTTCGGATAGGCGGGCTACCTTGGTTCATAAGATGGCCGCTAAACCTGATTGCTATGAAAATAAAGATGAAGATCTAAAAGTTATTGATGTGTCCCCTCTTAAATCTTTGTTTTGAAATATGAATCTTGATAATGATGGGACTGAATATGATCCACCTTTACCTAGAAGGCATTCCAAGAATTCGGAATTTGTTGATCTTGATGCTAAATTTGATAAAAGTGGTATTGAAGAAATTAAAACCCTAGATGTTGCTAAACCCACTATTATGGATTTCAAGGAATTTAACTATGAAAATTGCTCTTTGATTGATTCAATTTCCTTGTTGCAATCCATGCTAAATTCTCCTCATGCTTATAGTCAAAATAAAGCGTTTACTAAACATATCATTGATGCCTTGATGCAATCTTATGAAGAAAAACTTGAATTGGAAGTTTATATCCCTAGAAAATTTATGATGAGTGGGAACCAACTATTAAAATTAAAATTAAAGATCATGAATTCTATGCTTTATGTGATTTGGGTGCTAGTTGTCGGTGTACTAAAGTAGGGGTAACTTAGTATCCCGAACTTGTGCACGGGCAGTCGCAGCGTCCCGCGGCAAGGCTTGCCGGGTGACCGCCAAGGTCCTCCGTGGTTCCTTTTGGAGCCATTCAAGAACAAAGTATCCAAGACCCCGGCAAGAGAAGCTTGCCGGGAAGAAGACAAGACCCCGGCAAGAGGAGCTTGCCGGGAAGGCCAACCAAGGCATCTCAAGGAACTTGCCGCAACACACCACGCGACCCGGCAAGGCCCGGTGAGCGACAAGCTCCCGGATGCGACAAGATAACGACCGCGGCAAGGCACTTGCTGCGGCAAGCTTCCACTCTGTACCTGCGCTCCAGCACATCCACCAACGTGTCGCTCTAGGACCCTTCCAGAGCGTACGTGGCGGGAAGCTGTGCAGCCAGAGGTACACGGTGGCAAGCGGCGCTGACAAGATTGCCATCGTGGCAAGTAGTGGCGTCCCTGGCGGTCCCTTTCTGCACCGTCTAGGCGACACAGACAGGCATTTAATGCCTTTGTCCCCTGCCGTCAGGGTTAGGTATGATAACACTGTAGTAGGCGGCGGTGCCAACCGCCATGCCTTTTCCATTTTTGCCCTCATCTATGTTGCCACCTGTCGGTGACCCCTTAGACATATAAAAGGAGGCCCATGTGCAACGTAGAGGGGGTCGGCCAACAGAACACTCTCACGCTTGGTCTCGTTAGCTGCTGGTGTGTACTGTAGCAATCAGCACTCCCGAGCAAGAAACCAATACAATCACAAGCAGGAGTAGGGTTTTACGCATCCGTGCGGCCTGAACCTGGGTAAACTGATCGTGTCGCTCGTGCGCATCGCCTCGATCTGCTCTTCATGCTCTCTCCGCCCCCTGCCGAATCAAAAGGGGCTCGGTCTGCCGATCCCCATAGGTGTCCATGGGATCAGCACCCCCGACATCTTTGGCGCGCCAGGTAGGGGTGAGTCGAGGTTGTGTGAACCTGATCCGGCGTTCGCACGAGCAAAATCTTCATTGTCTTCATCGACATGCCGCCGAAGAAGAAGGCTTCGGAGGCGGCTGCTCCGTCCGCGCCAAGCCCACCATCGCCGGAGCAAACGGCTGGTGGAGTAGACGCCGGCGGAAGAACGGGCACCGACGAGGGAGCTCATGGTGCTGCCAGGTCTAAGGACAAGACTGCGCTGCACATCGGCGGCGCGGTCGGCTCCCACAACGACCGAGCGCACTCCAAGACCTCAGCGTCCGTACACGCACCGCGCCCATCTCAGGAGGCGCGGGACCAGCAGCGTTATGGTACTCACGGTACCATACGTTTGCTGGGCCAAGATCAAGCTGGTGGATCCCGGAGGGCTCAAGACCAGCATGCACGCCAACATGCTGGCGCGAGCGGGGCACGGTCGCCTGGACGAGATACTGCTCCTTCTAACGTAGTTAGAAGTCCAAGCATATCTCGCTCCTCGCACCGTTCGCCGCCGCCGCCCGCCACTCTGGCAGAAGCTTTGGCGCGAGCTCAACTGCTCCTGGACTACCCTCCGGCGGCGGACAAGATCGACGACTGGAGGGCCACCATTCAGAGTCTCATCGGCTTCACCAACGGCAACAATCCACGGCAGCCGAGTACTTCACTGCCGCGGCAAGTCAGCCAGGCACGAGCCGGTGGCGACAAGACCGGTGGGGGTGCAACCACTGTGCACTCTCCGCCTCGAAGGCCAAGATCGCCAGCTGGCCGGATCCACCACGACAGCGACTCCACCGCGTCATCGGATCCATGAGCTCGTCGCGATCAGCGCCAAGTTCTTCACGAACGACATCAAGAAGACGCTCGTACTCGCATCGAGCGCCGAAGAGAAGCGCGGCGTCAATCAGACCTGCGTGCTGGACCCTCTGTCGATATGCATGCGCCAGGGGAACCAGGCGACTTGCCGTACGCGGTAGGTTGCCCTGCGTTTACCCGTGAGCTGCGGCAAGTCCAGTGGCCCAGCCAGAAGCATTTCAAGCCAGACGTACCGGAGAAGTACGACGGCAAGTCACACCCGTCGGAGTTCCTCAGCATCTACACCATCGCGGTGCAAGCTGCCGGGGGGCGAGACGACAAGGTCCTTGCCAACTACTTCCCGCTGGTGCTCAAGCCTGACGTCAGGTCCTAGCTCATGCACTTGCTGGACAACTCCATATCTTCTTGGGCAGATCTGTGCCATCAGTTTGTCGGCGCTTTTACAGGCGGCCACAAGCCTCATGGCCAAGAGAGTGACCTCCACCTGCTTGCCCAGAAGGAAGGAGAGCCCCTGCGCAAGTATATTCAGAGATTCAGCCGTGTATAGCGCAACATCCCAGATATCCACCCTGCCGCGGTTATCAGCGCGTTCCATCAGAACGTGCGTAACCGCAGAATGCGGGAGGAGATGGCGATGTGCAGGATCAGAGACGTCAGTGAGCTTTATGCCCTGGCCGACAAGTGTGCACGTGCTGAGGAAGGGAGCAAACTCCCCGGAGAGAGTACGGGAGCAGGAGGATCTGACAGTGAGGATGCTGCCCCGGCAAAGAAAAACCAGCGGCGCAATAACAGGAAGAAGAAGGGCAAAGAGGTGCTAGTCGTTGAGCTGTCCGGCAATGACGGCGCCGCCAAGAAAGCCAAAGTTGGTAGCTCTGGCAAGGAGGTTGCCGCGTGCACCAACTGTCAGGCTGTGGCGGCCGCTGACAAGCAGGACGGCACCGACAAGCAGTATTGCAAGATCCACCGCACCAAGGGCCATGACCTCCAGAGCTGCAAGAAGGTCGAGCAGCTTATCTAGCAGCAAAAAGCTGAGTACGAGCGGCGCGACAAGGAGAAGGCCCAAGGAAGCGCTGGAGAAACAGGCAAGAAGCGCGCCGGCCGGGGAGGACGCCGCGGCAAGGCCAAGCAGCGGCAAGGAGACAGACCTCCCTGCGGCCGCGACAAGGATGAAGACGATGACGATGACGAAGACATGGATGATGTCGAGAATAGTGAGCAGGAGTTTCACAAAGCCACATAAGTTTTGTGCGTTGACGGCGGTGCTTCTCTGCATACTTCCCACCGCCAACTCAAGCAGTGGCTGCGGGAAGTTAATGCGGCAGAGCCACCTGTCGAATCACACAAGCTTCTGAAATGGTCCAGCACGCCTATCATCTTTGAGATTGAGGACCACCCTGATCGCACAACTACGGTCGGGTGCTTGCCGCTGTTGGTTTCACCAACTATACGCAACCTCAAAGTCACTAAGATGCTAGTTGACGGCGGGGCCGGCTTGAACCTGATCTCCTCCGCTGTACTCCAGAAACTCCAGATCCCTGACAGCGAGCTCGAAGAGACCGGCACATTCCAAGGAATCAACCCGGGAAGGAGCAAGCCGAAAGGGAAGGTCACGTTGCCGGTAACATTCGGCAGCGAGATGAACTTCAGGACTGAGAGGGTCACTTTTGACGTTGCCGATTTTCCATTGCCTTACAGTGGGATACTCGGCCGTCCAGCACTCGCCAAGTTCATGGCAGCCTCTCACTATGCATATAACATGCTCAAGATGCCATGCCCGATAAGCGTCATCTCTGTCCCTGGCGACAAGAAGGATGCTCTTATCTGTGCCGACAAGATCTACCGGGAAGCAGCAGCCGCTACAGATCGCAAGTCACTTGCCGCTGAAGCTCCCGGGGGGAAGAAAAAGACCAAGACCGGCAAGAGCTCTGATGCCCACTCCGGCAAGCGCACCTCTTCGGAGTGCTGCGCTACCGTCGAGGACGCACCATCGAGCTCCACCGGCAAGTGTAAGAAGGCAATGGCAGCTCCGCCACATACTAAGAAGGTGTCCGCCAAGGAGGACGACACTGGTGGTACCTTCACCATCAGTGCCACTCTCGACCCTAAATAGGAAAGCGCGCTCATTGCTTTCCTGCGGGCGAATGTCGACGTGTTTGCGTGGCAACCGTCTGACATCCCCTGTGTTCCCAGGAAAGTAATTGAGCACCATCTTGCCATTTGTCCTCATGCGCGGCCCGTCAAGCAGAAGGTCAGGAAGCAAGCAGTGGAGCGCCAAGAATTCATAGCAGAAGAAATCAAGAAGTTGGAAGCAGCAGGCCTTGTCAGAGGAGTGCTCCATCCCACGTGGTTGGCCAATCCTGTAGTCGTGCGCAAGGCAAATGGGAAATGGAGGCTTTGTATTGACTTTACTGATGTTCATAAAGCTTGTCCCAAAGACCCATTTCCCTTGCCGCGCATTGACCAGATTGTTGACTCCACAGCCGGATGTGATTTGCTTTCATTTCTTGACGCATATTCAGGATACCATCAGATCTTCATGGCAGAAGAGGATGAGGAGAAAACCGCATTCATTACTCCATGTGGCACGTACTGTTTCATACGGATGCCTTTTGGTTTAAAGAATGCTGGTTCAACATTTGCAAGAGTAGTCCATGTCGCTCTGGAGCCACAGATACACAGAAATGTGGAAGCCTACATGGATGACATAGTGGTCAAGAGCAAGGACAGGGCAACTCTGATCCAAGATTTAGACGAGACCTTTGCAAATCCGCGCAAGATCAACCTCAAGCTCAACCCCGAGAAGTGTGTGCTTGGAGTCCCTTCCGACAAGCTTCTCGGGTTCTTTGTGTCTCAGCGAGGAATTGAAGCCAATCCCGACAAGATCAAGGCCATTGAGCAGATCGAAGCACCAAAGCGTGTCACGGATGTACGGAAGCTTGCCGGTTGCATGGCTGCTCTCAGCAGGTTTATCTCTTGGTCTGCTGAGCGCGCCCTGCCATTTTTCAAAATTTTGAAAAAGGCAGGTCCAATGAAATGGACTCCGAAAGCGGAGGCTGCGCTGCAGGACTTGAAGAGATACCTGTCCTCCACTCCAACACTTGTCGCACCTAAGCCATAAGAGAAGTTGCTGCTGTACATAGCAGCAACCAATCAAGTGGTTAGTGCTGCGTTAGTAGTGGAGAGGGAGGCAGATGACGAGCCAGCGACCGCGGTAAGCGCATCCAGCGACAAGCAGAGGGCTTCCCCGACAAGCTCTGGTCCCGACAAGGATGGAACTGCGCAGGTGCGCGAAGAGATACAGAAGAAAATGGTGCAGCGCCCAGTTTACTTTGTCAGTTCCCTTTTGCAGGGGGCTAGGTCAAGGTACTCTGGTGTGCAGAAGTTGCTTTTCGGCCTTCTTATGGCCTCGAGAAAGCTGCGCCATTACTTCCAAGCACATGAGATCACAGTTGTCACTCGCTTTCCGCTGAAGAGGATACTGCAGAATCCAGAAGCAACAGGCAGGATTGTCGAGTGGGCACTGGAACTGTCAAGCTTTGGCCTCAAGTTTGAGAGTACATCAACTATCCAAAGCAGAGCATTGGCAGAATTCATAGCAGAGTGGACGCCAACGCCAGATGAAGAAATTCCAGAGACGAGCATCCCCGTCAAGGAAGCGAGCAAAGAGTGGCTCATGTACTTTGACGGTGCCTTCTCGCTGCAGGGCGCCGGTGCTGGCGTGCTGCTTGTCGCACCCACCGGAGAGCACCTCAAGTACGTAGTCCAGATGCACTTTCCCAAGGAGCAAGCGACAAACAATACTGCAGAGTATGAAGGCTTGCTTGCCGGTCTCAGGATCGCGGCAGACCTCGGGATCAAGAATCTCATTGTCAGGGGTGACTCGTAGCTTGTTGTCCGCCAAGTGAACAAGAATTATCAAAGTCCGTTGATGGAAGCCTACATTGACAAAGTGAGAAAGCTAGAAGAGCACTTTGACGGCCTGCAGATGGAGCATGTCCCAAGAGCTCAGAACGACATTGCCGATGGCCTGTCAAAGTGCGCCGCACCTAAGTTACCTGTGGAACCAGGGATCTTTGTGCTCAAGCTGACTCAACCGTCCATGACGCCGTCAACTGGACAGAGCAAGAAGAGGAAATTGATTTCTGGTGACTATTTTCCGGCAGAGCTTCCCGGAGCCGCCGCCAAGAAGGTCCCCAAGATCAACACCAAGAGTGCTGAGGAACAGTCTGCTCCGGCAAGCCCTAGGGTTTGTTCCGTTGAAGCAGACGCTCCCAACAAGTTTTGCTCCGGCAAGCTTGCCGGGGAACGTCAAGCTCCAGCAGAGCCGCAGGTTCTTGCCGTAGAAGCGGATGTTCCCGCAGCAGCAGATATGCCTTTAGTCCTTGTTGTCGAGCCGCAAGCTCCAACATGGGCACAGCAGATTGTCCGTTTCCTTCAGACAGGAGAACTTCCCGAAGAGCAAGAAGAAGCGGAAAGAGTAGCCCGGCAGTCTAGTATGTACCAGTTTGTCGATAACACACTATGCAGAAGAAGACTCAACGGTGTGAAATTGAAGTGTATTCCCCGGGAAGATGGACAAAAGCTGTTGGCGGAGATACATGGAGGCATATGTGGTCACCACATTAGCGCAAGAGCACTTGTCGGCAAAGCATTCCGGCAAGGCTTCTTTTGGCCGACAGCCCTCCAGGATGCAACTGCACAAGTAACCAAGTGTGAAGCGTGCCAGTTCCATTCCAAGCAGATACACCAGCCAGCTCAAGCTCTCCAGACGATCCCTTTATCCTGGCCATTTTCGGTCTGGGGGCTCGATATCCTCGCCCCCTTTCCCCGAGCAGTCGGGGGCTTTGAGTACTTGTACGTTGCAATCGACAAGTTCACAAAGTGGCCGGAAGTGGAACCAGTGAGGAAGGTGACAGCACAGTAAGCAGTCAAGTTCTTCAGGTCGATTGTTTGCCGTTTCGGGATCCCTAATAGGATAATCACCGACAACGGTACGCAATTTACGAGCCGCACCTTCATGCAGTACGTCGAAGATCTTGGTGCCAAGGTCTGCTTCGCTTCTATTGCTCACCCGAGAAGCAACGGTCAAGCGGAGAGGGCAAATGCTGAAGTGCTGCGTGGGCTCAAGACCAGGACTTTCGACAGGCTGCACAAGTGCGGAAGAAACTGGATCGAGCAGCTGCCGGTGGTTCTTTGGTCGATCAGGACAACGCCAAATCGAGCCACTGGCCAGGCGCCTTTCGCTCTAGTCTATGGAGCAGAGGCAGTTCTCCCCACGGAACTCGTATATGGGTCGCCTCGAGTGCTCGCTTATGATGAGCTTGAGCAAGAGCGGCTGCGACAAGACGACGCGCTGCTCCTTGAGGAAGACCGTCTTCAGGCTGCTGTGCGAGCTGCTCGCTACCAGCAAGCTTTGTGCCGCTACCATAGCCGCAAAGTTAATGCCAGAAGTCTCGAGGAAGGCGACCTTGTTCTTCGGCGCATTCAGTCCGCCAAGAATTCCAACAAGTTGACGCCGAAGTGGGAAGGCCCTTACCGGGTGAAACGAGTCACTAGGCCTGGCGCAGTCCGCCTGGAGACCGAAGATGGCACACCAGTGAGCAACTTCTGGAATATTAAGCATCTTTGCAAGTTTTACCCGTAGGGCGCGGTTGCCGGAACCCGTTCTGGCAACCACCTTTGGTACAAGTCTTGTCGCTGTTGCATGTAATCCTTTGTACAAAGCCGGGCACTGACCCCGTGCATAAAGCTTATGTGCTCCGCACACCTTGTCGATTTCATGCTTTTTATTATTTGCATGTGTTATCTGACACTTTGTGCAGCACTTACCCCCGGTAAGCAACAACGAGCCATAAGGCTCCATATCTTTATTTTCTCCTCTTTCTTTTTTCTCAAGGAAAGGAAGGTTCCCTCGCGCACAAGTTTGCCGGGGGGGAGGAGAAGATACGGTATGGACCAGGCGTCGTTCAAGAAGGTTTCGCCTTGCCAGGAAGCAAACAACAGAAAAGATAAGTTGCCGAAGTTTGAGCAATCAGATTCCCTTTAAATTTTTAAGTTATTTTCCTTGAACGACCGTGCTTTGTATGGAAAACCTGTGCGCGGAGGAACCAACTCGTAGCTAGTTGCGCCCTTACTGTTGTTTCGAGTCCGCTCAACAACTTAAGTGAGCTGCGACTAGCTCTGCGACAAGGTTTCTTGTCGGCTGCGGCACCGCCAGCAGGCTGCTGACGTTCCGCACTCAGTGCTCGCGGCAAAGGTGCATGCGCCGGCAAGTTCCCTAAAAGCGTAGGGCGAAAACATACAAAGGAAGGAATCAAGTAGAGGAAATAACATTGCAATCATTGCATAGAATAAAGTTATATTACAAGATAAGCTTGTCGCGGCTCTAACAAATTGTTGTCATGACATGACCAGAAGCGACAAGAAAAGAAGAAAATGGGTGGCCTAGTCTACGCGATCGCCCTCGACCCTCTTGATCCTGCTCACCCTGTCCACAATGGGTGCGACAAGGGTCTTGAGCACCTCCAGATCAGCATCCGGCGGCAAGGACCTAAGGACGTTGGTGAGGTTGAGGCCCGGATTGCGGAACGCCACCTTCATCAGCACCTTCTGAAGAGCTCCCGCGCAGATCTTGCGCGACTCATCGGCAAGCTGCTTCGGGATCCCTTCCCGGAGTCGCCGGAGTGCCGTCGCCACGCCCTTGAAGAATGAAGTGAGCTTGGCGCTGGATTGGAGGTTCTCATCGGAGGAATACCCGAGATCCCCCATTCCCAGCTGCGCCAGCTCCTTGTCGATGTCGGCGGCAACATCCACGAGCCCCTCCATCCAGTGCTCCACATTCTCCCGGAATGTGCTCTGGGCGGCGGCAGCGCTCGCCAGCAGCGCCTTGCCGGCCTTGACTTCCTCCTTCAGGGCCGTCTCTTGCTCCTTGGCGCTATCCAGTGTCCTGGTCAAAGTGGCCAGCTTCGACTCAAGATCCGCATTGGAATCCTTGGCGACGTCAAGCTCCTTGCCCTTCTCGACGAGATGGGCCTGCAGCTCCGAGTAGCTGTTGGCGTCCTTCTCCCGCTCAAGCTTGAGCATGGAAAGCTCGTCACCGCCCGCCTTGAGGTCGGCCTCCAGCTGCGCCACCTTCGTCTCCAGCTCTTTCTTGGCGGCCTCGGCAGCTGTGGCAGTGTCTTCAGCTTGTTTGAGAGCTCCGCCAACTGTTCTCTCGCGCGCGGCAAGCTCCTCCTCGTGGCTGTCGAGATCGACTTTCCGCTGCACCAGCTCGCCTTCTTGCACGGACAGCTTCTCAGCGGCAAGCCTTTGCTGCTCTTCGACTTCAGCTTTTTCGAGGAGGAAGGCCCTCTGCTCCTCGGCAAGCTGCTCCCACTCCACTGCCAAGGACTGGAGAGCTTCTTGATTTTGACACCGGAGCTCCTCCGCGCGCTTCTCAATATCGACTCCCGCCTTGGCGACAAGCACTTCACGGGATTCCAGCTTGGCTTGCCGGGCGCAGTAGAGTGACACCAGCTTCCGCAGCAGCCGCTCCTCCTCAGGCTCGCCGCTGCTGCTGCTTGGCGCGTCAACAAGCGCCAGCCCGGCGGAGGCAAGCACTTCTCCGTCGAAAATCTCTCCTTCGACCGGCGCCCTGGAGCTTGACACCCAGGGGAGGTTGATGAAGATGTCGTCGCCGGCCTTCAAGTAGACGCCAGGCTGGGGCTCTTCGGAGCCTGGCGCTGCAGCAGCGGCGGAGGGATCGGCGGTCGGTGCAGCGCCTGGCGCTCCTGCGGCCTCAGGGTCGTCAGTGCGATCGCCTGATCCCCCGCCTGCTTCTGCAACGGCAGCCCTGGCGGCCTCTTCGCCGGCGGGCTCGTCGGTGCCGGCTGCTTCCTCAGCGGCAACGGCATCGTCGGCGGCAGCTTCGGTCTCCATCGGCTCGGCAGCAGATGGATCTGACAGCCGGAAAAGGGGAGAAGAGTCAAGCAAATATCCAAAGAAAGAAGATCAGAAGAAGAAGAAGCCAAGGGAAGTTTTGGAGCAAGGAGAGTACCTGTGCTAGGTTCTGCACTCGTGGTCTCGGCCGCCGGGGGGCCGCTGGTGCTGTCCCTTGCCGGAGACCCCTCCCTTGCCGGAGACGCCTCCCTTGCCGGAGAGCTCTCCCTTGCCGGGGACCTCTCCTTTGCCGGAGGACTCTCCCTTGGCGCCTCGGGGGCGGCCTCCGGGCTCTCTTGGTGGGTCTACTCTGCTCCTGCACAAGTCAACAAACAGATATCAGCAAAGCAAGAATCTACGTGCGCGCCCAACAGCGAAAAGCAAACAAGATACTTACGCTGGGGGCTGCTCTGGAGAACAGTTGCCGGGTCCGGAAAGGTTGTCTCGGGCGCATCCCCTGCTGACGCGGTGGGTTCGTCCTCGATGACAATCACCGGCGCCTTGGCTCTCTTTGCTGCCCTCTGAGCCAGAGTCCTGAAAAGGAGCAGGTTCGGAGCAAAACAAGTGAGATGCAAGACAAAAATAGCAAAGATTGAAGAACTGCAAGTACAGATAGTGAATCTTGCTCTTCTGCTTCTTCCTCATCGGAGCTGAACGCGGAGAAGTCAAAATCCGGCTCACGACTGACGCGGGAAGGCGGAGGAGTGGGTTCCCTTGGCCGCTTGGCAGGAGCAGAAGCGGTGGCCCGAGAAGACCCCGCTCCAGTTGCTGCAGCAGCATGAGGCGCTCCCGCGGCAACAGTGCTTGCCGCGGTAGAGCGTGTCGCGCGGCGCGGCGACTGTCGACTCGGCTGCCGCCTCGCTACGTCCCCGGCCTTGCGGAGACGCCTTCTTGGTGGAGATGGAGGCTCTGCTTGCCGCGTTCTGTCCGAAGATGAGGGGGAAGAGGAGTCGATCTCCAACGAGCCGCTCGTATCCTCAGCGGGCTCGCTTGGCTCGGCGTCACGCCCGGCAAGATCTTTCTTGCCGGTAGGCTCCTCTTGCCGGGCAAGCTCTTTCTTGCCGGCAATCTCCTCTCGTTCGGCACGGTTTGCCGCCTCTGCTGCCTCTGCCTCCTCCAAGGTGAAACCGAACTCGCCTGCCACTGCGGCTGCTGCCGCCACTTCCAACCTGGTGGCGATGCACTTCAACTCCGCATCGGTGGTGTCGCGCGTAAGGCCATCCTTCTCGTTAGGGCGGATCGGCACTTCTACCAAGTTGTCGAAGAACTGTTGCACGACGTCGTCTGCAGGCTCTTGCCAAGTTGGCACAATTCCTTGCGAGTCGCACAGCGGCATCATTGCCCTGATGCGGTCGAGCCCAGAGTTGTTGCACAACGGGACGACACCCTGTGGTAACCTAAAAACTTCAGGATGATCTGGATCATATTTGAACAGCTCCTGAAGCATCGCATTCAGCTCCAAAACGGTGAAGTTGTAGTTGAGGCCCGGGCGCAACCTCATGATATCCGCCGCGTTCTTGAACTCCCAGGCGGGCCTCCCTCGTTCCTGCAGGGGGGCGATGCGGCGGCGAAGGAAGTCTGCGCCAACGGCGCCTACAGTGAGTCCGGCAAGCCTGAGGCGTTGGATCCTGGTGACGGCAATCCTCAGCCTGCTGTCTTCTGGGGCCACGTCGCTCCAGTCGCTGCCGCGTGCTGCTGCTACTTGGCGCCGGGCGGTAAATGGCTGTGGGTTTTCCTCAACAATCCAACACCAATCTGCCCTCCACTCCTCCCACTTGCCGCGGAACTCGCCCTCTAGATAAGAATCTTTCTTGCCGGCCCTTGAGATCCAAGCGATTCCGCCGGATAGAGGCTCTCCTCTCTCTACTCGGGGCATGAAGAAATGGCGAAAAAGAGCTACGTTTGGGTGGACTCCGACAAAGTTTTCGCAAAGGTGTGCGAAAACTGCCATGGTCAGGACGGCATTGGGGGTGAAATCAAGGAGGCAGAGGCCATAGGTGTTCATAATGTCACAGAAAAACTCCGAGAAAGGCAGGCAGAGCCCGTAGTAGAAGAACACAACAAAGAAGGGATATCCTTGCGGAGCCATTTTGTGAGCAGTGGCTGGGAGTACCTTGGTGCTCGGGTGTGCTCGCGTCTCCGTCGACCAGAAGAGGTAGTAGTACTCCCTCAGCTCCTTCGCGGCAAGCTTGGGGGGGGGGGGGAAGATGGCCCGCTCCTTCCGCAGCGCCGCAAGCCGCTGCGCCTCAGTCGACTTCACGGCCTTCCCCTTGTCGGCTTTCGGAGCCATGGCAGAGGTGGTGGAGGAGGTCGACGGCGTTGGTGATGCTGGTGGCGATGGGGGGGGGGCAGGGCGCTGCTCTCTTGTTGCTTTGGGAAGACAGAGGCGGGGCGGAGGCGTCTGAGATTGAAGAGGAAAGGGGGCAAGTGGGCGCAGCACCCCTGCTTCCCCTTGCTTATAAAGGGGGAGGTGGCGGACGTTCCGCCTTTCCTAATAAAGAAACTGCCCACGATCTCTCCCACGACGCCGTGTTCGACGCGTGCCGTTCGGGGAGGGTGCGGTGGATGCGGAGTAAGATACGGCATAACCTAGGCCGCGCGTGCCCGTGCCCTGTTTTGGGCCTGGCCCAACAGCGCTCGGCACCGTGTATGGCCCAGGCCCGGGGGCTCCTGTCGGTGTACTAAAGTAGGGGTACCTTAGTATCCCGAACTTGTGCACGGGCAGTCGCAGCGTCCCGCGGCAAGGCTTGTCGGGTGACCGCCAAGGTCCTCTGTGGTTCCTTTTGGAGTCATTCAAGAACAAAGTATCCAAGACCCCGGCAAGAGGAGCTTGCCGGGAAGAAGACAAGACCCCGGCAAGAGGAGCTTGCCGGGAAGGCCAACCAAGGCATCTCAAGGAACTTGCCGCAACACACCATGCGACCCGGCAAGGCCCGGTGAGCGACAAGCTCCCGGATGCGACAAGATAACGACCGCGGCAAGGCACTTGCTGCGGCAAGCTTCCACTCTGTACCTGCGCTCCAGCACATCCACCAACGTGTCGCTCTGGGACCCTTCCAGAGCGTACGTGGCGGGAAGCTGTGCAGCCGGAGGTACACGGTGGCAAGCGGCGCTGACAAGATTGCCATCGTGGCAAGCAGTGGCGTCCCTGGCGGTCCCTTTCTGCACCGTCTAGGCGATGTAGACAGGCATTTAATGCATTTGTCCCCTACCGTCAGGGTTAGGTATGATAACACTGTAGTAGGCGGCGGTGCCAACCGCCATGCCTTTTCCATTTTTGCCCTCATCTATGTTGCCACCTATCGGTGACCCCTTAGACATATAAAAGGAGGCCCATGCGCAACATAGAGGGGGTCGGCCAACAGAACACTCTCATGCTCGGTCTCGTTATCTGCTGGTGTGTATTGTAGCAATCAGCGCTCCCGAGCAAGAAACCAATACAATCACAAGCAGGAGTAGGGTTTTACGCATCCGTGCGGCCCGAACCTGGGTAAACTGATCGTGTCGCTCGTGCGCATCGCCTCGATCTGCTCTTCGTTCTCTCTCCGCCCCCTGCCGAACCGAAAGGGGCTCGGTCCGCCGATCCCCATAGGTGTCCGTGGGATCAGCACCCCCGACACTAGTGTTTCCACGATTCCAAAGACTTTGTGTGATTTGTTAGGTTTCCGTGATTTTGATGATTGCTCTCTAAACTTGCACCTTGTGGATTCCACTATTAAGAAACCTATGGGAAGAATTAATGGTGTTCTTATTGTTGCAAATAGGAATTATGTGCCCGTAGATTTTACTGTTCTTGACATAGATTGCAATCCTTCATGTCCTATTATTCTTGGTAGACCTTTCCTTAGAACGATTGGTGCAACTATTGATATGAAGGAAGGAAATATTAGATTCCAATTTCCATTAAGGAAGGGCATGGAACACTTTCCTAGAAATAAGATTAAATTACCTTATGAATCTATTATAAGAGACACTTATGGATTGCCTACCAAAGATGGCAATACCTAGATCTATTCTTGCTTGTTATGCCTAGCTAGGGGCGTTAAACGATAGCGCTTGTTGGCAGGCAACCCAATTTTATTTTTATTTCTTTCTTTTTGCTCCTGTTTAGTAGTAAATAATTTATCTAGCCTCTGTTTTGGTTGTGTTTTTTGTGTTTAATTAGTGTTTGTGCCAAGTAGAACCGTTGGGAAGACTTGGGGAAAGTCTTGTTGAACTTGCTGTAAAAAACAGAAACTTTAGCGCTCATGAGAACTGCTGTCATTTTTATTTGGAGAGTGCTATTTAGTTAATTATTTTTGCAGATGATTAATAGATAAATTCCTCATGTCCAGAAATTTATTTTAGAATTTTTGGGGTTCCAGATCTTGCGCTAGCTACAGATTACTACAGATTTTTCTGTTTTTGACAGATTCTGTTTTTCTTGTGTTGTTTGCTTTTTTTGATGATCTATGGCTAGTAAAATAGTTTATAAACCATAGATAAGTTGGAATACAGTAGGTATAACACCAATATAAATAAAGAATGAGTTCATTGCAGTACCTTGAAGTGATATTTTGTTTTCTTTCGCTAACGGAGCTCACAAGATTTTCTACTTTAAATTTTGTGTTGTGAAGTTTTCAAGTTTTGGGTAAAGATTTGATGGATTATGGAACAAGGAGTGGCAAGAGCCTAAGCTGGGGGATGCCCATGGCACCCCCAAGATAATCTAAGGACACCTAAAAGCCAAAGCTTGGGGATACCCCGGAAGGCATCCCCTCTTTCGTCTACTTCTATCGGTAACTTTACTTGGAGCTATATTTTTATTCGCCACATGATATGTATTTTGCTTGGAGGGTCTTGTATTATTTGAAGTATTTGCTTTTTAGTTTACCACAATAATCCTTGCTGTACACACCTTTTGAGAGAGCCATACATGATTTGGAATTTGTTAGAATACTCTATGTGCTTCGCTTATATCTTTTGAGTTATATAGTTTTGCTCTAGTACTTCACTTATATCTTTTAAAGCACGGTGGTGGATTTGTTTTATAGAAACTATTGATCACTCATGCTTCACTTAGATTATTTTGAGAGTCTTAATAACATGGTAATTTGCTTAAAATCCTAATATGCTAGGTATTCAAAGTTAGTAAAATTTTCTTAAGAGTGTTCTGAATACTAAGAGAAGTTTGATGCTTGATGATTGTTTCGAGATATGGAGGTAATAATATCAAAGTCGTGCTAGTTGAGTAGTTGTGAAATTGAGAAATACTTGTGTTGAAGTTTGCAAGTCCCGTAGCATGCACGTATGGTAAACGTTATGCAACAAATTTGAAACATGAGGTGTTATTTGATTGTTTTCCTTATGAGTGGCGGTCGGGGACGAGCGATGGTCTTTTCCTACCAATCTATCCTCCTAGGAGCATGCGCGTAGTACCGAGGTTTTTGATGACTTGTAGATTTTGAAATAAGTATGTGAGTTCTTTATGACTAATGTTGAGTCCATGGATTATACGCACTCTCACCCTTTCATCCTTGCTAGCCTCTTCGTTACCGTGCATTGCCCTTTCTCACATTGAGAGTTGGCGCAAACTTCGCCGGTGCATCCAAACCCCATGATATGATACGCTCTTTCACACATAAATTCCTTATATCTTCCTCAAAACATCCACCATGCCTACCTATTATGGCATTTTCATAGCCATTCCGAGATATATTGCCATGCAACTTTCCATCATTCCGTTCATCATGACACATCCATCATTGTCATATTGCTTCGCATGATCATGTAGTTGACATAGTATTTGTGGCAAAGCCATCGTTCATAATTCTTTCATACATGTCACTCTTCGTCCATAGCATATCCCGGTACGCCACCGGAGGCATTCATATAGAGTCATCTTTTGTTCTAGTATCGAGTTGTAATCATTGAGTTGTAAATAAATAGAAGTGTGATCATCATCATTTTCTAGAGCATTGTCCCAAGTGAGGAATAAAAAAAGAGAAAGGCCATAAAAAGGCCCAAAAAAGGGGGAAGGCCATAAAAAAGACAAGGCCCAAAAAATGAGATACAAAGAGAGAAGGGACAATGTTACTATCCTTTGCCACACTTGTGCTTCAAAGTAGCACCATAATCTTCATTTTAGAGAGTCTCTTGTTTTGTCACTTTCATATACTAGTGGGAATTTTTCATTATAGAACTTGGCTTGTATATTCCAACAATGGGCCTCCTCAAGTGCCCTAGGTCTTCGTGAGCAAGCAAGTTGGATGCACACCCACTTAGTTTCTTTCGTTGAGCTTTCATACATTTATAGCTCTAGTGCATCCGTTGCATGGCAATCCCTACTCCTTCCATTAACATCAATCGGTGGGCATCTCCATAGCCCATTGATTAGCCTCGTTGATGTGAGACTTTCTCCTCTTTTGTCTTCTCCACATAACCCCCTCATTATATTCTATTCCACCCATAGTGTTATGTCCATGGCTCGCGCTCATATATTGCGTGAAAGTTTATAGGTTTGAGATTACTAAAGTATGAAACAATTGCTTAGCTTGTCATCGAGGTTGTGCATGATGAGAGGATTCTTGTGTGACAAAAATGAAACATGACTAAACCATATGATTTTGTAGGGATGAACTTTCTTTGGCCATGTTATTTTGAGAAGACATAATTGCTTAGTTAGTATGCTTGAAGTATTATTATTTTTATGTCAATATGAACTTTTGTCTTGAATCTTTCGGATCTGAATATTCATACCACAATTAAGAAGAAAATTACATTAAAATTATGCCAAGTAGCACTCCGCATCAAAAATTCTGTTTTTATCATTTACCTACTCGAGGACGAGCAGGAATTAAGCTTGGGGATGCTTGATACGTCTCCAACGTATCTATAATTTTTGATTGCTCCATGCTATATTATCTACTGTTTTGGACATTATTGGGCTTTATTATCCACTTTTATATTATTTTTGGGACTAACCTATTAACCGAAGGCCCAGCCCAGAATTGCTGTTTTTTGCCTGTTTTAGGGTTTCGAAGAAAAGGAATATCAAACGGAGTCCAAACGGAATGAAACCTTTGGGAATGTGATTTTCTCAACGAACAAGACCCAAGAGACTTGGACCCTATGTCAAGAAATAAAACAGGAGGCCACGAGGTAGGGGGGGCGCCCACCCCCACCAGGCGCGCCCTCCACCCTCGTGGGCCCCCTGTTGCTCCACCGACGTACTCCTTCCTCCTATATATATTCACGTACCGCCAAACGATCAGAACAGGAGCCAAAACCCTAATTACACCGCCATAACTTTTTGTATCCATGAGATCCCATCTTGGGGCCTGTTTCGGAGCTACGCCGGAGGGGGCATCGATCTCGGAGGGCTTCTACATCAACACCATAGCCCCTCCGATGAAGTGTGAGTAGTTCACCTCAGACCTACGGGTCCATAGTTAGTAGCTAGATGGCTTTTTCTCTCTTTTTGGATCTCAATAGAATGTTCTCCCCCTCTCTTGTGGAGATCTATTCGATGTAATCTTCTTTTTGCGGTGTGTTTGTTGAGACCGATGAATTATGGGTTTATGATCAAGTCTATTTATGAATAATATTTGAATCTTCTCTGAATTCTTTCATGTATGATTGGTTATCTTTGCAAGTCTCTTTGAATTATCAGTTTGGTTTGGCCTACTAGATTGATTTTTCTTGCAATGGGAGAAGTGCTTAGCTTTGGGTTCAATCTTGCGGTGTCCTTTCCCGGTGACAGTAAGGGCAGCAAGGCACGTATTGTATTGTTGCCATCGAGGATAACAAGATGGGTTTTTCTTCACATTGCATGAGTCTATCCCTCTACATCATGTCATCTTGCTTAAGTCGTTACTCTGTTTTTAACTTAATACTCTAGATGCATGCTGGATAGCAGTCGATGAATTGGAGTAATAGTAGTAGATGCAGGCAAGAGTCGGTCTACTTGTCTCGGACATGATGCCTATATACCTGATCATACCTAGATATTCTCATAACTATTCTCAATTCTGTCAATTGCTCAATAGTAATTTGTTCAACCACCGTAGAATACTTATGCTCTTGAGAGAAGCCACCAGTGAAACCTATGGCCCCCGGGTCTGTCTTTATCATATTGATCTCCTACTACTTAGTTATTTCCTTTGCTATTTACTTTGTCTTTATTTTACTTTGCATCTTTTATCATAAAAATACCAAAAATATTATCTTATCATATCTATCAGATCTCACTCTCGTAAGTGGCCCTATAGGGATTGACAACCCCTATTTGCGTTGGTTGCGAGGATTTATTTGTTTTGTGCAGGTGTGAGGGACTCGCATGTAGCCTCCTACGAGATTGATACCTTGGTTCTCAAAAACCAAGGGAAATACTTACGCTACTTTGTTGCATCATCCCTTCCTCTTCGGGGAAAACCAACGCAGTGCTCAAGAGGTAGCAAGAAGGATTTCTGGCGGCGTTGCCGGGGAGATCTACACAAAAGTCAACATACCAAGTACCCATCTTTTTGGGTTTTCTTTTTGATTACTACTACAAGCACGGAAATTAAAACTAGCTAAAAGCTATAAATAATTTATTTTTTGGTTTTTCTTAAGGTTTATTAAACACACAAGAAGAAAGCATAAAAAGAAAAATAAACTAGCATGGATGATACAATGAAAAAGTATGAGCACCGACATCTAGCAATGAGTGTGTGAACATGAATGTAATGTTGGTGGGAAATACGTACTCCCCCAAGCTTAGGCTTTTGGCCTAAGTTGGTCTATGGCCACGGCTGGCCTGGCAGATATCCATAATAGTAGTTGGGGTCGTACTGCGATGCAGTGGCTATCGCCTCCTGAGCTGCAGCGTGGCGACGAGCGGCCTCTGCTCTCCTTTCGTACTCATCTGCCTCCTCTCTGGTAATAACATATCTTCCTTTTGCCTGATAATCAAAGAAGGTAGGAGTAGGGAGAGTAATACGGACAACACGCCGTCTGTCAAAGATTAGTCGATACTGGAGAGGTGATTCATTCTTCTCAACAAACTAGTGGTGAACCATAGCATTAAAGTCTAGGTAAGCAGGAGGTAATTCAATATCATCACGTATGGCTATACCAAGAAAATTAGCTATGCGGGTTGCATAAATTCCACCAAAGAAATCTCCATTAAATCTATTAAGATGCAACCTACGTGCAACAATGGCTCCCAAATTATAAGATTTGTCTCCTAACTCAGCACTCCTAAGAATACTGAGGTCAGGAACACACATATGACATGCTTCATCTTTACCATTAATGCATCTACCTATAAAGAGAGCAAAATAATGTATAGCAAGAAAGTGAATGCTCCCTATGGTAGCTTGTGTTATATCTCCAGATTCCCCCGCGGTTATACTAGCAAGAAAATCTCTAAATTCAGATTTGCGAGGATCCCTAATACTACCCCATTGTGGAAGTTTGTAAGAAGTGGTAAAATCCTCTAAGTCCATAGTGTAAGAATTTTCATAAAGATCAAACAGGACAGTTGGAGAATTACGTGAAGATGAAAATTCAAACCTCCTCACAAAGGAACTAGTGAGCTGGTGATATTGGCTGCACTTCTCTTCCTCGAAGCTCACAAGATCAGCGTTACGCAAATATGCGTTAAATTCTTCCTTAATTCCTGCTCAATCCATAAAGTTCTCGGAAGGCCATTCACAAGGATGCACTGGAGCGTCTCTTGGTGGCTCTTCATCAGCATCACGCATTGCAAGCCTGGGTCCTTGCTTTCTTGAAGAACCACCCTGGAACATTTTCCTAAGCATATTTCTTCCTCTGAAAAATTCTGAAATTTTTTAGTAACTTCAAAATAAAAGTGAACCAAACTCAATAATATTGATAGCAACTACTCATACAAGTGCCTAGAGCCTATATCATGCATCAAAACTACTTGGAACCATATAAATTTGACATGCAAGCTCAATAACATGGTCACCTAGGCATCACAAATTTGCAATGAATAAAGCACTAGAACAAAAACTAATTGGACCAATGGAGGAGTCACATACCAAGGAACAATCTCCCCAAGCAGTTTTGTGAGAGGTGCTTTAAGCAAGGAGATCGAAAATGGTGGCAAAACGAGGTTGGACTCGGGTTTGAGCTGGTTATTCGTGTTTGTGGGAGGAAGAAGGAGTGTGTGGGTGAAAGGATAAGTGGAGGAGGGCCACCATGGGCCCACGAGGCAGGGGGCGCGCCCAGGGGGTAGGGCGCGCCCCTGACCCTCGTGGCCAGGTGCCAGCTCCCCCTGATGTGTTCTCGGTGCCAAATATTCTCAAATATTTCAGAAAAATTGTATTTAAATTTCAGGGCATTTGGAGAACTTTTGTTTTCGGGGTATTTTTATATTGCATGGATAATTTAGATAACAGACCGAAAATACTATTTTTATTTTATTTAATATAAATAACAGAAAGTAAAAGTGGGGAACAGAAGGTTGTGCCTTCTAGTTTCATCCATCTCATGCTCATCAAAAGGAATCCACTAACAAGGTTGATCAAGTCTATTTAACGAACTCATTCCGAATAACATGGAACCGGAGAAATTTTGAATAACACTATGTTACCTCAACGGGGATATGCACATCCCCAATAATAAGAATATCATATTTCTTCTTGACAGTACGAAGAGGAAATTCAAAACCTCCAAATATAATCGATGGAATTTTTTCAATAGAGTTGATACTATGAACTTGAGGTTGTTTCCTCGGAAAGTGTACCGTATGCTCATTACCATTAACATGAAAAGTGACATTGCCTTTAGTGCAATCAATAACAGCCCATGCAGTATTCAAAAAAGGTCTTCCAAGAATAATAGACATACTATCGTCCTCGGGAATATCAAGAATAACAAAGTCCGTTAAAATAGTAACGTTTGCAACTACAACAGGCACATCGTCACAAATACCGACAGGTATAGCAGTTGATTTATCAGCCATTTGCAAAGATATTTCAGTAGGTGTCAACTTATTCAAATCAAGTCTACGATATAAAGATAGAGGCATAACACTAACACCGGCTCCAAGATCACATAAAGCAGTTTTAACATAGTTTCTTTTAATGGAGCATGGTATAGTGGGTACTCCTGGATCTCCAAGTTTCTCTGGTATTCCACCCTTAAAAGTATAATTAGCAAGCATGGTGGAAATTTCAGCTTCCGGTATCTTTCTTTTATTAGTAACAATATCTTTCATATACTTAGCATAAGGATTCATTTTGAGCATATCAGTTAATCACATACGCAAAAAGATAGGTCTAATCATTTCAGCAAAGCGCTCACAATCCTCTGTGATGCCCCCGATTCAATCATACACTAATCATACACGCAAACGTGTACGATCAAGATTAGGGACTCATGGGAAGATATCACAACACAACTCTACAAATAAAATAAGTCATACAAGCATCATATTACAAGCCAGGGGCCTCGAGGGCTCGAATACAAGAGCTCGATCATAGACGAGTCAGCGGGAGCAACAATATCTGAGTACAGACATAAGTTAAACAAGTTGCCATAAGATGGCTAGCACAAACTGGGATACAGATCGAAAGAGGCGCAGGCCTCCTGCCTGGAATCCTCCTAACTACTCATGGTCGTCGTCAGCGGGCATCACGCAGTAGTAGGCACCTCTGGTGTAGTAGGAGTCGTCGTCGACGGTGGCGTCTGGCTCCTGGGCTCCAACATCTGGTTGCGACAACCAGGTAGAAGGGATAGGGGAAAAGAAGGAGAAAGCAACCGTGAGTACTCATCCAAAGTACTCGCAAGCAAGGAGCTACATTACATATGTATGCATTGGTATCAAATGGAATAAGGGTATCATATGTGGACTGAACTGCAGAATGCCGGAATAAGAGGGGGATAGCTAGTCCTATCGAAGACTACGCTTCTGGTAACCTCCATCTTGCAGTAGAAGAAGAGAGTAGATGGTAAGTTCACCAAGTAGCATCGCATAGCATAATCCTAACCGATGATCCTCCCCTCGTCGCCCTGTGAGAGAGCGATCACTGGTTGTATCTAGCACTTGGAATGGTGTGTTTTATTAAGTATCCGGTTCTAGTTGTCATAAGGTCAAGGTACAACTCCAAGTCGTCATGTTACCGAAGATCACGGCTATTCGAATAGTTTAACTTCCCTGCAGGGGTGCACCACATAACCCAACATGCTCGATCCCATTTGGCCAGACACACATTCCTCGGTCATGCCCGGCCTCGAAAGATCAACACGTCGCAGCCCTACCTAGGCACAACAGAGAGGTCAGCACGCCGGTCTAAATCCTATGGCGCAGGGGTCTGGGCCCATCGCCCATTGCACACCTGCATGTTGCGAGGGTGGCCGGAAGCAGACCTAGCCTAGTAGGCGTTCCAGTCCAATCCGACGCGCGCCACTCAGTCACTGACGTCACGAAGGCTTCGGCTGATACCACGACGTCGAGTGCCCATAACTGTCCCCGCGTAGATGGTTAGTGCGTATAGGCCAGTAGCCAGACTCAGATCAAATACCAAGATCTCGTTAAACATGTTAAGTATCTGCGAACGCCGACCAGGGCCAGGCCCACCTCTCACCTAGGTGGTCTCAACCTGCCATGTCGCTCCGCCACAAAGTAACAGTCAGGGGCCGTCGGGAACCCAGGCCCACCTCTACCGGGATGGAGCCACCTGTCCCTTCACCCCCATCTCCGAACAGTATCATAAGTAATGTAACTATGTAAAGTATATAGTATATGCCCGTGATCACCTCCCGAAGTGATCACGGCCCAGTAGTATAGCATGGCAGACGGACAAGAGTGTAGGGCCACTGATGGAACACTAGCATCCTATACTAAGCAGTAGGATAGCAGGTAATGGTAACAATAGTAGTAGCAAGGACAGGCTATGCATCAGGGTAGGAATAACGGAAAACAGTAACATGCTACACTACTCTAGTGCAAGCGGTATAGAGAAGAGTAGGCGATATCTGGTGATCAAAGGGGGGGCTTGCCTGGAAGCTCTGGCAAGAAGAAGGGGTCGTCGTCGATGTAGCCGATCACAGGGGTATCGGCAACGGTCTCGGAGCCTACCGGAAAGAAGTAACGGAGGAGGAACACAATAAATAACAGAGCAATCAAATGTAACACAAAGCAAGACGCGGCAATATGTTGTGCTACGGGTGACATAATGCAGGGATATGTGATACCAGCGAAGGGGGGGAACATCCGGGAAAGTATCCCCGGTCTTTCGCGTTTTCAGACTAATGAACCGAAGGGGGAAAGTTGCAAGTTTGCTATGCTAGGGATGTGTGGCGGACGAACGGGTTGTGTATTCGGATTCGTCTCATCGTTCTGAGCAACTTTCATGTACAAAGTTTTTTCCATCCGAGCTACGGTTTATTTTATATTAATTTAAAAAGGATTTTTTCTTTTTCTAGAATTAATAGAATTAATATAATTAGAAAAAGGTAATTATGACGTCAGCATGATGTCAGCATGATGTCAGCAGTCAATGTTGACCGTTGATCGAGTCAACCTGATAGGTGGGTCCCACATGTTAGGGATTATTTAGCTAATTAATAGTAGTTAATTAGGTTAACTAGCTATTAGGTTAATTAATCTTAATTAGTTGATTTAAACAGAATTAGTTAAGTTAATTAATTAATTAATTAATTAATTAATTGATATTTCCTTATTTTTATTTATTATTATTTTTAATTCTTCTTTCTTTTTTTATAATGTTCGTTCTGCGGGGTGGGGTCCATTTGGAAGTGGCCCAGAGGCCTAACGGGTGCGGGCGACGGTTGCGGGGCGGAGCCAAGCGCGAGCGCTGGGCGCCCGATTGGCGAAACATGGGCGCTAGTTCGTCGAGCCCATCGGCGCGGCCGCCGGCGCCCACGACGCCGGCCAGGGGAGGCGGCGGAGGCCTGCGGGCGTGGCGTCTTCGCCAGCGCACGGCGTGCAGGTGTGCGTGCTTCGGCGCGGCCAGGAGGGGGCCGGCCACGGCGCAGGCGCACGGGGCGCATGCAGCGTGCAGGCGGCACGGGTGGTCATCGCGATGAGCAGGGGAGGTGCAACGTGTGCTACGGAAGGAGTCGGCCGGAGTGGGGCGCAGCTCGGCGGGGGCGCGTGCTAGGGGGGCCGGAGCAAGCAGTGCGGTGGCGCGGAGCAGCAGCAGGGGCCGAGGCGCGCGCGAGGCCACGGTTTGCGCGGGCCGCTGGAGTCGGGCGCGGTGGCGCGGTCGACGCGAGAGGGAGAGAGGAGAGGGAGGGGCTTGCTCACGACGGGGAGTAGGGCACGGGGCAGTGGTAGTCGTGGGGGAGGACGGGGACATCGTCGGCGTCGAGGAAGCAGGCCGGTGGGGGGAAGCGCCGGCGAGGTCCAGACGGGGAGGGGGCGACGGCGTTCGGCGGCGACGTCGGGCGTCGAGGGCGCGATCACCCCGATCTCGATCTGGATCGGGGGAGCGAGGGGGGAAGAGCGAGTGGGTGTCTTCGCCCCGATCCAGATTGGATCGGGAGGGGGGAGAGGGAGTGGCGACATGGGGGGAGTGGGAGCGGTAGTGGCTAGGGTTTCGGGGCAGGGGGGTTATGGAGTGAGGGGGGTCGGCCGGTTGGGCTAGTTGTGCCCGGCCAGCTGGACCGAAGCCCAGTGGGGGGTGACCGTTGTTCTTTTTTTAGTTTGCTTTCTGTTTTTTGTAATTTCTATTCTTTTATTTATTTTCTTTTCTGTTTTAAATCATTTTAAATTATCTAGGCATTTTATAAAAATGTGTTTATTACACCATATTTACTTAAGCAAAATATGGCACCGTCTGACCATTTTTGTTTAATATTTTGAAAGCTTTTGTCGTTTGACTTAGTTAGGACTTAAATTTGAATCGGTTTCGAATTAACCCGAGATTAACTACAGTGACAGAGGTGACGTGTCACCATTAACGTGAGATTACTATAGCATGATTATCCAGGCGTCACAATTCTCCTCCACTACAAGAAATCTCGTCCCAAGATTTAAGAGGTAGAGCAAGGGGGAGAGGTCTGGTTACGATATTCTAACTAGTCTTCTCGGTCTTGGTTGCTCTTCCCGAAGTAGTTGATCCCTTTTGGTTATGTCTTCATTTCTCAACTCCAGGTCATCATGATGAAGTGGGCATCCTTCCTTCGGAGTCTTCATCATACTAACGAAAGAATAAGGGTGTATACCGGAAGAATGGACCTCTGCAGGGTAGACTATTTGGTAGAAAACATCGGGGATGGTGGCGGAAAGTAACTCCCGAATGAAAACTTAAGACAACATCGAGAGCAAAGTAAGTAGGTACCATGAGAAGTTTTCGAGCGGGTAGGCAATCGTTCGATGCCTGAAATAAAGTGTGAAAGGGGTTCAAGCAACAGGAATAAGTATTGTGTTTGATACCAGAATCGATGATCTCTCGGAAGGTGGCTCGTGAATTACATACGAGTTCATGCACAAGGAACAACGTTGGGAACAGGGGTGTACACAAGAGTCAAGTTTCGATCCTATGGAACTATGGGTTATGGGCCCACCATGTGGGTTAAAAGAAGGAAAGCGGTGATGTCTTGCACGATCATGTAAGCAAGGGATGTCAGAGGGTAGCCTGTTGATTATGTCGGCAACAATGTCGGTGCCAAGGCGAGGGATGAAGAGAACCATTTTTCCTGCTCGTTGAACGAGGCGAACCAATAGGCAATGTTCTCGTCCATCGGTGGCTACCGGAATGTCATCAACAATAGTAACAGGGTCTTACTGACGGAGTGGTACAACAAGGTGCTTACCTAAGCAGGGAAATGTCATTGCTCAGTTAAGTCAGATTACTGGAAAGGTTAAATAATACAATGGAAAGGAAATGTGATCAACAGATTAAACAGAACAATGGAAAGGAAAATGTGTTTAAACACATATTTTAGGGGTATATCCTTCCCAAGGACAAACAGAGCATGATATCCGTGACAGGATATAATGCAGAAAACCCTTTAGGAAAAAGGGGGAGAAATCTCATGGCATTACCATACAATGGTGTTTGGATAATTTGATAAAGAAAATTTAGCATCGTGCTACAGATGTTCTTATTGAAAACCGGAGTACCACGTACATGCTTCGAGATAGCATTGGCATGGTCTTCAAGCAAAGGTCAGACTTTGGATAGAAAGGATCCATCGAAAACAACTTATAGATTAAGTCTTACAATTTCCTCATGGAAGAATGGGTAACCTTGCTGAAAAGGAATCTATAACAACAGGGCCTCCGGCCAGGTGTGCTAGGCACGACATCACCTTATCGGGTCACATAAAGACCAGTGTTATATCTCTTGGAAAATATGTTCCAACCATCATATCTGACCGAGATTCAGATTTGATTGGAGTCAGGATACCTCAGATTCAGGATGTCTGAGAAGAAAAAGGTGCAACACAATTTGACGAGATGACATTGTGAGATTCTCAGAAATGATCTATGGAAGCAAGTTCCGAAACAAGTGTTCATCATTAAATCAAGGAGAGGTGAGGAGGTGGCTGATGGACTCAGCAATAATTCAATGAGATATCCAAAAGATGGATTTCCACAAGTATGTGAACAAGGAGATAACATTTGTCAGTTCAAATGGTATAATGATGTACGCTCGAGGGGAACACACACAATTAAACATCGGTTGAAAGGTGCACTCGAAATATGGGCTTAAGTAGCACAACTCAGGTTAGAATGGTGATTCGATAACCAATGGTCTAAGAATGAAATGTCGACCACTAACTTCAAAGCAATAGGGTTGCTAGAAGGGCAGAATCCAAACAGCACCGTTCACCTGTTGGTATCCCGGTTAGAACCAACACGGGGACCAGGAAAGAATGGTGATGGTGAGAAGTATTACTATATCAAGAATTAATAGTGGAGGTAATTCCCTTAACATTCTTGACATAACATATGGTAATACTCCAAGATAGAATCATAATATAAGCTGGATAGAAAGGAAACTACACGAAACATGAACAAGTTTTGTGTCGGAGGGAATGCGGGAATGTTGTCGATGTTAATACAAATCATCGAGGGGGCAAGGATGGTGTTGCACATCCTGAATTTGATTGATATCCTGGAAGTGCTCAAAATGTTGATGATGATCACGACAATTTTGTCGAGAGGCTCCACAAAGAAGCAATCGAACAACGATTGCTCAAGCAGAAGGACTGATGCAGCAAAAGATTATTGGAACTACGGATACAACACCAACTAGAAATCAAGCTTGCCGTTCGAGGTGAAACGATAAGACAAGGAAGATCGACATAAGCTTAGCTCATCGCCGAAAGTTGTGCTCCGGGAAGAAGGACCAGGTAGCACAGTTAAAAGTTTGCATGATAATGATATACCCGATAAGGCTAGAATGACTTGAAGGATTATTAAACTCGTAAGCAACATGCATTACTTAGAGTTATTGAATCGGAGTGCGGAATCGATTCACTTATCGGTGTTCTCGAGTGACTAATAACTCAGAACCTGGGGGGTCCGAGATCGGTGAGAAGCAATACTAGATGAAAACTCGCAGGAAGCAACACAGTTCTCGAGATACCAGAGGTTAATACTCGAGGAAGATCAAAAATAGAGGTTGTGGAGATGTATCGATCAACAAAAGACAAGTGCTTTAACTTTTCTGATAAATGGAATCAAGGAGAAAATGTGGTCGGGATCATGATTGCAAATGATCAATACATAGATACCAGATGATTTCATATCAAGGAAATAGTTATTATTACAAGAAGCTTCCATGATATGTTCCACATTAGGTCCATGGGCATGAACACAAAGTTCAAGGTCGACTCCCACTCCTTCAATGCATGACCTATCATTCACTTCTCGTTTCTTTTCGAAATGGCATTAGTTGTTGAAAGTTTTACCTGGTGCAGTACCAGATAAGTATGACCCGTGAAATCTTTTGGGTCCACACGGATTAGGGAAGGCGTAGGTTCAACCCATCAGGGAATCTTAGGAACATATACCACAAACTTCGGAGTAAATAACACAAGCTCGCTAGTAGAGCATGCTTGAGAAAGCAGAGATACAATTTACCAAAGACTTTATATATCCATGGAAAGGCTCACAAGTTTAATGAATACGAAGGACACTATCGGATAAAATCCGACACAAGGGTCTGGTGGTCCACAAGGGATCCGATGTGAGCATCGGTAGTCAACCAGTGGAATAAAGAATGCAAGGAGATCGGATTATAGAAACAACTGACTAACTCAAAGCTCAAATGCAAAGGAATTATTAATTCCAAGACAAGGGATCAGAAGCAATGTTCTGATTAGGGATGGATAAGTTGAATAGCCTTAGGGGTACAATCGATGGCAACATTTGATTGGTCGAGATCCAGCTCATGTTTAAAATGATGTCTGAGTCGGAAGGATAAATTCCAGGTAACAACTGATGATTGTGTCCATTCACAGACATGTTGAATCAAAATGATCAGAATGACAACCACAAAGGTTTTTAAAGTAAATTGCTAGACCGAAGGAATTAACCGGAATGCAAGTATGCAAGAATTCCAAGAACAACATGATGTTGAGGATTTTTGAAAAATCAAATAGTATTTCGAAGTCTTTTGCGGAACACGGGAACAATTGGGAATGAGTGGATACTCGATAAGTCCGAGGAATTACCCGTAGGAGTATTTCTGCGGCAAGGAACTACAAGGCAGTGGTACAAGGGATTCTTAAAAGTCGGAGAGCAATTCGATGCATCTTGTAACAACAAGAGAAACTCGGAGTAATTGTATGAACAACAAGTGTATGTCATTATCCATATGGTTATAACGGTAGTAGGGAATTGAAAAGGCAGAGGCCACAAGGGTCTTGGGTATGATCGAAGAGTATCTTCAAAAAATTCTGGTGAAGTAGGCGATCATCTGTAATAAGGGGCTCTCCAGGTGGATGTGACCACGAGATCCTAATGTTAGAGTTAGTAAAACCATTTTAACCCGAGTAGAAAAGAGATAAGAGTCCCAGAGTATGGACGAGGAATAAAAGATCCTAATACCATCCATTGGCGACGTGGGCCCGTAAGCCACACAGCCATGTTAGTAAAAGTTTTGCAACGTCTAGACACGACTTCGGCCAAGGAGTTGGAAGGGGGATTCCTACAGGCAATCGGCTCTGATACCAACTTGTGACGCCCCCGATTCAATCATACACTAATCATACACGCAAACGTGTACGATCAAGATCAGGGACTCACGGGAAGATATCACAACACAACTCTACAAATAAAATAAGTCATACAAGCATCATATTACAAGCCAGGGGCCTCGAGCGCTCGAATACAAGAGCTCGATCATAGACGAGTCAGCGGGAGCAACAATATCTTAGTACAGACATAAGTTAAACAAGTTGCCATAAGATGGCTAGCACAAACTGGGATACAGATCGAAAGAGGCGCAGGCCTCCTGCCTGGGATCCTCCTAACTACTCCTGGTGGTCGTCAGCGGGCATCACGTAGTAGTAGGCACCTCGGTGTAGTAGGAGTCATCATCGACGGTGGCGTCTGGCTCCTGGGCTCCAACATCTGTTTGCGACAACCAGGTAGAAGGGATAGGGGAAAAGAAGGAGAAAGCAACCGTGAGTACTCATCCAAAGTACTCGCAAGCAAGGAGCTACACTACATATGTATGCATTGGTATCAAATGGAATAAGGGTATCATAAGTGGACTGAACTGCAGAATGCCGGAATAAGAGGGGGATAGCTAGTCCTATCGAAGACTACGCTTCTGGTAACCTCCATCTTGCAGCAGAAGAAGAGAGTAGATGGTAAGTTCACCAAGTAGCATCGCATAGCATAATCCTAACCGATGATCCTCCCCTCGTCGCCCTGTGAGAGAGCGATCACTAGTTGTATCTGGCACTTGGAATGGTGTGTTTTAATAAGTATCCGTTTCTAGTTGTCATAACGTCAAGGTACAACTCCAAGTCGTCCTGTTACCGAAGATCACGGCTATTCGAATAGTTTAACTTCCCTGCAGGGGTGCACCACATAACCCAACACGCTCGATCCCATTTGGTCGGACACACTTTCTTGGGTCATGCCCGGCCTCGGAAGATCAACATGTCACAGCCCTACCTAGGCACAACAGAGAGGTCAGCACGCCGGTCTAAATCCTATGGCGCAGGGGTCTGGGCCCATCGCCCATTGCACACCTGCACGTTGCGAGGGCGGCCGGAAGCAGACCTAGCCTAGTAGGCGTTCCAGTCCAATCCGACACGCGCCGCTCAGTCGCTGACGTCACGAAGGCTTCGGCTGATACCACGATGTCGAGTGCCCATAACTGTCCCCGCGTAGATGGTTAGTGCGTATAGGCCAGTAGCCAGACTCAGATCAAATACCAAGATCTCGTTAAACGTGTTAAGTATCTGCGAACGCCGACCAGGGCCAGGCCCACCTCTCTCCTAGGTGGTCTCAACCTGCCCTGTCGCTCCGCCACAAAGTAACAGTCGGGGACCGTCGGGAACCCAGGCCCACATCTACCAGGATGGAGCCACCTGTCCCTTGAGCCCCCATCTCCGAACAGTATCATAAGTAATGTAACTGTGTAAAGTATATAGTATATGCCCGTGATCACCTCCCGAAGTGATCACGGCCCAGTAGTATAGCATGGCAGACGGACAAGAGTGTAGGGCCACTGATGGAACACTAGCATCCTATACTAAGCAGTAGGATAGCAGGTAATGGTAACAACAGTAGTAGCAAGGACAGGCTATGCATCAGGGTAGGAATAAAGGAAAGCAGTAACATGCTACACTACTCTAGTGCAAGCGGTATAGAGAAGAGTAGGCGATATCTGGTGATCAAAGGGGGGGCTTGCCTGGAAGCTCTGGCAAGAAGAAGGGGTCGTCGTCGATGTAGCCGATCACAGGGGTATCGGCAACGGTCTCGGAGCCTACCAGAAAGAAGTAATGGAGGGGGAACACAATAAATAACAGAGCAATCAAATGTAACACAAAGCAAGACGCGGCAATACGTTGTGCTACGGGTGACGTAACGCAGGGATATGTGATACCAGCGAAGGGGGGAAACATCCGGGAAAGTATCCCCGGTGTTTCGCGTTTTCGGACTGATGAACCGGAGGGGGAAACTTGCGAGTTTGCTATGCTAGGGATGTGTGGCGGATGAACGGGTTGTGTATTCGGATTCGTCTCATCGTTCTGAGCAACTTTCATGTACAAAGTTTTTCCATCCGAGCTACGGTTTATTTTATATTAATTTAAAAAGGATTTTATCTTTTTCTAGAATTAACAGAATTAATATAATTAGAAAAAGGTAATTATGACATCAGCATGACGTCAGCAGTCAACGTTGACCGTTGACCCAGTCAACCTGACAGGTGGGTCCCACCTGTTAGGGATTATTTAGCTAATTAATAGTAGTTAATTAGGTTAACTAGTTATTAGGTTAATTAATCTTAATTAGTTAATTTAAATAGAATTAGTTAAGTTAATTATTTAGTTAATTAATTAATTGATTGATATTTCCTTTTTTTATTTATTATTTTTTAATTCTTCTTTCTTTTTTTAACGTTCATTCTGCGGGGTGGGGTCCGTTTGGAAGTGGCCCAGAGGCATAACGGGTGCGGGAGACGGTTGCGGGGCGGAGCCAAGCGCGAGCGCTGGGCGCCCGATTGGGGAAACATGGGCGCTAGTTCGTCGAGCCCATCGGCGCGGCCGCCGACGCCCACGAGGCCGGCCAGGGGAGGCGGTGGAGGCCTGCGGGCGTGGCGTCTTCGCCGACGCAGGGGGGTGCAAGAGTGGGCGCGAGGAGCACGGGGTGCAGGCGCGCGTGCTTCAGCGCGGCCAGGAGGGGGCCGGCCACGGCGCAGGCGCACGGGGCATGCGCAGCTTGCGGGCGGCACGGGTGGTCATTGCGATGAGCAGGGGAGGTGCAACGTGTGCTACGGAAGGAGCCGGCCGGAGTGGGGCACAGCTCGGCGGGGGCGCGTGCTAGGGGGGCCGGAGCAGGCAGTGCGGTGGCGCGGAGCAGCAGCAAGTGCAGCAGCAGGGGCCGAGGCGCGCGCGAGGCCACGGTGAGCGCGGGTCGCCGGAGTGGGGCGCGCGGGGCGCGGTGGCACGGTCGATGCGGGAGGGAGAGAGGAGAGGGAGGGGCTTGCTCACGGCGGGGAGGAGGGTACGGGGCAGTGGTAGTCGTGGGGGAGGACAGGGACGTCGTCGGCGTCGAGGAAGCAGGCCGGTGGGGGGGGAGCGCCGGCGAGGTCCAGACGGGGAGGGGGCGACGGCGTTCGGCGGCAACGTCGAGCGTCGAGGGCGCGGTCACCCCGATCCCGATCTGGATCGGGGGAGCGAGTGGGGGTCTTCGCCCCGATCTAGATTGGATCGGGAGGGGGGAGAGGGAGTGGCGACGTGGGGGGAGTGGGAGCGGTAGTGGCTAGGGTTTCGGGGCAGGGGGGTTATGGAGTGAGGGGGGTCGGCCGATTGGGCTAGTTGTGCCCAGCCAGCTCGGCCGAAGCCCAGTGGGGGGGTGACCGTTGTTCTTTTTTTAGTTTGCTTTCTGTTTTTTGTAATTTCTATTCTTTTTATTTATTTTATTTTCTGTTTTAAATCATTTTAAATTATCTAGGCATTTTATAAAAATGTGTTTATTACACCATATTTACTTAAGCAAAATATGGCACCGTCCGAACATTTTTGTTTAATATTTTGAAAGCTTTTGTCGTTTGACTTAGTTAGGACTTAAATTTGAATCGGTTTCGAATTAACCCAAGATTAACTACAGTGACAGAGGTGACGTGTCACCATTAACGTGAGATTACTGTAGCATGATTATCCGGACGTCACATCCTTATCATCCTTTTTCTTGGATGGTTTGGGAGGAAAAGGCATGGGTTTCTGAACCCAAGTCTCTCTTTCTTTACCATGTTTCGTAGCAACAAAGTATTTCTTATCATAACGTTGATTCTTTGATGGTGGGTTATCGAGATCAACAACATGTTCAATTTCTAAATCATTGTCATTACTAGGTTGAGCATCATCATGAACATTATCATTAACATTATCACTAGTTTCAGGTTCATTACCAGATTGTGTTTCAACATCAGAGATAGAAATATCATTTGGATTCTCAGGTGGTTCGACGATAGGTTTACTAGAAGCATGCAAAGTCCTATCATTTTTCTTTCTCTTCCTTTTAGAAGGACTAGGTGCATCTACATTATTTCTCTGAGAATCTTGCTCAATTCTCTTAGGGTGGCCTTCAGGATACAAAGGTTCCTGAGTCATTCTACCAATTCTAGTAGCCACTCTAACAGCATTATCATTATTCTTACTATTCAATTCATTGAGCAAATCATTTTGAGCTTTAAGTACTTGTTCTACTTGAGTGGTAACTATAGAAGCATGTTTACTAATAAGTTTAAGTTCACCTTTGACATTAACCATATAATCACCCAAGTGCTCAAGCATATCTGAATTGCATTTCAATTGTCTACCAAAATAAGCATTAAAATCTTCTTGCTTAGCCATAAATTTATCAAACTCATCTAAGCATGGGCTAGCAAATTTAGTATATGGGATTTCAGCTATATCATATCTATAGAGAGAATTTACCTTTACTACCTGTGTCGGGTTATTAAGACCATGAGTTTCTTCAATAGGTAATGGATTAAGATCATATGTTTCTTTGACATGCCGTAAATTAAGACCATGTATTTCTTCAATAGGAGGTAAATTCTTAATATCTTCAGCTTTAATACCTTTTTCTTTCATAGATTTCCTTGCCTCTTGCATATCTTCAGGACTGAGAAATAAAAAACCTCTCTTCTTCGGAGTTGGTTCAGGAATAGGCTCAGGAACTAGCTCACGAGGTGTCCAATTATTTTCATTTGTCAACATATTATTCAATAGAATTTCAGCTTCATCCGGCGTTCTTTTCCTGAAAACAGAACCAGCACAACTATCCAGGTAATCTCTGGAAGCATCGGTTAGTCCATTATAAAAGATATCAAGTATTTCATTTTTCTTAAGAGGATGATCAGGCAAAGCATTAAGTAATTTGGGAAGGCTCCCCCAAGCTTGTGGGAGACTCTCTTCTTCAATTTGCACAAAACTATATATATCCCTTAAAGCAGCTTGTTTCTTATGAGCAGGGAAATATTTAGCAGAGAAGTAATAAATCATATCCTGGGGACTACGCACACAACCAGGATCAAGAGAACTAAACCATATCTTAGCATCACCCTTTAATGAGAACGGAAATATTTTAAGGATATAAAAGTAGCGAGTTCTCTCATCATTAGTGAACAGGGTAGCTATATCATTTAATTGAGTAAGATGTGCCACAACAGTTTCATATTCATAGCCATGAAAAGGATCAGATTCAACCAAAGTAATTATATCACAATCAACAGAGAATTCATAATCCTTATCGGTAACACAGATAGGTGAAGTAGCAAAAGCAAGGTCAGGTTTCATTCTAGCATTTAGAGATTGCTTATTCCATTTAGCTAATAATCTCTTGAGTTCGTATCTATCTTTGCAAGCTAAAATAGCTAAAGAAGCTTCTTTATCAAAAACATAATCCTTAGGAATAACAAGCAAGTCTTCATCATTACTTTCATCAGAATTATCAGATTCAATATTTTCATTCTCTCTAGCCCTAGCAAGTTGTTCATCAAGAAATTCACTAAGTGGCACAGTAGTATCAAGCATAGAAGTAGTTTCATCATAAGTATCATGCATAGCAGAAGTGGCATCATCAATAACATGCGACATATCAGAACGAATAGAAGAAGCAGGTTTAGGTGTCGCAAGCTTACCCAAAACAGAAGGTGAATCAAGTGCAGAGCTAGATGGCAGTTCCTTACCTCCCCTCGTAGTTGAGGGATAAATCTTGGTTTTTGGATCTCTCAAGTAGTTCATAATGATAAGCAGATATAAATCCCAAGTGACTCAAAGAACAGAGCTATGCTCCCCGGCAACGGTGCCAGAAAATAGTCTTGATAACCCACAAGTATAGGGGATCGCAACAGTTTTCGAGGGTAGAGTATTTAACCCAAATTTATTGATTCGACACAAGGTGAGCCAAAGAATATTCTCAAGTATTAGCAGCTGAGTTGTCAATTCAACCACACCTGGAAACTTAATATCTGCAACAAAGTATTTAGTAGCAAAGCAATATGATAGTAATGGTAACGGTAGAAAAAGGTAATGGTAACAAAAGTAATGTTTTGGTATTTTGTAGTGATGATAGCAATAGCAACGGAAAAGTAAATAAGCGAAGAATAATATATGGAAAGCTCATAGGCAATGGATCGGTGATGGAGAATTATGCCGGATGCGGTTCATCATGTAACAGTCATAACCTAGGGTGACACAGAACTAGCTCCAGTTCATCAATGTAATGTAGGCATGTATTCCGAATATAGTCATACGTGCTTATGGAAAAGAACTTGCATGACATCTTTTATCCTACCCTCCCGTGGCAGCGGGGTCCTAACGAAAGCTAAGGGATATTAAGGCCTCCTTTTAATAGAGTACCGGAACAAAGCATTAACACATAGTGAATACATGAACTCCTCAAACTACGGTCATCACCGGTAAGTATCCCGATTATTGTCACTTCGGGGTTAACGGATCATAACACATAATAGGTGACTATAGACTTGCAAGATAGGATCAAGAACTCTCATATGTTGATGAAAACATAATAGGTTCAGATCTGAAATCATGGCACTCGGGCCCTAGTGACAAGTATTAAGCATAGCAAAGTCATAGCAACATCAATCTCAGAACATAGTGGATACTAGGGATCAAACCCTAACAAAACTAACTCGATTACATGATAGATCCCATCCAACCCATCACCGTCCAGCAAGCCTACGATGGAATTACTCACGCACGGCGGTGAGCATCATGAAATTGGTGATGGAGGAAGGTTGATGATGACGATGGCAACGGATTCCCCTCTCCGGAGCCCCGAACGGAATCTGGATCGGCCCTCCCGAGAGGTTTTACGGCTTGGCGGCGGCTCTGTATCGTAAAACACGATGATTTCTTCTCTCTGATTTTTTTCTCCCCGAAAGCAAATATATAGAGTTGGTCTTGAGGTCGGAGGAGCTCCAGGGGGCCCATGAGGTAGGGGGCGCCCTAGGGGGCAGGCGCGGCCCCCACCCTCGTGACAGATGGTGGGCCCCCTGGTCTTCATCTTTTGGAAGTATTTTTTATATTTTCCGAAAAGGTGTTCCATGAAGTTTTGGGTCATTCCGAAAACTTTTGTTTCTACACATAAATAAGACCATAGCAATTCTGCTGAAAACAACATCAGTCCGGGTTAGTTCCATTCAAATCATGCAAGTTAGAGTCCAAAACAAGGGCAAAAGTGTTTCGAAAATTAGATACGACGGAGACGTATCAGTGATCCCGTTATCAAATGACAACACATGTTCATGGTTAGGAAACCTTAACCATCTTTGATCAACGAGCTAGTCTAGTAGAGGCTTACTAGGTATATGGTATTTGTTTATGTATTCACACATGTATTTAGGTTTTTGATCAATGCAATTCTGGCATGAATAATAAACCTTTATCATGAATAAGGAAATATAAAATAACAATTTTATTATTGCCTCTAGGGCATATTTCCTTCACCGGCACGGCGTACATCGCCTGGTGGGCGCCGGCGCGGGCGCCAAGGAGGCCAGCCGAGATGGGGGGCCACGGCACATGCATAGTGCACGTGTTGACTACCCTCGTCCAGGGGTTTGGCGCGGTGGCCCAAGGAGCCGGGGGCAGCTGCGGCGCCCCCTCCCCCCCCCCCCCCCGCGTCGTTTTGCTGCTGCTGCTGCTTCTTCCCGCGTCGTTGAAAGCACAAGTGCTCCCTAGGTGGTTTTGGTAATTAATGACAACATATCTCTTGTTGGACTAATGTTTCTATCTAGTATGTTTCAGATAAGTTCAACAATGGAGTGGCATGGACTAAAGGTTGTGTGAAATTCTCCAAGGTGCTAAGGACAAAAGTTTGGCTAAAGCTTAAAGCTCAAGACTCTTCATTTTACATTTTAGTGATCCAAGATCACATTGAGTCCATAGGAAAAGCCAATACTATCAAGGAGGGATGAGGTGTTGCTTAATGGCTTGCTTGCTCAAAGTGCTTAATGATATGCTCCAAAATCCTCAGCTACTTTCCCACTTCCACATATGACCTAAACCCAAATCCAACTCGGCCCCACCGATTTCTTCTATCCGGTGCCACCGAGTTCAGATGTCATAGCCACTGCCAAAACCCTAATCAATTATGCTAAGTGTGTGCATGTGTGCACGATATCAAGCCGCTCCTAAAGAATGTCATCTTAAGGCCGTGAAAAGGATAGTGAGATACTTAATTCATACACCAAACTTTGGCATTTGGTATCCTAAGAGGTCTTCTTTTGATCTTGTTGGCTATTCCGACTCGGATTATGCCGGAGACAAGGTTGATAGAAAGTCCACTTTGGGTACTTGTCAATTTCTTGGTAGATCTCTTGTGTCTTGGTCTTCCAAGAAACAAAACTCGGTATCCTTATCCACCGCCGAAGCGGAATACATTGCCGCTGGTTCATGTTGTCCTCAATTACTTTGGATGACCCAAACTCTTAAAGATTATGGGATCTATGTGAAACATGTTCCACTGCTTTGTGACAATGAAAGTGCTATCAAAATCGGTCATAATCCCGCACAACATTCTCGAACTAAGCATATTGAAGTACGTCATCATTTCATTCGAGACCATGTTGCTAAGGGTGACATTGATCTTAAGCATGTTCGCACCGATAAGCAATTAGCGGATATATTTACTAAACCTCTTGATGAGAAAGTATTTTGCAAGTTGAGAGGCGAATTGAACATTATTGATGCTTCGAACTTGGAGTAGGAACTCCATTGGATACATGCAACACATGAGCTTATGACTAATCCATGATATATCTCTTATGATGACTATTTTATGTCTTGGATATATTTGTACCTTGCATGTTGTCTAACCCATGTAGGTGCTTGGTTGAATCTAATTCCATGAGATTGCGACTCACTCACATCTTGAGCAATCTCTACATTACCAAGTCTCTACACAATGGTGGTTGAAGACAAGGAAGCACAAAACCATTCAAACATATCCTTTGACAAATTCTATGTTGAGCTTCATGATTGTCATTTTTGGATACACAAGTGCTCTTCCTTTCAAGAACTAACCCATGTAGGTAGATGAACTCAAACTCCAAGTGGTGCTCCCAACTCTTGATGAGCTACATCAACCTTGAGCACCCACACAAGTTCAACTACATGAGCAAGACCCACACCACCACCCAAGTTATGTTACTCCATCTTAGAGAAGCTTTACTCCAAGACATGAGTCAAAGCAACTCACCAAGATGTGAATACATCAAGATGCTTAAACGAAAAATGGTAACCCCATTTTGAGCTTAAACGATGAGTATGACCTATGATCAAGTGTTCTCACTTGACTCCTAAGTCAATATACTCTAACATAGGTGACTATGTCACCACCCAACTCTAGATGAAGTTCTCTTGTGTTCTTCATCTAGATCTTTCAGTTTCTTCTCTTTTCTTTTTTTGTTTTTGTATTTAATTCATTGCAAATCTTTGTGAGATCCTACATGTTTAGTGAGCTGAGGTGACAAGTGTTTTTCTCTGTGTTGAACTCGGTTTCACCGACTAGTAGTTTTCGGTCCAACCGAATCTTTTCGGTACCACCGAAACATGCCACCCGGTGCCACCGACTTCGCAACAGGAAAAACAGTTTGCCACTTGTTCTATATTTCTTCTGATCCAGCTCTACTCAATGAATCTTGTCCTCTACAAGCATCACAGTTTTATCCATTGCTTTGTGCTGAGTCTCAAGGACCAAACCTATACGACGGATTCCAGAAAGCCCTTCTTGGAAATTGATGTCAAAGGGGGAGAGAGAGATCACATCAAAGCTTATCACCTACAAGGGAGAAAGTATTAAGGGGGAGAAAGAGATTTCCAGGGGAGAGAATACTCAAGGATCCCAGATGCTTGATGTTCAAGAGGAGAGATGTCACATGTCTTTTTGGGGGAAAGACATGTTCATATGTGCTTATTTGCATTAAGTTCTATCCATTTGTATCTTTCAGCTCTGATTTTCTGTTTCCTATCTTCTCCCAATATCCCATGTAAGATTCAGGGGGAGCAAGACACCTAAGGGAAAGAAATCAGTCAAATTCATTGCATATCTTTACTCTTGGGGACATGTTGAATCCATTGTGGTACCTTGTACTCACTCTCTACATGTCATCCCAGTCTTGGTACTCTTGTGGCTTCTTTGGTTTGCTCTGGCTAGTGGAGGTACCTGTGTTATCTTACCTTGTTTGTGCAGGTTCATTCCATCCTAAGCCAGCTAAGGACTACAAGGTAAGTGTATGCATCAAAATCATGAGTATGAGGAATTCTTGCTTATGTACATACTGTTTGCAAGAAGGACTCATGAGCATGAAGGTATTTTCCTTGATAATCTTTTGCTCTGATGCATATGGCCAAGATACATGTAACACATTGCCTACTCTTTCATGGTTATGCTCTCACATGCCTCTATATTTCACATTTACATGAGTGCATACATGTAGGGGGAGCCTATGCTTGTTACATGTCCTTCCAAAGCTTTACTTGTTGTTCCTTATATCTTTATCTAAAGCTTTGATGTATATTGCCATCAATTACCAAAAAGGGGGAGATTGAAAGCACAAGTGCTCCCTAGGTGGTTTTGGTAATTAATGACAACATATCTCTTGTTGGACTAACGTTTCTATCTAGTATGTTTCAGATAAGTTCAACAATGGAGTGGCATGGACTAAAGGTTGTGGGAAATTCTCCAAGATGCTAAGGATAAAAGTTTGGCTATAGCTTAAAGCTCAAGACTCTTCATTTTACATTTTAGTGATCCAAGATAATATTGAGTCCATAGGAAAAGCCAATACTATCAAGGAGGGATGAGGTGTTGCTTAATGGCTTGCTTGCTCAAAGTGCTTAATGATATGCTCCAAAATCCTCAGCTACTTTCCCACTTCCACATATGACCTAAACCCAAATCCAACTCGGCCCCACCGATTTCTTCTATCCGGCGCCACCGAGTTCAAATGTCATAGCCACTGCCAAAACCCTAATCAATTCGGTCTCACCGATGGGATCTCGGTCTCACCGAGATGGGCTTGCAAACTCTCTGTTACCTATTGCAATACTTTCGGTCCCACCGAGTTTGCTTGGTCAACTCTCTGTTTCACTTATTACCCAAATCGGTCCCACCGAGTTTGAGTAATCGGTCAAACCGAGTTTTGGATTTACCCTAACCCTAGCACATCGGTCCCACCGAGTTGATCCAGTCGGTCCCACCGAAAACTCTAACGGTCACTAGGTTTACTATTTCGGTCTGACCGAGTTTGTTGATTCGGTCCCACCGAGATTGGTAAATTGTGTGTAACGGTTAGATTTTGTGTGGAGGCTATATATACCCCTCCACCTCCTCTTCATTCGTGGAGAGAGCTATCAGAACACATCTACACTTCCAACTCATATGTTCTGAGAAAGAACCACCTACTCATGTGTTGAGACCAAGATATTCCATTCCTACCATATGAATCTTGATCTCTAGCCTTCCCCAAGTTGCTTTCCACTCAAATCTTCTTTCCACCAAATCCAAATCCTGTGAGAGAGAGTTGAGTGTTGGGGAGACTATCATTTGAAGCACAAGAGCAAGGAGTTCATCATCAACACACCATTTGTTACTTCTTGGAGAGTGGTGTCTCCTAGATTGGCTAGGTGACACTTGGGAGCCTCCGACAAGATTGTGGAGTTGAACCAAGGAGTTTGTAAGGGCAAGGAGATCGCCTACTTCGTGAAGATCTACCGCTAGTGAGGCAAGTCCTTCGTGGGCGATGGCCATGGTGGGATAGACAAGGTTGCTTCTTCGTGGACCCTTCGTGGGTGGAGCCCTCCATGGACTCGTGCAACCGTTATCCTTCGTGGGTTGAAGTCTCCATCAACGTGGATGTAGGATATCACCACCTATCCGAACCACAGGAAAAACATCTGTGTCTCCAATTGCGTTTGAATTCTCCAAACCCTTCCCTTTACATTCTTGCAAGTTGCATGCTTTACTTTCCGCTGCCTATATACTCTTTGCATGCTTGCTTGATATGTATTATGAATGTTGAAATTGCGCCTAAACTCCACTTAAACCGAAAAGGCTTAAAAACTGCAACTTTAGCACTAAGTGTCTAATCACCCCCCTCTAGACACATCTACTTCAAGGTCCTATAGTCGTCCCCGCGGCGGCGGTCATTGCTGGCCGGCGGCTGTGGCGGCGGGGCGAAGTAAGAGGCCGACAGGTTGGGGAACCGCGGCAGCTGTAGGGCGGTGGGGGCGGCGCCACGAGAGTTCCCTGCGGCGAGCGCCGTGTGCGTGGCCCGAGACTTCACCATTTTCATCCTCCTCTGGTCCAAGCAAAGATAGGCCACAACCCTAGGGAAGGTCGGGTCCGAAAGGAAGGTGAGGTTGGAGCCGCGTTGCTGAACTGTTCGCTTAGGCTGGCGGTGAGTGTGCTCAGGAGGAGCTCGTCGGAGACCTTGTCCCCAAGATCGCGAAGCTCATCAGCAAGTTTCTTAAGGCGCATACAGTAATCGTCGATAGACGAGTCGTGTTGATGGCAGCCAAAAAATTCCTGCTAAAGAAACACGCGGCGCTGGAGGGCATTGTCAGTGAAGAGCCCGTTCAGCTTTGCCCACACGACTTGTGCGTCATCCTCGTCGCACATGATGGTGTGGAAGAGGTCCTTGGAGATGGTGTGGTACAGCCAATGGGTGATGGTGAGAAGGCGACGACGGCGGCAGCAGGAGAGCTGCAGTGGCGGCGCGGCTAGGGCTAGGATCGGGAAGAGGAAATTGATACCATGTTGGAAGGCAATGCAACTCTCGATATTGATCGGGTGCACAACGCACGTATATATGTATAAGTGTAGCCTTCAGCCTCATCTATATAAGAAAACTAGAGGCGGCGCCGATAGGAGATTATCCTAATCATATACATGCGTGTAGGCCTACATATTATGTTCAACAATCGTCGTTGGCCATGAAGTCCATGCAAGGGAAGTAGTCAAGCAAAGGACACAGACGGGAAGGATCGGGAGCAGCCACGCCAAGACGCTCTCCAAAAACCTTATCGCCCTTTTGTCGGTGCACGATCACGAACAACAAGTTTCGAAGGTCTGCTCTCCAGATCATCCGTCACATAGGCATGAACTCGACTCGGCTCATTCACAAAACATGAAGCGCAACACATGGCGAGGCGGACGGCGGAGGAGGAGCATGCATGTACAACTCATCTTCTCAAGCTTTCAATGACACACGGTAGAGCAGCCCTTATAAAAGGTTCCAACTCTTCCTCCACTTGTATAGTGCTAAATTTTTCATCACATGACACACACCTACATTATTATTTTTAGACAAATGACATACACGTACATGAGACTTAGAGCAACTCTAAAGGGCCGACCCATTTCGTCTGCCTGCGTTCGTTTGGGTCGACGCAGACAAAAGTGGCGGCCCAACGCGCCGACCCAAACCCGAATCACGTCCGTGTCGCGTCCGCGCCGACGTATTTACGACCCAAATTTGCGCACCAAATGCGTCGGCGCGGACGCCGAACGGACGCTTCGCGCGCCTTCCCGCTGTCCGCCGCGTCCCCACATGGTGGCCGTCCAACTACCCGCTGCCCACGCGGTCATCTTAATTTATGATGACGGGTCCACGCGTCAGCGACGACGCTCGTCCTTTTTTAAGCCGACCGTGTAGCGGGGCCGTCCTCATCCAAACTCGCCGTCCACATCTGCCATCCTTTGCTCCCTCGTCGCCGGCAAACCCTAGCCACCACAACCACAGCAGAGATGGGCCTCTTCTCCGGCGCCAGCGGCAGCAAGGCCAAGGGCAAGTCCCCCGCCACCCCTTTCCTCCCGCCTCCGCCGGCGCCTCGCCGGCAGAGGCAGCGCGTGAACGTGCCAGTGCACCAGGCGGAGTGGCACTGGCAGCACCGCCAGCCTCTGCCGTATCCTGACGTGACGCTGCCGCACGACTGGCATCTGGATCCAGAGAGGATCCCAGTGCCGGCGGCGCCGCGGTCGGCTCGTGCTCACGCGGAGGAGGTGCGGCACCGGCGGGCGCTGCTGACGCCGGAGCAGCACCGTGAGGCCGCCTACGCAACCGACTCGCCCAACTAGGTGAGGTGGTTCGCCTTCGAGCACAAGAAGGTGAGGCGATGGGGCGTGCGCGAGGTCGACCGGAGGTCGCCGCCACCGGCGCTCGTCGTCCACGAGGAGGACCAGGCGGCGGAGGCCGCCTACCAGGCGGCACTTGCGGCTGCCTTCCGGGAGAGCGAGGAGGACGAGCGGCGCAGGGCGGAGGCGGCGGAGGCGGAAGAAGAGGCTCGGTACGATCGGCAATGGCGCAGGCCCTTGCCCTCTCTGCGACCTCGAGGAGGAGCAGCGCGAGGCCGAGGAGGAGGCGCGCCAGGCCGCGGCTGCACAGGCGGCCGCATAACCCCCCGCGCCGGCACTGCCTGCACCGGCACAACCCGACATGACGGCGCTCTGGAACACAGTGTTCGCCTGGGCCGGGCCGGCGCCGACGCTCATCGACCTCACGGGCCTCGAGGACGACGATGAGGACGCCTAGGGCAGCGCGCCGCCTCGTAATTTAGGCTGTTTTTTTTTAAATGCAAATGTGGATGCGTGGACTCTCGCCGGCCTTCGTGGCCGGCTTTAATGTTTAATTAATGTGTTTTTCTTTTTTAATATGCATGTGTTCATATTTTTTTGCGCCGTTAAAAATGGGTCAGTGTTGGGCGCACGCGTCGACCCAAATACGGAAGCGGACATCCGTGTCCGTCTGGCCGACCCAAACGGACAAAAGGCAGACAAAATCGCCGTCCGTTTGGGTTGACCCGTTGAAATTGCTCTTAGAGATTAATGGGAAATTATTAACTTATATATGCCAAAGCCCATTTATAATTCAACACGACAACTGCGATAGATTATCACATTGCAGTGCCCGCTTAATCCCAACCTGTTTCCACGGCATAGCATTGGCTAACTGTTTTTATTTTTGGTTATTAATTCCAGGACAGTGGACTCTTTGGATGGATTTGCTATTTCTGCTTGTTTAATTGTCTTGTGCTTTCCTCGTTTAGACAGCAATGGGCAGCTTGTGTCACTGTCACATGTGCCAAACTGCCAATGGAGATACCGAATGCACAACCAGCGCAGCTCGATCCACCGGAACAGAAGCAGTGCTACAGAGTACACCACACGTTTCGATCATTTTCGTCTGACCAGCGCATGCTCAGAATACAACTAGTAGGTGAATCGAATTCGGACTCCGGTAGCTTTGGTGCTAAACAATAACGACGGCGCTGTCGTTGGGGTGCCCATTGCCGAATTGGCGGCTCTTTTGCTTTGCTTTCCGAGACAACGGATTTCTCCGTTCTTTATTTCATCCGGTCCGGTGTATAGGGCGTGCACGTGTTCCTACATCCTCAATTTAACTAGTAACAAAAGTATATGTTACTAGTGTAAAGCCCGCATTTTCAGTGTGCTAATTTAAAAAAAAATCATATTTTTTATGTATAGAGTTGCAACATTTTCTTAGAAAAAACATTTAAATGTTGTTGAAATGCATAAACAAATTGAATGATAAACTTTGGTACTCCCTCCTTCTCAAAATATAAGACATACTTGACTTTCACTTGTCTTCGTCGCATAACTTCAACTGTAATTTTCATTTATCGCATATCCCCCCCCCCCCCCCCCCCCCAAAAAAGAAAGAATATCTACATATTTAAAATAATGACCTATGAAATAAAATACTTTTGCAAGACAGATAATATCATTTATGCATGTCCAAACCATTTACTTTGGTATATTTTCAATAGTCGAAAGTCGTGCAGAGCAAAAACCGTGAAAAGTCAAACATTTTGAGGAGGCGGTATGTTAGTTTTCTAGCACAGTTAGTGCAATCTCAATGACACATCTTATGGAATGTTACAAATTAAATTTTTGTGGGACATGTTTTTTAGCACGGTAAAAATGCAGATTTTTTTTTCTCGTTCCTTTTTGGCCTTGTGTGAGTACTGGTAGGTGTGATTGTGACTTCCGAATGGTTGGTCATCAAGATGTTGATTGAAAACCGCTTCATGTCAGGGTGAAAACTCTTGTCCTGCCCTTTATTGGCTGGGCTTAGTAGCGACGAACTTGTGTTGTTACCTTGTTGAAGCGTTGTTTACTTATTATTGTGTTAGTCTTTATTGGATGATCTCGTCAATCAAGATGAAAAATCTTTGTCCAAGCCATCTCGAGCAAAACATGGCGATGATGGATCGAGGACGTTTATCCTTGTTGAAAGCGTTTCTATGAAAGGAGTTGACTTAGTCGTAGGTGTTAATTTCATATTTTATAGTTATTCAGTTTGGTTACTTTTGTTCCGTACTTTGCTCAATAATTCGTAAGAATCGTTGTGTGCATCGCAATGATGCAGAGCCGGGGTGTAAAACTCCATTTTTTGAAAATAAAAATAGGGGGAACTCGAGAAGTTTAATAGTGTGGCTTGCGATGTGATGGCTCTAAAACTGTCATAAATGGGGGTTTTGAACTGCTAAAGATAGTCTATTTTGCACTGATGTGGGTTTGTGATGTTAGTTTTGGTGTCAAAATGGTTTAGCTTGCTAGTTTTTTTAGTTTTGATTAGACTGAATATGTGAAAACAAATCAAAACTTGTGTGCAATTCCAATCCTGAGCTCATAGGCACCTGCTATAAATTAATATCTAAATAACAAACAAAATCAAAACATTCTGAGCTTTCTTTTACAACAAACATTGATTAGTTTTTTACATGCATGTAAACTGTGGCGATGAAAGTACATTCATGGATGTGTGAGAAAAAAATCAGTGCTCAAAATGCTTTTGGAGCATCTTCTTTTTCAAACCTCCACAAATGTCATTCCATTACAAAATTTTACATACAGGTAAACACTCGGCAATATTTATCACAAAAGGGTTTATTTTTTTAAAAAAAAGAGACTCCCTGACCTCTGCATCAGAATTATGCATACGGCCACATAAATAAATAAAATAGGCTCAACAATGTCATGGAGTCTTGAAACAAAATAAAGGCGAGCTCACATAGAGCCTCGATGCCAAAACAAGAAAAGGCCATAAAGCCACAACCGGCTGACAAAATAAAGATAGAAAAACTAATTGCTTATCCTATTACATGATCGTCATCCAAATGGTTGAAGATATCCCGCGCTACCATCTCCCACCGGACAGATCCAGTAACCAAACGCTCCCTGGCCTCCGTCGGAGTGAGTAAGGACCACATACGGATCAGCGCCGTAGCACGGAATACAACCTACAAAAAATGAATAGTAGTTTTTCTGTTAAAAGCCAAATCATTTCTGCAGTTCCAAATTGCCCATAACAACGCACAAACTCCTACACGAATATGTCTAGTTGTGTCGGACTCTATCCCATCCAGCCACGTTCCAAATAACGACCCAACCGAACTCAGAGGAGTAATTTTAAAGGCAATTTGCACGGTGCGCCACAGAATTCTCGCCAACGGACACTCAAAGAAGAGATGCTTAATGGTCTCGTCCCGATCACAGAAACTACACCTAGTAGATCCTGTCCAATTGCGCTTAACCAAGTTGTCCTTTGTTAAAATAACCTGTTTATGGACAAACCATATAAACACTTTAATTTTCAAAGGAACTTTTACTTTCCAAACATGTTTGGAGCTAGGAATGACAGTCGAGTTAATAACATCGATGTACATTGACTTAACAGTAAATTGTCCAGACCTAGTAAGTTTTCAACACAACTGATCGGGCTGATTAGCTAGCTGGACTTCCATCAGTCTACGCACCAGATGAAGCCAAGCTTCCCATTTATCACCAACAAGCACCCTCCGAAACTGAATATTAAGGGGAATGGACTGCATAATCGTTGCAACTAGCGCATCACGTTGCTGGACAATACGATACAGGGTTGGGTACTGTAGTGCCAATGGTGTATCACCCAGCCAAGTATCCTCCCAGAAACGTGTATCATTGCCATCACCGACAATAAACTTTGTTCTATTAAAGAAGGTTGTGTTAACTCTCATAAGCCCCTTCCAAAACGGCGAATCAGTTGGTCTCACTGTCACCTGTGACAAAGTTTTGGAATGTAGATACTTGTTACGGAGAATCTGCGCCCAAGTTGCGTCAGTCTGAACGGATAGCTTATACAACCACTTACTAAGCAGGCATCTGTTCTTGGCCTCAAGATTCTCGATACCCAAACCCCCTTGGTCCTTTGGTCGACAAATAACATCCCACTTGGCGAGTCTATACTTTCTCTTAAGTTCATCACTCTGCCAAAAAAATCTTGATCGATAGAAGTTCAGCCTTTTCCTAACCCCAACTGGAACCTCAAAGAAAGAAAGTAGGAACATCGGCATACTAGTGAGCACCAAATTAATAAGAATTAACCGGCCTCCATGTGACATAAGTTTGCCCTTCCAGCAACTAAGTTTCTTTTCAAACCGATCTTCGATGCATTTTCACTCTCTATTCGTTAGCTTACGATGGTGAATGGGTATACCTAGGTAAGTAAAAGGTAAAGCCCCTAATTCACATCCAAACAATTGCCTATAAGCCTCTTGTTCCTCCTTGGCTCTACCAAAACAGAACAACTCGCTTTTATGAAATTTAATCTTTAACTTGGTCAATTGTTCAAATAAGCATAACACCAGCTTCATATTTCTCGCTTTTGCCAGGTCATGCTCCACAAAGATGATTGTATCATCAGCGTACTGTAGAATGGACACACCCCCATCAACTAGGTTGGGCACCAAGCCACCCACCTGACCGGCCTCCTTTTCCCTACCTATGAGAATTGCCAACATGTCAACCACAATGTTGAACAAAATAGGGGACATTGGATCTCCTTGCCTCAGGCCTTTGTGTGTTTGGAAATAATGCCCTATATCATCATTTACATTAATTCCAACACTCCATAAAGATGATTGTATCATCAGCGTACTGTAGAATGGACACACCCCCATCAACTAGGTTGGGCACCAAGCCACCCACCTGACCGGTCTCCTTTGCCCTACCTATGAGAATTGCCAACATGTCAACCACAATGTTGAACAAAATAGGGGACATTGGATCTCCTTGCCTCAGGCCTTTGTGTGTCTGGAAATAATGCCCTATATCATCATTTACTTTAATTCCAACACTCCCTTTTTGCGTAAAGGATTCTACCTGGCGTCGCAAAGCCTCATCAAAACCCTTCATACGCAAGGCCTGTTGAAGGAATGGCCATTTGACTTTGTCGTACGCTTTTTCGAAATCCACTTTGAAAACAACCCCATCCAGCTTTTTCGTATGGATTTCATGGAGCGTTTCATGAAGGACCACTACCCCCTCAAGGATATTCCTGTCCGGCATGAAAGCAGTTTGGGTAGGCTGCACAATAGCATGCGCGATCTGTGTGAGCCTATTGGTCCCGACCTTGGTGAAAATTTTGAAACTAACATTAAGAAGACAGATTGGCCTGAATTGCTCAATTCTCACAGCCTCTGTTTTCTTAGGAAGAAGGGTGATCGTTCCAAAATTGAGCTAAAAAAGATGAAGCTGTCCAGCAAACAGATCATTGAACAAAGGCAACAAATCCCCTTTAATGATATGCCAGCATTTCTTATAAAACTCTGCTGGAAATCCATCGGGGCCCGGTGCCTTGTTATTTTTCATTTGCGAAATGGCCTCCAGCACCTCTTTCTCGGAGAAAGGAGCCACAAGAATATCATTCTCCACCGCTATGAGTTGAGGAACATCCTCAACCCTGGACTCATCCAGAGACACACAGTTCTCTTCTGGAGGGCCAAACAGCTACTTATAGTACTCTGTAATGTACAATTTTAGGTTTTCCTGTCCTACAATTGTACCCTCATCTTGCTCAAGCTGAAAGATCATCTTCTTTCGATGCTTACCATTAGCGATCACGTGAAAGAATTGAGTGTTCGCGTCCCCCTGGACTACTCGCCGGACCTTGGCCCGCAACGCCCACTTCAACTCTTCTTCCCTAAGAAGTTCTTTCAGCCTCAATTCCGCATCAAGCTTGGCATGAAGCTCCGCGGCCGGCAGCATCGTGGTTTCTGCTTTTACATCCAGGGACTGAATAAGGGAAAGGGGCCTTTCCTTTTCGACCTTATAAATCCCGCTAAGATGCTTAGCCCACCCATGCAGGAAACTTCTCAAATGCCTAATCTTATTCTGCCAGCGCTGAAGTGCAGTCTTCCCTCCTGAATCCTTAGCCCACTCTCTGGCCACGAGATCAAGGAAGCCTTCTCGTTCAAACCAAGCCATCTCAAAGGAGAACATATTTTTGTTCCCCAGGTGGGTGGCCTCACCAGAGTCCACAAATAACGGCGTGTGGTCAGAAATACCACGGGACAAGGCCTGGACTGTTACTAAAGGGAACTTCTGTTCCCAATCGACACTGGCCAACACTCGATCCAACTTCTCATACGTCGGATTTGGTAGCGCGTTAGCCCAGGTGAATTTTCTACCCGAGAGCTCAATTTCTCTCAGGTCCAAGCTTTCAATGATAGTATTGAACATGAACGACCATCTGCCATCAAAGTTATCATTGTTCTTATCCTCACGCCTTCTAATTATATTGAAATCACCCCCCCCCCCACCAAGATAGGCAACTGCTCGGAACCGCAAATCCGAACGAGATTAGCCAAGAACTCGGGCTTGAGTTCGGGCTGCGCAGCACCATATACCGCAACCAGAGCCCAATTAAACCCATCTTCCTTCGACCGCACCCGAAACTTGACTGCAAAGTCACCCATAACCACATTGTGAACCTCAAACGCTTCGCACCTAACGCCGAGTAAGATTCCACCCGATCTCCCTCTCGACGGCAAGCAATGCCAATCAAAATCTATACCCCTCGACAAAGTATTTAGAAATTGAGGTGCAAAGTTATCTCTACCCATCTCCGATAGAGCGATAAAATCTAAACGATGCTCGACAGACGCCTCAGCAAGAAACCTTCTTTTAGCCAAGTCCTTTAGACCTCTGCTACCAAAAGATTCCTTTCATAGTTCATCATGGAATTTTTTTGTCGTACGAATCCTAGCACTCCTACGCACTGCGGACGCCGGGTACACCTTCCGTTTCCACTTGCGCTTGGGGACAGTTTGACTCTGCAACTGGTCCTCACAACCAATCTCAGAGGGGCTAACCAAAACTATCTCAGTAGAATCATCCTCTACATCCGCCTCAGTAATAGGTGGCATAAGATCCGCACAAAAATTGTCGAGCACCCTGACCCCGAGCGCATCAACCTCGGAATCACTCATTGGTTTAGCAGCCGCAATATTACGAATCATCTCTAAGGCCCGCTCAGCCTCTAGATCCATAAGATCATTAACAGAATTAGAGATATTAGTGTCATTACTACCGAGCAAAACTCCTAATTGTTTTGCATTTTCAACAATCTCATCATTTGAAAAATGCAGAATGGAATTAGAATTATTAACCGACATACCAGTAGTGACCTCCACGTCATGAAGCTTGGCCGTCCTCATGGCGCACCGCTGCTGAATGTCGTCCACATCCGGCTGTGCCTGGAGACGGCCACTCACCCGGCGCCCCTCAGACATCAGATCCTGAATCCCTCCAAACGCAATGACCTCCTCCCGAGAGATCGCGATCGGGGTCCGGCCTCCTGCCTCACCCCAACCAGTTGGCCGATCCATCTGCACGGGCTCACCCACAGCCTCGCCAGAGAGTGGACAGGCACTCACCAAGATCTCGGACTCCTGGCACGCCCCGCAGGACGGGGCCGGCAGGGAGGGTGGTGGAGGCAGTACAAGGGCCGCCTGCCCTCGCTCCCCACCCAGCACCGGAGAAGCCACCCCCAAAGACGCCATAGGAAGAGAAAGTTCCGAGGCCACCTGCCCTGAGCCCTCTCCCGAAGGCAGAGCCATCACCAACCGAAAGGTAGATGCAACGGGAGAGGAGGTATCCGAGGCCCCCTGCCCCAAACCCCCTCCCAACGAAGAAAAGGACACGGGAGCCACCTGCCCCGAATCCCCTTCCTCAGCAGTAGGAGAGCAACCCGAGGCCGCCTGCCCCAGGGCTCCACCCGACAAGCCAGGCACGACAAGCTGCGTCACCTCCTGAGGAGGTACCGTGTGCTGAGCACAAGAGGGAGTGGCCACCTGCCGACTCACCTCCTCCTCCCCCCAGAACGAGATCGATGAAACCCCAAGATCCCCAGGAATGGTATCCACAGCACCCTCAAACCCCAAAGCAGGCAACTCGAGCTCAAAAGCCTCCTCGGACTCGACCCGATCACTCCACAGCCTCGGGGGTGCAGAAGAGGGCTCGAAAGACCCAAATCTCAGAGTCGTCGAAGGCACCGAGGAGGGTGGGGCTGCTCCATCCCCGGTCATCGCGGTCTCGGACCCCGGCCCCTTGGACAGCTGTCTTCCAGAGTCCTCGACCGGCGGCTCCTGTGCTCCCGCGCTGCCATCACCCTCGTGCATATCCACGTCAGACTCATGAGCCGGCGCAACCAGAAGGCTCTCATCCTCAAACTCAATAACCAGATCATAAATCCTGCCTCGATAAGCCCACTTAACCACTTCCGGCACATACTCAATGTTCAAAATACTAACCAGGACCCGAGCAATCCCGTGAGCTCTGGTGAACTCCATGTCCACACGCTCAGGCTTCCCCACTAAAATGCCCATGCTGGCCACAACCCGAGCATCCTACAGCGGCTTGGAGGGAGCCCCGGAAAATCGCAACCACGCCTGAGTAAGCGGCTTTCCCTGAGGCTCAACATGCTTCCACTCCTGAAACTCAAGGATGCCATCCGTTCCCGGCACCTTACACATCCCGAAACTCAAAAACCTCTGCAGATCCTCCACGGAAGGAAACTCAACTCTGAACATCTTATCAGCGAGACTGACAAGGTGTTGGGGAATGTAGCAGAAATTCAAAATTTTCCTACGTGTCACCAAGATCTATCTATGGAGAAACCAGCAACGAGGGGAAGGAGAGTGCATCTACATACCCTTGTAGATCGCTAAGCGGAAGCGTTCAAGAGAACGGGGTTGAAGGAGTCGTACTCGTCGTGATCCAAATCACCAGAGATCCTAGTGTCGAACGGACGGCACCTCCGCATTCAACACACGTACAGCCCGATGACGTCTCCCATGCCTTGATCCAGCAAGGAGAGAGGGAGAGGTTGAGGAAGACTCCATCCAGCAGCAGCACAACGGCGTGGTGGTGGTGGAGGAGCGTGGTACTCCAGCAGGGCTTCGCCAAGCACCGCAAGAGACGAGGAGGGAAGAGGTAGGGCTGCGCCAGGGAGATATCAAATCATATGTCTTGCAACCCTCATAACCTCAAGTATATATAGGGGAAGGGGAGGGGCTGCGCCCCCACCTAGGGTTCCCTCCCTAGGGGTGGCGGCAGCCCCCAAAAACCCATCTAGGGTGCAGCCAGGTGGAGGGGGAGAGGGAGGCGCACCAGGGTGGGCCTTAGGGCCCATCTGCCCTAGGGTTTGCCCCCTTCCCCTCTTCCTTGAGCGTTAGGCCTTGGTGGGGGGTGCACCAGCCCACCTGGGGCTGGTCCCCTCCCACACTTGGCCCATGCAGCCCTCTGGGGCTGGTGGCCCCACTTGGTGGACCCCCGGGACCCTCCTGGTGGTCCTGGTACATTATCGATAAAACTCGAAACTTTTCCGGTGACCAAAACAGGACTTCCCATATATAAATCTTTACCTCAGGACCATTCCGGAACTCCTCGTGACGTCTGGGATCTCATCCGGGACTCCGAACAACATTCGGTAACCACATACAAACTTCCTTTATAACCCTAGTGTCATCGAACCTTAAGTGTGTAGACCCTATGGGTTCGGGAACCATACAGACATGACCGAGACGTTCTCCGGTCAATAACCAACAGCGGGATCTGGATACCCATGTTGGCTCCCACATGCTCCACGATGATCTCATCGGATGAACCACGATGTCAAGGACTTAATCAATCCTGTATACAATTCCCTTTGTCTATTGGTATGATACTTGCCCGAGATTCGATCGTCGGTATCCCGATACCTTGTTCAATCTCATTACCGGCAAGTCTCTTTACTCGTTCCGTAACACATCATCCCGTGATCAACTCCTTGATCACATTGTACACATTATGGTGATGTCCTACCGAGTGGGCCCAGAGATACCTCTCCGTCACACGGAGTGACAAATCCCAGTCTCGATTCGTGCCAACCCAACAGACACTTTCGAAGATACCCGTAGTGCACCTTTATAGTCATCAGTTATGTTGTGACGTTTGGCACACCCAAAGTATTCCTACGGTATCCGGGAGTTGCACAATCTCATGGTCTAAGGAAATGATACTTGACATTAGAAAAGCTTTAGCATACGAACTACATGATCTTGTGCTAGGCTTAGGATTGGGTCTTGTCCATCACATCATTCTCCTAATGATGTGATCCCGTTATCAACGACATCCAATGTCCATGGTCAGGAAACCGTAACCATCTATTGATCAACGAGCTAGTCAACTAGAGGCTTACTAGGGACATGGTGTTGTCTATGTATCCACACATGTATCTGAGTTTCCTATCAATACAATTCTAGCATGGATAATAAACGATTATCATGAACAAGGAAATATAATAATAACCAATTTATTATTGCCTCTAGGGCATATTTCCAACAGTCTCCCACTTGCAGTAGAGTCAATAATCCAGTTCACATCGATATGTGATTAACACTCAAGGTCACATCCCCATGTGACTAACACCCAAAGAGTTCTGGGTTTGATCATGTTATGCTTGTGAGAGAGGTTATAGTCAACGGGTCTGAACCTTTCAGATCCGTTTGTGCTTTACGAATTTCTATGTCATCTTGTAGATGCAACTACTACGCTACATTTGGAGCTATTCCAAATAACTGTTCTACTATACGAATCCAGTGTACTACTCAGAATAATCTGGATTAGTGTCAAAGTTTGCATCGGCGTAACCCTTTACGACGAACTCTTTTACCACCTCCATAATCGAGAAAATTCCTTAGTCCACTAGTTACTAAGGATAACTTTGACCGCTGTCCTGTGATCCATTCTTGGATCACTCTTGTACCCCTTGACTGACTCATGGCAAGGCACACTTCAGGTGCGGTACATAGCATAGCATACTGTAGAGCCTACGTCTAAAGCATAGGGGACAACCTTCGTCCTTTCTCTCTATTCTGCCGCGGTCAGGTTTCGAGTCTTACTGAATGTTCACACCTTATAACACAGCCAAGAACTCCTTCTTTGACTGATCCGTCTTGAACACCTTCAAGATCATGTCAAGTTATGTGCTCATTTGAAAGTACCATTAAGCATTTTAATCTATCATTATAGATCTTGATGCTCAATGTTCAAGTAGCTTAATCCAGGCTTTCCATTGAAAATCACTTTTCAAATAACTCTGCATGCTTTCCAGACATTCTACATTCATTTCCGATCAACAACATGTTAACAACATATACTCATCGGAAATTCTATAGTGCTCCCACTCACTTCTTTGGAAATACAAGTTTCTCATAAACTTTGTATAAACCCAAAATCTTTGATCATCATCAAAGCATACATTCCAACTCCGAGATGCTCACTCCAGTCCTTAGAAGGATTGGTGGAGCTTTGCATACTTATTAGCATCTTTCAGGATTGACAAAACCTTCCGGTTGTATCACATACAACCTTTCCTCAAGAAAATCGTCGAGGAAACATTGTTTTGACATCCTATCTGCAAGATTTCATAAATAGTGCATTAATCGCTAATATAATTCCAACAGACTCTTAGCATCGCTATGAGTGAGAAAGTCTCATCGTAGTCAACTCCTTGAACTTGTTGGAAAACATCTTAACGACAAGTCGAGCTTTCTTAATGGTGATACTAACCATCATTGTCCGTCTTCCTTTTAAAATCCATATGTACCTAACAGCCTTACGACCATCAAGTAGTTCTTCCAAAGTCTACACTTTGTTTTCATATATGGATCCTCTCTCGGATTATATGGCCTCGAGCCATTTTGGAATCTAGGCCCACCATCGCTTCTCCATAGCTCGTAGGTTCATTGTTGTCTAGCAACATGACTTCCAAGACAGGATTACGTACCACTCTGAAGTAGTACGCATCCTTGTCATCCCACGAGGTTTGGTAGTGACTTGATCTGAAGTTTCATGATCACTATCATAAGCTTCCACTTCAATTGGTGTAGGTGCCACAAGAACAACTCCCTGTGCCCTGCCACACACTAGTTTAAGAGACGGTTCAATAACCTCATCAAGTCTCCACCATCCTCCCACTCAATTCTTTCGAGAGAAACTTTTCCTCGAGAAAGGACCTGATTCTAGAAACAATTCCTTATTGCTTTCGGATCTGAGACAGGAGGTATACCCAACTGTTTTGGGTGTCCTATGAAGATGCATTTATCCGCTTTGGGTTCGAACTTATCAGCCTAAAACTTTTTCACATAAGCGTCACAGCCCCAAACTTTTAAGAAATGATAGCTTAGGTTTCTCTAAACCATAGTTCATGCGGTGTCATCTCATCGGAATTACGTGGTGCCCCTTTTAAAGTGAATGTGGTTGTCTCTAATGCCTAACCCATAAACTATTGTGGTAATTCGATAAGAGACATCATGGTATGCATCATATCCAATAGGGTGCAGTTATGATGTTCGGACACACCATCACACTATGGTGTTCCAGGCTGTATTAGTTGTGAAACAATTTCCACAATGTCTTAATTCTGTGCCAAACTCGTAATTCAGATATTTATCTCTATGATCATATCATAGATATTTTATCCTTTTGTCACGACGATCTTTCAACTTCACATTGAAATTACTTGAACCTTTCAATAATTCAGACTCGTGATTCATCAAGTAAATGTACTCAACATCTACTCAAATCATTTGTGAAGTAAGAACATAACGATATCCACTACACGCCTCAGCACTCATTGGACTGCACACATCAAAATGTATTACTTCCAACAAGTTGCTTTCTAGTTCCATTTTACTGAAAACGAGGCTTTCAGTCATCTTGCCCATGTGGTATGATTTGCATGTCTCAAGTGATTCAAAATCAAGTGAGTCCAAACGATCCATCTGTATAGAGTTTCTTCATGCATATCTACCAACAAACATGGTTCGCATGTCTCAATCCTTTCAAAAATGAGTGAGTCCAAAGATCCATCAACATGGAGCTTCTTCATGCATTTTATACCGATATGACTTACGTAGCAGTGCCACAAGTAGGTGGTACTATCATTACTATCTTATATCTTTTGGCATGAACATGTGTATCACTACGATCGAGATTCAATAAACCATTCGTTTTAGGTGCAAGACCATTGAAGGTATTACTCAAATAAACAGAGTAACTATTATTCTCTTTAAATGAATAACCGTATTGCGATAGTCATAATCCAATCATGTCTATGCTTAATGCAAACACCAAATAACAATTATTTAGGTTTAACACAAATCTCGATGGTAGAGGGAGCGTGCGATGCTTGATCATATCAACATTGGAAACACTTCCAACACATATCGTCAGCTCACCTTTAGCTAGTCTCCGTTTATTCCGTAGCTTTTATTTCGAGTTTACTACCATTTAGCAACCGAACCGGTATCTAATACCATGGTGCTACTAGGAGAACTAGTAAAGTACACATTAACACAATGTATATCCAATATACTTCTATCAACCTTGCCAGCCTTCTCATTTACCAAGTATCTAGGGTAATTCTGCTCCAGTGGCTATTCCCCTTATTACAGAAGCACTTAGTTTCGGGTTTGGGTTCAACCTTGGGTTTCTTCACTAGAGCAGCAGCTGATTTGCCGTTTCATGAAGTATCCCTTGCCCTTGCCATTCTTGAAACTAGTGGTTTCACCAACCATCAACAATTGATGCTCCTTCTTGATTTCTACTTTTGTGGTGTCAAACATCACGAATATCTCAAGGATCATCATATATGTCCCTGATATATTATAGTTCATCACGAAGCTCTAGTAGCTTGGTGGTAATGACTTCGGAGAAACATCACTATCTCATCTAGAAGATCAACTCCCACTCGATTCAAATGATTGTTGTACTCAGACAATCTGAGCACAAGCTCAACAATTGAGCTTTTCTCCCTTAGTTTGCAGGCTAAGAAAATCGTCGGAGGTCTTATACCTCTTGACGTGGGCACGAGCCTGAAATCCCAATTTCAGCCCTCGAAACATCTCATATGTTTCGCGACGTTTCAAAACGTCTTTGGTGCCTCAACTCTAAACCGTTTAACTGAACTATCACGTAGTTATCAAAATGTGTATGTCAAATGTTCGCAACATCAACAGGCGCCGTTCGAGGTTCAGCACGCTGAGCGGTGCATTAAGGACATAAGCCTTCTATGAAGCAATGAGGACAGTCCTCAGTTTACGGACCTAGTCCGCATAATTGCTACTATCAACTTTCAACTAAATTTTCTCTAGGAACATATTTAAACAGTAGAACTGAAGCGCGAGCTACGACATAATTTGCGAAGACCTTTTGACTATGTTCAGGATAATTAAGTTCATCTTATGAACTCCCACTCAGATAGACATCCCTCTAGTCATCTAAGTGATTACATGATCCGAGTCAACTAGGTCGTGTCCGATCATCACGTGAGACGGATTAGTCAACATCGGTGAACATCTTCATGTTGATCGTATCTACCATACGACTCATGCTCGACCTTTCGGTCTCTTGTGTTCCGAGGCCATGTCTGTACATGCTAGGCTCGTCAAGTCAACCTAAGTGTTTTGCATGTGTTCCGAGGCCATGTCTGTACATGCTAGGCTCGTCAACACCCGTTGTATTCGAACGTAAGAATCTATCACACCCGATCATCACGTGGTGCTTCGAAACGACAAACTTTCGCAACGGTGCACAGTTAGGGGGAACACTTTCTTGAAATTATTATGAGGGATCATCTTATTTGCTACCGCCGTTCTAAGTAAACAAGATGCAAAAACATGATAAACATCACATGCAATCAAATAATAGTGACATGATATGGCCAATATCATATAGCTCCTTTGATCTCCATCTTGGGGCTCCATGATCATCTTGTCACCGGCATGACACCATGATCTCCATCATCATGATCTCCATCATCGTGTCTCCATGAAGTTGCTCGCCAACTATTACTTCTACTACTATGGCTACCGGTTAGCAATAAAGTAAAGTAATTACATGGCGTTGTTCAATGACACGCAGGTCATTCAATAAATAAAGACAACTCCTATGGCTCCTGCCGGTTGTCATACTCATCGACATGCAAGTCGTGATTCCTATTACAAGAACATGATCAATCTCATACATCACATATATCATTCATCACATCCTTTTGGCCATATCACATCACATAGAATACCTTGCAAAAACAAGTTAGACGTCCTCTAATTGTTGTTTGCATGTTTTACGTGGCTGCTATGGGTTTCTAGCAAGAACGTTTCTTACCTACGCAAAAACCACAACGTGATATGCCAATTGCTATTTACCCTTCATAAGGACCCTTTTCATCGAATCCGATCCGACTAAAGTGGGAGAGACAGACACCCGCTAGCCACCTTATGCAACTAGTGCATGTCAGTCAGTGGAACCAGTCTCACGTAAGAGTACGTGTAAGGTCGGTCCGGGCCGCTTCATCCCACAATGCCGCCGAATCAAGATTGGACTAGTAACGGTAAGCATATTGAACAAAATCAACGCCCACAACTACTTTCTGTTCTACTAGTTCATAGAATCTACGCAATAGACCTAGCTCATGATGCCACTATTGGGGAACGTAGCAGAAATTCAAAATTTTCCTACGTGTCACCAAGATCTATCTATGGAGAAACCAGCAACGAGGGAAAGGAGAGTGCATCTACATACCCTTGTAGATCGCTAAGCGGAAGCGTTCAAGAGAACGGGGTTGAAGGAGTCGTACCCGTCGTGATCCAAATCACCAGAGATCCTAGTGCCGAACGGACGGCACCTCCGCGTTCAACACACGTACAGCCCGATGACGTCTCCCATGCCTTGATCCAGCAAGGAGAGAGGGAGAGGTTGAGGAAGACTCCATCCAGCAGCAGCACAACGGCATGGTGGTGGTGGAGGAGCGTGGTACTCCAGCAGGGCTTCGCCAAGCACCGCAAGAGACGAGGAGGGAAGAGGTAGGGCTGCGCCAGGGAGATATCAAATCATATGTCTTGCAACCCTCATAACCTCAAGTATATATAGGGGAAGGGGAGGGGCTGCGCCCCCACCTAGGGTTCCCTCCCTAGGGGTGGCGGCAGCCCCCAAAAACCCATCTAGGGTGCGGCCAGGTGGAGGGGGAGAGGGAGGTGCACCAGGGTGGGCCTTAGGGCCCATCTGCCCTAGGGTTTGCCCTCCCTCTTCCTTGAGCCTTGGGCCTTGGTGGGGGGCGCACCAGCCCACCTGGGGCTGGTCCCCTCCCACACTTGGCCCATGCAGCCCTCAGGGGCTGGTGGCCCCACTTGGTGGACCCCCGGGACCCTCCCGATGGTCCCGGTACATTACCGATAAAACCCGAAACTTTTCTGGTGACCAAAACAGGACTTCCCATATATAAATCTTTACCTCCGGACCATTCCGGAGCTCCTCGTGATGTTCGGGATCTCATCCGGGACTCCGAACAACATTCGTTAACCACATACAAACTTCCTTTATAACCCTAGAGTCATCGAACCTTAAGTGTGTAGACCCTACGGGTTCGGGAACCATGCAGACATGACCGAGACGTTCTCCGGTCAATAACCAACAGCGGGATCTGGATACCCATGTTGGCTCCCACATGCTCCACGATGATCTCATCGGATGAACCACGATGTCAAGGACTTAATCAATCCCGTATACAATTCCCTTTGTCTATCGGTACGATACTTGCCCGAGATTCGATCGTCGGTATCCCGATACCTTGTTCAATCTCGTTACTGGCAAGTCTCTTTACTCGTTCCGTAACACATCATCCCGTGATCAGCTCCTTGATCACATTGTGCACATTATGATGATGTCCTACCGAGTGGGCCCAGAGATACCTCTCCGTCACACGGAGTGACAAATCCCAGTCTCGATTCGTGCCAACCCAACAGACACTTTCGAAGATAACCATAGTGCACATTTATAGTCACCCAGTAACGTTGTGACGTTTGGCACACCCAGAGTATTCCTACGGTATCCGGGAGTTGCACAAACTCATGGTCTAAGGAAATGATACTTGACATTAGAAAAGCTTTAGCATACGAACTACATGATCTTGTGCTAGGCTTAGGATTGGGTCTTGTCCATCACATCATTCTCCTAATGATGTGATCCCGTTATCAACGACATCCAATGTCCATGGTCAGGAAACCGTAACCATCTATTGATAAACGAGCTAGTCAACTAGAGGCTTACTAGGGACATGGTGTTGTCTATGTATCCACACATGTATCTGAGTTTCCTATCAATACAATTCTAGCATGGATAATAAACGATTATCATGAACAAGGAAATATAATAATAACCAGTTTATTATTGCCTCTAGGGCATATTTCCAACACAAGGTTCCACTGGAAATCCCCAGGGGCCAACTCTTGGAGCCTCTGCACGATCTGTGTCTCAGACACCTCCCCTCTGGTGACCTTGACAATCCCCGTGGTCATACTCGTGGACTCATCAGAAACCTCTCGCTCATTCGGAGATTCAAAAAAGTTAGCTCAACACAGTAAACTCCATACAACATGAGTGACGGTGCCTGATCTTGTAGTAACGGACACTCCCCAGAGTCATGTGCCAGTTTACCGCAGCTATCACATAACAGAGCCACACACTCCGCAATGAAGTGGCCCTTGTCTCCGCAACGGTAACAAAGCATCTTTTCCTTCATGCGCACCCACTTGGACGCCCTATCATCCTCAGCCCTATCTGTCAACTCCGCAGACACATCGGTCATAACCTCGTTCTCAGGAACCTGAACAGTAGCAAGAGCCGTCACCACCTCCATAGCGTGAATGGTCAGTACAGGCTCCTCGGCAATCCCGTCAACTGACATCTGGTCAACAATGACAGGTGGAGGCGGAGGACGTGGACGGTACCGGCCCCCTCGGCCGCCCCGACCACCACGATGGCCTCGGTAACCTCCTCGCTGCCGATGAACCAGATCAGAAGGCCCCTCAACGAAGCCGCCTAAAGGACCCAAGAATGGCCTCTCAACTGACCCATCACTTTGCCAAGCATAACCACGACCGCCACCCGTGGACGAAGAGCCACGGTGCTTGCCAGTCCCATAAGCATTGTAGCCGTCATCCCCCCATTGACCTCGGGGCTCAGCCACGGTACCGCTGGACTGCGACGACGCGGGCGGGCGAGCAACGACATGGGGAGGAGGGGCCGGTGTCCTTGGGGGCGCAGCTCCCCGGCCTGCAGCTCCTACTGCAGCATTGCCCTGGACGACCGGCCGAGGGCCGGAGCTCGGTCCCCCTCGCCCGCTCAACGGCACAGTCGAAGCCGACGGCCTCCCCACGGCTGCCCCGCCAGCCAAGTGCGCCGCAGCTGGGCCCCCTGACCCGCGCCCCGCAGGGCCTTGGGAGGCTGCACACCAGCATGGCCGACAGCCGAAGCCGGCGCCGGCAACACGCCCCTGCCACTCCCTTGGCCCGGCGGCAGCTCAGCCCGGCCATTGCCTTGGCCCGACGGCGGCATGCCCCGGCCATTGCCTTGGCCCGGCGGCGGCGCGCCCCGGCCATTGCCTTGGCCCAGCGGCGGCATGCCCCGACCATTGCCTTGGCCCGGCGGCGTCGCCCCGGAGGCCCGACTAGCCCCGCTGGGCGGGAGCGGTATCTTCCCAGGAGGAGGAGCGCCACCGAAACCCGCCATCGCACCTAGGGGAGGGATGCGGCGAGCCCGGCCAGGTCCGGCAAAACGCAGGTGCGGCACGCGACGCAGATAAACCCTAGTTCGCGGTGGTGGAGTAGGCGATGACGAATACGACGTGCATGCGCCCCTCCTCTCGGCAGCGTTTGGAGCCACGTCCGGCTGGGCCTCATACCCACCAGACACCGGCCCAAACGTACCCACCGACCCAACAGGCATCGGCATAGCTCGGCACAGGAGCTGATTCAAACGCTCCTGGCGAGCGGCACGGGTCGGGATCGCCGTGGCCGCCGGCAACGAAGCCGCGGCCACCTCCGGCGCCGATCGGGGCCCTACCCGGCGAGCTTTCTTTCTCCTTGTCACCTTAGTCCATGATTCCGGTGGAATCCGATCAAATAACTTTAAGTTCGGTAGACGTATCTTAGGCAGGGGACCCTTCCACGGCGGATCACCGACGTCGCTGTTCTCCGATGAACCACCCGGCGCAACATCTCCTTGGTCTCCCCCGCATGAAGCCCGACCCTAGCTGGATCATCAACGGACAGGATCTTGTTGACCGTGGAAGCGACCTCATCTTCATCGTAATCTGCACACAAGAACTCACACGGCACATCGGAAGGGGTCGGCGAAGGTGGAGAAGGTTGTGCCGCATCAGCCTCCTCATCCCCGCCGTCTTTGTCGGCGTCAGCGAGTGCCCAAAACCGGCCCCCGCCCGTCTTCGATCACCGGAGATCACGGTGGTCGCGCACCCAGTCGCCCCCCGCCGACCGTGCTCCCCTCCGTCAGACTCCGAGGACGAATCAAGAAGCTCGATCGGGTTTTCCACATCCGCAACCATCTGCATACGATGATCCACAACCACGTCATAGACATCAATCCGCAAATTAAAACCTACCATCACCTGGTCGCCGATCTCTACATAATCGCCGGCGCGGACGTCGTTGTCCAAATCCAGAGTGTCGTCCAGCGAGATGCCGGAGAATGATGCAGACGTCCGCTGATCCAATCCCCATGGCCATCTCAGAAACGCACAGCCCAACGCACCCCCACCTCCGCACGCACGTCCGCCTCACAAACAGCCTCGATCCGATCCAGCTGGATGGGATCGGGCTGTGCCGAGAAGGGTGCCGAGGAAAGAAGCTCGATCAACCAACCGGCATAAAATACGTACACATCGGTTTCTTTGGATTCGTTATGTAGAAAAGGCTTGCTTTGGACATCTTCCGGAACAAACATATGTTTCATATTGACGTGATGCGCCCGTCATGTGTTTCTCCACTGCCATCGGTCACTCTACTCGTCATGTTGGGGGTAGCTAATATAATACTACTACGTATGAATTGTGGTAGTTTGCGTAGGCGATGACTAATGACCGAGGTGTGAGTTGTGAGTGACGCAGCAGGTGACAGAGGAGAAGCTCCTAAACAAAGAGCAGCTCGATCGATCACCTCACCTCCCAACTTTTGAAATTTGAGCCACAGACTCTGCATGGCTGGCCCTAACGGACGTAATGGAACAAGGAAACGTGTTCCGTAGGATTATCGGTACGAGGAGGTTTGAAACATGGCAAGATAAAGGCGGCGCTGCGAACAAGAAAGCAAAACAAATGCAGGTTCAGACGTCGATCGAGGACAGCACGCCAGCCGCATTTTAGCACCATCACATCTTGAAGATATTGGGAGTCGTTTTTTTTCTGGCCAGCACGTTTAAAAGGCCTTCCATTTGCTGGCTTGCCCAACTGAAATTCGGGCTGCAGTCTTTCTTTTTTTTTTTGGGCCTCGGACTGTTCTTCAGTTGGAGAAGAGTAAATGATACGTACGTACATACGCACGCATTGGCCAATGGCAAAGAGACACGCAGGGCAAAGGAGACCACAGGACCTGCATCTCACGTATATATATAAAAATAAAACAAGATGGCAACACATGTCCCCGAGAAAAGCATATAGCATAGGTACGATTGTTGAATTTCCTCCGACCGCCAGATCTCAGATTCGGTGGCTTTGCGTCGCGACGTCGCGCGTGCAACCGTATTTCATTTTGCTTGGCATGCAATGCATGTTGTCTGTGTCATTTCGGTTGCGCAGATGAGTTAGGCGGCGCCGCCGCACCGAGACAAAACACACGGCCACATTTTGCAGGCCATGGAATGGAAAGATAGATAGATATCGAGCAAAGCATATCTTGCGGAGCGTGCCCGCTAACTTTCATGACCAAATCTAATTTGTAAGAGCATCTAAAACGTTTTTACCATCCAAGCGGACTTTTCATAGCCGCTCAAATGTCTGGGCTGACCGACACTTTTCATATTCGGCTCATATATGGGGACGGATATGGAGACGTCTGGACGCACTCGTCACGTCAGACAGACCGATAGAACCCATGTGGGCATACAGAGAGACCGCTGGTCTGACGGGTATCTTCGACGATGAGTAATTTTAGATACAGACGTAGTACGCAGGTTTTAATTTGCATGGCAGGTATTGATTTGAGGTATGAAGTTCGAGTTCTGTTCTGGAGAGATTGTTGGATCCATGGCTTTGCAGTGGTAGATATCACGTCACTGTTGCACATGGCGGTACAGACGAGGGTGATCAACTCCCGGACGGTGCAACAAACACTACTAAATGACCGTTGGTTGGAGGACTGCCAGTCCGAGTCTTCCTTCATGGCTCAAATACAGTGCATGCACCTTTGCCATGCATTGGCCTCGGTGAGTCGAGACACAGCCGCGCAGGATAGCTTCACATGGACCTGTTCGAGTTCAGGAGGATACACAGCTAAATCCGTGTACAACAGTCTATGCTTCGGGCTGCCAAGATCTCCAATGACAGCGTGTATTTAGAGGAGTTGGGCGCCTCTCAAGTGCAAGATCTTTGCGTGGTTGGCGATGCAGTTTTGAATTTGAACTTCGGACAGGAGAGCACGACATGAACTGCAGGATGAGGCCACGGCATGTTATATTTGCTTGCAGGAGGAGGACAACGCGAATCACATTCTTATGCACTGTCAATACGCCCGGGAGGTATGGCACACCACTTGAAGTACAATACGGGTCCAGGTACAAGATGCCCTGCCCACGGACTCGACCTCGGATTGGTGGCTGAGAGAACGAAAGAACTACCACAAGGCCCACAAGAGGGGCTTTGGCACCCTAGAAGCGAGGTTGCAGATTGGCGATAGGTGGCGGTGTTGGGATCTACGGTAGGGTGCGTCGACTGCAAATTAAAATTTCTTACGCGCAGAACAACTAAGAACATGCTACGGAAGATGGATCACAGTTCGTCACCACTAGACGCGCAGTGCCGTGCAGCGGAAGAAGAGTTGGGGCAGCGCATCCGCGTGGATCGTCTCCTCCTCGTCCCCTCGTATAGCTGGTGGCCGGTTCCCACGTACAGGTTCGCCGGAGTGGTGCAAGTGCACCGCCTCTAACGGTATCCGCGCGTGCAGGAATAACGTCGTGCGGCGGACTGCTAGGTCCGATCACACAACCGGCGGCGAGTGGAGGTGTCTATTCGCAACACATGCAAACCCTAGTGACAACGCCGAAGCGATCAACCGCATGAGTGTGCGGCACCTTCATTATATATATAGGCGTCCGTCGCAGGCTCAACACTTGGGCCTCGCACGGACCCTAAAGCCCATAAGTCTACTCGGCCACAATCCGAATACAGTTCGGATCACATCCGACCAGTGTCCTCAGATCCGACCTCGTAGGTTCCTTCCCTTAAGCGCGTGACCCCTTAGGTTCAAGTCGGCTTGGTCGCAGTTCGGATCACCTCCGAACTGCACGGTTGGTAGCGGCCTCTAGCAAAGCATGCCGAACACCAAGCAGACTATGAAGCTGGTTAGTGAACCTGTACATCACACTTCCATTCCTTTTGCCACACGATATATGTTGTCAAGCTCAAGGCGAGTTTGCCATCCTTGTGCTAGCCCGACCTCTTTCTCGTTCCAGTGATGCCGACCACAAACCGGATTATCTCATAATCCTTGTCGCATGGCCATGCTTATCCTGGTCGGATCACATGAGGGGCCCAGAGTATATCTCTCCTGGTCGGAGGGGCAAATCCCATCTTGCCCGACCATGTCTCGCAGCATGGGTCTGGACAAGCTTGAAACCTACCTTTGTAACTACCCAGCACGGAGTAGCATTTGGTCGGCCCAAAGCAAGTCTGTCACCATCTCGAGTACATGCGTCAGCTCAGGTATTAGGACATAGAACATATGTTGTACTAGAGACTCACAGATGACATATCGCTGCGTCTCATAGTTGGGTCTGTCCGACTCAGATCTTATCTCGACTCGGATCCGACTACGTCGAATCCGACCAGATCCTTCCAAGTCCATATTATCCGGTTAGCATCCAATGCTCCATGGCTAGTGAGACCAAGCCATCGACTGTGTCATATGCGAGTCTAGTTTGCTGCACGTCCACACAACCCTTTCGACTAGGGACCTTTTAGGATAGTCATCATACAATGCATAATCCCACAAACAAGTCACGTACTTGCTGATACACATCATTGATAATGTCCAAGGACTATCTTTATTCATAAACGCATAGGAAATATCATCATACATGATTGCCTCTAGGGCATATCTCCAACAGTCTCCCACTTGCACTAGAGTCAATCAAATAGACATCGAATGCCCATAGCTCTAACGTGCCCCTCATGCTTGGGTTGTGGAAGCGGTTTAGTCAACGGATCCGCAACATTTGCATCCGTGTGAATTTTGCATAACTCTACATCACCACTCTTTACGATCGTTCGTATCAGGTGATATTTCCGATCTATGTGTCTGACCTTGTGGTGATTCCTCGGCTCCTTGGCTTGTGCGATGGCGCCAGAATTATCACAATAAAGGTCAAACGGTTTTACCGAGGCTGGGAAAATACCAAGATCATCCAGAAAGTTCCGGATCCAAACACCTTCCTTTGCAGCTTCACAAGCCGCAATGTATTCGGCTTCTGTAGTAGAATCGGCCACCGTATCTTGCTTGGAACTCATCCAGCTCACTGCTCCTCCGTTCATGACGTACACGAATCCGGACTGTGATCGACAATCATCTCTGTCGGTTTGGAAACTAGCATCGGCGTAACCCCTTACGACGAGCTCTTCCTCACCTCCATAAACTAGGAACATCTCTTTAGTCCTTTTCAGGTACTTCAAAATAGTCTTTACCACTGCCCAGTGACTCTCACCTAGGTTGGCCTGGTATCTACTTGTTAGGCTTATTGCAAAAGCTGAAGGAAATATGCCCTAGAGGCAATAATAAAGTTATTATTTATTTCCTTATATCATGATAAATGTTTATTATTCATGCTAGAATTGTATTAACCGGAAACATAATACATGTGTGAATACATAGACCAACAGAGTGTCACTAGTATGCCTCTACTTGACTAGCTCGTTAATCAAAGATAGTTATGTTTCCTAACCATGAACAAAGAGTTGTTATTTGATTAACGAGGTCACATCATTAGTTGAATGATCTGATTGACATGACCCATTCCATTAGCTTAGCACCCGATCGTTTAGTATGTTGCTATTGCTTTCTTCATGACTTATACATGTTCCTATAACTATGAGATTATGCAACTCCCGTTTACCGGAGGAACACTTTGGGTACTACCAAACGTCACAACGTAACTGGGTGATTATAAAGGAGTGCTACAGGTGTCTCCAATGGTAAATGTTGGGTTGCCGTATTTCAAGATTAGGGTTTGTCACTCCGATTGTCGGAGAGGTATCTCTGGGCCCTCTCGGTAATGCACATCACATAAGCCTTGCAAGCACTGCAACTAATATGTTAGTTGTGAGATGATGTATTACGGAACGAGTAAAGAGACTTGCCGGTAACGAGATTGAACTAGGTATTGGATACCGACGATCGAATCTCGGGCAAGTAACATACCGATGACAAAGGGAACAACGTATGTTGCTATGCGGTCTGACCGATAAAGATCTTCGTAGAATATGTAGGAGCCAATATGGGCATCCAGGTCCCGCTATTGGTTATTGACCGGAGACGTGTCTCGGTCATGTCTACATTGTTCTCGAACCGTAGGGTCCGCACGCTCAACGTTACGATGACAGTCATTATGAGTTTATGCATTTTGATGTACCGAAGGTTGTTCGGAGTCCCGGATGAGATCACGGACATGACGAGGAGTCTCGAAATGGTCGAGACGTAAAGATTGATATATTGGAAGCCTATGTTTGGACATAGGAAGTGTTCCGGGTAAAATCGGGATTTTACCGGAATACCGGGAGGGTTACCGGAACCCCCCGGGAGACTAATGGGCCTATTGGGCCTTAGTGGAAAAGAGAAAAGGGGCAGCCCACAGCCTAGCCGCGCGCCCCCCCTTCCCCAAGTCCTAGTAGGACTAGGAGAAGGGGCAGGCCCCCCTCTCTCTCCTTTCCCCCTTGAGAGTCCTAGTTGGAATAGGATTGGAAGGGGGAGTCCTACTCCCGGTAGGAGTAGGACTCCCCCTGCGCCTCCCTCTCTCTGGCCGGCCGGCCCCCTCCCTCCAACCTTTATATACGGGGGCAGGGGACACCCCAAGACACACAAGTTGATCCTTGAGATCGTTCCTTAGCCGTGTGCGGTGCCCCCTGCCACCAAATTCCACCTCGATCATACCGTTGTAGTGCTTAGGCGAAGCCCTGCGTCGGTAGTACATCAAGATCGTCATCACGCCGTCGTGCTGACGGAACTCTTCCTCGACGCTTTGCTGGATCGGAGCCCGAGGATCGTCATCGAGCTGAACGTGTGCTAAGAACTCGGAGGTGCCGGAGTAACGGTGCTTGGATCGGTCGGATCGGGAAGAAGACGTACGACTACTTCCTCTACGTTGTGTGATCGCTTCCGCAGTCGGTCTGCGTTGGTACGTAGACAACACTCTCCCCTCTCGTTGCTATGCATCACCATGATCTTGCGTGTGCATAGGAAATTTTTCGAAATTACTACGTTCCCCAACAGTGGCATCCGAGCCTAGGTTTTATGGTTTGATGTTATTTGCACGAGTAGAACACAAGTGAGTTGTGGGCGATACAAGTCATACTGCCTACCAGCATGTCATACTTTGGTTCGGCGGTATTGTTGGGTGAGACGATCCGGACCAACCTTACGCGTACTCTTACGCGAGACCGGTTCCCTCGACGTGCTTTGCACATAGATGGCTTGCGGAAGACTGTCTCTCCAACTTTAGTTGAACCAAGTGTGACTACGCCCGGTCCTTGAGAAGGTTAAAACGGAGTCTATTTGACAAACTATCGTTGTGGTTTTGATGCGTAGGTGAGATGAGTTCTTACTTAAGCCCGTAGCAGCCACGTAAAACTTGCAACAACAAAGTAGAGGACGTCTAACTTGTTTTTGCAGGGTATGTTGTGATGTGATATGGTCAAGGCATGATGCTGATTTTATTGTATGAGATGATCATGTTTTGTAACCGAGTTATCGGCAACTGGCAGGAGCCATATGGTTGTCGCTTTATTGTATGCAATGCAATCGCGATGTAATGCTTTACTTTATTACTAAACGGTAGTGATAGTCGTGGAAGCATAAGATTGGCGAGACGACAACGATGCTACGATGGAGATCAAGGTGTCGCGCCGGTGACGATGGTGATCATGACGGTGCTTCGGAGATGGAGATCACAAGCGCAAGATGATGATGGCCATATCATATCACTTATATTGATTGCATGTGATGTTTATCTTTTTATGCATCTTATCTTGCTTTGATTGACGGTAGCATTATAAGATGATCTCTCACTAAATTATCAAGAAGTGTTCTCCCTGAGTATGCACCGTTGCCAAAGTTCGTCGTGCCCAGACACCACGTGATGATCGGGTGTGATAAGCTCTACGTCCAAATACAACGGGTGCAAAACAGTTGTACACGCAGAATACTCAGGTTATACTTGACGAGCCAAGCATATACAGATATGGCCTCGGAACACGGAGGCCGAAAGGTCGAGCGTGAATCATATAGTAGATATGATCAACATAACGATGTTCACCATTGAAAACTACTCCATCTCACGTGATGATCGGTTATGGTTTAGTTGATTTGGATCACGTGATCACTTAGAGGATTAGAGGGATGTCTATCTAAGTGGGAGTTCTTAAGTAATTTGATTAACTGAACTTAAACTTATCATGAACTTAGTACCTGATAGTATCTTGCTTGTTTATGTTGATTGTAGATAGATGGCTCGTGTTGTTGTTCCGTTGAATTTTAATGCGTTCCTTGAGAAAGCAAAGTTGAAAGATGATGGTAGCAATTACACGGACTGGGTCCGTAACCTGAGGATTATCCTCATTGCTGCACAGAAGAATTACGTCCTGGAAGCACCGCTGGGTGACAGGCCTGCTGCTGGAGCAACGCCAGATGTTATGAACGTCTGGCAGAGCAAAGCTGATGACTACTCGATAGTTCAGTGTGCCATGCTTTACGGCTTAGAATCGGGACTTCAACGATGTTTTGAACGTCATGGTGCATATGAGATGTTCCAGGAGTTGAAGTTAATATTTCAAGCAAATGCCCGAATTGAGAGATATGAAGTCTCCAATAAGTTCTATAGCTGCAAGATGGAGGAGAACAGTTCTGTCAGTGAGCATATACTCAAAATGTCTGGGTATAATAATCACTTGATTCAGATGGGAGTTAATCTTCCAGATGACTGCGTCATTGACAGAATTCTCCAATCACTGCCACCAAGCTACAAGAGCTTCGTGATGAACTATAATATGCAAGGGATGAACAAGACTATTCCCGAGCTCTTCGCAATGCTGAAAGCTGCGGAGGTAGAAATCAAGAAGGAGCATCAAGTGTTGATGGTTAGCAAAACCACCAGTTTCAAGAAAAAGGGCAAAGGGAAGAAGAAGGGAAACTTCAAGAAGAACAGCAAGCAAGTTGCTGCTCAGGAGAAGAAACCCAAGTCTGGACCTAAGCCTGAAACTGAGTGCTTCTACTGCAAGCAGACTGGTCACTGGAAGCGGAACTGCCCCAAGTATTTGGCGGATAAGAAGGATGGCAAAGTGAACAAAGGTATATGTGATATACATGTTATTGATGTGTACCTTACTAGAGCTCGCAGTAGCACCTGGGTATTTGATACTGGTTCTGTTGCTAATATTTGCAACTCGAAACAGGGACTATGGAATAAGCGGACGCTAGCAAAGGACGAGGTGACGATGCGCGTGGGAAACGGTTCCAAAGTCGATGTGATCGCGGTCGGCACGCTACCTCTACATCTACCTTCGGGATTGATATTAGACCTAAATAATTGTTATTTGGTGCCAGCGTTGAGCATGAACATTATATCTGGATCTTGTTTAATGCGAGACGGTTATTCATTTAAATCAGAGAATAATGGTTGTTCTATTTATATGAGTAATATCTTTTATGGTCACGCACCTTTGAAGAGTGGTCTATTCTTGTTGAATCTCGAAGATAGCGATACACATATTCATAATGTAGAAGCCAAAAGATGCAAAGTTAATAATGATAGTGCAACTTATTTGTGGCACTGCCGTTTAGGTCATATCGGTGTAAAGCGCATGAAGAAACTCCATACTGATGGGCTTTTGGAACCACTTGATTATGAATCACTTGATACTTGCGAACCGTGCCTCATAGGCAAGATGACTAAAACACCGTTCTCCGGTACTATGGAGAGAGCAACAGATTTATTGGAAATCATACATACCGATGTATGTGGTTCGATGAATATTGAGGCTCGTGGCGGATATCGTTATTTTCTCACCTTCACAGATGATTTAAGCAGATATGGGTATATCTACTTAATGAAACATAAGTCTGAAACATTTGAAAAGTTCAAAGAATTTCAGAGTGAGGTTGAAAATCATCATAACAAGAAAATAAAATTTCTACGATCTGATCGTGGAGGAGAATATTTGAGTTACGATTTTGGTGTACATTTGAAAAATTGTGGAATAGTTTCGCAACTCACGCCACCCGGAACACCACAGCGTAATGGTGTGTCCGAACGTCGTAATCGTACTTTACTAGATATGGTGCGATCTATGATGTCTCTTACTGATTTACCGCTATCGTTTTGGGGTTATGCTCTAGAGACAGCCGCATTCACGTTAAATAGGGCACCATCAAAATCCGTTGAGACGACACCTTATGAACTATGGTTTGGCAAGAAACCAAAGTTGTCGTTTCTTAAAGTTTGGGGCTGCGATGCTTATGTGAAAAAGGTTCAACCTGATAAGCTCGAACCCAAAGCGGAGAAATGTGTCTTCATAGGATATCCAAAGGAAACTATTGGATACACCTTCTATCACAGATCCGAAGGCAAGACTTTTGTTGCTAAATTCGGAAACTTTCTAGAAAAGGAGTTTCTCTCGAAAGAAGTGAGTGGAAGGAAAGTAGAACTTGACGAGGTAACTATACCTGCTCCCTTATTGGAAAATAGTACATCACAGAAAACTGTTTCTGCGACACCTATACCAATCAGTGAGGAAGCTAATGATGATGATCATGAAGCTTCAGAACAAGATACTACTGAACCACGTAGATCAACCAGAGTGAGATCCGCACCAGAGTGGTACGGTAATCCAGTTCTGGAAGTCATGATGCTAGATCATGATGAACCTACGAACTATGAAGAAGCGATGGTGAGCCCAGATTCCGCAAAGTGGCTTGAAGCCATGAAATCTGAGATGGGATCCATGTATGAAAACAAAGTATGGACTTTGGTTGACTTGCCCGATGATCGGCAAGCAATTGAGAATAAATGGATCTTCAAGAAAAAGACAGACGCTGACGGTAACATTACTGTCTATAAAGCTCGACTTGTCGCGAAAGGTTTTCGACAAGTTCAAGGGGTTGACTACGATGAGACCTTCTCACCCGTAGCGATGCTTAAGTCCGTCAGAATTATGTTAGCAATTGCCGCATTTTATGATTATGAAATATGGCAGATGGATGTCAAAACTGCATTCCTGAATGGATTTCTGGAAGAAGAGTTGTATATGATACAACCAGAAGGTTTTGTTGATCCAAAGGGAGCTAACAAAGTATGCAAACTCCAGCGATCCATTTATGGACTGGTGCAAGCATCTCGGAGTTGGAATAAACGCTTTGATAGTGTGATCAAAGCATTTGGCTTTATACAGACTTTTGGAGAAGCCTGTATTTACAAGAGAAGTGAGTGGGAGCTCTGTAGCATTTCTAATATTATATGTGGATGACATATTGCTGATTGGAAATGATATAGAATTTCTGGATAGCATAAAGGGATACTTGAATAAAAGTTTTTCGATGAAAGACCTCGGGGAAGCTGCTTACATATTTGGCATAAAGATCTATAGAGATAGATCAAAACGTTCACAGAGCACATACCTTGACAAAATTTTGAAGAAGTTCAAAATGGATCAAGCAAAGAAAGGGTTCTTGCCTGTGTTACAAGGTGTGAAGTTGAGTCAGACTCAATGCCCGACCACTGCAGAAGATAGCGAGAAAATGAAAGATGTTCCCTATGCTTCAGCCATAGGCTCTATCATGTATGCAATGCTGTGTACCAGACCTGATGTGTGCCTTGCTATAAGTTTAGCAGGGAGGTACCAAAGTAATCCAGGAATGGATCACTGGACAGCGGTCAAGAACATCCTGAAATACCTGAAAAGGACTAAGGATATGTTTCTTGTATATGGAGGTGACAAAGAGCTCACCGTAAGAGGTTACGTTGATGCAAGCTTTGACACTGATCCGGACGATTCTAAATCGCAAACCGGATACGTGTTTACTTTAAACGGTGGAGCTGTCAGTTGGTGCAGTTCTAAACAAAGCGTCGTAGCAGGATCTACATGTGAAGCGGAGTACATAGCTGCTTCGGAAGCAGCAAACGAAGGAGTCTGGATGAAGGAGTTCATATTCGATCTAGGTGTCATACCTAGTGCATCGGGTCCAATGAAAATCTTCTGTGACAATACTGGTGCAATTGCCTTGGCAAAGGAATCCAGATTTCACAAAAGGACCAAACACATCAAGAGACGCTTCAACTCCATCCGGGATTTAGTCCAGGTGGGAGACATAGAGATTTGCAAGATACATACGGATCTGAACGTTGCAGACCCGTTGACTAAGCCTCTTCCACGAGCAAAACATGATCAGCACCAAGGCTCCATGGGTGTTAGAATCATTACAGTGTAATCTAGATTATTGACTCTAGTGCAAGTGGGAGACTGAAGGAAATATGCCCTAGAGGCAATAATAAAGTTATTATTTATTTCCTTATATCATGATAAATGTTTATTATTCATGCTAGAATTGTATTAACCGGAAACATAATACATGTGTGAATACATAGACCAACAGAGTGTCACTAGTATGCCTCTACTTGACTAGCTCGTTAATCAAAGATGGTTATGTTTCCTAACCATGAACAAAGAGTTGTTATTTGATTAACGAGGTCACATCATTAGTTGAATGATCTGATTGACATGACCCATTCCATTAGCTTAGCACCCGATCGTTTAGTATGTTGCTATTGCTTTCTTCATGACCTATACATGTTCCTATAACTATGAGATTATGCAACTCCCGTTTACCGGAGGAACACTTTGGGTACTACCAAACGTCACAACGTAACTGGGTGATTATAAAGGAGTACTACAGGTGTCTCCAATGGTAAATGTTGGGTTGCCGTATTTCGAGATTAGGGTTTGTCACTCCGATTGTCGGAGAGGTATCTCTGGGCCCTCTCGGTAATGCACATCACATAAGCCTTGCAAGCACTGCAACTAATATGTTAGTTGTGAGATGATGTATTACGGAACGAGTAAAGAGACTTGCCGGTAACGAGATTGAACTAGGTATTGGATACCGACGATCGAATCTCGGGCAAGTAACATACCGATGACAAAGGGAACAACGTATGTTGTTATGCGGTCTGACCGATAAAGATCTTCGTAGAATATGTAGGAGCCAATATGGGCATCCAGGTCCCGCTATTGGTTATTGACCGGAGACGTGTCTCGGTCATGTCTACATTGTTCTCGAACCGTAGGGTCCGCACGCTTAACGTTACGATGACAGTTATTATGAGTTTATGCATTTTGATGTACCGAAGGTTGTTCGGAGTCCCGGATGAGATCACGGACATGATGAGGAGTCTCGAAATGGTCGAGACGTAAAGATTGATATATTGGAAGCCTATGTTTGGACATAGGAAGTGTTCCGGGTAAAATCGGGATTTTACCGGAATACCGGGAGGGTTACCGGAACCCCCCGGGAGACTAATGGGCCTATTGGGCCTTAGTGGAAAAGAGAAAAGGGGCAGCCCACAGCCTAGCCGCGCGCCCCCCCTTCCCCAAGTCCTAGTAGGACTAGGAGAAGGGGCAGGCCCCCCTCTCTCTCCTTTCCCCCTTGAGAGTCCTAGTTGGAATAGGATTGGAAGGGGGAGTCCTACTCCCGGTAGGAGTAGGACTCCCCCTGCGCCTCCCTCTCTCTGGCCGGCCGGCCCCCTCCCTCCAACCTTTATATACGGGGGCAGGGGACACCCCAAGACACACAAGTTGATCCTTGAGATCGTTCCTTAGCCGTGTGCGGTGCCCCCTGCCACCAAATTCCACCTCGATCATACCGTTGTAGTGCTTAGGCGAAGCCCTGCGTCGGTAGTACATCAAGATCGTCATCACGCCGTCGTGCTGACGGAACTCTTCCTCGACGCTTTGCTGGATCGGAGCCCGAGGATCGTCATCGAGCTGAACGTGTGCTAAGAACTCGGAGGTGTCGGAGTAACGGTGCTTGGATCGGTCGGATCGGGAAGAAGACGTACGACTACTTCCTCTACGTTGTGTGATCGCTTCCGCAGTCGGTCTGCGTTGGTACGTAGACAACACTCTCCCCTCTCGTTGCTATGCATCACCATGATCTTGCGTGTGCGTAGGAAAATTTTCGAAATTACTACGTTCCCCAACAAAAGCAACATCGGGCCGCGTACATATCATGGCATACGTGATGGATCCGATTGCCGAGGCATATGGAATCCTACTCATCCTGCTTCGCTCATCAGATGTCGAAGGACTTTGAGTATCGCTTAGCCTTATACCATGTGAGAGTGGCAAGAACCCTTTCTTTGCCTCACTCATGTTGAACCGCTTCAACACTTTATCTATGTGCGTGCTCTGGTTTAAGCCGAGCAGCCATCTTGATCTATCTCTATAGATCTTAATGCCTAAAATGTACATTGCCTCACCAAGGTCCTTCATCAAAAACTTACCATTCAATGACTCCTTGACCGAGTTCAGCATCGAAATATCATTTCCGATCAGTAGTATGTCATCCACATACAAAATCAAAAACACTATCGAGCTCCCACTTAACTTCTTGTATAAACAAGAGTCCTCTTCACTTTTAATGAAACCGAAACCAGTGACGACCTCATCAAAACAAATGTTCCAGCTCTGAGATGCTTTCCTCAACCCATAAATGGATCTCTTGAGCTTGCATACCTTACTAGTGCTAGTTGGGTCGACAAAACCCTCGGGCTGTATCATATACACGTCCTCGGTTAAACTTCCGTGAAGGAAAGCCGTCTTGACATCCATCTGCCATATCTCGTAATCAAAATATGCAGCTATAGCTAGTACGGTCCTCACCGACTTCAGCATCGCTACCGGCGAGTAAGTCTCGTCATAGTCAATTCCTTGAACTTGTCCATAACCCTTAGCGACAAGCTGAGCTTTGTGGATCTGAACATTTCCATCCACATCGGTTTTCTTCTTAAAGACCCATTTGCAACCAATGGCCGTTACGCCAGGCGGCGGATCAACCAAGTCCCAAACTTGATTCTCATCCATGGACTTTAACTCGGATCTCATGGCCTCCAGCCATGCCTTGGAATCTGGGCTCACCATCGCTTCTGCATATGTGGCCGACTCGTTGCTTTCTAGCAACAATACATCGCGCACTCTGCGCAATCTTTCCGACCTCCGTGGTTCCGGTGCCGCTTCCACTACGGGTTCCCTGACTGACTCCGGTATGATCTCATCACCAGCCGAGCCGTCCCCGAGTGGTCCTCGAATTTCTTCGAGTCGGACCGTCCTCCCACTGGCCTCCCGACTAAGAATTTTTCTAAAGGAAAACCCCGTTCCCAGCAACAAAAACTTTGTTCTCTTCCCGGTTGTAGAAGTTATATCCCAAGGTTTCTCTCGGATATCCCACGAATATGCATTTATCCGACTTGGGTGTAAGCTTGTCTGACATAAGTTTCTTGACAAATGCTTCACAACCCCAAATCTTTAGAAAAGACAAACTGGGACTCTTCCCGGCCCACATCTCATGTGGTGTCTTGTCTACGGATTTTGATGGTACCCTGTTAAATGTGAAAGCTGCAGTTTCTAGAGCGTATCCCTAGAATGACAAGGGTAAATCCGACTTGCTCATCATAGATCGAACCATGTCCAACAAGGTGCGATTCCTCCGTTCTGATACACCATTTCTCTGTGGTGTATCCGGAGGTGTGAGCTGAGGTACTATACCTCTGCTTTTCAGATGATCATCAAACTCCTGGCTCATGTACTCACCTCCACAATCAGATCGTAGAAGTTTTATAGTCTTGCCGAGCTGATTCTCCACCTCGTTTTGAAACTCTTTGAACTTTTCAAGAGTCTCTAACTTGTGCCTCATCAAATAGATATATCCATATCTACTCAAGTCGTCGGTGAAAGTCATGAAGTACTGATAGCCACCTCTGGCAGGTGTGCTCATTGGTGCACACACATCACTGTGTATCAGTTCCAACAGCTCGGATGCCCTCTCACAACTCTTTGTGAAAGGAGACTTAGTCATCTTGACGAGCAAGCATGATTCGCATGTCTCGAACGACCCAAAGTCGGTCGAAGTTAGGAGTCCATCATCATGGAGCTTCTTCATGCGTTTCAGACTAATGTGTCCAAGCCGGCAATGCCAGAAGTATGTCGGATTTATCTCATTGGGCTTATGCCTCTTGACATTCACGTTATAGACCGGTTCCTGTTCTAGATTCAATATAAATAACCCATCAACAATGGGTGCATAGCCGTGGAACATACCATTCAAATAAATCAAGCAACCATTGTCCTTTAAATTGAATTCATAACCCTGACTCATCAAGCATGAGGCAGAAATAATGTTCCGACTAAGTGCAGGAATGTAATAACAATTATTCAATTCCAAAATGAATCCAGAAGGAAGCTGGAGCTGCATCGTGCCGACCTCCAACACAGCAACTCTTGCTTTGTTGCCGACCCTGATGTTAATCTCCCCTTGTGCCACATGCCTAGTTCTTACCAGCCCCTGCATCGAGTTGCAAATATGAACAACCGATCCGGTATCAAATACCCAAGAGCTACTAGGTATGTCAGCAAGGTAAATGTCTATAACATATGCAACAAGTGTACCTTTGCCTGAAGCAGCATTCCTGGCCTTCTTGCCATGCTCTACAAGCCACTTGCTACAGTTCCTCTTCCAGTGACCAGTTTCCTTGCAATGATAGCAAATGGTCTTTGAGTCTGGTCCAGACTTCGGCGTAGCGGCGGAGGTTACCATCTCCGTGCCCTTTGCCTTAGCCTTCTTCTTAGACCAACTCTTCTTGAACTTAGCCGATTTCTGCGCCATCAACACTTGATGTGTGCCTTTCTTAATATCCTGCTCTGCCACTTTGAGCATCCCATGCAATTCAGTGAGCTTAGTATCCATGCCATGCATATGATAGTTCGAGATGAACGTCCCATAGCTGGGCGGAAGAGAACCCAGAACTGCATCAGTAGCCAGCTCATCCAAGAGCGGGAAGCCCAATCGATCCAAAGCTTGCACATATCCGGTCATCTTGATCACATGCGGGCTCAGTGGATCACCTTCCTTCAGCTTACAATCCATCAAGGATCGCCAGACATTGAACCTTTCGGTCCTAGCCTGCACCTGAAACATGCTCTTGAGACTCTCGATCATATCGAAAGCCCCAACGTCTTCGAAATGCTGCTGCAAATCGGGCTCCATACAAGCCAGCATGAGGCAGCTGGTCTCGTTTGATTCATCAACGAGTTTCTGGTAGGCATTCTTGGTTGTGGTACTAGCATTATTGGCAGGTTCCTCTGGAAGCGGATCCTCTAGAACATGTTCCTTTTTATCATGCTTGAGAACAATTCCCAAATTTCTATACCAGGTAGTAAAGTTTGTTCCATTCAGTTTATCCTTTTCCAGAATTGATTTCAATGCAAAGTTGGGTTGAGCAGGTGGTGCCATTGATCTACAACAGAAAAATATGCAATCACTAAGCAATGTGTTTATGTAGAGTAATTCTAGACTTAAATAGAAATACTCCCACTGAAGTCAGCATCCCTCCGCAAACTCTTAGTGATTCAGGATCCGACTAGCACATGCGACTAGTGAGCTTTAGCATCACTGCTAGACAAATCCGGTAAGCAACTCCTTGCTAATCGTATCTCTATACGACTCCTGTCGGTCGGGTAGGTATCTCATACCCCGGTTCCCGACCTCTTTTGCCACAAGGCCCAAAACCATTTTGATAGCCTTGTCAAGTCAACCTAATGCAGTGCATGTCCGTGTCCGACACGAACCCTTCAGTTCAAGGACACCTAGCAGCACCCCAATTTTATGAGCCCACTATTAGACGTACTTGACGTGCGAAGGTGCAACATCGGGGATGGCAATTCGCTTGATATTCATGAGGAATCTTTCTACCATTCTATCATGCATAGAAAACAAGGAAGCATAACAATCACAAATAAACACATATTGTGAAATAGTATGGCTCCTTCATGGATGTTCTTCCTGGTTGGCTCCGACTCCGATGACCATCTAGGAACTCCATCTTGCTTGTCACGCCGGGACGCCAAGCCACCAACCTGATCTCTATTATCCAACTACTACATCTAGTAATAAATTTTACATAGAGTCACAAGTCGACACGCAGGTCGTTATACAATATAATGACAGCACTTTGGCTCCTGCCGGCTGACAAACATGACACGCAGGCCATGTATAATTTACACACATGCATCACATACACATGAGCCATACTATTCACATCAAACCCTGCAAAATAAAGTTATGCATAGAATCACATTCTACCGGTTTGAGTTTTCGGAAATCAATCATCGCGAATCCGATTCGGATTTACGTTTCACTGTTAACCCTGATGCGGATAACCGACCGGTAGGGGTAGATCGTGTCACGACCTCATCGATCCCAATCAACAGAAAATATAGCCACATTGATCCCCATGTGCAGTTGATCTCATCAACCGTGCACACAACCAATCTTATCATTGACAACATATCTCATCTATTGCCTCCACATATTTAATATGCATACGATCTGAATCCAAATCCTATAGCAGAGGCTCTGATACCACTGTTGGGATCTACGGTAGGGTGCATCGATTGTAAATTAAAATTTCCTACATGCAGAACAACCAAGAACATGCTACGGGAGATGGATCACAGTTCGTTACCACTAGACGCGCAGTGCCGTGCAGCGGAAGAAGAGTTGGGGCAGCGCGTCCGCGTGGATCGTCTCCTCCTCGTCCCCTCGTACAGCCGGTGGTCGGTTCCCACGTACAGGTTCGCCGGAGCGGCGCAAGTGCACCGCCTCTAACGGTATTCGCACGTGCAGGAAGAACGTCGTGCGGCGGACTGCTAGGTCCGATCACACAACCGGCGGCGAGTGGAGGTGTCTATTCGCAACACATGCAAACCCTAGTGACAGCGCCGAAGCGATCAACCGCATGAGTGTGCGACACCTCCACTATATATATAGGCGTCCGTCGCGGGCTCAACACTTGGGCCTCGCATGGACCCTAAAGCCCATAAGTCTACTCAGCCACAATCCGAATACAGTTCGGATCACATCCGACCAGTGTCCTCGGATCCGACCTCGTAGATTCCTTCCCTTAAGCGCGCGACCCCTTAGGTTCAAGTCGGCTTGGTCGCAGTTCGGGTCACCTCCGAACTGCACGGTTGGTAGCGGCCTCTAGCAAGGCATGCCGAACACCAAGCAGACTATGAAGCTGGTTAGCGAACCTGTACATCACACTTCCATTTCTTTTGCCACACGATATATGTTGTCGAGCTCAAGGCGAGTCTGTCATCCTTGTGCTAGCCCGACCTCTTTCTCGTTCCAGTGATGCCGACCACAAACCGGATTATCTCATAATCCTTGTCGCATGGCCATGCTTATCCTGGTCGGATCACACGAGGGGCCCAGAGTATATCTCTCCTGGTCGGAGGGGCAAATCCCATCTTACTCGACCATGTCTCGCAGCATGGGTCTGGACAAGCCTGAAACCTACCTTTGTAACTACCCAGTCACGGAGTAGCGTTTGGTCGGCCCAAAGCAAGTCTGTCACCATCCCGAATACATGCATCAGCTCAGGTCTTAGGACATAGAACATATGTTGTACTAGAGACTCACAGATGAAATATCGCTGCGTCTCATAGTTGGGTATGTCCGACTCGGACCTTATCTCGACTCGGATCCGACTACGTCGAATCCGACCAGATCCTTCCAAGTCCATATTATCCGGTTAGCATCCAATGCTCCATGGCTAGTGAGACCAAGCAATCGACCGTGTCATATGCCAGTCTAGTTGGCTGCGCGTCCACACGGCCCTTTCGACTAGGGACCTTTTAGGACAGTCATCATACAATGCATAGTCCCACAAACAAGTCACGTACTTGCTGATACACATCATTGATAATGTCCAAGGACTATCTTTATTCATAAACACATAGGAAATATCATCATTCATGATTGCTTCTAGGACATATCTCCAACAGGCGGGTGGTGTTGGAGGTTTACAACGTTTTGTGATAAGTTAAGTTAGCTTAGATGTTTAGGGTCGGTGTTGGTGTTGGTGTTTTGTGGACGCCCGTATGTACGCATATGGGCTACACTTTTTGTAAATATGCTCTCTCTTCTACTCCCTTCATTTCTAAATATAAGTCTTTTTAGAGATTCCAACAAGTGACTACATACGAAGTAAAATAAGTGAATCTACACTCTAAAATATGTCTACATACATTCGTATGTTATATTCTATTTGAAATGTCTAAAAAGTAAAAAGACATATATTTAGAAACGGAGGGAATATAAAAATATGGTATACCATTAGCATACTTTAAAAAAAAGTTTAAGATTCACGGATGTGATAGACGTTTCTTGTGTACTGCTCGGGCATGTTCGCTCGGTCACGGTCAGCAGATATGCCCGAGCGCATCCATGAGCGTTTGGGCCGAATTTTGGTGTTCGTGGTTGTAAATGCTCTCGTACTTTCTGGTTTGGTTTGGTTGGAAAAGATAATGGTTGCGTTGCAATTGCATGAAGAAGTTGTGCACGAGTAGCCCAGCCAAACAAACGAACCGCACAAGCTCCGACTGAAACATCACCAGCTAAGATAGTAGATAGGGCTCAAGTTTCTCCTTTTCATTTTCCCTTCTCTGAGAGGACAAGTTGGCCAGTGTCTTCCCTTTCTCCTCGGATGATTGGACGCAAAAGGAAAGAAAAGAAAATTGAGCAGCTCGCTCCACATCTCAGGTCGCTTAGGGCGTGTTTGGTTCCCTGGTTAGCTTTAGGCTGCATCATATGGGGGGTCCTGGCTGAGTGTGGCCTGGCTGAATTGATGCAAGCATGAATGGAGATGGATGTTTGGTGAACTTGCATGAGATGACTGCACGAGGAGCAGATTCGTCCAAATATGGCTGAAATCAGTGAGGAACAGGGATATTGTGGCACCGCGGGGCGATGGGATCCGGGGATTGATGGATTCAGAGAAATGGGATCCTTGCTTGCGGCCGCGCGAGGCGCCAGATCCGGCGTGCGGCGGCTCTAGTACGTACCTGCAGGATCCTTGGCGGATGCCAGCGGCAGCGCTTGGCGAAGGGCAAACGGGAATGGCAGCGGCTAGTCTTGGTCGGCGGCGACGGCACGAGCACTTGGTCGAGCACGGCGGCGGCGGCGGCACCGGCGCTTGGTCAAGGGCGGTGGCGCGTGGTGAAAGGCAAACAGCGATGTCGGCGGTTGGTCGAGGGCGGCGAGACCGGCGGCTGGTCGATGGATGCCCTGCCGGCGGCGCTTGGTCAATGGATGCGAAGAGACGTGAGGGAGAGGAGATAAACCGAAGGAAGGAGCCTGCACGTGAGATACGCCCGAAACTTGTGTTTCCCTCAGCCTGGCTGAGAGGGCTCTTTTTGCATCCACTGGGCCAAGCTGAAGAGTCCGTACGACCTACCAAACGTCCCAATTTTGCATGGTGGGTGCGAGCCACATGCAGCGCAGGGAACCAAACACCCCCTTAGTGTATATCACTTTCTTTGGATTTCTCCTCGAGGAAACTCGGCCGGGTATATTAACACGATCTTATTATCTACTACTCTCTCTGTTTTAGAATATAAGAACGTTTTTTACATTATGCTAGTGCTAAAAACGTTTTTATATTTTAGGACGAAGGGAGAGCATAGTAACATTTTTATATTCTGGGACAGAGGAAGTAGTGTAAAAAACGTTTTTATATTATGGGAAGGATGAAGTAAAAGTAAAAATATCAATACGAACGGAGGATGGTTGCGCATGCTGCAGAGGCAGGCAGGCAGCACACTTGTGTTATGTGAGTGAACAAGGTGCTGCTAAAGGGACTTTCACAACTGGAGGAAGGCCGCCTGTATCACCTTTGTGGAGATTTTTTGTCCCAGCACGTTTAAGGCATTTCCTTTCATTTGGCATACCGAGTACTATTCACCGAGAAACGCGCGAGGGAAATGTCTTACTGGCGTAACCGCATCAACATCATCTGGAAAATCCAGCACCATCTGATCTGATGAAAGCGCAAGCATACAACCACTGTTTGACAAGAATTAATCACAAGCTTGGGTAATTGGATTTAAGCTCGTTTGCATGTTCCCTCGAAAAGTTGAAGCATTTGGTTATGCAATTAACAAGTTGACTGAAGCATTTAGCCTCCTTTGCGCTTGTTCTGAATGGAGCAATCATCGTGACACCAAGTGTTGTAAACAATCTATATGGCCCAAAAATTGAAATATATTTCAAAGCTTCGACCGAGTCTATATATCCTCGCCACAAGAGTGCAGCAGCCTTGCACGTTGGCCCACATTTTGGATAAGCATTACTGCAGCCAAACATGAAACCTAGTATTGCCGAATATAAGTTAACCATACTGCAACAATTTATAACATTTCAAAAGTACGGTCTATTTAGTTAATGTTCCATACGGTATAAGGAGATTGTAAAGAGGGACACTCAAACTGATGTATTTTGAAACAGTACAAAATTTTGCCTATCAAACTTGGTTCGACTTCTTAGAAACCTTCCAGACATCAAACCGGCACTGTGATGAGCAGCACAGCCAAAAACAAATTAATCCACCAAGGTAATGTATCAAAATCCAAGAGCAAAGGTGACCCTGAGGAACTAAACAATGCGCTCTCTTCCTTTCACCCCCAGAATCTGCGGAGGAGACCCTTCTTTTCCTTCTTCATCCTGTTCTCAAGGTTCGGGAACTCGATTGCGTTGTATGCCATGTCAAGAACAATTGGGTTGCAGGGAACTGGTTGGAACGGTGGTGGGAACTGTGAAATGCGACATGGCGCTTTGGCGCTTTGCTCACCAAGTGCTGATTCATAGCTCCCTAGGATATCAAGGAGGTATTTAGGATCCTGCAAAATACAAACTCATTATTATCAGCATATATTCAAAAGATGACCCTAAAGTGCATCACTTCGTAATAACAGTATACCACCCTTTAATGACATGGCATGCCATTGGTTTTGATTTCACACATAAAAGATCTACCCAGGGAACACCAGACTGTACGTAGATTAAGAGATGCAATGAAAGTTGAGATAGCAGAATCCTCTAGCAAAGTAATGAAGTATCATACCAAGGTAGTGAATAAAGCGGATTCATTAACATATCAGGTAAAGCTAAAGAATAATACTCCCTCCAACCCATATTAATTGTCGCTGATTTAGTAAAAAGTTGTAGTACTAAATCAGAGACAAAAAATATGGATCAGAGGGAGTAGAACATAAGAATGGAAGGGAGAGAAAAGATAATAAACCAAGCTGGTGAATAAAGTGGATTCATGGACCTTTTCATCAATAGACTCATGACGTGTACAAAAGAATTGTCGCTGATTTAGTAAAAAGTTGTACTAAATCAGAGACAATTAATATGGATCGGAGGGAGTAGAACATAAGAATGGAAGGGAAAGAAAAGATAATAAACCAAGCTGGTGAATAAAGTGGATTCATGGACCTTTTCATCAATAGACTCATGACGTGTACAAAAGAATTGTCGCTAATTTAGTAAAAAGCTGTACTAAATCAGAGACAATTAATATGGATCGGAGGGAGTAGAACATAAGAATGGAAGGGAGAGAAAAGACAATAAACCAAGCTGGTGAATAAAGTGGATTCATGGACCTTTTCATCAATAGACTCATGACGTGTACAAAAGAATTGTCGCTGATTTAGTAAAAAGCTGTACTAAATCAGAGACAATTAATATGGATCGGAGGGAGTAGAACATAAGAATGGAAGGGAGAGAGAAGATAATAAACCAAGCTGGTGAATAAAGTGGATTCATGGACCTTTTCATCAATAGACTCATGACGTGTACAAAAGAATTGTCGCTAATTTAGTAAAAAGCTGTACTAAATCAGAGACAATTAATATGGATCGGAGGGAGTAGAACATAAGAATGGAAGGGAGAGAAAAGATAATAAACCAAGCTGGTGAATAAAGTGGATTCATGGACCTTTTCATCAATAGACTCATGACGTGTACAAAAGAATTGTCGCTGATTTAGTAAAAAGCTGTACTAAATCAGAGACAATTAATATGGATCGGAGGGAGTAGAACATAAGAATGGAAGGGAGAGAAAAGATAATAAACCAAGCTGGTGAATAAAGTGGATTCATGGACCTTTTCATCAATAGACTCATGACGTGTACAAAAGAATTGTCGCTGATTTAGTAAAAAGTTGTACTAAATCAGAGACAAATAATATGGATCGGAGGGAGTAGAACATAAGAATGGAAGGGAGAGAAAAGATAATAAACCAAGCTGGTGAATAAAGTGGATTCATGGACTATTCATAAGAAAGAACGGAGTTGTAAGAATAAAAGGAAAACAGAATCTGCAGTTTTTTCTTCTTTTTGGTTCAATATGAATATCCCTCACTGTAGGACTTCAGTTCAAGTTTTCCCAGACACCCTTTTCATCAATAGACTCATGACGTGTACAAAAGGGTGAAAGAACTGGCTGCCAAGGATAGCTACCCTACCATAACATAAGACTCACATGGTGGGACTAATGATCTAAATACCAATAGTAACAGACTGATCTCATCAAACGTTTACGTGGACAAGAACTTGTACGAAGCATACCTTTTTTCTATCGTCGCCAAGTGATATAGTTGAGACTCCTTTAGAAAGTCTTTCAGGAGCACTCTCATCCTCCATAATACCTGTTGCATGTTCAATGCAACTATTGGATCTACAATTGAAAGATAGAGCCTCGAGATCTTGGATTAAGGCCTGTAAAGTAAGAGCATTTGAGTTAGACTTAAGTACCTGCCAGACAGACAAAAAATCAAGCTTTTTTTCCTCCAACAAGCACCCAAACGCATGTTTTTTACTCCGTAAACTTTTATAAGATGTTTTAGGTCACTACTTTTATCAAAGTTTACAGAGGTAGTATATGAAGAGCATGAAGATAGCACAAAACCGACAACTCAGAAGGGAAAAAACCCAAAGAAAATATGAAAAGGCTAAGCTACTAACTACTAGGAACTGAAAAAGGAAGCCAAAAAAGCCAAAACTGTACAATTTGTAGCTAATACATGCGTATTAACTAAAAAAGTAAGATAAACTTAAGAGCCCCTCAGTAAAGCCCTAAAACTATGTTGTTTGAACTTCAAAGATCAATAAACAGCATTTATCCTGGCAGACTTGTACAGGTACCAACATAATACACGCATTTCTGAAGATCAAAAAGCTGCTATTAGCTTACGAGGGCACCAAGATAATACATGCACCAAATGAAAATGGTAATGATGAGGGCACAATTAAAACAATGATATAAAACGGCTGGAATTTAGAAGCTACCAACTTCTTAATGATCATATAAATGTTAGCACAGTAGCGAACCTTGTGAGGACTGTTAGCCAGTTCTTGCAGTGCAGAATCAGCAAGGGCACGTGCATAACAGAATAATGCATAGGCTTCGGCCCTTTTACTGACTGAACTATATGACTTTGCCAAATAGAAACATCTGCACAGTACTCCAAAACAAAATTTGTGAGCATAGCCGCTATGTGTTACATGTAAGCTTTCTAGGATAGCAGATGGAACCTTGATAACAAGCTGGAACATTTGTTTAAATAATATAAAAATAAGACAATTAACTATTTGGATGCCTTGTGTCAAGCTCTCAATAACATTATTTGATATAGTCGTGAACAGAGAAGCTGATTGTTAAAGAATTCTAGGTTTCGAAGAAAACAATGTGGAACTCACCTCTCGGCTCGGAAAGCCAAATCTTTCAGTTCATACTCATGAACAAAAGCGTTCTCTTCTTCGTTTTTATCCCTTCCTGAGCTAACTAAATCAGTTAGGTCTGTTGTATTCTGCAAGTTAAGAGGTTTTCGCATCAGCAGAAGTACACAACTCTAGTAAGTAGTAAGTCGTAATATGAACAGAACTTACCTGAATTAGCAGATCATATAGCCGAACAAGTTCTTCCGGCTTTGTAATTTTCTCATTCTTCTCATCCCGATGCTTTGCAAACTTACTTTTAGCAATACTAACAAGTAACTGGTTACGTTCTATGGTCCTCAATCCTAAAACTGCACTGACAGCCTTGTCAAGACCATTCAATTCGTCTCTTATATTCTCAGCACTGCCAGCAGAAGCCTGCATTCGGCAGAAGTGTTAGTAGGATGCATATACTGCCTTTAGAACATACATATATCTACTCCCTCCGTTCCTAAATATTTGTCTTTTTAGAGATTTCAAATGGACTACCACATACGGATGTATATAGACATATTTTAGAGTGTAGATTCACTCATTTTGCTCCGTATGTAGTCACTTGTTGAAATCTCTAGAAAGACAAATATTTAGGAACGGAGGCAGTATATCATTATTATCATACCAAATCATTGCGGATGCAGCTTCGAGCTTCGTGGTATGCAGAGAATAGTTTATCAAATATAGCAAGTTTTTTGTCTGCTGAAATTGGTTCTGTGGCTGCGCCATTTAAATCCCTCTCCAGCTGCTGAGCTGAATCATATCACTAGATTAAAAAGAAATCTATCTACAAGTAGAAAGCAAAGTAGATGCAGAAAAACTGTTTTGGTCAATTAAATAAGATGTGGACTATCTGCTATCTCTGAGATGAACATGCAAATCATGTCTATAATAATTAGAGAGAACATACATAACCTATATAGGAGTACCTTTTAATATGGAGACACGGGTCTTTGCACTGGTAATTGGAAATCTGCGACCAAGCCAGTTAAACTCAGTCATAGAAGCCGCCTGCTGTGACCTTGTCTCAGATAATACAGCCTGCAAGTATCAAAATACATCTATCTGAAAATAGGGATGGAAATGCAATCTGACAATCAGAAACTGCAAGTAGGCTATGGTGTCATATTTACGAAATAACATCAAAATAGTTTCTAGTGAGCAAGTCCAACGTTGGACTCCTCAAACCGACTCCTTATATCTCTATTTACAGAGCCTCACCAAAAGATTCCTTCTCTATTTCTCTGTACGCTCCAACAGTCCTGCTGTCCAAATGTCAGCCATCTATATTTTATTGATTTTTTGTAACTCACAAAATTCTCTAAAACCTATTAATCCAACAAAGTATTTGATATTTTATTGATGCATAATTTCAGTTGACCCCACTATTCATGTGCTATCTCCATCCAACAACAGCAATTGCAAACACACAACATCAAACGAATCGATTCAACATCTGTTGTCAATATATCTCTCACTTATCTCTAATAAAATGCAAGCATACAAGCACAAGGAGCAGCACATGATCTCTCTGTCTCTCACAACCTCACATTAATGGAAGCATCAGCAACAGGTAGAGGGCAGCAGCGCAGCAATCAATCGACGACACAAAGCATCAAATATATCGCTGCAGCCAGAGAGCACCGCCAGCCCCCTGTCTCTCGATGGCACGGACGAGCGCAGCACCTCCTGCCCTCTTGACGCCACCGAACACCACCACCGCTGCACCCTATCCCCCCAAGCTTCTTCCTCCCCTCTCCCCGGCGCCCTCCCCTCTGATTTTTCCAGACCAACCAGTTCCCCCAGATCGAGCGAGCAGCAAGAGAGGCACGCGGCGGCAACAGAAAAAAAATGGTGGTCGCACGAGAGGGGAACGGAGCACCATCCACAGATCATTCCTCGGCAACGCAGGAGGGAAGAGCTGCCGCGGTCATTGATCAATGCCCACTCTCTTCCAGGTCTGCAGAAGTGGCAAACATAAAGGATAGTTTGCCGAGTGATTCTTTTGCTGGGCTGTTTGCCGATGCTGTTGGAGCATCGATTTCAACCAAAATCAGCAATTTGGCCGATTCAAAGCCGGATAGGTAAGCCATTGGTCTTGCTCTGAGCAATAATTAACGCCATACTAGAACTTGTCTAGCATGATTCTGACAATTCCTTTTCTAATTTTGTGAGGAAAACAGTTCCCAATTTCAAATACAAGTCATAAATCTTCAATGAACTTCCCGACTTGACCAAGAAATACACAAAAGCACAGGTTCAACAAAAAAAACAGCATACCCATTGTGTGAAGTCAAAGAACACAAAAGCTAAACTAGAATTGTTGGTTGCATATTTTGATACCCTCATTGTACTAATTCAAGTTTGCAAGTATGCAACATTAACTAACTTCAATATAGTGAAGTTTAGGTGCACTGCAAGATATGCACACCATTTTCAAACTGTAAACAAATGATGTGGATTGCAGATAAAAAAACTCAAAGTTTAAACATGCATTAATCAAGCTGACCAAACATTCATGTTACACACTGCAAAGATAAGAAGTGTGTGGTGACCTAATTCCCAGAAGAACCAATGGGAATCATATATCTGTCAAAATGTGCATGGAGAAAAATTAATCGAATCGTTGCAGTGGTATGTGCAATATCTGATAGTTTTGCAGTGGCATAATCAAAAAAAATTTACCTACATTATGTCTCTGACATGCAATCCCTGACTAGTTCCTCATAATATGGGTTGCACGTGATTTGGGGATTGGACTTGTATCTTCACATGCGTGAGGGAGAGAGGATCAGGACGAGAGGTTGGGGATGAGCCTATGTTACCAGTGGGCGGTGTTCAAAATATCAGCCGATGAATCAGTTAACTGGACAATTAATCCCTTCTCAGTGGGTCACTGAGTAGCCAACTAACTCATTTATCAGCCGATTAGCTGATTTGTCAGCTGATTCGCCTATTAATACCCTACTCACCAACCGACCGAGTGGTTACCAGTTAACTATTTCCTGAACATTGCCAGTGGGGAAAAGAACTAGGGGCCACAAGTGAAAATTACCAGGATATCAGGGGTGTTTCTACTTTCAACAGATTCTGGCTTCAATCGGTTATCCTGGTGAGTCCATACGTCTACGCGGCGACAGTCAACATACCACATAAGCAAGTCAGACCCGGTCTGGGCTGCTTAGGACCGCAATGAACAACTTGTAACTTTTGGGGCCCAAGTCTGCACTTTTAAAGTTTTAGGACTACCTTGACACCCCTCGATAGTTTTAGGACCTCTTATGCATTCCACTATATTCTTTAGTTGTAAGAAAAGAAAATACCTCAATCTTAGCTTTAAAAAGGTCATAAGCAGGCCCCTCCTTTTCCATATCTAGGAGATCATGTTCTTGCAGAGCAGATCCACCAAGTTTGCGTGAACAGAATCCAATCATAGGCTCCACTTCCTCAATGCGCTGACGGCATAAAAGTTGATTTTCTATGCTGCCATACTTCCCAAGCTCCTCATATACAGTCCTGTGAAAAATAATACATGTCAATCACTAACTTTTAAAATACTCATGAGGGGAGCAAGTATCATGATATATCCAAACAGCAAGGCACGACAATAATGGGATGATCCACACAAGGAATAATACCACACTGCATAGAACCAAAACTTCAATGAATTATCATTTCCACAAACCTGGTATTCTTGAAATTCAACATTGCTGCCTCTATGTTCTTCTCTTGCTCGAAAAGCAAAGTTCCTTTCATATATGAAGCATATGCCTACAAAAGATATTATTTTAGATGGTTCAAAAAATACTTTTCTTATAGGACAACTATATCAGGTCAATATAGTGAGGTTTCTATTTTGTACTTAAAAAGGATTGTCAACTGAGCACTAAATCAAACAAATATAAGAAACACACCTCAGCTTCCAAAGATGTCCTGGAATCTCCTTTTATAGAACATAACTGTGAAAAAAGTGCCGCCCATTTGACTGCCTTCCTAAATCGACCCAGCATGTAGATGCGCTGCGGTGCATTTGGACCAGCAGTTTTCTTCTCCATAGCATGACTCCATGCTCTCTCAGCCATATAAAATACCACATGTAGAAACCTACACGCATGTGTTAAAATTGCTTCAGGCATAACCAAGCCTAACAGCTCACTAAATTGCAAAAGCATTTGCTTAAGTTCCCCAATAGTTGTCGCATACCGATTACATGCACTACAAAAGTGTTCATCAACAATAACAAGAATTTTGCTAGGGTAAGGAATTAACAATACTGATAAATTACTAACGAATATCACAGGCATGTAGTACACAACTACCAAATGGTGGCTGAAATCTTTGTAACTAATAGTAATCATATGTTCAACGGTACAAAGGAAATCACATTGTTAGTTTTAAACATTGACAATGTTATTTAACATACCAAGTCCAAACAGATCCATCAAAATTGACAAAATTACCAAAATACCAGCCGAAGTGAAGTATGAACAAATGCAGCAGGCATATGGTAGATTATCAGGAGCCACACCTCACATCAGTCACTGTTGACTCTGTTATATTCCTCCGGGTATATTTACCACGGCCATGCAAAAACTTCAGAGACTTGTATAGCCTTCTCAGACGCGCAGTACAGTATCTCCTGCAAATAATCCTAAATCCTTTAGACAAAGTATGCATCCACAAATGACAGCAGCACCATACTAATAAATTATAAGCAAAAGCAAGATACTTTGGGCAAACAAGACATGCAACATCTGAGAGGACAGAACTTCCCCCTCATGTACCAGCAACAGAGAAAACGGAGCAAGCATAATGTGCAAAGCAAATGTGTAAAAAGATAACTTTCTTTTAGAGCAGATTAAATGTATGAATTCAACTCCCTCCGTTCACTATTATAAGATGTTTTGGATATTTCAATATGGACTACATACGGACTGAAATGAGTAAACAAACACACTAAAATGCGTCTCTATACATCCGATTCAGAAAAAAGATAACATCTTATAATAATGAACTAAGGGAGTATTAGACTACAAAGCAAGTTCGAAGCAGGGTTTCCATGGGAAAGTTTCGATATAGGGGAACAATTGGATGAAAGCATTCCATCACAAGTCACACATCTGAGAGCACGGTAGGAAGAAAAGACGCCTCCCGATCAATATACGCGCGTGAATCCCGCGAGGCGAGAATCACGGTGGCATGGCACAGTTGAGAAGACGAGCAGGCAGCAGATCTGGGTGGGCGTAAGTGGGGTGGGATCGGTAATCGGAGCGCTCACCTGTACCGCGTGTAGTCGCCGTGGCGAAGGCCGTGCTGCATCTGCGCCTCCCTCATGAGTTCCAGCACTGCGCGGAGGAAGGGGGACGGATCAGGAGACGCGAGGGGGCGAGATCGGGTCTGCGCAGAGGGTAAGGAGAGGGGACAAGCTCACCATTGATGGAGAACCTGACGGGATTCTTCTCCTCGACCGCGGCTGCGGAGTCAATATCCATATCCGACGGCGGCGGCGGCGGCTGGTTGGCGAGCTTCGACATGGCGGCGGGTATGCCTCCGCCCGGCGAGCGAACCTGTCAGATGGTCGCGACGAGACGAAGCGGAGTTCGCGTGGCCTCTGGATGCGAAAATATTTGATAACTTTGTTCGTTTTTTGTGACAAATTCGGAAAAAAAACTTGTTTTTAAGCTACGAAAATAACTGAAAGTCTAATTTTAGGCGATGTTAAAAAAAAGTTTGACTAAATTATAATACTCCTAGAAAATATGCCAACATCCATCAACATTTTGAAAATATTTTAGAGGTACGCAATGCGTCGTCCAGGTGAAACTGAATTTGATCGGATGCCTTGGCAGCCATCTGATGGCGCACGAGACAGTTGTCCGATCTACCACCGAGTATTCCACGATGAAAAAATCGATATGGTTGACTACGGAGTGAACAGGCAAATACCAATTTTTAGTTTTTCTTATCAAATTAGGTTTAGCAACAAATAGGTTGTTTAGATATACAACTAGACGAATAATCTATATGATGATAGCAACAACAATAACACAAGCAAGCAAAAGATACAACACTAGTAAAGCTTGCACAAATTAAAGATAAGAGGTAACCATAAGTGTTACTGAAGTTACTTTCCTTTGTTGGAGCGGTATGGGGGCACGATGCTCCTCAAAAAGTCACTAGGGCCACCGTATTCTCCTCACGCCCTCGCGCAATGTAAGATGACGTGATTCCATTAGTGATACCTTTGAAGGCGGCAACCGGACCTTTACAAATAAGGTTGGGCAATTTCCACAACCGAATTTGAGGCTCCCAACACCACCATGAAGCTTCACTATAATGGAACGTGGTTTCGACGTAACCTCAGCCATCTAGAGTGCTCAAAAACCCAAGAGAACCGCAAGGAATTAATGGGGGAATCAAATTTCTCTATGTGAAAGTGTAGATCTAGGCCTTCTCAACCAATCCATAGGAAAATCAACAAGTTTGAATGGTTAGGGAGAGAGATCGGGCAAGAATGAGCTTTTGAGCAACAATGAATCTTGGAGGAGGAAGAGGTAAGTCAACTAGAAGAAGAAGACTCACTTATATAGTGGAGAAAAGAATCCAACCGTATGCCCCTTCAGCCCGTGCACAAGCGGTAGTACCGCTCGCGCGAGCGGTACTTCGGCTGGCACGGAAGTTTCAGCAATTGCACTCAATTGAACAGATCAGGGAGACGGTAGTGCCGTTGGAGCGGTACTACCTAGAGTTGTGCAACCACACGAAACGGTGGTAGTAGAGGAGGGCGGTGCAGTAGTGCCGCATAGAGCGGTACTACCGCTGGCTACTGCTGCTCTACTTCCGCTCGAAGGACAGAGCAGTCCAAAAGACAATAAATAAACGATACTCTGCTTAATAGTTAGAAGCTCGGTAGATATGTTGTTGTAGGGTGAAACCCTAGATGGGATCTTTTCACACTTGGAGAGAGGGAAAGTGGTGAACACACAAGAACATGAAGGAGAAGAATCACTAAAAAAATCCAAAAAACACATCCACTGGAGTAGATCCACAAGCGTACAAGAACAATTCAGGGAAAAGTAGCATTTGGGTAAAGTTCTTCCTACTCCAAGGAGATGAGGTCTTGATGTTGATCTTCTCCAACAGGAGGCCTTGATAATCCACAAGGATTCTTCCCAAAGAGGGATCTTGATCTCCAAGAGGAGGGATACAAGAAGCAAAGCTCTCTAGTGTCTATCAAATACTTTGCTAACCTCATAAATGAGCTAGATTGGGAGTACTTATAGGCTAGGGACGAATTGGGGGTAAAACAAGGGTACATGGGCAATTTATCTTGAAAAATGTGTAGCCACGGTGGAGGGTCCGGGCACCCGGGGTCAAGGGGTCCGGGCACCCGGGGCGTGCCTGGGGAGGAGGGTCGGGCACCCAGGGGGTGTGAAGCCCGGGCACCCAGGGCATACGGGGGCCAGGCGGCTGAGGGGACCGGGCACCCGAGGCCATTTTGTCGGGCACTCAGGGCATTCAGGGAGCCGACCCGCGGGCGGCTGAAATGGTCGGGCACCCGGGGCCATTTGGCCGGGCAACCCGGCGGCCGCAACCAGCGCCAGGCAGAGGGGTCGGGTCAAGGAAATATGCCTTAGAGGCAATAATAAAGTTGTTATTTATATTTCCTTATATCATGATAAATGTTTATTATTCATGCTAGAATTGTATTAATCAGAAACTTAGTACATGCGTGAATACATGGACAAACATAGTGTCCCTAGTATGCCTCTACTAGACTAGCTCGTTAATCAAAGATGGTTAAGTTTCCTAACCATAGACATGTGTTGTCATTTGATGAACGGGATCACATCATTAGATAATGATGTGATGGACAAGACCCATCTGTTAGCTTAGCATAATGATCGTTTAGTTTTATTGCTATTACTTTCTTCATGACTTATACATGTTCCTTTGTCTATGAGATTATGCAACTCCCGAATACCGGAGGAACACCTTGTGTGCTATCAAACGTCACAACGTAACTGGGTGATTATAAAGATGCTCTACAGGTGTCTCTGATGGTGTTTGTTGAGTTGGCATAGATCGAGATTAGGATTTGTCACTCCGAGTATCGGAGAGGTATCTCTAGGCCCTCTCGGTAATGCACATCACTACGAGCCTTGCAAGCAATGTGACTAATGAGTTAGTTACGAGATGATGCATTACGGAATGAGTAAAGAGACTTGCCAGTAACGAGATTGAACTAGGTATGATGATACCGACGATCGAATCTCGGGCAAGTAACATGCCGATGACAAAGGGAATGACGTATGTTGTTATGCGGTTTGACCGATAAAGATATTCGTAGAATATGTAGGAGCCAATATGAGAATCCAGGTTCCTCTATTGGTTATTGACCGGAGATATGTCTCGGTCATGTCTACATAGTTCTCGAACCTGTAGGGTCCGCACGCTTAACGTTCGATGACGATTTGTATTATGAGTTATGTGATTTGATGACCGAATTTTGTTCGGAGTCCCGGATGAGATCACGGACATGACGAGGAGTCTCGAAATGGTCAGGAGATAAAGATCGATATATTGGAAGGTTATATTCGGACACCAGAATGGTTTCAAAGTGTTTTGGGTATTTTTCGGAGTACCGAGAGGTTACCGGAACCCCCGGAGAAGTAATGGGCCTTAATGGGCTTTAGGGGAAAGAAGGGAAGGGCCTCAAGGGGTGCCCCCCTTGGCTGGTCCGAATTGGACTAGGAGGGGGCGGCGCCCCCCTCTTCCTCCTTCCCTCCTTCTCCTAGTTGGAATAGGAAGGGGGGGCGAATCCTACTTGGACCGGGAGTCCAAGTAGGACTCCCCCCTATGGCGCGCCCCCTTGGGACGGCCTCCTCTTCCCCCTCCTTTATATACATGGGAGGGGCACCCAAAAGACACACCAAGTCTTCTCTTAGCTGTGTGCGGTGCCCCCCTCCACAGTTACACACCTCGGTCATATTGTCGTAGTGCTTAGGCGAAGCCCTGCGCCGGTAACTTTATCATCACCGTCAACACGCCATTGTACTGACGGAACTCTCCCTTGCCCTCAACTAGATAAGAGCTCGAGGGACATCATCGTGCTAAACGTGTGCAGAACACAGAGGTGCGGTACCATTCGGTGCTAGGATCGGTTGGATCGCGAAGACGTTCGACTACATCAACCGCGTTACTAAACGCTTTCGCTTTCAATCTACGAGGGTACGTGGACACACTCTCCCCTCTCGTTGCTATGCATCTCCTAGATAGATCTTACGTGATCGTAGGAATTTTTTTGAAATACTGCGTTCCCCAATAGTGGCATCCGAGCCAGGTCTATACGTAGATGTTATATGCACGAGTAGAACACAAAGAGTTGTGGGCGATAATAGTCATACTGCTTACCACCAGCATCTTACTTTGATTCGGTGGCATTGTTGGATGAAGCGGCCTGGACCGACATTACATGACCGCGTTCATAAGACTGGTTCTACCGACGTGCTTCGCACACAGGTGGCCGGCGGGTGTCTGTTTCTCCAAATTTAGTTGAATCAAGTTTGACTACTGCTGGTCCTTGTTGAAGGTTAAAACAACACACTTGACAAAAAATCGTTGTGGTTTTGATGCGTAGGTAAGAACGGTTCTTGCTAGAAGCCCGTAGCAGCCACGTAAAACTTGCAACAACAAAATAGAGGATGTCTAACTTTTTTTTGCGGGGCATGTTGTGATGTGATATGGTCAAAACGTGATGAGATATAAATTGTTGTATGAGATGATCATGTTTTGTAAAAGTTATCGGCAACTGGCAGGAGCCTTATGGTTGTCGCTTTATTATATGAAATGTAATTGCTTTGCTTTATCACTAAGCGGGAGTGATAGTCGTATAAACAATAGTTGGTGAGACGACAACGATGCTACGATGGAGATCAAGGTGTCAAGCCAGTGATGATGGTGATCATGACAGTGCTTTGAAGATGGAGATCAAAGGCACAAGATGATGATGGCCATATCATATCACTTATTTTGATTGCATGTGATGTTTATCTTTTATGCATCTTATTTTGCTTAGCATGGTGGTAGCATTATAAGATGATCCCTCACTAAATTTCAAGGTACAAGTGCTCTCCCTGAGTATGCACAGTTGCTACAGTTCGTCATGCCGAGACACCACGTGATGATCGGGTGCGATAAGCTCTACGTTCACATACAACGGGTGCAAGCCTGTTTTGCACGTGCAGAATACTCGGGTTAAACTTGACGAGCCTAGCATATGCAGATATGACCTCGGAACACTAAGACCGAAAGGTCGAACGTGAATCATATGGTAGATATGATCAACATAGTGATGTTCACCATTGAAAACTACTCCATCTCACGTGATGATCGGACATGGTTTAGTTGATATGGATCACGTGATCATTTAGATGACTAGAGGGATGTCTATCTAAGTGGGAGTTCTTAAGTAATATGATTAATTGAACTTTAATTTCTCATGAACTTAGTACCTGATAGTATTTGCATGTCTATTTTGTTGTAGATCAATGTCCTGTGCTACCGTTCCCTTGAATTTTAATGCGTTCCTAGAGAAAGCTAAGTTGAAAGATGATGGTAGCAACTATACAGACTGGGTCCGTAACTTGAGGATTATCCTCATTGCTGCATAGAAGAATTATGTCCTGGAAGCACCGCTAGGTGCAAAACCCGCTGCAGGAGCAACTCCAGATGTTATGAACGTCTGGCAGAGCAAAGATGATGACTACTCATTAGTTCAGTGTGCCATGCTTTACGACTTAGAATCGGGACTTCAAAGACGTTTTGAACATCATGGAGCATATGAGATGTTCCAGGAGTTGAAGTCAATATTTCAAGCAAATGCCTGAATTGATAGATATGAAGTCTCCAATAAGTTCTATAGCTGCAAGATGGAGGAGAATAGTTCTGTCAATGATTATATACTCAGAATATCTGGGTAGCACAACCACTTGACTCAACTAGGAGTTAATCTTCCTGATGATAGTGTCATTGACAGAGTTCTTCAATCACTACCACCAGGCTACAAAAGCTTCGTGATGAATAATATGCAAGGGATGGATAAGACAATTCCTGAGCTCTTCGCGATGATAAAGGATGCGGAGGTAGAAATCAAGAAGGAGCATCAAGTGTTAATGTTTAACAAGACCACTAGTTTCAAGAAAAAAGGCAAAGGGAAGAAGGGGAACTTCAAGAAGAATGGCAAGCAAGTTGCTGCTTAGGTGAAGAAGCCCAAGTCTGGACCTAAGCCTGAGACCGAGTGCTTCTACTGCAAAGGGACTGGTCACTAGAAGCGGAACTACCCCAAGTATGGCGAGAAGGATGGCAAAGTGAAAGGTATATTTGATATACATGTTATTGATACATACCTTACTAATGCTCGTAGTAGCGCCTGGGTATTTGATACTAGTTCTGTTGCTCATATTTGCAACTCGAAACAGGGGCTACGGATTAAACGAAGATTGACTAAGGACGAGGTGACGATGCGCGTGGGAAATGGTTCCAAAGTCGATGTGATCGTCGTCGGCACGCTACCTCTACATGTACCATCGGGGTTAGTTTTAGACCTAAATAATTGTTATTTGATGCCAACGTTAAGCATGAACATTATATCTGGATCTTGTTTGATGCGAGACGGTTATTCATTTAAATTAGAGAATAATGGTTGTTCTATTTATATGAGTAATATCTTTTATGGTCATGCACCCCTGATTAGTGGTCTATTTTTGTTGAATCTCAATTGTAGTGACACACGTATTCATAATATTGAAGCCAAAAGATGCAAGATTAATAATGATAGTGCAACTTATTTGTGGCACTGCCGTTTAGGTCATGTTGGTGTAAAGCGCATGAAGAAACTTCATGCTGATGGGCTTTTGGAATCACTTGATGCTTGCGAACCATGCCACATGGGCAAGATGACTAAGACTCCGTTCTCCGGAATAATGGAGTGAGCAACTGACTTATTGGAAATAATACATACCGATGTATGCGGTCCGATGAGTGTTGAGGCTCGCAGCGGGTATCGTTATTTTTTGACCTTCACAGATGATTTAAGCAGATATGGGTATATCTACTTGATGAAACATAAGTCTAAAACATTTTAAAAGTTCAAATAATTTCAGAGTGAAGTGGAAAATTATCGTAACAAGAAAATAAAGTTTCTACGATCTGATTGTGGAGGTGAATAGTTGAGTTACAAGGTTGGTCTTCATTTGAAACAATGTGGAATAGTTTCGCAACTCACGCCACCTGGAACACCACAGTGCAATGGTGTGTCCGAACGTCGTAACCGTACTTTATTAGATATGGTGCGATCTATGATGTCTCTTACTGATGTACCGCTATCATTTTGGGGTTATGCTTTAGAGACGGCTGCATTCACGTTAAATAGGGCACCATCTAAATCCATTGAGACGACACTATATGAACTCTGGTTTGGCAAGAAACCTAAATTGTCATTTCTTAAAGTTTGGGGCTGCGATACTTATGTGAAAAAGGTTCAACCTGATAAGATTAGACCCAAATCGAAGAAATGCGTCTTCATAGGATACCCAAAGGAAACTATTGGGTACACCTTCTATCACAGATCCGAAGGCAACATATTCAATGCTAAGAATGGATTGTTTCTAGAGAAGGAGTTTCTCTCGAAAGATGGGAAGAAAGTAGAACTTGATGAGGTAATTGTATCTTCTCCCTTGTTGGGAAGTAGTTCATCACATAAATCAGTTCCAGTGATTCCTACACCAATTAGTGAGGAAGTTAATGATGATGATCATGAAACTTCTGATCAAGTTACTACCGAACCTCGTAGGTCAACCAGAGTACGATCCCCACCAGAGTGGTACGGTAATCCTGTTCTGGAGGTCATGTTACTTGACCATGACGAACCTACAAACTATGAGGAAGCGATGATGAGCCCAGATTCCGTGAAATGGCTTGAGGCCATGAAATCTGAGATGAGATCCATGTATGAGAACAAAGTGTGGACTTTGGTTGACTTGCCCGATGATCGGCAAGTCATAGAGAATAAATGGATCTTCAAGAAGAAGACTGACACTGACGGTAATGTTACTGTCTACAAAGCTCGACTTGTTGCATAAGGTTTTCGACAAGTTCAAGGAGTTGACTATAATGAGACTTTCTCACCCGTAGCGATGCTTAAGTTTGTCCAAATCATGTTAGCAATAGCCGCATTTTATGATTATGAAATTTGGCAAATGGATGTCAAAACTGCATTTCTTAATGGATATCTTAAAGAAGAGTTGTATATGATGCAACCAGATGGTGTTGTCGATCCAAAAGGTGCTAACAAAGTGTGCAAGCTCCAGCGATCCATTTATGGACTGGTGCAAGCCTCTCGGAGTTGGAATGTATGCTTTGATAGTGTGATCAAAGCATATGGTTTTATACAGACTTTTTGAGAAGCCTGTATTTACAAAAAAAGTCAGTGGGAGTTCTGTAGCATTTCTAATATTATATGTGGATGGCATATTATTGATTGGAAATAATACAGAATTTTTAGATAGCATAAAAGGATACTTGAATAAGAATTTTTCAATGAAAGACCTCGGTGAAGCTGCTTATATATTAGGCACCAAGATCTATAGCGATAGATCAAGACGCTTAATTGGACTTTCACAAAGCACATACCTTGATAAAGTTTTGAAGAAATTCAAAATGGACCAATCAAAGAAAGGGTTCTTGCCTGTGTTACAAGGTGTGAAGTTGAGTCAGACTCAATGTCCGACCACTGCAGAAGATATAGAGAAAATGAAAGTCATTCCCTATGCCTCAGCCATAGGTTCTATCATGTATGCAATACCGTGTACCAGACCTGATGTGTGCCTTGCTATAAGTTTAGCAGGGAGGTACCAAAGTAATCCAGGAGTGGATCACTGGACAACGGTCAAGAACATCCTGAAATACCTGAAATGGACTAAGGATATGTTTCTCGTTTATGGAGGTGACAAAGAGCCCGTCGTAAATGGTTACGTTGATGCAAGCTTTGACACTGATCTGGATGACTCTAAGTCACAAACCGGATACGTATTTATATTGAATGGTGGAGCTGTCAGTTGGTGCAGTTCCAAGCAGAGCGTCATGGCGGGATCTACGTGTGAAGCGGAGTACATAGCTGCTTCGGAAGCAGCAAATGAAGGAGTCTGGATGAAGGAGTTCATATCTGATCTAGGTGTAATACCTAGTGCATCGGGTCCAATGAAAATCTTTTGTGACAATACTCGAGCAATTGCCTCGGCAAAGGAATCCAGATTTCACAAGAGAACCAAACACATCAAGAGACGCTTCAATTCCATCCGCGATCAAGTCAAGGAGGGAGACATAGAGATTTGCAAGATACATATGGATCTGAATGTTGCAGACCCGTTGACTAAGCCTCTCTCATGAGAAAAACATGATCAACACCAAGACTCCATGGGTGTTAGAATCATTACTATGTAACCTACACTATAAAAAAGACACATCCGTGACATTTTGGGCCGAACGAATTTTTTTTCTGTCATACACATGACACTTCTATGATGATAATTGTGACAAAACCCGGTATCATCATAGATGTGGTGGGCTCCTACTTCTATGACAAAAAATCATGACAGAAAATGAGCTTTTCGTCCTGGGCGGGCCGGAGACGCAGCTGCATGACATTCTTTGGGCCGTCCATGACGGAAAAAACCGTGGTAGAAGCGAGGGCGAGGAAATTTTTGGGGAGTTCTGAAGGAAATATGCCCTAGAGGCAATAATAAAGTTATTATTTATTTCCTTATATCATGATAAATGTTTATTATTCATGCTAGAATTGTATTAACCGGAAACATAATACATGTGTGAATACATAAACAAACAGAGTGTCACTAGTATGCCTCTACTTGACTAGCTCGTTAATCAAAGATGGTTACGTTTCCTAACCATGGACAAAGAGTTGTTATTTGATTAACGGGATCACATCATTAGTTGAATGATCTGATTGACATGACCCGTTCCATTAGCTTAGCACCCGATCGTTTAGTATGTTGCTATTGCTTTCTTCATAACTTATACATGTTCTTATGACTATGAGATTATGCAACTCCCGTTTGCCGGAGGAACACTTTGGGTACTACCAAACGTCACAACGTAACTGGGTGATTATAAAGGGGTACTACAGGTGTCTCCAAAGGTAGATGTTGGGTTGGCGTATTTCGAGATTAGGATTTGTCACTCCGATTGTCGGAGAGGTATCTCTGGGCCCTCTCGGTAATGCACATCACATAAGCCTTGCAAGCACTGCAACTAATATGTTAGTTGTGGGATGATGTATTACGGAACGAGTAAAGAGACTTGCCGATAACGAGATTGAACTAGGTAGTGGATACCGACGATCGAATCTCGGGCAAGTAACATACCGATGACAAAGGGAACAACGTATGTTGTTATGCGGTCTGACCGATAAAAGATCTTCGTAGAATATGTAGGAGCCAATATGGGCATCCAGGTCCCGCTATTGGTTATTGACCGGAGACGTGTCTCGGTCATGTCTACATTGTTCTCGAACCGTAGGGTCCGCACGCTTAAGGTTTCGATGACAGTTATATTATGAGTTTATGAGTTTTGATGTACCGAAGGAGTTCGGAGTCCCGGATTAGATCGGGGACATGACGAGGAGTCTCGAAATGGTCGAGACGTAGAGATCGATATATTGGACGACTATATTCGGACATCGGAAAGGTTCCGAGTGATTCGGGTATTTTCGGAGGTACCGTGGAGTTACGGGAATACGGGAAAGAGTATTGGGCCTTAATGGGCTTTAGTGGGAAGGAGCCAGGAGGTGGCGCGCGCCCCTCCCAAGCCCAGTCCGAATTGGACAAGGGATTTGGGGCGCGGCCCACCTCTCCCTTCCTTCTCCACTTCCCTCCTTTCCCCCCTTCTCCTAGTTGGACTAGGAAAGAAGGAGTCCTACTCCCGGTGGGAGTAGGACTCCCCTTGGCGCGCCCACTCCTAGGCCGGCCGCCCCTCCTCCCTTGCTCCTTTATATACGGGGGCAGGGGGCACCCCATAGACACACAAGTTGATCATTGAGATCGTTCCTTAGCCGTGTGCGGTGCCCCCTGCCACCATATTCCACCTCGATCATATCATTGTAGTGCTTAGGCGAAGCCCTGCGTCGGTAGAACATCAAGATCGTCACCACGCCGTCGTGCTGACAGAACTCCTCCCCGAAGCTTTGCTGGATCGGAGCCCGGGGATCGTCATCGAGCTATACGTGTGCTAAGAACTCGGAGGTGCCGGAGTAACGGTGCTTGGATCGGTCGGATCGGGAAGAAGACGTACGACTACTTCCTCTACGTTGTGTCAACGCTTTCGTTACGATCTACAATGGTACGTAGATCAGACTCTCCCCCTCGTTGCTATGCATCACCATGATCTTGCGTGTGCGTAGGAATTTTTTTGAAATTACTACGTTCCCCAACAGTGGCATCCGAGCCTAGATTTTATGGTTTGATGGTATATGCACGAGTAGAACACAAGTGAGTTGTGGGCGACATAAGTCATACTGCCTACCAGCATGTCATACTTTGGTTCGGCGGTATTGTTGGATGAAGCGGCCCGGACCGACATTACGCGTACGCTTACGCGAGACCGGTTCTCCCGACGTGCTTTGCACAAAGGTGGCTTGCGGGTGACTGTTTCTCCAACTTTAGTTGAACCGAGTGTGGCTACGCCCGGTCCTTGCGAAAGTTAAAACGGAGTCAAATTGACAAACTATCATTGTGGTTTTTGATGTGTAGGTAAGAACGGTTCTTGCTCAGCCTGTAGCAGCCACGTAAAACTTGCAACAACAAAGTAGAGGACGTCTAACTTGTTTTTGCAGGGCATGTTGTGATGTGATATGGTCAAGACGTGGTGAGATATAAGTTGTTGTATGAGATGATCATGTTTTGTTGAAGTTATCGGCAACTGGCAAAAGCCTTATGGTTGTCTCTTTATTGCATAAGATGCAAGCGCCAAATAATTGCTTTACTTTATCGCTATGCGATAGCAATAGTTGCAAGAGCAATTGTTGGCGAGACGACCACGTGACGACACATTGATATAGATCAAGATGATGGAGATCATGGTGTCATGCCGGTGACGATGGTGATCATGATGGTGCTTCGGAGATGGAGATCACAGGCACAAGATGATGATGGCCATATCATATCACTTATATTGATTGCATGTGATGTTTATCTTTTATGCATCTTATCTTGCTTTGATTGACGGTAGCATTATAAGATGATCTCTCACTAATTATCAAGAAGTGTTCTCCCTGAGTATGCACCGTTGCGAAAGTTCTTCGTGCTGAGACACCACGTGATGATCGGGTGTGATAGGCTCTATGTTCAAATACAACGGGTGCAAAACAGTTGCACACGCGGAATACTCAGGTTATACTTGACGAGCCAAGAACATATGCAGATATGGCCTCGGAACACGGAGACCGAAAGGTCGAGCGTGAATCATATAGTAGATATGATCAACATAGTGATGTTCACCATTGAAACTACTCCATCTCACGTGATGATCGGACATGGTTTAGTTGATTTGGATCACGTGATCACTTAGAGGATTAGAGGGATGTCTATCTAAGTGGGAGTTCTTAAGTAATATGATTAATTGAACTTAAATTTATCATGAACTTAGTCCTGGTAGTATTTTGTAAATCATGTTGTAGATCAATAGCTCGCGTTGTTCCTTCCCTGTGTTTACTTTGATATGTTCCTAGAGAAAATTGTATTGAAAGATGTTAGTAGCAATGATGCGGATTGGATCCATGATCTGAGGTTTATCCTCATTGCTGCACAGAAGAATTATGTCCTTGATGCACCGCTAGGTGACAGACCTATTGCAGAAGCAGATGCAGACGTTATGAACGTTTGGCTAGCTCAATATGATGACTACTTGATAGTTTAGTGCACCATGCTTAATGGCTTAGAATCGGGACTTCAAAGACGTTTTGAACGTCATGGACCATATGAGATGTTCCAGGAGTTGAAGATAATATTTCAAGCAAATACCCGAGTTGAGAGATATGAAGTCTCCAACAAGTTCTGTAGCTAAAAGATGGAGGAGAATCGCTCAACTAGTGAGCATGTGCTCAGATTGTCCAGGTACTACAATCGCTTGAATCAAGTGGGAGTTAATCTTCCAGATAAGATAGTGATTGACAGAATTCTCTAGTCAGCATGACCAAGTTAGTAGAACTTCGTGATGAACTATAGTATGCAAGGGATGACGAAAACGACTCCCGAGCTTTTCATGATGATGAAATCGATGAAGGTAGAAATCAAGAAAAACATCAAGTGTTGATGGTAGACAAGACCACTAGTTTCAAGAAAAGGGCAGAGGGAAGAAGGGGAGCTTCAAAAAGAACAGCAAGCAAGTTGCTGCTCAAGTGAAGAAGCCCAAGTCTGGACCTAAGCCTGAGACTGAGTGCTTCTACTGTAAAGGGACTGGTCACTGGAAGCGGAACTACCCCAAGTGATTGGCGGATAAGAAGGATGGCAAAGTGAACATAAGTATATTTGATATACATGTTATTGATGTGTACTTTACTAGTGTTTATAGCAAACCCTCAGTATTTGATACTAGTTCAGTTGCTAAGATTAGTAACTCGAAACGGGAGTTGCAGAATAAACAGAGACTAGTTAAGGGTGAAGTGACGATGTGTGTTGGAAGTGGTTCCAAGATTGATATGATCATCATCGCACACTCCCTATAATTTCGGGATTAGTGTTGAACCTAAATAAGTGTTATTTGGTGTTTGCGTTGAGCATGAATATGATTTGATCATGTTTATTGTAATACGGTTATTCATTTAAGTAAGAGAATAAATTGTTGTTCTGTTTACATGAATAAAACCTTATATGGTTACACACCCAATGAAAATAGTTCGTTGGATCTCGATCGTAGTGATACACATAATCATAATATTGAAACCAAAAGATGCAAAGTTAATAATGATAGTGCAACTTATTTGTAGCACTGCCATTTTGGTCATATTGGTGTAAAGCACATGAAGAAACTCCATGCTGATGGGTTTTTGGAATCACTTAATTATGAATCAGTTGATGCTTGCGAACCATGCCTCATGGGCAAGATGACTAAGCCTCTGTTCTTCGGAACAATGGAGCGAGCAACAGATTTGTTGGAAATCATACATACTGATGTATGTGGTCCGATGAATATTGAGGCTCGCGACAGGTATCATTATTTTCTGATCTTCATAGATGATTTGAGCAGATATGAGTATATCTACTTGATGAAACATAAGTCTGAAACATTTGAAAAGTTCAAAGAATTTCAGAGTGAAGTGAAAAATCATCATAACAAGAAAATAAAGTTTCTATGATCTGATCGTAGAGAAGAGTATTTGAGTTACGAGTTTGGCCTTCAGTTAAAAACAATGTGAAATAGTTTCACTACTCACGCCACATGGAACACCATAGTGTAATGGTGTGTCCGAACGTCATTACCGTACTTTATTAGATATAGTGCGATCTATGATGTCTCTTACCGATCTACCACTATTGTTTTGGGGTTATGCATTAGAGACAGCTGCATTCACGTTAAAAAGGGGCACCATCTAAGTCCGTTGAGACGACACAATCTGAACTGTGGTTTAGCAAGAAACCAAAGTAGTCGTTTCTTAAAGTTTGGGGTTGTGATGCTTATGTGAAAAAGTTTCATCCTGATAAGCTCAAAACCAAATCGGAGAAATATGTCTTCATAGGATACCTAAAAGGAGACTGTTGGGTACACCTTCTATCACAGATCCTAAGGCAAGACATTCGTTGCTTATAATGGATACTTTCTAGAGAAGGAGTTTCTCTCGAAAGAAGTGAGTGGGAGGAAAGTAGAACTTGATAAGGTAATTGTACCTTCTCCCTTATTGGAAAGTAGTTCATCACAAAAATCTGTTCTTGTGACTCCTACACCAATTAGTGAGGAAGCTAATGATAATGATCATGAAACTTTGGATCAAGTTACTACCGAATCTCGTAGGTAAACCAGAGTGAAATCCGCACCAGAGTGGTACGGTAATCCTGTTCTGGAGGTCATGTTACTTGACCATGACGAACCTACGAACTATGAGGAAGCAATGATGAGCCCAAATTCCGCGAAATGGTTTGAGGCCATGAAATCTGAGATATGATCCATGTATGAGAACAAAGTATGGACTTTGATGGACTTGCCCAATGATCGGCAAGCCATAGAAAATAAATGGATCTTCAAGAGGAAGACGGACGTTGATAGTAGTGTTACTCTCTACAAAGCTAGAATTGTCGCAAAAGGTTTTCGACAAGTTCAAAGTGTTGACTATGATGAGAGTTTCTCACACGTATCTATGCTTAAGTCTGTCCGAATCATGTTAGCAATTGCCGCATTTTATGAAATCTGGCAAATGGATAAACAAAACTGCATTCCTTAATGGATTTCTTAAAAAAGAGTTGTATATGATGCAACCAGTAGGTTTTGTCAATCCTAAAGGTGCTAACAAAATATGCAAGCTCCGGCGATTCATCTATGGACTGGTGCAAGCATCTCAGAGTTGGAATACACGCTTTGATAAGTTGATCAAAGCATATAGTTTTATACAGACTTGCGGTGAAGCCTGTATTTACAAGAAAGTGAGTGGGAGCACTACAACATTTCTGATAAAGTATATGTGAATGACATATTGTTGATCGGAAATAATGTAGAATTATTCTGTAAAGCATAAAGGAGTGTTTGAAAGGAGTTTTTCAAAGAAAGACTTCGGTGAAGCTGCTTACATATTGAGCTCCAAGATCTATAGAGATAGATCAAGACGCTTGATAAGTTTTTTTCAATGAGTACATACCTTGACAAGATTTTGAAGTAGTTCAAAATGGAGCAGTCAAAGAAAGAGTTCTTGCCTGTAGTACAAGGTGTGAAGTTGAGTAAGACTCAAAGCCCGACCACGGCAGAAGATAGAAAGAGAATGAAAGTCATTCCCTATGCCTCAGCCATAGGTTCTATAAAGTATGCCATGCTGTGTACCAGATCTATTGTATACCCTACACTGATTGGCATGGGAGTACAATAATGATCTAGGAGTAGATCACTAGACAGCGGTCAAAATTATCCTTACTGGAATAAGGATATGTTTCTCAATTACGGAGGTGACAAAAGGTTCGTCGTAAAGGGTTATGTCAATGCAAGTTTTGACACTGATCCAGATGACTCTAAGTATCAATCTGGATACATATTGAAAGTGGGAGCAATTAGCTAGAGTAGCTCCATGCAGAGCATTGTTGACATAGAGATTTGCAAATACATGCGGATCTGAATATGGCAGACCCGTTGACTAAACTTCTCTCACAAGCAAAACATGATCACTTTTTGGGTCTTAATCACATAGCGATGTGAACTAGATTATTGAATCTAGTAAACCCTTTGGGTGTTAGTCACATGGAAATGTGAACCAATCACATAAAGATGTGAACTATTGATGTTAAATCATATGGCGATGTGATCTAGATTATTGACTCTAGTGCAAGTGGGAGACTGAAGTAAATATGCCCTAGAGGCAATAATAAAGTTATTATTTATTTCCTTATATCATGATAAATGTTTATTATTCATGCTAGAATTGTATTAACCGGAAACATAATACATGTGTGAATACATGGACAAACAGAGTGTCACTAGTATGCCTCTACTTGACTAGCTCGTTAATCAAAGATGGTTACGTTTCCTAACCATGGACAAAGAGTTGTTATTTGATTAACGGGATCACATCATTAGTTGAATGATCTGATTGACATGACCCGTTCCATTAGCTTAGCACCCGATCGTTTAGTATGTTGCTATTGCTTTCTTCATAACTTATACATGTTCCTATGACTATGAGATTATGCAACTCCCGTTTGCCGGAGGAACACTTTGGGTACTACCAAACGTCACAACGTAACTGGGTGATTATAAAGGAGTACTACAGGTGTCTCCAAAGGTAGATGTTGGGTTGGCGTATTTCGAGATTAGGATTTGTCACTCCGATTGTCGGAGAGGTATCTCTGGGCCCTCTCGGTAATGCACATCACATAACCCTTGCAAGCACTGCAACTAATATGTTAGTTGTGGGATGATGTATTACGGAACGAGTAAAGAGACTTGCCGGTAACGAGATTGAACTAGGTATTGGATACCGACGATCGAATCTCGGGCAAGTAACATACCGATGACAAAGGGAACAACGTATGTTGTTATGCGGTCTGACCGATAAAGATCTTCGTAGAATATGTAGGAGCCAATATGGGCATCCAGGTCCCGCTATTGGTTATTGACCGGAGACGTGTCTCGGTCATGTCTACATTGTTCTCGAACCGTAGGGTCCGCACGCTTAAGGTTTCGATGACAGTTATATTATGAGTTTATGAGTTTTGATGTACCGAAGGAGTTCGGAGTCCCGGATTAGATCGGGGACATGACGAGGAGTCTCGAAATGGTCGAGACGTAAAGATCGATATATTGGACGACTATATTCGGACATCGGAAAGGTTCCGAGTGATTCGGATATTTTCGGAGGTACCGGGGAGTTACGGGAATACGGGAAAGAGTATTGGGCCTTAATGGGCTTTAGTGGGAAGGAGCCAGGAGGTGGCGCGCGCCCCTCCCAAGCCCAGTCCGAATTGGACAAGGGATTTGGGGCGCGGCCCACCTCTCCCTTCCTTCTCCACTTCCCTCCTTTCCCCCCTTCTCCTAGTTGGACTAGGAAAGAAGGAGTCCTACTCCCGGTGGGAGTAGGACTCCCCTTGGCGCGCCCACTCCTAGGCCGGCCGCCCCTCCTCCCTTGCTCCTTTATATACGGGGGCAGGGGGCACCCCATAGACACACAAGTTGATCATTGAGATCGTTCCTTAGTCGTGTGCGGTGCCCCCTGCCACCATATTCCACCTCGATCATATCGTTGCAGTGCTTAGGCGAAGCCCTACGTCGGTAGAACATCAAGATCGTCACCACGCCGTCGTGCTGACGGAACTCCTCCCCGAAGCTTTGCTGGATCGGAGCCCAGGGATCGTCATCGAGCTGTACGTGTGCTAAGAACTCGGAGGTGCCGGAGTAACGGTGCTTGGATCGGTCGGATCGGGAAGAAGACGTACGACTACTTCTTCTACGTTGTGTCAACGCTTCCGTTACGATCTACAATGGTACGTAGATCAGACTCTCCCCCTCGTTGCTATGCATCACCATGATCTTGCATGTGCGTAGGAATTTTTTTGAAATTACTACGTTCCCCAACAAGTTCTCGGTTACGGTGGGAGGTCGAGGGCCGAGCGATGCGCGTTTCTCTTGTACACGTACGCGCGTGTGTGCGAGGCGTTGGCTCTAACTGAACCCGAGCGAGGCGTTGGGCTCTAACTGAACCCGAGCGATTGCACTGCAGGGTACGCGTTACTGAACTCGAGCGATCGGTCGATGGCTGTTAACTGAACCCGATTGAACGATTCCTTCGCTACTGCTGCTAACTGAAACCGATCGATGGGATGAACAGTGAGTGTTGCCGGGGGGGTGGATGAACAGTGAGCGGTGGCATTGCCTCTGGATGAACATGACCCCGTGGTGTGGTGGAGGGTTGGATAAACAGTAGACGGTGGAGGGGTGCCCGTGGAGGGGTGGATGAACAAGATCCCGTGGTGTGGAGGGCTGGATGAACAATAGACGATGGAGGAGTGGTTGAACAGGACCCCGTGGTGTGGAGGGCTGGATGAACAGTAGACTGTGAGGGGTGGTTGAACAGTAGCAGGTGGAGTAGCGCGCGGTGGAGGCTGGATGAACAGGAGCCCGTGGAGGCTGGATGAACAGGAGCCCATGGAGGCTGGAGGAGGTCGACGGTGGAGATGAACAGTATCCCGTGGAGTCCCGTTTTGTGGTATGCCACACCCCTCCCGATGAACAGGATCCCCGTTTTGACCGTAGTGCTCCAACACAAGTCTGTTTCCTCCGTTTTGCGGTACGCCACACCCCTCCCGATCAACAGGACCCCCGTTTTGATCATAGGAGGTTTGTTTTCTTCGTTTTGCGGTACGCCAGACCCCTCCTGATGAACAGGATCCCGTTTCAAACGTGGCCGGTCGAACACAAGGCCGTTTCCTCCGTTTTGCGGTACGCCAGGCCTTGTATCCATCGCCTGTTCCATCCAAGCCCTCCCGATGAACACGACCACGCATTCTGTTCCGACCCAGCCGGTTGGCTCCCACGCGTTCCGTTGCCTCCCCATGAACACGACGCATTTCGTTGCCTCCTCATGAACACGACGCATTCTGTTGCCTCCCCATGAACATGACGACGACGCTGTTTCTCCGTTCTGACCCAGCCATGTACACGAGCCCTGGCCATACGTATGCGCGAGTAGGCGTTCGAGACCCCACCCGTATGTACACATATGTGACCGTATTTTCTTTCTTGCACCCCGGTTGCTGTACGTACGTGTACATGCTACGTGCACGCCTCTACTATGACACGTGTGCGCCTCTACTACGACACGTGCGCGCCTCTACATCGACCAGTATGTACATACACGTTCGCGACCAAAATGACAACACTACGTACGCTTCGACTAGATGATTCCTCCACCTGGTCGGGACCCACCTACGAAGATGTAGCTGGTGGGTCCCAGCAGTCAGGGGGCGAATCGTTTTTTTACCCGGACGCACTTCCTTGCGTGCGAAGATGTAGCTGGTGGGTCCCAGCAGTCAGGGGGAAACGTTTTTTTCACGAAATACAGTGGTCCGTCTGGTGGGTCCCAGCTGTCAGGTGGAGGAATCATTATTTTCCGCATAATAAGGAGGCACTTCCTTGTTGCGGCCGTGGACCCAACTGTCAGCCTCTCCACGTACAGTCCATGTCTGATGGAAGTCGTTCCTTGACCACGTTGACCATGCCACGCCGAGAGCACCAGGGCGGTGGATGACGACGAGGGCTAGGAAGGGGATGACACGGAGGCAGGAAAGACTCGGCAGTTGTTTCCCACGCGGAGGGGAGTACGACTGTACGAGGATTTACTGGTTTGTCTGCCGTCACCGGAGAATAACCGCAGGTGTGGGTGAGTAGAGGGATGGCTAGGCCAGTGATGGGAGTACGGTCGGGCGGTGAGGCCTGCGCGGCAGCACAGCCGGCCGCGAGGAGGAGGGAGCAAGCAGTCCCGCCGGCGCTTGTTTGAGCGGCTGGAGCAGGAAGAGCAGAGATTGAAGAAGCATGACGGCCGTTGGATGGACATCCAACAGTCAGTGCTTGTGCGTCAACCTTTTTTTAAGGAAAGCTTCAAATCTGTGAAAAACAGCATACATCCCATCTGCCATTATTTCTAATAATTTACAGCCCATTTGCTAATTCTTAAGTTTTTTTGGAGCACATATTCTTTTTGTTAGCATTACAGCCCATATTGTGGCAACGGTTAAAAAATCATATGAAATTTTGCATATTTCGGTGCGGTCCGAACTGTTTTTAATCCCAAAATTTTGACTCACATTCAAACTGATTTTAAAAATAAATGTATATCAATATAAAATTCAACAAATTCTCCACGCATAAAAATTAATGTAATTTAAAATCTTGAAATGAAAAAAAGATATTTGAAACTAATTGCCGGTTTGATGTGTTTTAAAAAATGTACAACCCATTTCTCATTACTGATGGGTCATTTTCTCGGCCAGCCGAATGAAAGCTCTTCTCGTCTTGAAAGATTTGCAGCCCAACAGGCCTAACAAAGCGACTTACTTGGCAAATCACAAAAAAACTAGGCTGTGGTCGTGGATCCAGCTGTCAGCCTCTCCACGTACAGTACTCTTTCGATGGAAGTCTTTCCTTGACCACGTTGACCACGCCGCGCGGAGAGCACCACGGCGGTGGACGACGGCGAGGCCTAAGAAGGGGACGATGCGGCAGTGGAAGCCCACGCGGAGAGGACTATGAGGGTTCACTGCTTCGACTGCGGTGTGAGGCTGCCGTCATCGCAGGGCCTGGCCAGCAGTGGGAATAGTAGGGGGCGGTGAGGCCTTTGCGGCAGCACAGCCGGCCACGGGAGGCAGGAGCATGCAGCACGACCGGCGCTGCTTTGGGCGGCTGGAGCAAGAAGACCAGAGGTTAAAGAAGCACTATGGCCGTTGGATGGACATCGTACGGTCACTGGAGCTAGAATCGTTCATATTGACTAAGTTGACAAAGCCCTTCGTCCCCGTCAACTTAGTAGGCCCACAAGTCAGCCTCCCAGCAAGGTGGGTCCCAGCTAGCTGGGGGAGCATTCATTTTTTTTGTGCGTAATAAGGAGGCACTTCCAATGGGTCCGAGCTGACGGCGGGGGAAACGTTTTTTTCGCAAAATACGGTGGCCCGTCCGGTGGGTCCCAGCAGTCAGGGGGAAACAATTTTTTCGCAAAATACTGGTGGCCTGTCCAGTGGGTCCCTACTGTCAGGTGGAGGAATCATTATTTTCCGCGTAATAAGGAGGCACTTCCTTGCTGCCGCCATGGACCCAGTTGTCAACCTCTCCATGTACAGTCCACGTCCGATGGAAGTCGTTCCTTGACCACATTGACCACGCCGTGCCGAGAGCACCAGGGTGGTGTACGACGGCGAGGCCTAGGAAGGGGACGATGCGGAGCCGGTGAAGACACGGCAGTGGATGCCCACGCGAAGAGGAGTGTGAGGGTTCACTTGTTCGGCTATGGTGTGAGGCTGCCGTCGCCGCAGGGCCTGGCCAGCGGTGGGAATAGTAGGGGGCGGTGAGGCCTCCGCGGCAGCATAGCCGGCCACGGGAGGTAGGAGCAGGCGGCACGGCCGGCGCTACTTTGGGCGGCTGGAGCAAGAAGACCAGAGGTTGAAGAAGCACTACGGCCGTTGGATGAACATCGTACGGTCACTGCAGCTAGAATCGTTTATATTGACTAAGTTGACAAAGCCCTTGGTACGTCAACTTAGTAGGCCCATAGGTCAGCTTCCGAAATGGTGCGCCCTAGATGTCAGGGGGAGGAATCATTTTTTGGGCGGGTGAAGCTAGAATATCTGAGATTGAAGAAGAAGCACGACATCCGTTGGATGGACATCCAACGGCCACTGCTGCTAGAACCGTGTGCTGACTATAAGTTGACAAAGCCTTGCATACGCGTCAACTCTATTTTTTTGGGCCGCGTCAACTTAATAAGGCCAGAAGTGTGTGGCAGAGAACTTATAACCCATTTGAGATTTGTAAGAATGTGTAGCCCATTTTTGAATTCTAATGGAATTTATTACAGCCCATTTACAGTTTGTTAAAAGTACAACCCATTTCAACCAACCGCTCAAAACATAATTCAATAAAATTTCCCACATTTTGATGAGATCCGAAATATTTTTTGAAGGAAATATGCCCTAGAGGCAATAATAAAGTTATTATTTATTTCCTTATATCATGATAAATGTTTATTATTCATGCTAGAATTGTATTAACCGGAAACATAATACATGTGTGAATACATAGACAAACAGAGTGTCACTAGTATGCCTCTACTTGACTAGCTCGTTAATCAAAGATGGTTATGTTTCCTAACCATGAACAAAGAGTTGTTATTTGATTAACGGGATCACATCATTAGTTGAATGATCTGATTGACATGACCCATTCCATTAGCTTAGCACCCGATCGTTTAGTATGTTGCTATTGCTTTCTTCATGACTTATACATGTTCCTATGACTATGAGATTATGCAACTCCCGTTTACCGGAGGAACACTTTGGGTGCTACCAAACGTCACAACGTAACTGGGTGATTATAAAGGAGTACTACAGGTGTCTCCAAAGGTAGATGTTGGGTTGGCGTATTTCGAGATTAGGATTTGTCACTCCGATTGTCGAAGAGGTATCTCTGGGCCCTCTCGGTAATGCACATCACATAAGCCTTGCAAGCATTGCAACTAAGAAGTTAGTTGCGAGATGATGTATTACGGAACGAGTAAAGAGACTTGCCGGTAACGAGATTGAACTAGGTATTGGATACCGACGATCGAATCTCGGGCAAGTAACATATCGATGACAAAGGGAACAACGTATGTTGTTATGCGGTCTGACCGATAAAGATCTTCGTAGAATATGTAGGAGCCAATATGGGCATCCAGGTCCCGCTATTGGTTATTGACCGGAGACGTGTCTCGGTCATGTCTACATTGTTCTCGAACCGTAGGGTCCGCACGCTTAAGGTTTCGATGACAGTTGTATTATGAGTTTATGAATTTTGATGTACCGAAGGAGTTCGGAGTCTCGGATGAGATCGGGGACATGACGAGGAGTCTCGAAATGGTCGAGACGTAAAGATCGATATATTGGACGACTATATTCGGACATCGGAAAGGTTCCGAGTGATTCGGGTATTTTTCGGGGTACCGGGTAGTTACGGGAGAGGTAATGGGCCTTGATGGGCTTTAGTGGGAAGAGGAAAAGGCTGCTGCGCCCCCCTCCCCTTTGGTCCGAATTGGACTAGGGAAAAGGGGGCCGGTCACCTTTCCTACTCCTCCTATTCCTTCTCCCTTCCTCCCCACTTGGTGGACTCCTACTAGGACTTGGAGTCCTAGTAGGACTCCCTATCCTGGCCGCACCTTTGCCTTGGCCGGCCTCCTCCTCCTCCATCCTTTATATACAGGGGCAGGGGGCACCCCATAGACACACAAGTTGATCCTTGAGATCGTTCCTTAGCCGTGTGCGGTGCTCCCTGCCACCAAATTCCACCTCGATCATACCATTACAGTGCTTAGGCGAAGCCCTGCGTCGGTAGTACATCAAGATCGTTACCACGCCGTCGTGCTGACGGAACTCTTCCTCGACGCTTTGCTGGATCGGAGCCCGAGGAACGTCATCGAGCTGAACGTGTGCTAAGAACTCGGAGGTGCCGGAGTAACGGTGCTTGGATCGGTCGGACCGGGAAGAAGACGTACGACTACTTTGTCTACGTTGTGTCAACCTTTCCGTTGCGATCTACAAGGGTACGTAGATCAGACTCTCCCCCTCGTTGCTATGCATCACCATGATCTTGCGTGTGCGTAGGAAAGTTTTTGAAATTACTACGTTCCCCAACAGTGGCATCCGAGCCTAGGTTTTATGGTTTGATGTTATTTGCACGAGTAGAATACAAGTGAGTTGTGGGCGATACAAGTCATACTGCCTACCAGCATGTCATACTTTGGTTCGGCGGTATTGTTGGACGAGACGACCCGGACCAACCTTACGCGTACGCTTACGCGAGACCGGTTCCCTCCACGTGCTTTGCACATAGATGGCTTGCGGGCGACTGTCTCTCCAACTTTAGTTCAACCAAGTGTGACTATGCCCGGTCCTTGAGAAGGTTAAAACGGAGTCTATTTGACAAACTATCGTTGTGGTTTTGATGCGTAGGTAAGATGAGTCTTGCTTAAGCCCGTAGCAGCCACGTAAAACTTGCAACAACAAAGTAGAGGACGTCTAACTTGTTTTTGCAGGGCATGTTGTGATGTGATATGGTCAAGGCATGATGCTAAATTTTATTGTATGAGATGATCATGTTTTGTAACCGAGTTATCGGCAACTGGCAGGAGCCATATGGTTGTCGCTTTATTGTATGCAATGCAATCGCGACTTAATGCTTTACTTTATTACTAAGCGGTAGTGATAGTCGTGGAAGCATAAGATTGGCGAGACGACAACGATGCTACGATGGAGATCAAGGTGTCGCGCCGGTGACGATGGTGATCATGACGATGCTTCGGAGATGGAGATCACAAGCACAAGATGATTATGGCCATATCATATCACTTATATTGATTGCATGTGATGTTTATCCTTTTATGCATCTTATCTTGCTTTGATTGACGGTAGCATTATAAGATGATCTCTCACTAAATTATCAAGAAGTGTTCTCCCCAAGTATGCACCGTTGCAAAAGTTCTTCGTGCTGAGACACCACGTGATGATCGGGTGTGATAGGTTCTACGTTCAAATACAACGGGTGCAAAACAGTTGCACACGCGGAATACTCAGGTTATACTTGACGAGCCAAGCATATACAGATATGGCCTCGGAACACGGAGACCGAAAGGTCGAGCGTGAATCATATAGTAGATATGATCAACATAACGATGTTCACCATTGAAAACTACTCCATCTCACGTGATGATCGGTTATGGTTTAGTTGATTTGGATCACGTGATCACTTAGAGGATTAGAGGGATATCTATCTAAGTGGGAGTTCTTAAGTAATATGATTAAATTGAACTTAAATTTATCATGAACTTAGTCCTGGTAGTATTTTGCAAATCATGTTGTAGATCAATAGCTCGCGTTGTTGCTTCCCTGTGTTTATTTTGATATGTTCCTAGAGAAAATTGTGTTGAAAGATGTTAGTAGCAATGATACGGATTGGATCCGTGATCTGAGGTTTATCCTCATTGCTGCACAGAGGAATTATGTCCTTGATGCACCGCTAGGTGACAGACCTATTGCAGGAGCAGATGCAGACGTTATGAACGTTTGGCTAGCTCAATATGATGACTACTTGATAGTTTAGTGCACCATGCTTAACGGCTTAGAATCGGGACTTCAAAGACGTTTTGAACGTCATGGACCATATGAGATGTTCCAGGAGTTGAAGTTAATATTTCAAGCAAATACCCGAGTTGAGAGATATGAAGTCTCCAACAAGTTCTATAGCTAAAAGATGGAGGAGAATCGCTCAACTAGTGAGCATGTGCCCAGATTGTCTGAGTACTACAATCACTTGAATCAAGTGGGAGTTAATCTTCCAGATAAGATAGTGATTGACAGAATTCTCTAGTCACCATCACTAAGTTAGTAGAACTTCGTGATGAACTATGATATGCAAGGGATAACGGAAACGACTCCCAAGTTCTTCGTAATGCGGTAATTGACGAAGGTAGAAATCAAGAAAGACATCAAGTGTTGATGGTAGACAAGACCACTAGTTTCAAGAAAAGGGCAGAGGGAAGAATGGGAACTTCAAGAAGAACGGCAAGCGAGTTGCTGCTCAAGTGAAGAAGCCCAAGTCTGGTCCTAAGCCTGAGACTAAGTACTTCTACTGCAAAGGGACTGGTCACTGGAAGCGGAACTACCCCAAGTGATTGGCGGATAAGAAGGATGGCAAAGTGAACATAAGTATATTTGATATACATGTTATTGATGTGTACTTTACTAGTGTTTATAGCAAACCCTCAGTATTTGATACTAGTTCAGTTGCTAAGATTAGTAACTCGAAACGGGAGTTGCAGAATAAAGAGAGACTAGTTAAGGGTGAAGTGACGATGTGTGTTGGAAGTAGTTTCAAGATTGATATGATCATCATCGCACACTCCCTATAAATTCGGGATTAGTGTTGAAATAAGTGTTATTTGGTGTTTGCGTTGAGCATGAATATGATTTGATCATGTTTATTGTAATACGGTTATTCATTTAAGTAAGAGAATAAATTGTTGTTCTGCTTACATGAATAAAACCTTATATGGTTACACACCCAATGAAAATAGTTCGTTGGATCTCGATCGTAGTAATACACATAATCATAATATTGAAACCAAAAGATGCAAAGTTAATAATGATAGTGCAACTTGTTTGTGGCACTGCTGTTTAGGTCATATTGGTGTAAAGCACATGAAGAAACTCCATGCTGATGGGTTTTTGGAATCACTTGATTATGAATCAGTTGATGCTTGCGAACCATGCCTCATGGGCAAGATGACTAAGACTCTGTTCTTCGGAACAATGGAGCGAACAACAGATTTGTTGGAAATCATACATACTGATGTATGTGGTCCAATGAATATTGAGGCTCGCGACAGGTATCATTATTTTCTGATCTTCACAGATGATTTGAGCAGATTTGAGTATATCTACTTGATGAAACATAAGTCTGAAACATTTGAAAAGTTCAAAGAATTTCAGAGTGAAGTGAAAAATCATTGTAACAAGAAAATAAAGTTTCTATGATCTGATCGTAGAGAAGAGTATTTGAGTTACGAGTTTGGCCTTCAGTTAAAAACAATGTGAAATAGTTTCACTACTCATGCCACATGGAACACCACAGTGTAATGGTGTGTCCGAACGTCATAACCGTACTTTATTGGATATAGTGCAATCTATGATGTTTCTTATCGATTTACTACTATCCTTTTTGGGGTTATGCATTAGAGACAGTTGCATTCACGTTAAATAGGGCACCATCTAAATCCGTTGAGACGACACTGTATGAACTATGGTTTGGCAAGAAACCAAAGTTGTCGTTTCTTAAAGTTTGGGGTTGTGATGCTTATGTGAAAAAGTTTCATCCTGATAAGCTCAAAACCAAATTGGAGAAATATGTCTTCATAGGATACCCAAAGGAGACTGTTGGGTACACCTTCTATCACAGATCCTAAGGCAAGACATTCATTGCTTATAATGGATCCTTTCTAGAGAAGGAGTTTCTCTCGAAAGAAGTGAGTGGGAGGAAAGTAGAAATCTTGATAAGGTAATTGTACCTTCTACCTTATTGGAAAGTAGTTCATCACAAAAACTGTTCTTGTGACTACTACACCAATTAGTGAGGAAGCTAATGATGATGATCATGTAACTTCAGATCAAGTTACTACCGAATCTTATAGGTAAACCAGAGTGAGATCCGCACCAGAGTGGTACGGTAATCCTGTTCTGGAGGTCATGTTACTTGACCATGATGAACCTACGAACTATGAGGAAGCGATGATGAGCCCAGATTCCGCAAAATGGTTTGAGGCCATGAAATCTGAGATATGATCCATGTATGAGAACAAAGTTTGGACTTTGGTTGACTTGCCCGATGATCGGCAAGCAATTGAGAATAAATGGATCTTCAAGAGGAAGACGGACGTTGATAGTAGTGTTACTATCTACAAAGCTAGAATTGTCGCAAAAAGGTTTTCAACAAGTTCAAAGTGTTGGCTACGATGAGAGTTTCTCACTCGTATCTATGCTTAAATCTGTCCGAATCATGTTAGCAATTGCCGCATTTTATGAAATCTGGCAAATGGATAAACAAAACTGCATTCCTTAATGGATTTGCTAAAGAAGAGTTGTATACGATGCAACTAGAAGGTTTTGTCAATCCGAAAGGTGCTAACAAAATGTGCAAGCTCCAGCGATCCATCTGTGGACTAGTGCAAGCATCTCGGAGTTGGAATATACGCTTTGATAAGTTGATCAAAGCATATAGTTTTATACAGACTTGTGGTGAAGCCTGTATTTACAAGAAAGTGAGTGGGAGCACTACAGCATTTCTGATACGTATATGTGAATGACATATTGTTGATCGGAAATAATGTAGAATTATTCTGTAAAGCATAAAGGAGTGTTTGAAAGGAGTTTTTCAAAGAAAGACTTCGGTGAAGCTGCTTACATATTGAGCATCAAGATCTATAGAGATAGATCAAGACGCATGATAAGTTTATTCAACAAATACATACCTTGACAAGATTTTGAAGTAGTTCAAAATGGAACAGTCAAAGAAAGAGTTTCTTGCCTATGTTACAAGGTATGAAATTGAGTAAGACTCAAAGCCCGACCACGACAGAAGATAGAAAGAGAATGAAAGTCATTCCCTATGCCTTGGCCATAGGTTCTATAAAGTATGTCATGCTGTATACCAGATCTATTGTATACCCTGCACTGATTTGGCAAGGGAGTACAATAGTGATCTAGGAGTAGATCACTGGACAGCGGTCAGAATTATCCTTAGTGAAATAAGGATATGTTTCTCGATTATGGACGTGACAAAAAGGTTCGTCGTAAAGGGTTACGTCGATGCAAGTTTTTGACACTGATCCAGATGATTCTAAGTCTCAAACTGGATACATATTGAAAGTGGGAGCAATTAGCTAGAGTAGCTCCGTGTAGAGCATTGTAGACATAGTACTTACAAAATACTTACGGATCTGAATGTGACAGACCCGTTGACTAAAATTATCTCACAAGCAAAACATGATCACACCTTAGTACTCTTTGGGTGTTAATCACATAGAGATGTGAACTAGATTACTGACCCTAGTAAACCCTTTGAGTGTTGGTCACATGACGATGTGAACTATGGGTGTTAATCACATGGTGATGTGAACTATTGCTGTTAAATCACATGGCGATGTGAACTAGATTATTGACTCTAGTGCAAGTGGGAGACTGAAGGAAATATGCCCTAGAGGCAATAATAAAGTTATTATTTATTTCCTTATATCATGATAAATGTTTATTATTCATGCTAGAATTGTATTAACCGGAAACATAATACATGTGTGAATACATAGACAAACAGAGTGTCACTAGTATGCCTCTACTTGACTAGCTCGTTAATCAAAGATGGTTATGTTTCCTAACCATGAACAAAGAGTTGTTATTTGATTAACGGGATCACATCATTAGTTGAATGATCTGATTGACATGACCCATTCCATTAGCTTAGCACCCGATCGTTTAGTATGTTGCTATTGCTTTCTTCATGACTTATACATGTTCCTATGACTATGAGATTATGCAGCTCCCGTTTACCGGAGGAACACTTTGGGTGCTACCAAACGTCACAACGTAACTGGATGATTATAAAGGAGTACTACAGGTGTCTCCAAAGGTAGATGTTGGGTTGGCGTATTTCGAGATTAGGATTTGTCACTCCGATTGTCGAAGAGGTATCTCTGGGCCCTCTCGGTAATGCACATCACATAAGCCTTGCAAGCATTGCAACTAAGAAGTTAGTTGCGAGATGATGTATTACGGAACGAGTAAAGAGACTTGCCGGTAACGAGATTGAACTAGGTATTGGATACCGACGATCGAATCTCGGGCAAGTAACATACCGATGACAAAGGGAACAACGTATGTTGTTATGCGGTCTGACCGATAAAGATCTTCGTAGAATATGTAGGAGCCAATATGGGCATCCAGGTCCCGCTATTGGTTATTGACCGGAGACGTGTCTCGGTCATGTCTACATTGTTCTCGAACCGTAGGGTCCGCACGCTTAAGGTTTCGATGACAGTTGTATTATGAGTTTATGAGTTTTGATGTACCAAAGGAGTTCGGAGTCCCGGATGAGATCGGGGACATGACGAGGAGTCTCGAAATGGTCGAGACGTAAAGATCGATATATTGGACGACTATATTCGGACATCGGAAAGGTTCCGAGTGATTCGGGTATTTTTCGGGGTACCGGGTAGTTACGGGAGAGGTAATGGGCCTTGATGGGCTTTAGTGGGAAGAGGAAAAGGCTGCTGCGCCCCCCTCCCCTTTGGTCCGAATTGGACTAGGGAAAAGGGGGCCGGCCACCTTTCCTACTCCTCCTATTCCTTCTCCCTTCCTCCCCTCTTGGTGGACTCCTACTAGGACTTGGAGTCCTAGTAGGACTCCCTATCCTGGCCGCACCTTTGCCTTGGCCGGCCTCCTCCTCCTCCATCCTTTATATACAGGGGCAGGGGGCACCCCATAGACACACAAGTTGATCCTTGAGATCGTTCCTTAGCCGTGTGCGGTGCTCCCTGCCACCAAATTCCACCTCGATCATACCATTACAGTGCTTAGGCGAAGCCCTGCGTCGGTAGTACATCAAGATCGTTACCACGCCGTCGTGCTGACGGAACTCTTCCTCGACGCTTTGCTGGATCAGAGCCCGAGGAACGTCATCGAGCTGAACGTGTGCTAAGAACTCGGAGGTGCCGGAGTAACGGTGCTTGGATCGGTCGGACCGGGAAGAAGACGTACGACTACTTCCTCTACGTTGTGTCAACGCTTCCGTTGCGATCTACAAGGGTACGTAGATCAGACTCTCCCCCTCGTTGCTATGCATCACCATGATCTTGCGTGTGCGTAGGAAATTTTTTGAAATTACTACGTTCCCCAACATTTTTATCTCGAAATTTCTAGTTAGATTAAATACAATTTCAATATAAATTTATATTACATAAAAATCCGACGAAACATTGCGCTCGCAATAATTAATGAAATTAAAATTTTCAATATGCAAAAATAATATTTTATGAAGTAATCACGTGTTTGGTGTATCTTTTTATAGTTACTGCCAATTTTTATAATTACATCCCATTTATTATTTCTTAAAGCCCTTTTCTTTTTAAGCCTAATGCATCCCTCCTAGGAAAGATTTGTAGCCCAGCGGGGCGGAGAATAACAACTTGACCTTGCCTGGGTATTCCTAAAAAAAGTATAGCTGGGCTAGCCATTTTTAGCTTAAAAAAATTAATATCTGGGCTGGATATCTGGCCTGGGCTAGACGGGCCACAACCCGCCCAGTTAATACTTGCAGCGATGTTTTCGTTGTTGTTCAGAGGAGAAAAATTAATATCTGGGCTAAACATCGAAAAACTCTGCAGTGCTCACACCTCAAAAACACAAATACTGCTCGAGCTGCTTGGTCCCAGCTGTCGGCCGCTTCTTGTGCAATTCTCACATTTATTGACTACTACATAGGTTGACAATGGTGTGGGACCGTGATGTCAGGAAACCAGAGGGAAGCAAAATAAATTACTCCAGCGAGCGCTTCCACCTCTGCCTCATTGTCTCCCGTTGAAACCCCTTTCCTCCCTTTTTTTGCTCGGGCAAGGACCAATGCATGCAGCACGTCCATGCGGTTATTAGGCAAGAAATAAAAGTGCTTTGCATGCTATGAATTACGATGGCCTGCATGGGTAGCTAATAAGGCATCCTCTTAACTGTTGTGATTAAATGTTGTGTTTAGAAGAGAGAAATATTCTTCTTTTCCACCAATCTGCTTGCACCTAGGTCGTGATGCACCTTCTTATGCGACTTATTCACCTAGACGGAGGGAGTATAGTTTTATACATATATAATAAGGAGGCACTTGCGTACGCGAGGCTATGGACCTGGTGAGTTCCCATTGTCATCCTCTCCAAGTAAAGTCATCTCCTCGCCCCCGCGCACTTTCCGCCCGAAACAGTCAGCGCCGTGATACGTCTCCAACATATCTATAATTTTTGATTGCTCCATGCTATATTATCTACTGTTTTAGGCAATATTGGGCTTTATTATCCACTTTTATATTATTTTGGGACTAACCTATTAACCGGAGGCCCAAACCAGATTTGTTGTTTTATGCCTATTTCAGTGTTTTGAAGAAAAAGAATATCAGACGGAATCGAAACGGAACGAAATCAACTGGAGAAGTTATTTTTGGAAGGAAACACACCTGATGGACTTGGACCCCATGTCAGAAGATACGGGAGCTGCCCACGAGGGTGTGTGTGTGGGGGGGGGGGGCCCTGCCTCGTGGGGCCCCCGTGGCTCCCCTGACGTGCTTCTTCTGCCTATATAACTCCACGTACCCTAAAACTTCTAGAACAGAACATAGATCGGGAGTTCCGCCGCCAGAAGCCTCCGTAGCCACCAAAAGTCAATTGGGACCCTGTTCCGGCACCCTGCCGGAGGGGGAACCCTCACCGGTGGCCATCTTCATCATCCCGGAGCTCTCCATGACGAGAAGGGAGTAGTTCTCCCTCGGGGCCGAGGGTATGTACCAGTAGCTATGTGTTTGATCTCTCTCTCTCGTGTTCTTGATTTGGCACGATCTTGATGTATCGCGAGCTTTGCTATTATAGTTGGATCTTATGTTTCTCCTCCCCCTCTTCTCTCTTGTAATGAATTGAGTTTCCCCTTTAAAGTAATCTTATCGGATTGAGTCTTTAAAGATTTGAGAACACTTGATGTATGTCTTGCCGTGGATATGTGTGGTGACAATGGGATACCACATGCCACTTGATGTATGTTAAGGTGACGAACTTGCGGGTTTCGTGACATTGGGAACCTATGCATAGGGGTTAGCACACGTTTTCGTCGTGATTCTCCGGTAGAAACTTTGGGGCACTTTTTGAGGTCCTTTGTGTTGGTTGAATAGATGAATTGAGATTGTGTGACGCATATCGTATAATCATACCCACGGATACTTGAGGTGACATTGGAGTATCTAGGTGACATTAGGGTTTTGGTTGATTTGTGTCTTAAGGTGTTATTCTAGTACGAACTCTAGGGCTGTTTGTGACACTTATAGGAATAGCCCAACGGATTGATTGGAAATAATAACTTTGAGGTGGTTTCGTACCCTACATAATCTCTTCGTTCGTTCTCCGCTATTAGTGACTTTGGAGTGACTCTTTGTTGCATGTTGAGGGATAGTTTTATGATCCATTTATGTTAGTATTATTGAGGGAACTTACACTAGCGAAAGTATGAACCCTACACCTTGTTTCCTATCATTGCAATACCGTTTACGCTCACTTTTATCACTTGTTACCTTGCTGTTTTTATTATTTCATATTACAAATACCTTTATCTACCATCCATATACCACTTGTTTCACTATCTCTTCGCCGAACTAGTGCACCTATACAATTTACCATTGTATTGGGTGTGTTGGGGACACAAGAGACTCTTTGTTATTTGGTTGCAGGGTTGCTTGAGAGAGACCATCTTCATCCTACGCCTCCTACGGATTGATAAACCTTAGGTCATCCACTTGAGGGAAATTTGCTACTGTCCTACAAACCTCTGCACTTGGAGGCCCAACAATGTCTACAAGAAAAAGGTTGTGTAGTAGACATCAAGCTCTTTTCTGGCACTGTTGCTGGGGAGGTTAGCGCTTGAAGGTATATCTTTAGATCTTGCAATCGAGTCTTTTAGTTTCTTGTTTTATCACTAGTTTAGTTTATAAAAGAAAATTACAAAAAAATGGAATTGAGTTTGTCTCATATGCTTCACCTTTTTAATATTTTTTGTGAGTATGATGGAAAGGGTAATTGTGCTCAAGTGCTAGAAGAAGAAATATATAAAATGTTTGGCACTAAATATTTGAATGATGAGCATGATTGCAATGTTGTTAGTATGAAATCCTTGAATATCCATGATGCTAATGATATGCAAAGCCACAAGCTTGGGGAAGCTATGTTTGATGAAGATGATATTTTTTGTCCCCCAAGTTTTTATGAGCAAATTTATTATGATGAAAGCATGCCTCCTATTTATGATGATTATATTGATGAAAGTAGATTTGGAGAGGTCATGACTTTATTTTGTGATGAATCCACTATTCCGGAAGAGGTTCCAATTGATTATGAGAACAAAGTTGCTATCTATGATGATTATTGTGATGACTTGTATGCTATAAAGAATAATGATATCCATGAAACTTGTCATCATGATTTTAGCTTTCAATTGGATTATGCCTCACATGATAATTATTTTGCTGAGCTTGCTTCCACTACTATTCATGATAAGAAATTTGATTGTGTGGAGAGTAGTAAATTTTCTATACTTGTAGATCATGAAAAGAATGTTTTAGGTGCTGGTTATATTGTTTAATTCATTCATGATGCTACTGAAAATTATTATGAGGGAGGAACATATGCTTGTAGGAATTGTATTAATATCAAGTTTCCTCTCTATGTGCTTAAAGTTTTGAAGTTATGCTTGTTTTGCCCTCCTATGCTAGTTGATTATTGTTCCCATAAGTTGTTTGCTCACAAAATCCCTATGCATAGGAAGTGGATTAGACTTAAATGTGCTAGTCATATTCTTCATGATGCTCTCTTTATGTTACAATTCTTATCCTTTATGTGAGCATCATTGAAATCATCATGCCTAGCTAGGGGCATTAAACGATAGCGCTTGTTGGGAGGCAACCCAATTTTATTTTTGTCCCTTGATTTTTGTTCCTATTTAGTAATAAATAATTCATCTAGACTCTGCTTAGATGTTGTTTTATGCTTTTAATTAGTGCTTGTGCCAAGTAGAACCTTTGGGAAGACTTGGGGAAAGTCTTGTTGATCATGCTGTAAAAAACAGAAACTTTAGCGCTCACGAGAATTGTTGCCATTATTATTTGGAGAGTGCTATTTAGTTAATTCTTTTTGAAGATGATTAATAGATAAATTCCTCAGGTCCAGAAATTTATTTGAGAATTTTATGAGTTCCAGAAGTATACGTTTAATCCAGATTACTACAGACTGTTCTGTTTTTGACAGATTCTGTTTTCATGTGTTGTTTACTTATTTTGATGAATCTATGGCTAGTAAAATAGTTTATAAACCATAGAGAAGTTGGAATACAGTAGGTTCACATCAATATAAATAAAGAATTAGTTCATTACAGTACCTTGAAGTGGTGATTTATTTTATACTAACGGAGCTTACGAGTTTTCTACTTTAAGTTTTGTGTTGTGAAGTTTTCAAGTTTTGGGTAAGGATTCGATGGACTATGGAACAAGGAGTGGTAAGAGCCTAATCTTGGGGATGCCCAAGGCACCCCAAGGTAATATTCAAGGATAACCAAGAGCCTAAGCTTGGGGATGCCCCGGAAGGCATCCCCTCTTTCGTCTTCGTTCATCGGTAACTTTACTTGGAGCTATATTTTTATTCGCCACATGATATGTGTTTTGCTTGGAGCATCAATTTATTTTGTTAGGATTTGCTTGCTGTTATTTAGAATAATGTTTTGCATCTTTTATTTCAATAAAAGTGGCATTGATAGCCTTTACTATGCCTATTTTAGAAGTCCACATGTTGCTGTTTGAAAACAGAAAGTTTACCGCTGTTGAAATAATTCCCTAGAAAAGTCAGAATGTGATAAAATGTTGAAACCTTTTGCATATTAAGCTATGGTAAATTTACTACAGTAGGAATTTTCTTTCATAATTTTTGGAGCTAGGGAAGTATGGATGTTTCAGCATTCTTTACAGACTATCCTGTTTAGGCAGATTGCTGTTATGTTTGCATATGTTTGCTTCTTTAATGATTCTATTTGAGGATAGGACTATTAAATATGCAGAGGCATTTAGTATGCAATATTGAATAATAATTTTAGTGATTTTCTACAGTAGATTATGATAAGGTTTTGCAATGGTTTATACTAACTTATCTCACGAGTCCTTGTTGAGTTTTGTGTGGATGAAGCTTTTGAGATTTAGGGAGACCGTGATATGAGAGGAATTAAGGAGACACAAAAGCTCAAGCTTGGGGATGCCCAAGGCACACCAAGATAATATTTCAAGAAGTCTCAAGCATCTAAGCTTGGGGATGCCCCGGTTGGCATCCCACCTTTCTTCTTCAACAACTATCGGTTAGTATCGGTTGATCCTAAGTTTTTGCTTCTTCACATGATGTTTGCTATTCTTAGATGTCATTTTATTTTGCTTTGCTTTCTGTTTGAATAAAGCACCAAGATATGAAATTATTAAATGTTAGAGAGTCTTTACATGGTTGCATAATTATTCAACTACTCATTGATCTTCACTTATATCTTTCGGAGTAGTTTGTCATTTGCTCTAGTGCTTCACTTATATCTTTTAGAGCATAGTGGTAGTTTTATTTTGAAGAAATAGATGAACTCTCATGCTTCACTTAAATTATTTTGAGAGTCTTAAATAGCATGGTAATTTGCTTAAAATCCTAATATGCTAGGTATTCAAGAATAATAAAATTCTCTTATGAGTGTGTTGAATACTATGAGAAGTTTGATACTTGATAATTTTTTGAGATATGGAGATGGTGATATTAGAGTCATGCTAGTTGAGTAGTTGTGAATTTGAGAAATACTTGTGTTGAAGTTTGTGATTCCCGTAGCATGCACGTATGGTGAACTGTTATGTAACGAAGTCGGAGCATGAGGTGTTTATTGATTGTCTTCCTTATGAGTGGCGGTCGGGGACGAGCGATGGTCTTTTCCTACCAATCTATCCCCTAGGAGCATGCGCGTAGTACTTTGTTTCGATGACTAATAGATTTTTGCAATAAGTATGTGAGTTCTTTATGACTAATGTTGAGTCCATGGATTATACGTACTCTCATCCTTCCACCCTTTCTAGCCTCTCTAGTACCGCGCACCTTTCGCCGGTAACATAAACCCACCATATACCTTCCTCAAAACAGCCACCATACCTATCTATTATGGCATTTCCATAGCCATTCCGAGATATATTGCCATGCAACTTTCCACCGTTCCGGTTATTATGGCACACTCCATCATTGTCATATTGCTTTGCATGATCATGTAGTTGACATTGTATTTGTGGCAAAGCCACCGTTAATAATTCTTTCATACTTGTCACTCTTGATTCATTGCATATCCCGGTACACCGCCGGAGGCATTCATATAGAGTCATACTTTGTTCTAGTATCGAATTGTAATCATTGAGTTGTAAATAAATAGAAGTGTGATGATCATCATAAATAGAGCATTGTCCCCAAAAAAAGATAAAGGCCATAAAAAAAGAAAGGTCAAATAAAAAAATAAAGGCAAAACAAGGGAAAGGCCAAATAAATAAAAAGAAAATAAATAAAAGGGACAATGCTACTATCCTTTTACCACACTTGTGCTCCAAAGTAGCACCATGATATAGCGAGTCTCATATATTGTGCTTCAAAGTAGCACCATGTTCTTCATATAGAGAGTCTCATATGTTGTCACTTTAATATACTAGTGGGAATCTTTCATTATAGAACTTGGCTTGTATATTCCAATGATGGGCTTCCTCAAAATGCCCTATGTCTTCGTGAGCAAGTGAGCTGGATGCACACCCACTAGTTTCTTTTGTTGAGCTTTCATACATTTATAGCTCTAGTGCATCCGTTGCATGGCAATCCCTACTCACTCACATTGATATCTATTGATGGGCATCTCCATAGCCCATTGATACGCCTAGTCGATGTGAGACTATCTTCTTCCTTTTTGTCTTCTCCACAACCACCATTCTATTTCACCTATAGTGTTATGTCCATGGCTCACGCTCATGTATTGCGTGAAGATTGAAAAAGTTTGAGAACATCAAAAGTATGAAACAATTGCTTGGCTTGTCATCGGGGTTGTGCATGATTTAAATATTTTGTGTGGTGAAGATGGAGCATAGCTAGACTATATGATTTTGTAGGGATAACTTTCTTTGGCCATGTTATTTTGAGAAGACATGATTGCTTAGTTAGTATGCTTGAAGTATTATTATTTTTATGTCAATACTAAACTTTTGTCTTGAATCTTATGGATCTGAATATTCATACCACAATTAAGAAGAATTACATTGAAACTATGCCAACTAGCATTCCACATCAAAAATTATCTTTTTATCATTTACCTACTCGAGGACGAGCATGAATTAAGCTTGGGGATGCTTGATACGTCTCCAACGTATCTATAATTTTTGATTGCTCCATGCTATATTATCTATTGTTTTAGGCAATATTGGGCTTTATTATCCACTTTTATATTATTGTTCGGACTAACCTATTAACCGGAGGCCCAACCCAGATTTGCTGTTTTATGCCTATTTCAGTGTTTTGAAGAAAAGGAATATCAGACGGAGTCGAAACGGAACGAAATCAACTGGAGAAGTTATTTTTGGAAGGAAACACACCTGATGGACTTGGACCCCACGTCAGAAGATACAGGAGCTGCCCACGAGGGTGGGGGCGCGCCCACTCCCCTAGGGTGCGCCCCCTGCCTCGTGGGGCCCCCGTGGCTCCCCTGACGTGCTTCTTCTGCCTATATAACTCCAAGTACCCTAAAACTTCTAGAACAGAACATAGATCGGGAGTTCTGCCGCCAGAAGCCTCCGTAGCCACCAAAAGTCAATCGGGACCCTGTTCCGGCACCCTGCCGGAGGGGGGAACCCTCACCGGTGGCCATCTTCATCATCCCGGAGCTCTCCATGACGAGGAGGGAGTAGTTCTCCCTCGGGGATGAGGGTATGTACCAATAGCTATGTGTTTGATCTCTCTCTCTCTCGTGTTCTTGATTTGGCCCGATATTGATGTATCGCGAGCTTTGCTATTATAGTTGGATCTTATGTTTCTCCTCCCCCTCTTCTCTCTTGTAATGAATTGAGTTTCCCCTTTGAAGTAATCTTATCGGATTGAGTCTTTAAAGATTTGAGAACACTTGATGTATGTCTTGCCGTGGATATATGTGGTGACAATGGGATACCACGTGCCACTTGATGTATGTTAAGGTGACCAACTTGCGGGTTTCGTGACATTGGGAACCTATGCATAGGGGTTGGCACACGCTTTCGTCATGATTCTCCGGTAGAAACTTTGGGGCACTTTTTGAGGTCCTTTGTGTTGGTTGAATAGATGAATTGAGATTGTGTGACGCATATCGTATAATCATACCCACGGATACTTGAGGTGACATTGGAGTATCTAGGTGACATTAGGGTTTTGGTTGATTTGTGTCTTGAGGTGTTATTCTAGTATGAACTCTAGGGCTATTTGTGACACTTATAGGAATAGCCCAACGGATTGATTGGAAAGAATAACTTTGAGGTGGTTTCGTACCCTACCATAATCTCTTCGTTCGTTCTCCGCTATTAGTGACTTTGGAGTGACTCTTTGTTGCATGTTGAGGGATAGTTTTATGATCCAATTAGGTTAGTATTGTTGAGGGAACCACAAGGAGATGGCAGCCATTGCTGCCGACCAGCTGGCCGGCAGGCAGCCGGAGGACGATGACGTCCTAATGGAGAACATGGTAGTCGACGATCCGCGCCAACCCCCTCCTCCGCGCCATCCTCGCCGGTGCATTGCACCATGACCATCGGCGAGGCCTGTGTCCAATATATGGACAGTGTGAGGCAGATGCGTCAGGAGCAGTTCCGGGAGGCGCAGGCCGACGCCGCCTACAACCACCATCTCCTCCAGGAGCACCTGCAGGCAGAGGAGCAGATCGCCGTGGAGCGGGCGGAGCAGGAGGCGCTGCTCGACTCGTACCGCTCCGCCCGCAAGGGCCGCCTCTAGCGCTGGCGGTACCGCATGCAGGTGGCGGAGGCTGTGGCCGCCTACAAAGAGGCTAGCAAAGAGGGCGATGAAGCAGGCGAGGCGCTGTTTGGCGAGACCGAGGATGAGGCAGAGGACAATGCCGGCTCCGACGAGTCCCTGCTCCGATGGTGTAACACCCCGGATGTAATTTACCTTATATGTATCCCAACTCTTGCCGTTTCCGGCACTAAGTTATTTTATTTTCCTCGAGTTCGGGTTTTGTCTCCATGTGTTGTTGCCTTTGTCATGCATCTCATATCATGTCATCATGTGCATTGCATTTGCATACGTGTTCGTCTCATGCATCTGAGCATTTTCCCCGTTGTTCATTTTGCATTCCGGCGCTCCTATCTCCTCCAGTGGTCCTTTCTACCTCTTTTCGTGTGGGGGGGTTAAACATTTCCGGATTGGACCGAGACTTGCCAAGCGGCCTTGGTTTACTACCGATAGACCGCCTGTCAAGTTTCGTGCCATTTGGACTTCGTTTGATACTCCAACGGTTAACCGAGGGACCGAGAAGGCCTCGTTTGTGTTGCAGCCCAACACCTTTCCAATTTGGCCCAAAACCCTCTCCATCATCTAGAGCGTTCGATCACGATCGCGTGGCCGAAAACCATGCTCAATTTGGAGCCTCCTAGCTCCTCCTACCTATAAAATAGCATCTCCCCCGAAATTTTCGGGTCATTCCACCCCTAACCCTAGCCCGCTCCTCTCCGCGCGGCCGGACACGTCCGCCGGCCGCCGGACACACCGCCGCCACCACTCCGGGGCTGCCATGTGGCCCTGCGCCGCCTCCCACTGCTCCGGCCCGGGAGGCCCAAGTCGGGCCCCCACGAGCCTCGCGCCTTCACCCGCGAACCCCGCCGCCGTCTTCCTCCCGTCCGGCCGCCTGACGGCCCGGCGCCGCCGCTCGCCATCCCCGGCCGCCGAGCTCCGCCGAGCTCCGGCGACCTCGCCGCCCATCGCGCGGCCGCGCCGCCCCTGCCTCCGCCAACCTCCGCCGCGCCTCCTCATCGGGGTCACCTCGTCGCCGGCCTCGGCGACCTCCTCCTCCGGCCAGCTCCCTCAACTCCGGCCTCCCTCGCTACTCTGGTGAACAGTGAATCCGGCGACCTCCTTGATCCGCGCACCGGCCAGATCTGGATCTGAGAGGGTTGACTTTTTCCCAGAGAACCCTAATATTTTTGCATTCTTACACATGCTATAACTTTGCATCCGTAGCTCCGATTTGCGCACGTAGCATATCAAAATGTTCGTTTCAACGAGTACACCATTTCATCTCATTGCATCATTTTAATTTGAGCTCATCTTGATGCCCGAAATGCTGTTGGAAGAGGGCTATGTGATAAATTTGCAAGATCTGTTTCATCAAATAGATATTTGTCATTTTTGCCATGATTAATGTGTGCATGATATGCTCCTGAGCTCTACATGAGTTTTGTAATATGCCATGCCATCTTTACAGAGATGCTTACCATGTATTTTTGTGATATGTGTGGTGACTAGCACAAGCTTGCAAAGTAGCGTAATCGGTAATGTTGATTTCAGGGACTTAGAATTTCACTAAGTCCTTGTTCTGTTTTTGTCGGTATGCCATATGTTCATGTTGTTTCCTAGTGATACGTGCCTCTTTTGAGGATGATCAGTAAGGATGTTTTGTTAACCTTGTGGTGCTCTATCCATACATGTCTTTGTTTGCATTTATGGAGCACCCTAGCTTGAGTCAATCGAGCTCTTCTTTTGCTATATCGTGAATCCTGGCAGATTGTTGACATGTTAGCGATTTTTTCGAGGATGTTGCTATTGTTCCTTGTATGCTATGTTGTTGTTCTTGCCATGTCTAGCTTCTATGATATGTATTCTTGATGGGTGTATGCTTAGTTTGTCATGCGATGCTCTGTAGTGAGTGCATCGAGCTCGTAAACATGCCTACTCGTTAACTGATTTGCATGCTCCAGTTTTTCACTAAGTCTGAGATCTGTTTATGTTTTTGCCATGTTCACATGCTTGCTATTGTATTTTCTGATCCCTTTTGGCTCAAGGTCACTAAGGGACTTTTGTTAAGTGCTTTGAGTAGCTTCATGCCATGCCTTGCTTTGCCATGTTAATATCCTGTAGCATGTATTTTTCATGCTCTAAAGTGTGCTTCCTGATGTTAAGTTCCAGACTTTTGTTAATTTCACTAAGTCTGAAACCTGTTATCATTTGCACTTTTGCCATGCTTGATTGAACCTGTTAATGGATGAATTAGCCGTAGCTCAATGTTCATCTTTTGTCATGCATCGTGAGTTGATCCCTGACATGTATTTTGTTGTCATGTTTGAGTTTTGTAGCATATTTATCTTGATGCATTTAGATGGCTACTTACTGATTATCGCAGACCGGTGCCATATTTGTTTTGCTTGCCATTTCCAAACCGTGCATCCAATTCTGGTGATCTTTATATCGATTTCAACCGAAATCACCTCACCTTTCCAGTGGCACTCTTGGATTTCCAAGTTGAGGGCAGGTTCTGTAAGTGCATCTAGTGCCACCCCTAGTTGGTTTTGGAGTATTGACGACAAACCTAGTTGAGGGACTAATGTGTTTGTGAGAATTGCAGGATAACACAGGTAGAAGTCCCTCATTGATTCGGTTTAGCTACCAGAGATGACCCCCAAAAATGTATGAAGATATTGAAGACAATGGTGGTTCATGAAGACATTCATGTCGAAGACAATGACATATGAAGACTCCCCATGAAGCTTTTGGAACTCGAAGACTTAGATCCTTCGTAGCTTTACTTTATTCATGTTGTGTCATAGGAACCACCGTACTGTTAAGTGGGGTCCAAGAAAACCAGTCAGGATGACTGAAGTGATGCCTAATTCAAATCCTATGTCTTCAAGTGAAGACAATGAGAGAAAAATCTTGTCCAGAGTCAGACAAGTCAGCTTTACTTGCAGCCCAAGTAAAGTTGCCGCGAGAGTTCAAAATCCGACCGTTAGTACACGTGTCAGTTCCTTAGTGACCCAGGGTCATTTCGGACAAATCAGGTCAGGGTTGCCAAGTGGCTATATATAGCCCACCCCCACAACCATAAACGGTTGGCTGCTCAGATTTCAGTGCACGGCTTTTGTCGTTTGAGAGCAACCCACCTCGAAGCCTTTGAGAGAAAACCCCTAGCGAGGAGAAAAGCCCTAACCACCCAGAGCCAGAGTAAATTGGGCATCACTTAAGTCTTCTTGTCTGTGTGATCTGAAGACTTATTACACTTGAGGACTGTGCTTCCTCCAGACGGTTAGGCGTCGCATTCTGAGCATCCAAGAGTAATTGTGGATTGCCGGTGAACGAAGTCTGTGAAGGTTCGGGAGTCTACCTTGAAGACTTACCTGAGTGATTGGGCGAGGTCTGTGTGACCTTAGCTCAAGGAGAATACGGTGAGGACTGGGTGTCCGGGACTGTGTGTCCTTTGGTTTGAATACCTAGCCGCTCCAACCAGACGTACAGTTGTCACAGCAACTGGAACTGGTCCAACAAATCATTGTCTTCAACGTGTCACTGGTTTCATCTTCACTTCCCTTCAACTTACTGTTATTCATTGAGAAGCCATTGCATGCTTGCTCTATCTCTTGTCCTCACAACATAACTGTATGATTTGATTGGCTTCATAACTTCTTCCTACCTGATCCTAATTACACTGAAGCTATTGTTGCTGTGCTTTCACTCTATTGAATACTTGACCTTAGCTTGCTTGTGTAATCTAACTTCCGCTGCATAGTGATAGGCATATCTTCACTGTTTGTCTTCATAACTTCCACGTTTTGAAGACTTTCATAAAAATCGCCTATTCACCCCCCCTCTAGTCGATATAACGCACTTTCAATTGGTATCAGAGCAAGGTGCTCCCTTGTTCTGTGTGATTCGGTTTAACCACCTGGAGTTTTAGCTATGTCGACTGCAGGGATAATCAAAGTCTCCGCTGCGTGCCCCGTCTTCGATGGAACTGAATATCCCTACTGGAAGAATAAGATGCGCATGCATCTTGAAGCCATTGACGTCGACCTATGGTATGTCGTCGAGAACGGCGTTCCCAAGGCTGGAGAAGGTGTCACTGCTGCTGATGTCAAGAAGTTCACTCAACTGGACTCTACTGCCAAGAATATTATCTGTGGTCATCTGACCAAGGGACAGTACGGCCGTGTGAGTGCCTTGAAGACATCCAAGCTGGTCTGGGACTGGCTCTCAAAGGTCAATGAAGGCGTCTCAACCCAGAGAGATCAGAGAATCAGTGTTCTTCGCAATCTCTTCAACCGCTTCAAGCGAAATGACAATGAGAATGTCCAGCACACATTTGACCGGCTCACTGACATCACAAATGAGCTTCAAGCCCTCGGCGCCACTGAGATCACCAAACATGAAATTGTCAAGACGCTGCTGAGATCACTTGACAGTTCATTTGACATCCTAGCCCTGATGATTCAAGAACGTCCAGACTTCAAGACACTCGATCCGTCTGACATACTTGAGAGGCTCAACACACATGAGTTTCAGCTTTCTGAGAAAAGAGATATCTACGGTCCAAACTATGGGCGAACTCGTGCATTGAAGGCAAAAGCTGTGTCATCATCTGAAGAAGAATCTGACAGCAGTTCTGATGATCCTGAAGACATGGGAAGGGAACTTGCTATGCTTGTGAAGAAGTTCCATAAATTCACCAAGAAGAAAGGCTTCAGAAAGTCTTCACGATCAAGCTCAAGGAATGATGAAGCGTCTGCGCATGACTACAAGAAGAAAACATGTCACAAGTGCAAGAAAATTGGACACTTCATCTCTGAGTGTCCACAGTGGCAAAATGAGAACAGAAAGAAGAAGAAGAGAAAGGAATATGACTCTGACGATAAGAAGACGAAGAAATACTCAAAGTCTTCATCACACAAGAAGAGGTCATCTGGCAAGGCTCGTGCATTTGTTGGCAAGGAAATGGATTCAGAGGAGGAGTCTGCGTCTGAGGAGGCAGAGGTGGAGTCTGAGGAGGAATCTGATTCTGGCATTGCGAGTCTGGCTACTGCCTATGTTGCCAAGTCCATCTTCAACACTGAAGACAATGACTTCATCACCAGCACCGACGCTAATGACGAGGACGACTCCACTCCCACCTACTGCTTCATGGCCCGTGGTGCCAAGGTAACCAAACGCACTACTCACTATCAAACATCCAGTGACGATGACTCTGATTGTGATTCGAAACCTAGCTACAAAACTCTTGCTAAAATTGCAACTGAACAACAAAAGGATATGGAACACATTCAAAAGCTGTTAGAAAGAAGCGATGACCTGTTGGGTGCTGAAATGACTCGTTCTGAATCCTTAATTGAAGACATAAAAAATCTTCACGTTAAGTATCAGGAACTTGAAGATCGTCTTGAGACTCTCTCAACTACTCATGAAAAGCTCTCCTATGATTATCTTCAAAGGAAGCAAGATCTTGAGAAGTTGAGAGCGGATCATGAAGATCTTCAAAAAGAAAACGAGTCACTTCGAGCCGAACAGATCAGTTCCGCTCCAGAAGGGTTTGAACCACCATGCCTTAAATGCATTGAGCGTGATAATGCTGTTTCTGTTGCTGAATGTTCCACTGCTACTGCCGTTGAAATATCTTCAACTGTTGAAGTGGTAACTAACCCCTCTGCGGAGGATACCACTGCTATTGCTGACGAAAATGCTAGGTTGAAGACATTGCTTGAAACAGGGATGTACAAAAGTCTCAAAGGGCATCAGACATTATGTGATGTCCTCAAGAAGCAGATTCTGAACCGAAACCCTAGGAAGGAGGGTGTTGGGTTCACAAGGAGAATGAATGCAGATGGCTCTTACTGGAAACCTGAGCAGTACCCCAAAACCACATGGGTTGCTGCAAAGGAATCCTCAGCAGATCCATCCAATCTGTCTGGCTTCACGTGTGCCAACCCCATTATTATTGATGAATCCTTTGATGCAAACTATAAACTGTTTAAGAATCAGAATGGTGAAGTGTTTGCCAGATACATTGGTACTAACTGCAGGAATGGACCGCCTATGAAGAGGATCTGGGTTCCAAAAACGTGTCTGGAAAATCTTCCTGTGAATGTCTTCATGACACCTCACTTGAAGAAGACAAACCCCAGACCAAAGGCTTCATACGGTCCAAAGGCTTCATACAGACAGAGGACTCACCTGAGTCACACTAACGCAAATCTTTTGCAGGGAAACCATACTCAGGCATGTGAATATGAGAGCGGTTCGTCAAACCGTCATGTTCATATGACCAAGAACTATTCTGCCTATTCTTATGAGTACTATTGTCCACCTGCTAAACTGTTTGCTAGGGCTCCAAAGCTAAAATTCTCAGATGCTGCACTTAGACTTATTGCTTCTAAGCCACCCTTGAAGATGTGGGTGGTTAAGAAAGCTTAACTCTCTTTTGCAGGGAAAGGTCTCCAGCTCAAAACCAAAACCTTCTGATGCTACTGCTGGGGACCTTAAAAAACTTGTGGGGCGCAAGATCAAATGCCCAAATGGCATCACTATGTATTTTATATCTGAATCGCATGCTACTCTCCCTGCTTGTCCTAACCTGGATCTCAGTTTTCATAATCCACTGGTTCGTCAAATGTTCTTGCTTCACAACACTCTTGGTGAAGCCTATCCCCCTAACTGCACTGTAGGGTACGACACCAGTAACTTCGGAGTCTTCAGTATGGATTATTGACAGCGGGTGTACAAATCACATGACTGGCAAAAGAAGTCTCTTTATGGACTCAACCTTACGTCCATCCGACAAGAGCCACATCACATTCGCTGACACTGGTAAAAGTAAGGTACTGGGTCTAGGTAGAGTTGCAATCTCAAAGGATCAACACATGGATAAAGTCATGTTTGTTGAATCCCTTGGCTTCAACTTAATGTCTGTCTCAATGCTTTGCGATTTGAACATGATTGTGATCTTTGGAAAATATCGTTGTTTGGTACTAATGGAATCTGACAAGTCTCTAGTGTTTGAAGGGTATCGAAAAGATGATTTGTACGTGGTAGATTTCTCAGCAGGGCCACAGCTTGCAGTTTGTCTTCTCGCAAAGGCTTCAGAATGCTGGCTTTGGCATCGAAGACTTGGGCATGCTGGCATGAGGAACCTCCACACCCTTGCGAAGAAGAAGCATGTCATAGGCATCGAGGGCGTCAAGTTCAAGAAAGATCACTTATGCGGTGCCTGTGAAGCTGGAAAGATGACGAGGGCAAAACATCCTTCGAAGACAATCATGACCACTACTCAACCCTTCGAACTGCTTCATATGGATCTCTTCGGTCCCACTCACTACTCAACTTTTAACACTACTGCTTGCCTCTATGGCTTCGTTATTGTTGATGCTTATTCTAGATATACGTGGGTGCACATAATCCTTTACAAGACTGAAGTGCAGGATGTCTTCAGACGCTTCACCAATCGAGCTATGAACAATTATGGCGCCAAGATAAAGCACATCAGAAGTGACAATGGCACAGAATTCAAGAACACTGGCCTTGACACATATCTTGATACATTGGGCATCACTCATGAATTCTCAGCTCCATACACGCCACAACAGAATGGCATCGTCGAACGCAAAAACAGAACACTCATTGAGATGGCTAGAACAATGTTAGATGAGTACAAGACACCAAGAAAATTCTGGACTGAAGCCATTGACACTGCATGCCATACTATCAACCGTGTATATGTTCACAAGCTGCTGAACAAGACACCTTATGAACTCCTAACTGGCAAGAAGCCAAACGTCAGTTACTTCAGAGTATTTGGTGCAAGATGCTGGATCAAGGACCCACACCATACCTCTAAGTTTGCACCAAAAGCACATGAGGGCTTCATGCTTGGATATGGAAAGGATTCGTACTCCTACAGAGTCTTCAATCTTTTTCACTACAAAGTGGTTGAAACAGTGGATGTGTGGTTTGATGAAACCAATGGATCTCAAAGAGAACAACTGCCAAATGTGCTAGATGAAGTTCCAGCTAGTGAAGCAATCAAGCTAATGGGAACTGGAGAAATTATACCTTCTGAAGCTCGTCCTGAAGAAGAACTTATCATCTTAGCACCTGATCCACTTGAAGATAATACTCAGACTGAAGACATACCTCCCCATGATAATGTAGATCAGCAAGAGCAAAGTCTTCGACCCCTACATCCTCGTGTTGCCAATGAAGTGCAAATTGACAGAATAATTGATAGCATCAATGCACCTGGTCCACTGACTCATTCAAGGGCAACTCAACTGGCAAACTTCTGTGGGCACTTCGCATTTGTCTCAATCTCAGAACCCAAGAAAGTTGACGAAGCCTTTATGGAACCTGAATGGATTCAAGCTATGCAAGAAGAGCTTCAACAATTTGAGCTGAATGATGTATGGGAGTTGGTTAAGCGTCCTGATCCACGGAAGCATAACATAATAGGCACCAAATGGATATACCGCAACAAGCAAGATGAGCATGGCCAAGTCGTCAGAAACAAGGCTCGTCTCGTTGCTCAAGGATACACTCAAGTGGAAGACATTGACTTCGATGAAACATTTGCTCCTGTAGCCAGACTTGAAGCCATCCGTATACTGCTGGCCTATGCAAATCATCACAACATAATTCTGTATCAAATGGATGTGAAAAGTGCCTTTCTCAATGGCAAGATTGAAGAAGAAGTGTATGTTGCACAACCACCAGGGTTTGAAGATCCAAAACATCCTGACATGGTATACAAGCTCAAAAAGGCACTATATGGCCTCAAACAAGCCCCTCGGGCCTGGTATGACACACTCAAATACTTCCTGAAGAGCAAAGGCTTCATACCCGGTTCCCTGGATCCCACTCTCTTCACGAAGACATATGATGGTGAACTGTTTGTGTGCCAAATATACGTGGATGACATTATCTTCGGCTGCACCAATCAGAAGTACAGTGAGGAGTTCGGATATATGATGCAAGAGCAATATCAGATGTCTATGATGGGGGAGCTGAAATTCTTCCTCGGTCTTCAGATAAGGCAACAACGCAATGGCATCTTCATATCTCAAGAGAAATATCTCAAAGACTGCCTGAAGAAGTTCGGTATGCAAGACTGCAAAGGCTTCACAACACCAATGCCAGCCAAACATCATCTGGGTCCTGACGACAATGGTAAAGAGTTCGATCAAAAGGTATACCGCTCCATGATTGGTTCTTTGCTTTATTTATGTGCATCTAGGCCAGATATTATGCTTAGTGTTTGCATGTGTGCTCGGTTTCAAGCGGCACCAAAGGAGTCGCATCACTTAGCAGTGAAGCGAATTCTTCGATATTTGGCTCACACACCAACTCTAGGATTGTGGTATCCAAAGGGCTCAGAGTTTGATCTGGTTGGATTCTCGGATGCTGATTATGCTGGTGACAAGGTTGATCGGAAGTCCACATCAGGCACATGTCACTTTCTGGGCCGATCTCTTGTCTGTTGGTCTTCAAAGAAGCAGAACTATGTATCTCTCTCCACTGCTGAATCTGAATACATTGCTGCTGGATCCTGCTGCGCTCAGCTTCTATGGATGAAGCAAACCCTCAAGGATTATGGCATTCATCTAAAACAAGTGCCACTTTACTGCGACAACGAAAGCGCCATCAAGATCGCCAACAACCCAGTTCAGCACTCGAAGACAAAGCACATTGAAATTCGTCATCATTTTCTCAGAGATCATGTGGCAAAGGAAGATATTGATATCATACACGTCAACACTGAAGATCAATTGGCAGATATCTTCACCAAGCCCTTGGATGAGAAGAGGTTTTGCAAGTTACGGTGTGAGCTAAATATCTTGGAATCCTCAAATGTCCTGTGATCAGGCACACATCCTAACACTTATGCATATTGACGACTTAGGTGTGCAACACACGAAGTAACGTATATCTTCAATCAATGAAGACATACACTCTAAGTGTGAATACATTAATGCGGAAATAGACTTCGGAGCGCCACGATAATTGTGCGCCGTGTCTGGGTCTAATACTTCCTATACGGTGGGTAACGCCACCACCAACCATTCTATTTGAAGTGTTTCATTCATGGCGTTACCTCGCAATGTCTTCACATTTAGTTTGGCTTCAATCCCAACATGTCTTCATGATTATCTTCACTATGTTGATTACATATGCACTGGTGTTCTGTCCTCTACAGCATTCACTTATAGCTATGTCTTCTTGTTTGAATCTTTTGAACTAAGTGAATGTGATCGGACCCTAACATCTCCATGCTTCCTACCTCAAACTCTATCTCTCCAAGTCGTATGCATTCTATTGAAACTGTCGAATGTCTTCACTGCACCCTAGTCAGTTGAAGACAAAGAGACAAACTTTAAAACCGTTTTCAATGCTCCGGAGAAGTAGGAACGACCGCCCGACAGTCCAGGCGAACGTGGGATGTGGAACTGCCCCCGAGATTCCGCATGATGGCCACGTGCTGTTCAGATGCGAACCGCCCGGGGCACCTAAGTAATAGCGCAATGCCGCCTCTGTTCCTATAAGTACACGATTCACAGCGGTCACAATTTTTCTTCCACCCTCGCTCGCACGAACCCTAGCGCCACCGCTAGCCCTAGACGACGCCGGCGACGAAGCGCTTCACTGCCGCAACCTCTCCGACGCCGTTTTCACGCCGACCGCGGACCTCAACCTCTCCGCCGTCGCCGTAGGTGTCTTCCGTCGCCAAGTTAGGGCACGGAGGATCGAACTGCTCGGCCTCAAATCCCACTTCGTCTAGCAGTTCCAAGTGTGGTAATTAAAACCCCCTTTTACTGCCTCTTTTGATCCTATAGCTCAGTCATTCTCTTCCATAAGAAGTTTACTGCTATCACAAGTAACATCTCTCTCAGTCTGCATCTCATAAACTGCCTAGAATCTTCACTTGTGCATCCTGAAGTAGTTAGATTCCTCGCTTGTACTTATCTATGGGTTCGTACAAATCTGGAACCAACTTCTTTTCTCTAAGTGAATGTCTTCGCATAATGAGGTCAATGTCTTCTAAACGAATTTATCTTCAAAATCTTCTGAGAATGCATATGACCTCTTCCCCTTCCCTCGCACCTCAATGCTGTCACAGGTACATGTCCATGGGAGAATCTTTTGGTTCTCATAGTCTGCATTCATTTGCAGAGTTCCTACAGCGTCACATCAATTCACCCGAAGCAAGTTCCTGTTGGTCAAGCAAAAGGAAGCCTTCGAAGCCTTTGAATCCTTTGAATCTTTTAAAGTCTTCCAAGTTAAGCTTCATGGCTTCCCAGAAACAATCAAGGAAGGGAGGCAGACAGAGACGAGGTGACACATCAAAGGATCTGCCTGAAGACTTGGCAGAAACGTACCAAACAGATCCTGAAGAAACCTATGCTCAGCGCAAGACACGAATCCAATGGATTCGCAGGTACTGGGCGGAGCAGTGGTTCCTATACCGCTTCGTCACCAAAGAATATGCAGAGAAGTGCGCCATCAAGCGGCCATGGGGAGATGCCTTGTACAAGAATCTTGTACCCCGAACCAGAGACGAAGCCATAGCTCAAGGTTTCTTTCCATGCATGGTTAGGGGACAACAGCCAGCTGATGCACATCCATCGTCCCTTCTCTGGTGTCGCGATGACACTCTTTTCAAGCGCAACTTCCAATTTGCCCAGAACTCTGCGAAGCAAAACAAGAAGGAGTTTGGATTGGACTTCAACCCTGGTCCCTCCAAACCAAGGGCAGATGGCACACGCGACGCTAATCCCAATGTCATCGGGCCATTTGCCAATCTCGACGGCCTCATCACTCACATTATAGTCCAAGGGACTACCGTGAACGACCCTCCAGCAGACACTGAGTCTGATGATGCTCCTGCTGCCCCAGAGCCAAAGCAGATGAAGAAGAAGCCAAAAGCTTCCAAGCCAGTCGCCTCCCCCAAGATCTCCAAAGCGAAGCCATTGGCCACTGCACCTCCTGAAGCCAGTGTGCAGTCTGAAGGCTTATCAAGAGTCTCCAAGCCTCAAGATGCAAAGAAACCACAGCCACACACCAGTAAAGAGCTAACTGTCGCTGCCGTTCTTCGCTGCGAAGACATTGATCTGTCCAGTGACGAAGATCTTGGTGATGACGCTCTTGAGCAGCTCATCAAGAGCAAGGAGGAGGCTGAAATCTTCAACAATCTGCCTCTGTTCGATGCAAAGATCATCCACAGCTTCATAGATGAGTGGTTTGACACGCCCAACATCAGCTTTGACGATCTGCAGCTGCCCATTGGCCTCAGCGTGGCCTTCCAAGGAGCTATCGCTTCAGAACTCGCTATTGCCCAGCGCATCGTGGAACTGAAGCAAAAGATAGATTTTGAGAAGGCTCAGTTTAAGCAGAACATGGCCACGCTCAGCATCCAGGAGATCAAAGACTTCAAGGTCATGCTGCATGAACTGAAGGAAAACTTCATGCAGAAACGTGCAGAGGCTCAGGGATCCCGCGAGCGCATGAAGCATTTGGCTGATCTCTGCGTACAGGCCTACAACGAGGCCGAGAAGCGAAAAGCACTTGGGCGTCCCGGCATCGACCCCAGGATGGCCGCCAAGAAAAAGAAGACGCCCACCGTGGCTGAAGAAGAGGCCCCACGCCATGAAGCTATTCCAATTGTCTTCCCCACCACCAAGCCTAGCTCGAAGCCAAAGCGCTCACCCGCTTCAGAGCTTAAGAAGACAAGGATAGCCGAAGCCAAAGCAAGGAAGAGGAAACACTCTGAAGCCTCTCCTTCAGACCCCACCACCAAGAAGCGCAAGTCCAAGAAGTCTCGGGCTGCTCCCACAGAGCCCTTGATGGTTGAACCCCTGTCTGTTCGCCGTCCTGATGAAGATCGTCAGCTGACCGTCCATGAGCCTGCTCTCACCGAGGCTCAGCGTGATGAAGACATTCCAGCAGCCGACCCCACCGCTGCTGAAGACATTGGTCTCGAAGACAATGTACAAGATGATGCAGTCCTTCCTCAGCTCGAATCGAGTGAATTGCTCAGCATTGGTCGTCCCTTGACGCCAATCACACAAGATGCATCGTGGGCCGATCGCCCACAGGAGGAAGAGGATGAGCCCCAGACCACTGCAACTCCACCAGCATCGCCTGCATTCCGTAGGCTTCGCAGAGGACCAAGGGCTCAAGCTGCTGACGACATTCCGGCTGCACCAGCCGAAGACAATGAGAAAGCACCACAGGAACCCCAAGCTCCAACTCCACCACCCCAACAAGAGGCCGTTCTCCAGGAGAACGTGCCTGAGTCCGTTCCTCTCACTGCACGTGCTGAGGATGAAAACATTGAGGCTGCCACACACAATGAAGCCAATGTGGAGCCCTCTCCGACAATAGCTTCAGAACATACTGAAACTGCTGACCCTGAACCTTCTGCACCAGAGTCTGCTGCCGGCCCGCAATTCAACTATCACATTGCGCACAGACCTCAGGTTCAGAAGCCAATTCCACGACTGCCAAGGTTCCCAGGTCCTGCTTCAGCTCCTGGTTCCTTCAACATCAACAGCTTCAGGGCAGACAACACTTTCTTCAACAGCTCCGCGAACCCTTATTCAAGGGCACAGATTGCATCAGATAGGTTCTGGAGTCATCAACAGCGCAGCTACTATTCATGCATTCTATACAACCAAGGCCGCATCTTTCCCCACCAGCGCCTTGAGGTTGAAGCTGTTGCTGGTCTGCCTGGTTTGGAAGAAGCCATTGATTGCTTCAAGCAAGTGGGTCTACTGCCGTTCATCACTGACGAAGAGCACTGGAACGAAGAGCTTATGCTTCAATTCTATGCCACTCTGCATATAAAAGGCTACAACCGAGATCCGAAGACATGGGTCCTGGAGTGGATGACAGGAGATGTCCATCATGAAGCCAAAGCTTTCGACATCATTGAGCTTACTGGCCTTCCCACTCCTGGCGAATTCTTTGAAGAAGGATGCCAACTCCATGCTGAAGCAACTGAGAGCATATTTCAGCGTCCAGAACCAAATATGAGTCAGATGCTCTCCATGATGAAGCCATTGGCACATGATGCACCTTATCCAACTGAGTTCTTCGTTGAAGACTTAGAGTACCTGCCCAGAACCATATATCATATCATAAGGCGGACTCTCTGGCCCATTAAGGGACACTCTCGGTATGCCAAGCTTGAAGGTGCCATGAAGACACTCATCTTCTGTATTATGCATGGCAAATGCTTCAACGCACAGGATCTCTTCATCCGTCAACTTGCAGCGTCAGCCACAGAATTGTTTGGATTGAAGATCTATGCTCCCTGGGTGATGAGGCTGATTAAGTTTCACTCTGCAATCTCCTATCAGCCCTCAGCCCGCAACCACAGGATCTTCTTACCAGATGTGGACACCTCAGCTGAAGCCATTTATCCTGAGCCTGCCAAACAGCCACTAAGTCTTCAGAATGCAGAACACCAGAGCTTCACTCAAAATGTTGAAGGTGTTCAAGCCATTTCCAGAGTCTATCCAATGGCTGGCACCACACGTGCCCCTGCATCCACTGAAGCCACTGACAGCGAAGCTGCAAAGAGACCCAAGAAACGTGCCCGTACGCTCACTGATCGTGAACTTCTTGTGGCTCTCCACCAAAAACAAGATAGGCATCATGACTGGCTCAAGCGGCAGATGAAAAGCATCATGAAAGACGTCAATCGCATCCGCAATCTGGCAACCAAGAATGCATTCGTCGCACACGAAACCTGTCGCCGCACTTGGAAAGGCCTCACCATGATGTGCCCAGAAGCTGATCTTCACGAGGATGGCTTCAAAGAACATTTCAAGTTTGATACCACACCTCCCAGAAGAGCTGTGATGCGAAGCACACCATCTCTTGAAGATTCGGATTTTTCTTCTTCTGCTGCCACAGTATCTGCCAAGATCATTGAAGAAGAAGACGACGCTACATCACCACAAACGTCTTCACCGCGCGTCGTCACTGCCCCAAGCTCGCCTGCACCACCAAACGTCTCCACCGACCCTGCTGCGCCTGGGAACGCATAGAAAACTCTATGTCTTCAAACCTTTTTGGTCATCACTGACAAAAGGGGGAGAAGCATATGATGTTTATAGTCTTCAAGCGGGTCAATAATATGGGCGGGTGCTTTATATTTTGCATTTTGCTTCGTGTTTACAACTCTCGTTTTGCTACTTTTGGTTCTTTGAGTTGTAACACTTAAACTTGATGGTCGTCTGCTACTGTGTTCTTGCGAAGATAAATTCCGCATGTACGACGATAATTTCCGCACTCTTATCATTTCGCAGACGTCCATTTTTCATTATGCATATCATTATCTTCATATATCTTTACGTGCATGATGGATAGTCATCATAAGTTGAAGCGGATTCCCACAAATACAACCTGTTGTGTGCATTTGCATTCCAGAAGCAAATCACTTAACATGCACATCTTCAGGGGGAGCCATTGCTGCTTATGAAGACAATTCCTTTACAATTTCACAAATTATATTCCCCGTTGAAAACTTCAACTAGTTTGTCATCAATCACCAAAAAGGGGGAGATTGTAAGTGCATCTAGTGCCACCCCTAGTTGGTTTTGGAGTATTGACGACAAACCTAGTTGAGGGACTAATGTGTTTGTGAGAATTGCAGGATAACACAGGTAGAAGTCCCTCATTGATTCGGTTTAGCTACCAGAGATGACCCCCAAAAATGTATGAAGATATTGAAGACAATGGTGGTTCATGAAGACATTCATGTCGAAGACAATGACATATGAAGACTCCCCATGAAGCTTTTGGAACTCGAAGACTTAGATCCTTCGTAGCTTTACTTTATTCATGTTGTGTCATAGGAACCACCGTACTGTTAAGTGGGGTCCAAGAAAACCAGTCAGGATGACTGAAGTGATGCCTAATTCAAATCCTATGTCTTCAAGTGAAGACAATGAGAGAAAAATCTTGTCCAGAGTCAGACAAGTCAGCTTTACTTGCAGCCCAAGTAAAGTTGCCGCGAGAGTTCAAAATCCGACCGTTAGTACACGTGTCAGTTCCTTAGTGACCCAGGGTCATTTCGGACAAATCAGGTCAGGGTTGCCAAGTGGCTATATATAGCCCACCCCCACAACCATAAACGGTTGGCTGCTCAGATTTCAGTGCACGGCTTTTGTCGTTTGAGAGCAACCCACCTCGAAGCCTTTGAGAGAAAACCCCTAGCGAGGAGAAAAGCCCTAACCACCCAGAGCCAGAGTAAATTGGGCATCACTTAAGTCTTCTTGTCTGTGTGATCTGAAGACTTATTACACTTGAGGACTGTGCTTCCTCCAGACGGTTAGGCGTCGCGTTCTGAGCATCCAAGAGTAATTGTGGATTGCCGGTGAACGAAGTCTGTGAAGGTTCGGGAGTCTACCTTGACGACTTACCTGAGTGATTGGGCGAGGTCTGTGTGACCTTAGCTCAAGGAGAATACGGTGAGGACTGGGTGTCTTGGACTAAGTGTCCTTGACTGGGTGTCCGGGACTGTGTGTCCTTTGGTTTGAATACCTAGCCGCTCCAACCAGACGTACAGTTGTCACAGCAACTGGAACTGGTCCAACAAATCATTGTCTTCAACGTGTCACTGGTTTCATCTTCACTTCCCTTCAACTTACTGTTATTCATTGAGAAGCCATTGCATGCTTGCTCTATCTCTTGTCCTCACAACATAACTGTATGATTTGATTGGCTTCATAACTTCTTCCTACCTGATCCTAATTACACTGAAGCTATTGTTGCTGTGCTTTCACTCTATTGAATACTTGACCTTAGCTTGCTTGTGTAATCTAACTTCCGCTGCATAGTGATAGGCATATCTTCACTGTTTGTCTTCATAACTTCCACGTTTTGAAGACTTTCATAAAAATCGCCTATTCACCCCCCCTCTAGTCGATATAACGCACTTTCAGGTTCAATCATTCCTTGTCAAATCTTGCATATGCATCACATATCGCATCCCGCAAAGCATGCCATGTTTGCATCATGTTGTTTGAGCATTGCACGTGGTTGATTGTGTTCCGTTTGCTTGTTGTTCTTGTTTGGGTAGAGCCGGGAGACGATTTCGTGAACGAGGAGCCCGTTGAGTTCGCTTACGAGGATCAAGTCAACTCTGACAACTTTGTAGACAAGATGATCATACCCTCGAAATCACTTCTATCTTTGCTTGCTAGATGCTCGCTCTTTTGTTATGCCTATGCTACGATACCTACCACTTGCTTATCATGCCTCCCAAATTGCCATGTCAAACCTCTAAGCCACCATGTCCTAGCAAACCGTTGACTGGCTATGTTACCGCTTTGCTCAGCCCCTCTTATAGCGTTGCTAGTTGCAAGTGAAGATTGGAGATCGTTCCTTGTTGGAACATTTTTTATTGTTGGGATATCACCATATTATCTTGTTATCTTAATGCACCTATATACTTGGTAAAGGGTGGAAGGCTCGGCCTTTTGCCTAGTGTTTTGTTCCACTCTTGCCGCCCTAGTTTCTGTCATATCGGTGTTATGTTCCCGGATTTTGTGTTCCTTACGCGGTTGGGTTATAATGGGAACCCCTTGACAGTTTGCCTTGAATAAAACTCCTCCAGCAATGCCCAACCTTGGTTTTACCATTTTCCACCTAGCCTCTTTTTCCCTTGGGTTTCCGGAGCCCAAGGGTCATCTTTATTTAAACCCCCCTGGGCCAGTGCTCCTGTGAGTGTTGGTCCGACTGAGCTGCCTGCAGGGCCACCTCAGGGAAACTTGAGGGTTGGTTTTACTCGTAGCTACTCTCATCTGAGTGTGCCCTGAGAACGAGATATGTGCAGCTCCTATCGGGATTTGTCTGCACATTCGGGCAGTGTTGCTGGACTTGTTTTACCATTGTCGAGGATGTCTTGTAAAACCGAGATGCCGAGTCTGATCGGAATGTCTCGGGAGAAGGAATATCCTTCGTTGACTGTGAGAGCTTGTGATGGGCTAAGTTGGGACTCCCCTGCAGGGATTTGAACTTTCGAAAGCCGAGCCCGCGGTTATGGGCAGATGGGAATTTGTTAATGTCCGGTTGTAGATAACATGAAACTTAACTTAATTAAAATGAATCAACCGCGTGTGTTACCGTGATGGTCTCTTCTCGGCGGAGTCCGGGAAGTGAACACGGTGTTGGAGTAATGCTTGACGTAGGTTGTTCTAGGATCACTTCTTGATCATAGTTGTTCGACCGTGCCTTGCCTTCTCTTCTCGCTCTCTTTTGCGTATGTTAGCCACCATATATGCTAGTCGCTTGCTGCAGCTCCACATCATACCTTTGCCTTACCTATAAGCTTAAATAGTCTTGATCGCGAGGGTGCGAGATTGCTGAGTCCCCGTGACTCACAGTTTACTTCCAAAACCAGATGCAGGGACCAATGATACCGCTCCAGACGATGCACTTGAGCTCAAGTGGGAGTTCGATGAAGACTCTCGCCTTTACTATGTGTCTTTCCCAGATGATCAGTAGTGGTGCCCAGTTGGGGCGATCGGGGACTTTGTCGCATGTGGTGGTTGATCTTTATTTTGGTACCATAGTCGGACCATGAGTGTATTGGATGATTGTAATGTTATTCATGTAATTGTGTGATGTGGTGAGTGTAAGCCAACTATGTATCCTTTTCCCTTTTATCTATTTACATGGTTTGTTGTGAAGATTACCTTACTTGCGACACTGCTTTCAATGCGGTTATGCCTCTAAGTCGTGCTTCGACACGTAGGAGATATAGCCGCATCGAGGGCGTTACAAGTTGGTAATCAGAGCCTTCCCCGACCTTAGGAGCCCCCTGCTTGATTGAATCGTTGACGTTGTTGAGTCTAGAAAAATGTTTTGAGTCATTTAGGAATTATATATCGGAGAGTTTAGGAATTCTTTTTACTCCTCAGTCCCTTCATCGCTCTGGTAAGGCATCCTGACGTAGAGTTTTGACTCTTCTCTTCTCAAATTTCACTATTTTTTTAGGATCACGCAGGTATCTTGGAATCGTTCTGATCGATTTGTGACGAGAACATTGTTTTTGGTGCCTCCTGTCATTTAGGGGTTGTGGCAGTGTCCCGGGGAGTTGAGCTCCGAGGTGTTGTCGTTACAATTTTATCGTTGAGATTCTGGAATACCTGAGTTTCGCCGACATCGAAAATCTCTTTTATGCAGTTGTTGGTGAGATAACCTCGATGCCACCCAGTACTGGGGTGGGAGTTCGGGAGTATTGCCATAACTTGTATAACAGATGCCTTTTGAAGGTTGAGGTAGATGATTTCCAAAGGTTTCTCGGTTATGTGTTGAAGGATGGATACAACTGGACGTAGGATTTGCTAGATTTGGGTGAGATATTATGCTTCCCCTGTATCCCCAACACCTGATTGCATAACCGGAAAGGTTCGGGAGTTTCATAGGTGGGAATTCTTATAGCTCTAGTTCTTCTTCCACGGATATTTGGTTTGGGATTGGGTAATCCTCACCTAGTATTTTTCTTGTTTCGTACATTGTTGTTTTTCTTCTACCTCAATTCTAAGTGGCTTCTCAATTTATGGATATGTGACCATTTCGATTGGAATGCATTTGTTCATTTTGTTCGGATGTGAAGACTATATGTTGCAATTTCAACCCGTTTGATTCAGCTTCAATATTTGTCTATCAATGTGCTAACGGATGTCAACCTCTTCAGGATGGCTCCTCCAACGCGCACGACTCCGAATCCTGATCCGCCACCACCACCTCCACCTCTGGAGGCATGGCAAGCTGTGATGGCCGCTACCAATGCAAACACGCAGCTGATCATGCAACTTCTTCAAGAGCGCAACCAAGGGAACCAGGGCCAAGGCAACAATCAGAATCAGTTTGCTACACTCAACCAGTTCCTTGCTAACCAGCCAAAGACCTTCAACAATTGTGTTGAGGCAACATACGCTGATGATTGGCTCGTGGACATATGCAAGCATTTCGAGTGCAGTAATGTCAGGCCTGAGGACTTTGTCAAGTTCGCTTCCTTCCAACTCAAAGACCAAGCTGCAAAATGGTTTCAGCAGTACAAAGATTCTAGAGGAGGCCGTGTGATTACCTGGGATGAATTCCGTCAAGACTTCAAAGCTCATCATATTCCTCAGAGCGTGGTTGAAAGCAAGCGTGAGGAATTCCGCAACCTGAAGCAAGGCACTATGTCTGTTTACGAGTACAACAAGATGTTTCGGAAGCTCGCCCGTTTTGCTAAGTAAGACGTCCCTGACGAGAAGAGCATGATATACTAGTTCAGGGGTGGTCTCAGAGAAGAAATCCAGCTAGCTCTTGTCCTCTTTGAGCCCAAGAGGTACGATGAGTTTTACAACATGGCAATGAAGCAAGAGACTGCTCAACTGAAGTGCGATGCTTCCAAGAAGCGAGTCAGAGATGCTACTCCTTCTTCCTCAACTCAAGTGGCTAAGAAGCAGAAGTATTGGCTTCCTCCTCCTCCATTCCGTCAGCCTTATTAGCAGAAGAGCACAGGTGGCAGTGGATCTTCCCACCCATGCAACCCTGGCTTTCAGAACAAGACTTCGTCTCAAGCTCCAAGATCAAGTGCTCCGTATCACCGTCCGCTCTCGGAGGTCACGTGCAACAAGTGCCAACAGAAGGGTCACTATGCCAACAAATGCTTCAATCAGAGGCGTCTCCCTCCTCCTCCTCCTCCCGTGAGATCGGCAAGTACAGCTGTGGTCAAGCATAACCCCAAGCACACCAAGGTCAACTTGATGAATGCAGCTCAGGCAGAGGACTCATCAGATGTCATCATGGGTAACCTTCCTGTTAACGATATTCCAGCTAAAGTACTTTTTGACTCTGGTGCATCGCATTCCTTCATGTCATTCCCATTTGCATCGGAGAACAATTTTGGTACTAAGGCATTACCTAGAGCATTGCAAGTTGTTTCCCCGGCTAAGCGTCTGAGTTCTAGCATGATGGTTCCAGATATTTCTATCATGATGAGTGATTTCAAGTTTTTGGCTTCTCCAATGGTCCTTGGTAACTCCGATATTGATCTTATTCTTGGAATGGACTGGCTTTCTAAGCACAAGGCTCAGCTTGATTGTGCAGCCAGGCAGATTCAATTGACTCATTCGTCTGAGGATGTAATTGTCTTTGCCGCTCGGGATAATACCATCCGTCTGTTTTCTCTCAATGAGAAGGGTGAACTGGATGCCATCTCTCAAATTCCAGTCGTTTGCGAATATCAAGATGTCTTTCCAGAAGAGCTTCCAGGAATGCCTCCGCACCGGCCAGTTGAATTCGTTATCGATCTTGAGCCGGGCACGGAACCTGTTTGCAAACGTCCTTACAAGCTTGGACCTGAAGAGTTGAAGGAGCTGAAGAAGCAACTCGATATTCAAGAGCGCATGGGTCTCATCCGACCTAGTTCTTCTCCGTGGGGCTGTGGAGTTCTTTTTGTGAAGAAGAAGGATGGAACGGACCGACTTTGTGTTGACTACCGTCCATTGAACAAGAAGACTATAAAGAACAAGTACCCACTTCCCAACATCAACGAGCTGTTTGAACAACTCAAAGGTGCTCAAGTATTCTCCAAGCTTAATCTCCATATGGGCTATCACCAGATCTGAATTCGTGAGCAAGATATCCCCAAGACGACGTTCAGAACAAGCTATGGTTCATATGAATACACTGTCATGTCTTTTGGCCTCGTCGATGCTCCACCGACTTTCTCTCGCATGATGAACTTCATTTTCAATGCCTACACAAATGACTTCGTCTTGGTCTACCTCGATGGCATTTTGGTCTTTTCCAAGAACAAGGAAGATCATGCCAAGCACTTGTGTTTGGTGCTCGATAAGCTCAGATAACATCAGTTCTACGTCAAGTTTTCAAAGTGCGAGTTTTGGCTCGATGAGGTTCTCTATCTTGGGCATATCATCTCTGCCAAGGGCATAGCAGTGAATCCTGAGAAGGTGTCTGCAATTGTGAATTGGGAACCACCTCAGAACGTGAAGCAACTCCGCAGCTTCCTTGGTCTCGCAAGCTACTGTCGAAGGTTCGTTGAGAACTTTTCAAAGATCGCAAAGCCACTTTCCAACCTTCTCCAGAAGCACGTCAAGTACGTTTGGTCTCCTAAATGTGACATCGCTTTCAACACCTTGAAAAAGAAATTAGTCACTGCTCCAGTTCTGACTCCTCCTGATGAATCCAAACCGTTCGAGGTCTTCTGTGGCGCCTCTCTTCAAGGTCTTGGTGCAGTTTTGATGCAAGAGAAGAAAGTTGTGGCTTATACCTCTCGCTAGTTGAAGCCCAACGAGAAGAACTACCCCACTCATGACCTCGAGTTGGCGGCAGTTGTGCATGCTCTTTTGACTTGGAGACATCTCTTATTGGGAAGAAAAGTGGACATCTTCACTGACTACAAGAGTCTCAAGTACATCTTCACTCAGCCTAATCTCAACCTCAGGCAGACTCGTTGGGTCGAAATGATTCAAGAGTATAATCCGAGTATCGAATATACTCCAGGCAAGGCCAATGTAATTGCCGACACATTGAGGAGGAAGGCCTACTGCAACAGTCTGATTCTCAAGCCTTACCAACCCGAGCTTTGTGAAGCTTTCCGCAAACTCAACCTGCAAGTTGTTCCTCAAGGTTTCCTCGCCAACCTTCAAGTCTCTCCTACTTTGGAAGATCAGATTCGCGAGGCTCAACTTCTTGATGCTATGGTGAAGAAGGTGAAGATTGGGATTGCCAAGAGTCAACCCAAGTACAAGTGCTATCGTCTTGATGACAAGGATACTCTCTTCTTCGAGGATCGCATTGTTGTGCCTAAAGGTGACCTTCTAAAGTCATTATGAACGAGGCTCACAATTCACTCCTCTCTATCCACCCTGGAAGTACAAAGATGTACCAGGATCTCAAGCAGGCGTATTGGTGGACTCAAATGAAGCGCGAGATTGCTCAGTTCGTGAATGAATGTGATGTCTGCAGAAGAGTGAAGGCAGAACACCAACGACCAGCTGGTCTCCTCCAACCTCTTGCCATTCCAGAATGGAAGTTTGACCACATTGAGATGGAGTTCGTGATGGGATTTCCAAAGTCCAAGCGTGGCAATGATGCTATATTCGTTGTCATCGACAAACTCACTAAAGTGGCTCATTTCCTGCCTATCAGAGAGTCTATCTCTACAGCTCAATTGGCGGAGCTGTATACCTCTCGGATTGTCTCTCTGCATGGCATTCCACAGTTGATCTCTTCAGACCGTGGCAACATCTTTACCTCCAAGTTTTGGGATTCTTTTCAGAAGGCCATGGGCACCAACATCCGTTTCAGCACAGCTTTTCATCCTCAAACTAGCGGCCAAGTCGAGCGTGTCAATCAGATTCTCGAAGATATGCTCAGGGCTTGTGTTATCTCTTTCGGTATGAAGTGGGAAGATTGTGTTCCATATGCCGAGTTCTCCTACAACAACAGCTTTCAAGCGAGTTCGGGCAAGGCCCCATTTGAAATTCTCTATGGCAGGAAGTGCCGTACTCCTCTTAACTGGTCAGAGACCGGTGAACGTCAACTTCTTGGAAATGACTTGATCACAGAGGCAGAAGAGATGTGCAAAGTCATTCGTGATAACCTCAAAGCAGCGCAATCGCGCCAGAAGAGCTACTATGATAGTAAGCATCATGATTTGGCTTTCGAGATCAGAGTCCATGTTTACCTACGCATCTCTCCAATGAAAGGTACTCGTCGCTTCGGTATCAAAGGGAAGCTTGCCCCTAGATATGTGGGTCCTTTCAAGATCGTCAGCAAGAGAGGCGATCTCGCCTATCAACTCGAGCTTCCTTCCAACTTTGCAAATGTGCACGACGTGTTCCATGTCTCTCAGCTACGCAAGTACTTCAAGACTCCCGACCGCACCGTCAACTTCGAAGACATTGATCTCCAAGAAGACCTTTCTTATCGTGAGCACCCAGTTGCTATTCTTGAAGAAACTGAGCACAAGACTCGCAATAAGTCAATCAAATTCCTCAAAGTCAAGTGGTCACACCATTCCGACCGTGAAGCCACCTGGGAACGCGAGGATCACCTCTGTTCTGAGTACCCGGCGTTTTTCCAGTCCTAGATCTCGAGACGATATCCTTTCATAGTGGTGGAGTGTTGTAACACCCCGGATGTAATTTACCTTATATGTATCCCAAGTCTTGCCGTTTCCAGCACTAAGTTATTTTATTTTCCTCGGCTTCGGGTTTTGTCTCCGTGTGTTGTTGCCTTTGTCATGCATCTCATATCATGTCATCATGTGCATTGCATTTGCATACATGTTCGTCTCATGCATCCGAGCATTTTCCCCGTTATCCGTTTTGCATTTCGGCGCTCCTATCTCCTCCGGTGGTCCTTTCTACCTCTTTTCGTGTGTGGGGGTTAAACATTTCCAGATTGGACCGAGACTTGCCAAGCGGCCTTGGTTTACTACCGGTAGACCGCCTATCAAGTTCGTGCCATTTGGACTTCGTTCGATACTCCAACGGTTAACCGAGGGACCGAGAAGGCCTTGTTTGTGTTGCAGCCCAACACCCTTCCAATTTGGCCCAAAACCCACCAAAACCCTCTCCATCATCTAGAGCGTTCAATCACGATCGCATGACCGAAAACCGTGCTCAATTTGGAGCCTCCTAGCTCCTCCTACCTATAAAATAGCATCTCCCCCGAAATTTTCGGGTCATTCCACCCCCTAACCCTAGCCCCGCTCCTCTCCGCGCGGCCGGACACGTGGCCCTGTGCCGCCTCCCACCGCTCCGGCCCGGGAGGCCCAAGTCGGGCCCCTGCAAGCCCCGCGCCTTCACCCGCGAACCCCGCCGCCGTCTTCCTCCCGTCCGGCCGCCTAACGGCCCGGCGCCGCCGCCCGCCATCCCCGGCCGCCGAGCTCCGCCGAGCTCCGGCGACCTCGCCGCCCATCGCGCGGCCGCGCCGCCCCTGCCTCCGCCGACCTCCGCCGCGCCTCCTCACCGGGGTCACCTCGTCGCCGGCCCCGGCGACCTCCTCCTCCGGCCAGCTCCCTCAACTCCGGCCTCCCTTGCTACTTCGATGAACAGTGAATCCGGCGACCTCCTCGATCCACGCGCCAGCCAGATCTGGGTCTGAGAGGGTTGACTTTTTCCCAGAGAACCCTAATTTTTTGCATTCTTGCACATGCTATAACTTTGCATCCGTAGCTCCGATTTATGCGTGTAGCATATCCAAATGTTCGTCTCAACGAGTACATCATTTCATCTCAATGCATCATTTTAATTTGAGCTCATCTTGATGCCCGAAATGCTGTTGGAAGAGGGCTATGTGATAAATTTGCCAGATCTGTTTCATCAAATAGATATTTGTCATTTTTGCCATGATTAATGTGTGCATGATATGCTCTTGAGCTCTACATGAGTTTTGTAATATGCCATGCCAGCTTTACAAAGATGCTTACCATGTATTTTTGTGATATGTGTGGTGACTAGCACAAGCTTGCAAAGTAGCGTAATTGGTAATGCTGATTTCAGGGACTTAGAATTTCACTAAGTCCTTATTCTGTTTTTGTCGGTATGCCATATGTTCATGTTGTTTCCTAGTGATACGTGCCTCTTTTGAGGATGATCAGTAAGGATGTTTTGTTAACCTTGTGGTTCTCTATCCATACATGTCTTTGTTTGCATTTATGGAGCACCCTAGCTTGAGTCAATCGAGCTCTACTTTTGCTATATCGTGAATCCTGGCAGATTGTTGACATGTTAGCGATTTTGCCGAGCATGTTGCTATTGTTTTGTGCATGCTATGTTGTTGTTCTTGCCATGTCTAGCTTCTATGATATGTATTCTTGATGGGTGTATACTTAGTTTGTCATGCCATGCTCTGTAGTGAGTGCATCGAGCTCGTAAACATGCCTACTCGTTAACTGATTTGCATGCTCCAGTTTTTCACTAAGTCTGAGATATGTTTATGTTTTTGCCATGTTCACATGCTTGCAATTGTATTTTCTGATCCCTTTTGGCTCAAGGTCACTAAGGGACTTTTGTTAAGTGCTTTGAGTAGCTTCATGCCATGCCTTGCTTTGCCATGTTAAGTTCCTGTAGCATGTAGTTTTCATTGTCTAAAGTGTGCTTCCTGATGTTAAGTTCCAGACTTGTGTTAATTTCACTAAGTCTGAAACCTGTTATCATTTGCACTTTTGCCATGCTTGATTGAACCTGTTAATGGATGAATTAGCCGTAGCTCAATGTTCATCTTTTGTCAAGCATCATGAGTTGATCCCTGACATGTATTTTGTTGTCATGTTTGAGTTTTGTAGCATATTTATCTTGATGCATTTAGATGGCTACTTACTGATTATCGCAGACCGGTGCCATATTTGTTTTGCTTGCCATTTCCAAACCGTGCATCCGATTCCGGTGATCTTTATATCGATTTCAACCGAAATCACCTCAACTTTCCAGTGGCACTCTTGGATTTCCATGTTGAGGCCAGGTTCAATTATTCCTTGTCAAATCTTGCATATGCATCACATATCGCATCCCGCATAGCATACCATGTTTGCATCATATTGTTTGAGCACGGACGTGGTTGATTGTGTTCCGTTTGCTTGTTGTTCTTGTTTGGGTAGAGCCGGGAGACAATTTCGTGAACAAGGAGCCCATTGAGTTCGCTTACGAGGATCAAGTCAACTCTGACAACTTTGCAGACAAGATGATCATAACCTCGAAATCACTTCTATCTTTGCTTGCTAGATGCTCACTCTTTTGTTATGCCTATGCTACGATACCTACCACTTGCTTATCATGCCTCCCAAATTGCCATGTTAAACCTCTAACCCACCATGTCCTAGCAAACCGTTGATTGGCTATGTTACCGCTTTGCTCAGCCCCTCTTATAGCGTTGCTAGTTGCAGGTGAAGATTGGAGATCGTTCCTTGTTGGAACATTGTTTATTGTTGGGATATCACCATATTATCTTGTTATCTTAATGCACCTATATAATTGGTAAAGGGTGGAAGGCTCGTCCTTTTGCCTAGTGTTTTGTTCCACTCTTGCCACCCTAGTTTCCGTCATATCAGTGTTATGTTCCCGGATTTTGCGTTCCTTACGCGGTTGGGTTATAATGGGAACCCCTTGACAGTTCGCCTTGAATAAAACTCCTCCAGCAATGCCCAACCTTGGTTTTACCATTTTCCACCTAGCCTCTTTTTTCCCTTGGGTTTCCGGAGCCCAAGGGTCGTCTTTATTTAAACCCCCCTGGGCCAGTGCTCCTCTGAGTGTTGGTCCGACTGAGCTGCCTGCGGGGCCACCTCGGGGAAACTTGAGGGTTGGTTTTACTCGTAGCTAGTCTCATCTGAGTGTGCCCTGAGAACGAGATATGTGCAGCTCCTATCGGGATTTGTCGGCACATTCGGGCGGTGTTGCTGGACTTGTTTTACCATTGTCGAGGATGTCTTGTAAAACCGAGATGCCGAGTCTGATCGGAATGTCTCGGGAGAAGGAATATCCGTCATTGACCGTGAGAGCTTGTGATGGGCTAAGTTGGGACTCCCCTGCAGGGATTTGAACTTTCGAAAGCCGTGCCCGCGGTTATGGGAAGATGGGAATTTGTTAATGTCCGGTTGTAGATAACATGAAACTTAACTTAATTAAAATGAATCAACCGCATGTGTTACTGTGATGGTCTCTTCTCGGCGGAGTCCGGGAAGTGAACACGGTGTTGGAGTAATGCTTGACGTAGGTTTTTCTAGGATCACTTCTTGATCATAGTTGTTCGACCGTGCCTTGCCTTCTCTTCTCACTCTCTTTTGCGTATGTTAGCCACCATATATGCTAGTCGCTTGCTGCAGCTCCACATCATACCTTTGCCTTACCTATAAGCTTAAATAGTCTTGATCGCGCGGGTGCGAGATTGCTGAGTCCCCGTGACTCACAGTTTACTTCCAAATCCAGATGCAGGGACCGATGATACCGCTCCAGACGATGCGCTTGAGCTCAAGTGGGAGTTCGATGAAGACTCTCGCCGTTACTATGCATCTTTCCCAGATGATCAGTAGTGGTGCCCAGTTGGGGCGATCGGGGACTTTGTCGCATGTGGTGGTTGATCTTTATTCTGGTACCATAGTCGGACCATGAGTGTATTGGATGATTGTAATGTTATTCATGTATTTGTGTGACGTGGCGAGTGTAAGCCAACTATGTATCCTTTTCCCTTTTATCTATTTACATGGGTTGTTGTGAAGATTACCTTACTTGCGACACTGCTTTCAATGCGGTTATGCCTCTAAGTCGTGCTTCGACATGTAGGAGATATAGCTGCATCGAGGGTGTTACAGCTGGTGTCGATGAGGCCCTGCTGCGCCGAGGCCCCGCGGCGCCAACAATGAGGCAGAGGACACCGCCGACTCCGCCGAGGCCTCGCCCCGCCAACAACGAGGCAGAGGACATCGACGGCTCAGCCGAGGCCCCACCCTGCCGGCAACGCGGGGGAGGATTTCCACCGCTCCGCTGAGGCGCCGCCCGCCAGCAACGAGACAGATGACATCGCCGGCTCCGCCGAGGCCTTGCCCCGCTGCCAACGAGGCTGCGCCACACAGAAAACAAGGAAGAGTAGAACACGGTAGGTCGTCGCCGCTCGGGTCCAAGTAAGGCCACCGCTGCTACCCTCCCGTTGAAGCCAAGCTAGGCGGGTTGACCATTGAGGACCGGTTAGCTTCTTGGCGGCGACGTGGAGTCGGGGAGTTCTGCTGGAGAATAACGCTGCTTCTACTTAACTGCTGGTGCAGTTGGCTGACTGACACGTGAGCCCAACATGCCACATGTCAATTATGCAACTGCACCTGCAGTTAAGTCACTGAAGCTTCTATTCGGCTCAGCGGGACACATATGGGTAACTTAGGTTAATTAATTATACCTCCAGCACACCCCTTTTTAGTTCAAGAATTTATGAAATGTAATGAAATCTGGCATGTTTATATGAAATCCGACCGTGTATGAATGAATTTATTTCGATTAGTTCGAATTCCTGTATCACTGGCATTGGATGAACATGCAAAACAATACGTACTAGCATTATTCCCAGGGTGATCACCTCGTTTGCAGCAGTTTCACATGTGCTCCCTCCGGTCCTTTCTAGTCTGCATACAAGTTTTGTCTGTAGTCAAAGTATCTCTACTTTGAACAATCTTATACAAAAAAGTATGCACTTTCACAACGTGCCAAGTAAAAAGGAACAGAAGGAGTACAAAGAGTTTGAGCAGCTTTTTAGCATTTCTGTACATTGCAATCAAACACACAGGCCTGACAATTCATAGAGAACATTCAAAACAATCGATGATTATGCATCTCAGTGACTCACATGTCAGAGGCAATATTTTCACAACTAAAGAATAAATAAAAAATTGATCGACACTGCTGACAGCAAAGGGCGTCCCATTCGAAAATATCAAACACATGTCTTGCTAAAATCAATGAGCAAAATTTGACAAGGTTGTCCCATTTCAAAATATCAAATGCCTACGATTGTGGAATGGGCAGGGTTTGCCATCAGTTCGGACATTGACATGGCACCTCGTGCTAAATAAACCAGCTGTTCTTTTTGTGCAGTTCCACCAAAATCAACCAAATTCGCGCGTAGCTTGTATGATTTCGCCCTTATATGTTGCAACGCCTTGAACTTATCGGCACCTCCTTTCTTGTGGTGGAAATGAATAATTCGATGTATTCATGAACATTTTGTCTAGTTCCCATTGAAATCAAGTTGAGCAGCCCTGTTTGCACAAATACAAAAAAGTGATTAGTATAGAGCAAACTGTACTATGAATTGACAGTTTCAACAGGCACATACATGGTCCATGTAGAGCACACTTTTAGAAAAATGGAACTCACCAGAAAGAATCCTAGAACAACATTGTACTCGCGCATCACAACAAAAAAATGGAGATTTTGTCAGTCCTTCTGAGCTGAGGTTAGTTTGGTCTTGTGGGGAGTAATGTAACCATCCTTCAACTGCTCCTTCTGATGATAAGATAGACAGGGCTTCTTCATCCTGGCATAATCGGAACTAGTCACTTCACGTACTCCATATTCTTCTTCAGAGGAAGATGATCCTGTTGTGCAAAGACAAGAGGACTACTAAATGCTAGCATCACTGTTTGCTCGAAAAAGGAAAGGAAATATTTAAAATAGCACAGATGAAGCACTTCTCAAGGACAATACCACCTTTTCACGACAGTATCTAAACAGTAGCACAACACCAATAGAGATGACAAAGCTCAATTATATGGATGAAATCAGTGGGCGAGTACCAACCTTTGTCAGGAGGCTTATTGTGTAGAGCATACAGATGAAGCAATTCTCCAGAACCATCTGTTGCTATCTACGGTGGTGGCCATGCTTACTATATACTCCTCAATTAGTTTAATGGTTCCAACATCTTCTTGTGCGGTTCCACTAAAATATATGGTATCTTCAAAGAAGATCCCTGTTTGCACAAGTAGAGATAATTACATATTACATTAAGAGTGGCATCAAATCAGTGGCAAAACAATTGCTCGTTCCAGCCATAGCAATAAATTAAGATGCAAAACTATATCATTACTTGTGTCATCACAGTTCCAGTGCTTCATTACATCACCAGGAGTTGATTTTTGTTTTTCTTCCCCTTCATCACTTGGTTCAATAACAAACAAGCTTCGCCTTCAATGTAAGATTTGGCATGTCAATTAGGGAGCACAAGTATAGTACTAAACTTAATTTTCTGATGAAAGTGGCAAAATACAGGCCAACCGTTTTGAAATATCCTTATCTTACCTCAATGGGATATTACGGTGCACATACAGAATGGAAGTCTTGTCTCCATTTGTGTAGTTCACTAAAATCAAGCAACATTATCGTACAAGTAGCACAACATATGAATGCACGCTGCAGAATCATGTGAAAGAAGTCTAGTACTAACCTCTCATGATGCGGAATTCAAACAACTCACAAGAAGAAGATCTGAACCAAATTCGCCTTAACGGATAGGAAGTAAGATCTCCTCGTGTGCAGTTCCACTAAGATCAAGCAATCAAGCAACGTTGTCGGTGTGACATTTTGGTTGAACTGCACAAAACACTCTTAAAACAAAAGTGTTTTGTGCACTACAACAAAAGGTCACAATGGCAACGAGGTGAAGCAGATAACCCTGTTTACACAGAGGTGCAAAGAAAACAATTAGTGGTCAATAACGGTGGATGACACAGAAGCCAACAAAAAGAAGTATCTACCTTATCTAAATGGGAAAGAAAGCAAGACAGTAGCATTTCTCAAACGGTGGCATTGATTAATATTAACATAGAGATTATATTAACAATAAAATTTGTTAAACATGTAATTTGCTTTTAACTGTGGCATTGCATCAATTTTCCAGCGGCATTATTAGAGGGTGTTTGTTTACAGGGACATTTTGGTGTAGGGACTAAAAAAACTCCGTGTCAGTCCCATCTAAACCAAAGAGGAGGGACTTTTAGGAACTAAAAGTGGGCATTTGGGACTAAAGAAAGAAGACCCCGAGCGAGTCTTTTTGGGACTTTTTCCAACAGTTGCCCCTGCCACGCATCGCACCTTGTCTCTATTAGTTCATTACTAGGGGTAACATGGTCTTTTAGCATGTCATTTAATAACCTCTAGTCCATGTTTAGTCCCTGGAACCCAACATGTAGGGACTAGGGAGTTTTTAACCAAACATGGCCTTATATTAACAACATCTAATGAGTTGCATGGGACAGTGGATGCACCAGCACCATGTGCATCTACCAATGTACTGTGGTCATGCACAGCCTGTTGCAACAAAGAACAAACAACCAAGGAGCATATTTGTGTTGGTCCCAATTTTGTTATCTTTAAACGCCTTTCCCTATGTGAGCGCAGCAAATCTAGTCCTGCTCAAACTCTACAGCCTTGTACCTTCCTTTCCTTTTTGAACTAGTACTTTCGCCCCTTCCTTTCCTCTTTGAACCACGTCCTAGATTTATGCGATACAACTTTCCCCCATTCCTTTCCTCTTTGAACCACGTCCTAGATTAATGCTATACAACTTTCCCCCTTCATTTCCTCTTTCAACCACGTCCTAGATTCATGCTATATACAACTTTTCCCACTACTTTCCCCCACTCCTTTCCTCTTTGAACCACGTCCTAGATTCATGGTATACATGCAGCTAGAGCAATGCATGTGGAGTAAGTAAATTATACCTTAAGGTTCTTGGGGCGTGGTTCAGTGGGAGACGGGACGGCGGCGAAGAAGAAGGGGTCGGAGGCCCTCCCGCACCGTCGCTGGGTGGAAAGTGAACAGCTGCGCCGGTAGTCCCTCGCCGACGGCGACAGCGTTAAGCCTCCTTCCCTTCCCGGCGGACAGATCCTGCTGGCTCTTTGAGCAGCAGTGAGGGGAGAGAGAGGCCAACGAAGTCTTGTTTAGATCTGGAGAGGGCGAGAGAGTGTGAAGAGAGCAACTACAAGCGCTGAGGCTCTAGCAAGAGAGGGCGAGAGAGTGTGAAGAGAGCAACTACAAGCGCCGAGGCTCCAGCATGTATATATATACTGGAGAGAGAGGGAGTGTGAAGCGTGCAAACCCTAGAAAACATTTTGACCAGTCAAAGAATCCTCCTGGCACAAATTATGCTCAAGTGTAGTTATCGAACCCGAGACCTCAAGTTTGATGAGCGAACAGGCTACCCAGCTACACAACCCTCCCGTTATGTTCAATGAGAGGGAAATAACCTTTTATACATTCCTGCATTCGTGTGACAAGCATGCCGTGTTTTTTTGTGTGTGGAGGTCATTGGGATTTCAATCATAATTGTGTCATGTGGCTTTGGTGGTAAGACTATCCACAGTGGTGTAGAAATAATGCAGCCTTAGTCACCTTACCTCTCTCCACGTAGTACGTTGGGTCCCACCAGTCAGAGGGTGAAACAAACAAATTAATAAGAAAAATTAAAAGCGCCAGCGGTGTATCTTACCTCACACATCTCGCTACTGCTCGGGAACACTGTCAAATTGATCCCTCTGTTCGCTCACATACTATTTTAAGTGAATCCTTATTATAACATGCACACAAATTTTGGGCACCTATATTCGACTTAAGTCAGTGTGCCACCGTATCTCGTATACTTACTACTCCCTCCATCTAGGTGTAATAAGTCACGTTAGAAGGTGCAACGGGACCAAGGTGCGTGCGTGCGTGTGTGTGTGTGTGCGTGTGCGCGCGCGCGCGCGTGTGTGTGTGTAACACCATGTGTGTGTTAGAGAGAGCGACAGATTGACCTACTGCTAGAGAGAGATGTTGTGTAGTGTACGATTTTAGCCGCGAGAGTCGGTGCATCCTCTCGTTTCCGGGCGTGTCTGGTAGGGACATGCGGACAGCTGCCACACTCGCTCCTGACAAGCCTGGCCCACCCAAAGCCCCTCCATCGCCCGCGCGCGCTTCCTGCCCGAAACGGTCAGCGCCGCTCCAAAAAATCGGTGCCGCATTCATGCCCGGGCAGAGCGGACGTGACCTCTCACTGGCGCAAGAGTGATGGTTGCTTCGTCCATCCAACTTACTGTTGGGTCTATGTGATTTGTCGGCTCATTGGTCTATGCAAAGAAGTAGATAAATATCCATAGGGAGTGATGTGGGCAACTGGAGCAGTGGTGCAAGCCGGCTGTAAAGGGAGTTGTACCTGAGGGACGTAGCTCAACCTTGAGGAGGGCGGCGGGAGGCGGCAACTGCCCACGTCGCGGTAGTGAGCAAGGGACGAAGGCAACCTCACCGGCGGGGGCCCCTGATCGGGATGTGCCGACAGTGGGTTTTCGCCGTCGGCGACGGCCACCGCATCTACACTAAGCATCCACCCCTTCCCCAAGCGGACGTGATCCGTCGGGATGTTAGAGATGTGGCCACAGTCGTTTTGTGCGAGAGAGTGTGAAGAGAGCAACCCCAGCAAGCAACCGTGTAGGCTGGCCCGTCCTGACTATGTATAGTGGAGCGGTTTCCTTTTCTCTCCATATGAACCTATCTTATTGCGTACGTGCCACTGAAGAAAAAAACTTTATTTATAAATGACGCAGCACCTACTACTCGTTCTCCTATAACCTTGCGGTTGGCATCTCCAAAATATTAACCTTGCGATTGGCTCTTCGCCTCTTTGGGAAGTCGAGCAATAATGGTAGTGTAGTATATATATCATTCTGGTTATATGAGACCGAATGAATTGCTGCACGTCCACCACGTGGGCGAGGGTCGAGGGGCGAGGGAGAGTGCTACATACGGAGCAAAATGAGTGAATCTACACTGTAAAATACGTCTATATACATCAGTATTTGGAGTATGTACTAGTAGTTCATATTGATATCTACTAAAGGACATATATATTCCAAACAATATGATATAATCTCTATAACCAAGGTAGTAGGGACGAGGAGTAAATGGAGGGAGTAGTAAATTTTTCTCCTCGTCCTGCGGGCCACCGCGCGCATGGGCAAGGGAGCGGACGTAAGGCGTAGTAAGCAAGCTTCACCTCATCCTGCGAGCCACCGCGTCCGTGGGCAAGGGAGACGGCGTCCTAAGCAAGCTTCTCCTCGTTCTGCGAGTTGACGGGACACATCAAAAGTACTCCAGTGTATAGAGCCTTGCCTCTAAGGTAGTCCCCACGTGGTTTGCCTCTTTCTTTAACATAACACGCCAAGTCGCAATTTGTTTGTTCACCTGTGGTAGACGATCCTCCCTCCACCAAGTGGACAACCAGTACACGTGCCAAATTACCACGTGGGCTGCCTTTTTCGTACAAAAATGAGCTCCACCATGTACCCGCGCGAGTGTGGTTGGGAAAGAGATGGGAGTACGTGCGCCGTGCATGCACGTCTTCTCTTCGTGCACGTCCCCACCTACGTGGGTGTGTGTGAGAGATACAAACCGCGTTCGTGAGTGTTTTTTGTTTTGGGGTGGGGGGTGGGGGTTGATTTCGTGAATTATTTGTGGGAATTGAAGGAAATATGCCCTAGAGGCAATAATAAAGTTATTATTTATTTCCTTATATCATGATAAATGTTTATTATTCATGCTAGAATTGTATTAACCGGAAACATAATACATGTGTGAATACATAGACCAACAGAGTGTCACTAGTATGCCTCTACTTGACTAGCTCGTTAATCAAAGATGGTTATGTTTCCTAACCATGAACAAAGAGTTGTTATTTGATTAACGAGGTCACATCATTAGTTGAATGATCTGATTGACATGACCCATTCCATTAGCTTAGCACCCGATCGTTTAGTATGTTGCTATTGCTTTCTTCATGACTTATACATGTTCCTATAACTATGAGATTATGCAACTCCCGTTTACCGGAGGAATACTTTGGGTACTACCAAACGTCACAACGTAACTGGGTGATTATAAAGGAGTACTACAGGTGTCTCCAATGGTAGATGTTGGGTTGGCGTATTTCGAGATTAGGGTTTGTCACTCCGATTGTCGGAGAGGTATCTCTGGGCCCTCTCGGTAATGCACATCACATAAGCCTTGCAAGCACTGCAACTAATATGTTAGTTGTGAGATGATGTATTACGGAACGAGTAAAGAGACTTGCCGGTAACGAGATTGAACTAGGTATTGGATACCGACGATCGAATCTCGGGCAAGTAACATACCGATGACAAAGGGAACAACGTATGTTGTTATGCGGTCTGACCGATAAAGATCTTCGTAGAATATGTAGGAGCCAATATGAGCATCCAGGTCCCGCTATTGGTTATTGACCGGAGACGTGTCTCGGTCATGTCTACATTGTTCTCGAACCGTAGGGTCCGCACGCTTAACGTTACGATGACAGTTATTATGAGTTTATGCATTTTGATGTACCAAAGATTGTTCGGAGTCCCGGATGAGATCACGAACATGACGAGGAGTCTCGAAATGGTCGAGACGTAAAGATTGATATATTGGAAGCCTATGTTTGGACATTGGAAGTGTTCCGGGTGAAATCGGGATTTTACCGGATTACCGGGAGGGTTACCGGAACCCCCCGGGAGCCAAATGGGCCAACATGGGCCTTAGTGGAAAGGTGAGAGGGCAGCCCACATAGGGCTGCGCCTCCCCCCCTCTCCCTAGTCCTATTAGGACTAGGAGAGGGGCCGGCCACCTCTCTCTTTCACTTCCCACATGAGGAAACCTAGTTGGACTAGGATTGGAGGGGGGAGTCCTACTCCCGGTAGGAGTAGGACTCCTCCTGCGCCTCCCACCTTGGCCGGCCAGCCCCTCCCCTTGAAACCTTTATATACGGGGGCAGGGGGCACCCCATAGACACACAAGTTGATCCTTGAGATCGTTCCTTAGCCGTGTGCGGTGCCCCCTGCCACCAAATTCCACCTCGATCATACCGTTGTAGTGCTTAGGCGAAGCCCTGCGTCGGTAGTACATCAAGATCATCACCACGCCGTCGTGCTGACGGAACTCCTACCCGAAGCTTTGCTGGATCGGAGCCCGGGGATCGTCATCGAGCTGAACGTGTGCTAAGAACTCGGAGGTGCCGGAGTAACGGTGCTTGGATCGGTCGGATCGGGAAGACGTACGACTACTTCCTCTATGTTGTGTGATCGCTTCCGCAGTCGGTCTGCGTTGGTACGTAGACAACACTCTCCCCTCTCATTGCTATGCATCACCATGATCTTGCGTGTGCGTAGGAAAATTTTCGAAATTACTACGTTCCCCAACAGTGGCATCCGAGCCTAGGTTTTTATGGTTTGATGTTATTTGCACGAGTAGAACACAAGTGAGTTGTGGGCGATACAAGTCATACTGCCTACCAGCATGTCATACTTTGGTTCAACGGTATTGTTGGACGAGACGATCCGGACCAACCTTACGCGTACTCTTACGCGAGACCGGTTCCCTCGACGTGCTTTGCACATAGATGGCTTGCGGAAGACTGTCTCTCCAACTTTAGTTGAACCAAGTGTGGCTACGCCCGGTCCTTGAGAAGGTTAAAACGGAGTCTATTTGACGAACTATCGTTGTGGTTTTGATGCGTAGGTGAGATGAGTTCTTACTTAAGCCCGTAGCAGCCACGTAAAACATGCAACAACAAAGTAGAGGACGTCTAACTTGTTTTTGCAGGGCATGTTGTGATGTGATATGGTCAAGGCATGATGCTGATTTTATTGTATGAGATGATCATGTTTTTTGTAACCGAGTTATCGGCAACTGCCAGGAGCCATATGGTTGTCGCTTTATTGTATGCAATGCAATCGCGATGTAATGCTTTACTTTATTACTAAGCGGTAGTGATAGTCGTGGAAGCATAAGATTGGCGAGACGACAACGATGCTACGATGGAGATCAAGGTGTCGCGGCGGTGACGATGGTGATCATGACGGTGCTTCGGAGATGGAGATCACAAAGCACAAGATGATGATGGCCATATCATATCACTTATATTGATTGCATGTGATGTTTATCCTTTTATGCATCTTATCTTGCTTTGATTGACGGTAGCATTATAAGATGATCTCTCACTAAATTATCAAGAAGTGTTCTCCCTGAGTATGCACCGTTGCAAAAGTTCTTCGTGCTGAGACACCACGTGATGATCGGGTGTGATAGGCTCTACGTTCAAATACAATGGGTGCAAAACAGTTGCACACGCGGAATACTCAGGTTATACTTGACGAGCCAAGCATATACAGATATGGCCTCGGAACACGGAGACCGAAAGGTCGAGCGTGAATCATATAGTAGATATGATCAACATAACGATGTTCACCATTGAAAACTACTCCATCTCACGTGATGATCGGTTATGGTTTAGTTGATTTGGATCACGTGATCACTTAGAGGATTAGAGGGATGTCTATCTAAGTGGGAGTTCTTAAGTAATATGATTAAATTGAACTTAAATTTATCATGAACTTAGTCCTGGTAGTATTTTGCAAATTATGTTGTAGATCAATAGCTCGCGTTGTTGCTTCCCTGTGTTTATTTTGATATGTTCCTAGAGAAAATTGTGTTGAAAGATGTTAGTAGCAATGATGCGGATTGGATCCGTGATCTAAGGTTTATCCTCATTGCTGCATAGAAGAATTATGTCCTTGATGCACCGCTAGGTGACAGACCTATTGCAGGAGCAGATGCAGACGTTATGAACGTTTGGCTAGCTCAATATGATGACTACTTGATAGTTTAGTGCACCATGCTTAATGGCTTAGAATCGGGACTTCAAAAGACGTTTTGAACGTCATGGACCATATGAGATGTTCCAGGAGTTGAAGTTGATATTTCAAGCAAATACCCGAGTTGAGAGATATGAAGTCTCCAACAAGTTCTATAGCTAAAAGATGGAGGAGAATCGCTCAACTAGTGAGCATGTGCTCAGATTGTCTGGGTACTACAATCGCTTGAATCAAGTGGGAGTTAATCTTCCAGATAAGATAGTGATTGACAGAATTCTCTAGTCACCATGACCAAGTTAGTAGAACTTCGTCATGAACTATAGTATGCAAGGGATGACGAAAACGACTCCCGAGCTTTTCATGATGATGAAATTGATGAAGGTAGAAATCAAGAAAAACATCAAGTGTTGATGGTAGACAAGATCACTAGTTTCAAGAAAAGGGAAAAGGGAAGAAGGGGAACTTCAAGAAGAACGGCAAGCAAGTTGCTGCTCAAGTGAAGAACCCCAAGTCTGATCCTAAGCCTGAGACTAAGTGCTTCTACTGCAAAGGGACTGGTCACTGGAAGCGGAACTACCCCAAGTGATTGGCGGATAAGAAGGATGGCAAAGTGAACATAAGTATATTTGATATACATGTTATTGATGTGTACTTTACTAGTGTTTATAGCAAACCCTCAGTATTTGATACTAGTTCAGTTGCTAAGATTAGTAACTCGAAACGGGAGTTGCAGAATAAACAGAGACTAGTTAAGGGTGAAGTGACGATGTGTGTTGGAAGTAGTTCCAAGATTGATATGATCATCATCGCACACTCCCCTATACTTTCGGGATTAGTGTTGAACCTAAATAAGTGTTATTTGGTGTTTGTGTTGAGCATGAATATGATTTGATCATGTTTATTGTAATACGGTTATTCATTTAAGTAAAAGAATAAATTGTTGTTCTGTTTACATGAATAAAACCTTATATGGTTACACACCCAATGAAAATAGTTCATTGGATCTCGATCTTAATAATACACATATTCATAATATTGAAACCAAAAGATGCGAAGTTAATAATGATAGTGCAACTTATTTGTGGCACTGCCGTTTAGGTCATATTGGTGTAAAGCGCATGAAGAAACTCCATGCTGATGGGCTTTTGGAATCACTTGATTATGAATCAGTTGATGCTTGCGAACCATGCCTCATGGGCAAGATGACTAAGACTCTGTTCTTCGGAACAATGGAGCGAGCAAAAGATTTGTTGGAAATCATACATACTGATGTATGTGGTCCGATGAATATTGAGGCTCACGACAGGTATCATTATTTTATGATCTTCACAGATGATTTGAGCAGATATGAGTATATCTACTTAATGAAACATAAGTCTGAAACATTTGAGAAGTTCAAAGAATTTCAGAGTGAAGTGAAAATCATCGTGACAAGAAAATAAAGTTTCTACGATCTGATCGCGGAGACAAATATTTGAGTTACGAGTTTGGTCTTCAATTAAAACAATGTGGAATAGTTTCACAAACTCATGCCACATGGAACACCACAGCATAATGGTGTGTCCGAACGTCATAACTGTACTTTATTGGATATAGTGCAATCTATGATGTATCTTACCGATCTACCACTATCGTTTTGGGGTTATGCATTAGAGACAGCTGCATTCACGTTAAATAGGGCACCATCTAAATCCGTTGAGACGACACCGTGTGAACTATGGTTTGGCAAGAAACCAAAGTTGTCGTTTCTTAAAGTTTGGGGTTGCGATGCTTATATGAAAAAGTTTCATCCTGATAAGCTCAAAACTCAAATCGGAGAAGTGCATCTTCATAATATATCCAAAGGAAACTATTGGATACACCTTCTATCACAGATCCGAAGGCAAGACTTTTGTTGCTAAATTCGGAAACTTTTTGGAGAAGGAGTTTCTCTCGAAAGAAGTGAGTGGGAGGAAAGTAGAACTTGACGAGGTAACTGTACCTGCTCCCTTATTGGAAAGTAATACATCACAGAAAAATGTTTCTGTGACACCTACACCAGTTAGTGAGGAAGCTAATGATGATGATCATGAAACTTCAGAACAAGACACTACTGAACCTCGTAGATCAACCAGAGCAAGATCCACGCCAGAGTGGTACGGTAATCCAGTTCTGGAAATCATGCTACTAGATCATGATGAACCTACGAACTATGAAGAAGCGATGGTGAGCCCAGATTCCGCAAAGTGGCTTGAAGCCATGAAATCTGAGATATGATCCATGTATGAGAACAAAGTATGGACTTTAGTTGACTTGCCCGATGATCGGCAAGCCATAGAAAATAAATGGATCTTCAAGAGGAAGACGGACGCTGATAGTAGTGTTACTATCTACAAAGCTAGAATTGTCGCAAAAGGTTTTCGACAAGTTCAAGGTGTTGACTACGATGAGATTTTCTCACTCGTATCTATGCTTAAGTCTGTCCGAATCATGTTAGTAATTGCCGCATTTTATGAAATCTGGCAAACGGATAAACAAAACTGCATTCCTTAATGGATTTATTAAAGAAGAGTTGTATATGATGCAACCAGAAGGTTTTGTCAATCCAAAAGGTGCTAACAAAATGTGCAAGCACCAGCGATCCATCTGTGGACTGGTGCAAGCATCTCGGAGTTGGAATATACGCTTTGATGAGTTGATCAAAGCATATAGTTTTATACAGACTTGCGGTGAAGCCTGTATTTACGAGAAAGTGAGTGGGAGCACTACAGCATTTCTGATAAGTATATGTGAATGACATATTGTTGATCGGAAATAATGTAGAATTATTCTGTAAAGCATAAAAGGAGTGTTTGAAAGGAGTTTTTCAAAGAAAGACTTCGGTAAAGCTGCTTACATATTGAGCTTCAAGATCTATAGAGATAGATCAAGACGCTTGATAAGTTTTTCAATAAGTACATACCTTGACAAGATTTTGAAGTAGTTCAAAATGGAACAGTCAAAGAAAAAGTTTCTTGCCTGTGTTACAAGGTGTGAAGTTGAGTAAAGACTCAAAGCCCAACCACGGCAGAAGATAGAAAGAGAATGAAAGTCATTCCCTATGCCTCATTCATAGGTTCTATAAAGTATGCCATGCTGTGTACCGGATCTATTGTATACCCTGCACTGATTTGGCAAGGGAGTACAATAGTGATCTAGGAGTAGATCACTGGACAGCGGTCAGAATTATCCTTAGTGAAATAAGGAAATGTTTCTCGATTATGGACGTGACAAAAAGGTTCGTCGTAAAGGGTTACATCGATGCAAGTTTTTGACACTGATCCAGATGATTCTAAATCTGGATACATATTGAAAGTGGGAGCAATTAGCTAGAGTAGCTCCGTGTAGAGCATTGTAGACATAGAACTTGCAAAATACTTACGGATCTGAATGTGACAGACCCGTTGACTAAAATTATCTCACAAGCAAAACATGATCACACCTTAGTACTCTTTGGGTGTTAATCACATAGATATGTGAACTAGATTACTGACTCTAGTAAACCCTTTGAGTATTGGTCACATGACGATGTGAACTATGGGTGTTAATCACATGGTGATGTGAACTATTGCTGTTAAATCACATGGCGATGTGAACTAGATTATTGACTCTAGTGCAAGTGGGAGACTGAAGGAAATATGCCCTAGAGGCAATAATAAAGTTATTATTTATTTCCTTATATCATGATAAATGTTTATTATTCATGCTAGAATTGTATTAACCGGAAACATAATACATGTGTGAATACATAGACCAACAGAGTGTCACTAGTATGCCTCTACTTGACTAGCTCGTTAATCAAAGATGGTTATGTTTCCTAACCATGAACAAAGAGTTGTTATTTGATTAACGAGGTCACATCATTAGTTGAATGATCTGATTGACATGACCCATTCCATTAGCTTAGCACCCGATCGTTTAGTATGTTGCTATTGCTTTCTTCATGACTTATACATGTTCCTATAACTATGAGATTATGCAACTCCCGTTTACCGGAGGAATACTTTGGGTACTACCAAATGTCACAACGTAACTGGGTGATTATAAAGGAGTACTACAGGTGTCTCCAATGGTAGATGTTGGGTTGGCGTATTTCGAGATTAGGGTTTGTCACTCCGATTGTCGGAGAGGTATCTCTGGGCCCTCTCGGTAATGCACATCACATAAGCCTTGCAAGCACTGCAACTAATATGTTAGTTGTGAGATTATGTATTAGGAACGAGTAAAGAGACTTGCCGGTAACGAGATTGAACTAGGTATTGGATACCGACGATCGAATCTCGGGCAAGTAACATACCGATGACAAAGGGAACAACGTATGTTGTTATGCGGTCTGACCGATAAAGATCTTCGTAGAATATGTAGGAGCCAATATGGGCATCCAGGTCCCGCTATTGGTTATTGACCGGAGACGTGTCTCGGTCATGTCTACATTGTTCTCGAACCGTAGGGTCCGCACGCTTAACGTTACGATGACAGTTATTATGAGTTTATGCATTTTGATGTACCGAAGGTTGTTCGGAGTCCCGGATGAGATCACGGACATGACGAGGAGTCTCGAAATGGTCGAGACGTAAAGATTGATATATTGGAAGCCTATGTTTGGACATCGGAAGTGTTCCGGGTGAAATCGGGATTTTACCGGATTACCGGGAGGGTTACCGGAACCCCCCGGGAGCCAAATGGGCCAACATGGGCCTTAGTGGAAAGGTGAGAGGGCAGCCCACATAGGGCTGCGCCTCCCCCCCTCTCCCTAGTCCTATTAGGACTAGGAGAGGGGCCGGCCACCTCTCTCTTTCACTTCCCACTTGAGGAAACCTAGTTGGACTAGGATTGGAGGGGGGAGTCCTACTCCCGGTAGGAGTAGGACTCCTCCTGCGCCTCCCACCTTGGCCGGCTAGCCCCTCCCCTTGAAACCTTTATATACGGGGGCAGGGGGCACCCCATAGACACACAAGTTGATCCTTGAGATCGTTCCTTAGCCGTGTGCGGTGCCCCCTGCCACCAAATTCCACCTCGATCATATCGTTGTAGTGCTTAGGCGAAGCCCTGCGTCGGTAGTACATCAAGATCGTCACCACGCCGTCGTGCTGACGGAACTCCTACCCGAAGCTTTGCTGGATCGGAGCCCGGGGATCGTCATCGAGCTGAACGTGTGCTAAGAACTCGGAGGTGCCAGAGTAACGGTGCTTGGATCGGTCGGATCGGGAAGACGTACGACTACTTCCTCTACATTGTGTGATCGCTTCCGCAGTCGGTCTGCGTTGGTACGTAGACAACACTCTCCCCTCTCGTTGCTATGCATCACCATGATCTTGCGTGTGCGTAGGAAAATTTTCGAAATTACTACGTTCCCCAACAGGAATATGTGTCGATGACATCTGAAACAAAATTTTGCATGCAATGTGTGTGAAATGGAGGCCTATCCATATCATACATAGAGGGTCAGGCAATCCACGAGAAGAGAGGGAGGGGTCATAGCTATTGATAGAGTCGAAGAGAGGATCAAGTGGGTGGGTGCGAGATCGATGAAGAGAGTCATCGAAATTGTGTGTGTGTACAAGTAAAAGATATAGGGCGACTGGCCTACCGGAACGTTAGAGGGCACACGTCAAGTTTGTGTGTGGCAGGGATACATGACTAGAGCGCTCGATGTATCAGTGTGTGTGTGGGGGGGGGAGGGGTTGGTGGGAGGGGTAGGCAGAGGCCTAACTATAGAGGTAGAACGACTCATATATGTGTTGAGAAGGAGAGACCCAGCTATGTCTTGAGGGAGATCGGTCGACATCCATACATAACTGAAGGACGGGAAATATGATGGAAGAGAGAGAGAGAGAGAGGGGAGAGAGAGAGAGAGGGAGGGAGAGGGGTAGAGTGCTGGATGGGTGATGGAGTTGCTTCTCGAAGATGGTGGGAGAGGCCTACTAGACAAACTGAGGGTGGAACTGCAATGTTATCAATAAGAGTGGGGATGTGTTTCTGTGTGTGCCTGTGCGTGATAGATCTGTCGGGACGCATCCATGGATGATGAAGGGGAACCATGTGTTTGGTAAGCAAACCTAACTAGATTGGTAGATCAATTGTTGTTTGTCGGAGGAAGGGAGAGACACAACTAATGAGGTAGATCGATTGACGTGTGGGTAAAAACTAATGAGGAGAGACACACCTATCCACCGATTGAAGGAGAGGTTTATCGATCGGTGTGTGTCGAAAAGGAGTTGTGGAGACTCTGGGAGAACAACCTAAAGAAAAAAAATGAATGTGCCCGGTGGATAGAATGCCGAGGGAGGAGGAGGGCGTGTGCATGCACGAGAGAAAGTTAGTGGTAGCTACAAAGGTTAGAGGATTGTGTGGGTGTAAGAGACTAACAAAGATCATAATTTGATATGAAAGCGGATTCATATATTTGAATAGGAGATCATAGTGTTTTAAACATTGCATGCATGAATATAGCGGTGATAATGCATGGCATTTGCAACTCACAGCTAAATGCCAAACAATCTAAACCATACTATACATCAAACAATCTCACAACTTATTTGAATTTGTGATAATGTGTGGCGTTTGCAGATTACAACTAAATATCGAACAATCTAAACAATACTATATATCGAACATTCTCACATTTTATTTGAATTTGTGGTAATGTGTGGTGTTTTCAACTCACATCTAAATACTTGTAGGCGTAGGGGGCGGGGCACTATACATAATGTGATAAACACATTATACATATGAGACATGGTTTAGATTATGAAGATCTAGCTAGAGCTAGAAATGTAATGTGATTTGAAATCAAAATAAAGTGGATTCAAAAAATCTAGTTTGAGTTCATATAGTACACATAGTTCATATGTAACTCGAGACTAATCATGTGGTGTGCTGTGAAGATAATACACAAACGATGGTTTAACTTGACAATAATGATGATTGTAGATCTTATTAAAACAGAGAAACGAATTCAAATGCTTTGACTTCACAACAATCATTATTGTAGATCTTTTTCAAATAGAGAAACGAATTCAAAATTTAGTTCATATTGAAGCGGTAGTATATACGTTTGGAATGCACTAAAACGTTTATTTGAGTAGTAGGTTGCATGCATTATACACGTAGCGAAATATTTTAATTGAACATAATATGAATTCAAAGTTTTGAATGACATTTGTAGGGCGCATTGATTTGGTACAGTACATGTTAGCCTTGTTCGGAAATTTCAACCCGCGCCTTGTTAGCCCGAAATATTTAAGATATATCTTTGTCTTGTTGTGCTCCGACAACTCCCTCCATATCAACCCGCGCCTTGCTATTCCGAAATTACAACGCGCGCGAAAACTCCCACCTCCCGTGAAATCCTGACACGCGAAATGCCCGTGGTACCCCTGAACCGAAAGAACCGCCTCAAATCGGCGGGGGTACTTTCGTAACTTACCCCACATTTCGGACAAGCGCATCTCTAAGCCATGCTTCCCCACTGCCATCCCATCCGCCCACCCATTTGTACACCGAGGCCGCGAAAACCCGCGATGAAACCCCACACCCTGCTCCGTCCGCCACCCAGCCGGAGCCTCTTCCCCGACGACGTCGTCCACATCAACACCTCGACGTCCCTCATCCACCGTACCAGATGAGGATCCGTCGTCGATCTCATCGTCCCGCTGGTTCAGCCACCCCGTCCTCCACCTCCAAGGAGCTGCCCTGACGTTCCCCTCGTCTTTCGCACCACCTCCATTCCCACACCGCCGTCTTCACCTGCACCACCGGAAGAGCATCATCATCACCATTTCCTCGGATGAAGCTGTGGCCTAATCGGCGCCACCAAAGAGGTTGTACACTAATCGCCGCATTTTCTTCTTGATTCGATCTCACGGTGCTGCCGGCGCTCGGTCCCAAGCCGACACGGCGCGGCTCCATCCACGGCGGCATCGCCGACCACTTCCTCCACGGCGTCGCTCCCTCGGCAGCAACGTCCACATCAGTAGGACCTGCTGCTGCTTTAGCTCTCGCTCGCGCTGCTGCTCTGCTCTTGCTCTCGGTCCCTTGCCTGGTCTGCTCTTGCTATTGCTCTTGCTCGCGCTGCTGCTCTCGCTCTTGCTCTTGCTTGCGATGCTGCTCCGATTTAGCTACACTTCACTCCGATGCCGCCGGGGTGAAGGAAGAACCAGCCGCAGCGGGGAGCGGGGCTCACCGGAGAGGTACCCCACTATCTATCTTAGGGTTCAGGATGGGGCCGGTGGTCGCCATCGGTGGCGGGGCGGTGGCGTGGGGATCGCCAGAGAAAAAGCTCGTCACAGGGGGACCTAGAGGGATGGCCAGGGCGGCGGCGGACCGGCGGTGGGGAGTGTTTTCGGGGCGGGCGGGGCGGCGCACCGCCGGCCGCGGGCGGCGGGGGGCTGCTGTTTGGCCGGCTCAGGGGGGTGGAGGTTGAAGATGAACCGCAGGCCCTTGATTTCGTATCCAACGGCTGCAAAATCGACTGACCAGAGATGAAAAAGTCAGTCGACCGACGTGTAGCCTCACCTTGCTAGTGCGTTTAGTTTCGACAACAAAATTCAGTTTCGACAGCAAACTTCAGTTTCGACAGTTAAGTTCAGTTTCGACAGTTAAGTTCAGTTTCGACAGTTAAATTTAGTTTCGACAGTTAAGTTCAGATATGAGCGGTTGATGTATTTTACATCTAGCACTTTGTGTTTATGTATTTTACGTCATGTATTGGAGATGCTATTAGAATTCCACTCAGGTTAATGTTGTTCGTTGTCTCTCTTGTCTTGCTTCAGCCTCAGCGTCGTACAACTCACCGGAGCTGCTCCAATGATGAAACCCTCCATCACAATGGAGCAGTACCTCGGGCTCCATCTCCAGACGCCTAAGATCTTCTTCCCGTCCTCCGACAGCCAAGTCAGCCGGAGCATCCTCACCGGCCAACCCAATCACGCTGAGATCGACATGGCTTCGCCAAAGAGGTTGTACACTTGTTGCATCTCTTTTGTACTCTACATGTTATATATATTGTCCACTGAGCACACGAATTTGTTCCTTTAGTGTCTCCTTGAAAGAAAAAACATAGGAATTTTAATTTTCACTTGTCCTCCTTTTCAAATTCCTATTCATGAAGCACAAGACTAAGAGATAGTAGCATAATAGCATTATAACCGTACATTTTCTTGTGGTTTGACTTAATCTCACCATGCTTCTTTGCATCCCGTGATCTTCCAATTGTTGTGAATCAAATAGCCAGATTGGCATAAATCCTGTGTTTTTTAATTCTCTGTTTTGCACGTGCATTCCTATCCTATTCCTGTCTATTTCCTATCCCTGCATTGTTGGAATCCTCCAATTCAAACGAGCCCTTACAGAATTACTTCTCTTATAGATAGTTGTCAAAGAAAACCTTGCGTGGTTTGTCCCGCTCCTGCTGCGCCGTCGTCCACCCCAGCTCAGCTGCTCCAATGATAGAAGGGTCCAGCACAGCAGGGATCCGGCCTCCAGACTGTCTTTCGCCGCCTCAGATCTTCTTCCCCGCCGCTGGCAGCCATGAAAACTGCACTACCATCATCAACCGAGTAGATGACCTCGAGGACTACACGGGTTCGCAAGAGAGGTCGCACTCTTTCATGTCTGCTTACGTTATGCATCGCTTAGGGTCTCTTTGATTCAAAGGATTTTCATAGGATCTTTGAAGGATTAGAATCCTTAGGAATTTTTCCTACGTTGGTTGTTTGATTCGTAGGATTTTTTCCTAAGGATTCATTTGTACTACATTTTACAGGAATTCCAACATCCACTCCAACCTCTTGGAAGAAATCCTTTGTTTTTTCCCGTGACACAATCAAACAAACTCAAATCCTACAAGGATCCAATGGACATGCCATTCCAATCCTACGTTTTCCCTATTCTTGTGTTTTTGCAATCCTATGAATCAAAGAGGCTAATATTACATGCTACTTTATCGTCCTGTTCACCGATTAGACTCTGAGTCAGCTCCAAATTAATGGTCAAACTTGAGTTTTTAAATGGTTGTGGGGTACATATCGGGGCCGCTATCAATAGTATCTATCTATTATCTGGTTAATCTCTGGTGTCTACTATGAGTTTCATGTTGGGTGGGAAACAAACAGTAAAGAAGCCATTATCTGTATTTTTTAACTGAAGCCATTATCTACCTGCTATTATTGGTTTTGGGTCTATCCACAGGTTGCTACCATCATTCTGGATTTCTGCATGCACTCCTTACATAATCTCACTATGTTTTATTCCTATGCATGACAATTATTGTAAACAATGGAACTGAACGTGTAGAGCAAAAGAGATGAGCCTTGCGTGGCAATAAAATTTCATGCAGGCGTCGCTCCATGGTAGGTGCAAAGGCAGCCCCCCCCCACGCATTTTGGATTGTAATCGAGAGGAAGATATCTGTTCTGAGGGGGATTTAGAAGGAGATGACAACTCCTATTTACCCCTTGAGGTCTTCGCTCTAACTTGGCATGCCGATGTTGGTTATATCATGCATATGGTGTCTTGCATTGCTTACTTTATACATCAAATATGTCATCTACTTAGTTTAGACATCCTTTGTGCGAATGCCATCTGTTTAGTTTATTCATCGTTTATGTGAATTATGCAACACCATCTTGTTTAGCCAGGCACCATATATGTGAATTTTGCAATGCCATCCTGCTTAGCCAGTCATCTTATATGTAAATTATATTAGGTCATCCTTTTTTTCCGTTACATATTACATTTGTCAACAATGTTATTACATTCAACTACTCTTCGTGTGCATCAGCCATTTGATGCGGTGATGGCAAATTCTGGAGTGAAAACAAGGTCTTCAGAGCAGACTATGCTATCTGACGAAGCGCATATCTCGCTGGTTACGGATAGCTCCTCAGAGGAGGATTCAGAGACAGATAACCAGTCCTATTCCCCCCGAGGTGTATGCTCTAACTTGGCAGGGTTATGTTGCTCATATCGTGCGTATGGTGTCTCGCATTGCTATGTAATTTGATTAGTTTAGACATGCTTTGTGTGAATGCCACCTGTTTAGTGTCTAATTACCATATATGTGAATTATGCATTGCCATCTTGTTGCAAGACATTATATATGTGAATTATACAATGCTATCTTGTTGCAAAGGCATTATATATGTGAATTATGCAATGCCATGCTGTTTAGCCAATCATCATGTATGTGAATTATGTCATGCTGTCATTTTTTTGTATTACGTGTTCCATTTGTCGACAATGTTTGTATATTCAACTACTCTTCCTGTGCATTAGCCATTTGAAGTGGCGATGGAATATCTGGAGTGAAAACAAGGTATTCAAACCAGACAATGCTACCTGCTGAAGCAGACATCTTGCTGGTTACAGAGAGCTCCCCCTGAGGTCTGTGCTCAAACTTGGCAGGGTTATATTACCCATGTCATGCATTGCTTAGTTTTTACATCATATATGGATTGCCATCTGCTTACTTGCTTACTATATAAATCATATATTTGAATTATATCATGCCATCATGTTTACATAGTACATACACATTGAGGGAGTCCTGGATTAGGGGGTCTTCGGACGGCCGGACTATCTCCATTGGCCGGACTGTTAGACTAAGAAGATACAAGATTGAAGACTTCGTCTCGTGTCCGGATGGGACTCTGCTTGGCGTGGAAGGCAAGCTAGGCAATACGGATATGGATATCTCCTCCTTTGTAACCGACCTTGTGTAACCCTAACCCTCTCCGGTGTCTATATAAACCGAAGGGTTTTAGTCCGTAGGACAACAACCATAACATACAATCATACCATAGGCTAGCTTCTAGGGTTTAGCCTCTCTGATCTCGTGGTAGATCTACTCTTGTACTACCCATATCATCAATATTAATCAAGCAGGACGTAGGGTTTTACCTCCATCAAGAGGGCCCGAACCTGGGTAAAACATCGTGTCCCCTGCCTCCTGTTACCATCCGGCCTAGACGCACAGTTCGGGACCCCCTACTCGAGATCCGCCGGTTTTGACACCGACATTGGTGCTTTCATTGAGAGTTCCTCTGTGTCGTCGCCGTTAGGCTTGATGGCTCCTACTATCATCGATAGCGATGCGGTCTAGGGTGAGACTTTTCTCCCCGGACAGATCTTCGTATTCGGCGGCTTTGTACTGCGGGCTAATTCGCTTGGCCATCTGGAGCAGATTGAAAGCTACGCCCCTGGCCATCAGGTCAGATTTGGAAGTTTGAACTACACGGCCGACATCCGCAGAGACTTGATCTTCGACGGATTCGAGCCACAGCCGGGCGTGCCGCACTGTCGCGATGGGTATGACCTAGCTCTGCCACCAAACAGTACCCCAGAGGCCATGCCCGCATCAGCTCCGACCCTTAGTTCGGAGCGAACTGCGCCAATCGAGGATGGGTGGTTAGACACCGCCTCAGGGGCTACAGTCTCAACGGCGATCGAGCCGAACACCAGGATGATCCTCTGCGCAGCCCGTGACTCCAAGGTGCCGGACTCTTTTTCTGACTCCGAACCGCCCGCGCCCCTGCCAATCGAATCCGATTGGGCGCCGATCATGGAATTCACCGCCATGGATATCTTTCAGCACTCACCCTTCAGCGACATTCTGAATTCACTAAGGTCTCTCTCTTTGTCAAGAGAGCCCTGGACGGATTATGGCCAATAGGATTGGGATGCGGACGACGAAGAAATTCGACGCCCACCCACCACCCACTTTGTAGCCACCGCTGATGATTTAACCGACATGCTCGACTTCGACTCCGAAGACATCGACGGTATGGACGACGATGTAGGAGACGAACATGAACCAGCACCTATAGGGCACTGGAAAGCCACCTCGTCATATGACATATACATGGTGGATACACCCAACGAAGGCAATGGCGACGAGATAGCGGAGGATGACCCCTCCAAGAAGCAACCCAAGCGCCGACGTCAGCGGTGCCGCTCTAAGTCCCGCCAAAGCAAAAGTGGTGATACCGGCACAAGAGATAATAACACTCCGGATAGTGCCGAAGAAAACAACAACCCCCCCCCCCCCCAGCAAGATTTAGAGCAGGAGGATGGAGGAGCCAGCTCTCCTGAGAGCGGCAGACGGAGAGGAGGAGGATGACGATTACATCCCCCCCTCCGAAGACGAGGCAAGCCTCGGTGACGATGAATTCGCCGTCCCAGAGGATCCCGTCGAACAAGAGCGCTTCAAGCGCCGGCTTGTGGCCACGGAAAATAGCCTGAAGAAAAAGCAGCACCAGCTTCAAGCTGATCAAGATCTGCTAGCTGACAAATGGACTAAAGTCCTCGTGGCCGAGGAATATAAACTCGAGCGTCCCTCCAAGAGTTACCCAAGGCGCAGGTTACTTCCCCGACGGGAGGAAGAAGCATATGATACGGCTGATCGGCCACCCCGTGGCCGTGATAGAGAGGCATTCCAGCCAAAAGTTCAGCCTCCATCCCAACGCCATTCAAATAAAAAGGCATGGGGAGATACGCTAGACCTGCGATACATATTGGAGGACAAGGAAAAGCATTCAAGATCGATCTACGGATCACGAGGGCGCACCACTCTGCGAGATGACAAATGTCACCCCGGATACAGTGAAAGCAAATCCGGCCGGGCCAAACACAGCGGGCAAGATCCATTCGAGCTGCGTCAAGATATAGCCCAATACAGAGGTGCCGCACACCCCTTATGCTTTAGAGACGAAGTAATGGAACATCAATTCCCAGAAGGTTTCAAACCTGTAAACGTTGAATCATACGACGGCACAATAGATCCCATAGTATGGATTGAGGACTTCCTCCTCCACATCCACATGGCCCGCGGTGATGACTTACACGCCATCAAATACCTCCCACTAAAGCTCAAAGGACCAGTGCGGCATTGGCTTAACAGCTTGCCAGCAGACTCCATTAGCTGTTGGGAAGATCTGGAAGCCGCATTCCTCAACAACTTTCAGGGCACTTATGTGAGACCACCAGACGCCGATGACTTGAGCCACATAATTCAGCAGCCAGAAGAGTCGGCCAGGCAATTCTGGACTCGGTTCCTTACAAAGAAAAATCAAATCGTCGACTGTCCGGATGTGGAGGCCTTAGCGGCTTTCAAGCACAACATCCGAGACGAGTGGCTAGCCTGGCACCTTGGTTAGGAAAAGCCGAAATCTATGGCAGCTCTCACGACGCTCATGACCCGCTTTTGTGCGGGAGAAGACAGCTGGCTGTCTCGCAGTAATAACATATCAAAGAACCATTGTACCTCAGATACCAAGGACGGCAATAGCAGGTCGCGTCACAACAAGCATAAGCACCGCATTAACAGCGAAAATACTGAGGATACGGCAGTCAATGCCGGATTCAAAGGCTCTAAACCCAGTCAGCGGAAAAAGCCATTCAAACAAAGTACGCCGGGCCCGTCCAGCTTGGACCGTATACTCGATCGCTCATGTCAAATACACAGCACCCTAGACAAGCCAGCCAATCACACCAACAGGGATTGTTGGGTGTTCAAGCAGGCCGACAAGTTAATTGCCAAAAACAAGGACAAGGGGCCTGTCGGCGTTCTGGGAACGGGGGTCCCCAGACTTGCCTGCCTGCGGCGTGGCTCGAAGGGGGCCCAACACGGCCCATCTTCATCAACACAAGACTCAAGACCCTCGCGAGGGGCCAAGCCTCACGAGGCGGACGACACGGAGCTTCCTCAGGCACGGCCTCATCAGGCTGGCCTGCGAGGAGGCGGAGAGATCAAGGCGAGGTACCTTGCGAGGTGCTCGTGACGCAAGCCATGACGACTCAGGGCGCCAGGCGGGTGCCAGCCCGCGAAGCGCCCTCCTTTCCCCTTTGGTGCAAAGGGGGCAAGCGCAGCCGCGGAGTACCGAGGCGTCAGGCAAAGGTTGCCATTTTGGTGCAACGAGACCAAGACCAGGAGGACTACGAGACGGAGGTCACCGTGGAGCCCAGGACGGCGTCATCTCCAGAGCTTTGCGCAGGCGAAGACTGCTTTTGTCAGGATAGTTGATACTTGCTGTCCCCCTTCAAATTAGCCCGCCATTGTTGGCTCCCTTCTCGCTCGATATTTGGGAAGAGGACCAGGGCCTCTATAAATAGGACCAACCGCCCACATAGCAAGGGGTTCGGTTCGGTTCCGTTCGAAGGGCTGGCTAGTTCGTTCGGTTGGCGTGTAAGTGAGAGTAAGACAGCCACAGAGAGAGAGAGAGAGAGAGAGAGGGTGGCTGAACTCCTCCCAGCAGTTCATCGCCCCAGCCAAGAACAGACCCTCGTGAGGCTGTTCTTCCTTGTATTGTTCGTCATCATCAGCCCCAAGAGGCAATCCACCCACCGCACACTGGATTAGGGTATTACACCACAACGGTGGCCTGAACCAGTATAAACCTTGTGTCTCTTGTGCAGTTCTTTCAGTAGCTTAGATCTTTGCAAGATGGGGAGGTAGAAGGCGTAATCTCCGCGCGCACCCCAGTGTTCGAACCTTAAGGGTCTGCCGGAACCCGAAATCCAACATTTGGCGCGCCTGGTAGGGGTGCGCCGGAATTCGTCATCCACCGCTCCGTTCTCCTCCAACCGTCGCATCCATGTCCAACGCTCGTCGGGCCCGTGCCGAGTGCCGGGCCGCCATTGCTTCTCACGTCACCCAGACGGCGCCCGTCGGCGGACGTCCTCGTCGTTCCCCGTCGCCCGCCGTCAACGCCGCCACCGGCCCGGCGGGGGGCGAGCAACAAGCGTCGTCTCAGCATCCGTCCGTGCGGCAAGATGTTCGCACCGCTACTCCATCGCTCGCACCAGCTGGTTCTTCGTCCCGCGCACTCTGCGCCCCCTTGGAGGCTCGAGCCGCGCTCCTCGCGGCAAACGAGCTCCCGCGCTACCGTCCCGTCGACGACGTCTACGAGGAGTGGCTCGACCGCGTCGCCGAGCTTGTCCGCGCCGCAGGGGGCTCTTCTGCGCCATCCGTTCCTCTGCGCCACACTCCGCCCCGCGCGGGCAACGAAGCCCCGGAGGCGTACCAGCCGCCTCCTCGCCAAGAAGACTCCATGGCTCCAAGGCGCGTGGCCCCTGGGCGGAACCCGCTTCGTCAGGTGCCAGCGCAGCAAGAACGGAGCTGCCAAGAAATCCCGCGCCCGCAAGGAGCTGCCCGGGCGCTCCCCGCTCCGGCACGCCGCGACCCTGCTCCAGCTCTGGCACACTAAGACCCCGCGTTGCCCCTAGCTGCAGCGTGTGGGGACCCTCAAGACAAAGCTCTCCACCAGCCGAGGCCTTTCGTGGCCACCGCAGGCTGCCGTGCCTACACCACCGAGCTGCGTAGGGTCGTGTGGCCTGGCAAGTTCAAGCTAGACCTGCCTCCTCGTTACGATGGCACGACTGACCCTGCAGAGTTCCTCCAGCTCTACGAGCTGGGCATCGAAGCTGCCAGCGGGGACGAAAAGGTCATGGCGAACTGGTTCCCCATGGCGCTCAAGGAAGGAGCCCGCATCTGGCTTCTGAATCTGGCTCCAGGCACGATCTCTTCCTGGGACCAGATGCGCACCCGCTTCATCGCCAACTTCCAAGGTACTCGCGACCGGCCACCCGCCGTGAGCGACATGCGCCGCATCAAGCAACAACCTGGAGAGACCCTGCAAAAGTACATCCAGCGCTTCAACAGCGCGCGCCTCAAGATCCCCAAGGTGTCCAAGGAGGCCATCATCTCGGCCTTCTCCGATGGTGTGCGCGACGTCAAGATGAAGGGGGATCTGGCGATGCATGAAGACCTGTGCACCTCCCTGGAGCTGTTCAACTTGGCGACCAAGTGCACCAGGGTAGAGGAGGGACGCCTCTCCCTCCTCGAGCTGCCTGCCGCAGACCTAGAGGAGAAGAAGCCCAAGGCCAAGGACGTGAAGCGCAAGGGGGCTGCCGTGCTCGCAGCAGAACCAGACACCAAGCGGGGCAAAGATCTGCCTGAGTCCACCAGGGGCAGCCGGTACTGTGTGTACCATGACCTCCACACCCACAACACCAACGAATGCCAAGAACTCCGCGCCGTGCGAGAAGGAAGGATCAGCCATCGTCCCGACCGCGCCGATCGGGGCTATGGCCGAGGAGGAGGAAGAAACGCAGGACGCTGGGAAGACCGCGGCCCGCGCCCAGGGTGGCACGATCAGCCTCGCGAGGATCGCTAGCGAGACCTGCCTCGCGAAGGGGACTAGAGGGATCAACCTCGTGAGGATCGCCCGCAGGGCAACGCATGCCTCCCTCCACTGTCGCCTCAGCCAAGGAGGAACGAAGACCGCCATCAAGACGAGGGGGCCGGGGGCTTCCAAGAGCCACGTGCAATCGCCTGCATCCTGGGCGGAGCTCAAGCCCCAGCCTCCCAACGCATCTTCAAGTAGTTTGCCCACGAGGTGAATGCAGCCCTCCCTAGGCTTGAAGCAACGCGCCCTCTTAGGTGGTCGGTATGCGCCATCACATTCAGCTCAGCGGATCAACTCAAGTGCGCAGCCACAACAGGAGTCCTCCCGATGCTTTGCTCCACAGTCATCAGCAATGTACTAGTCACCAAGACCCTCATTGATGGTGGGGCAGGGCTCAACGTCCTGTCCGTGGAAACGTTCAACAATCTCCAGGTGCCCTACGACCAGCTTCAGCCAACCAAGCCCTTCTCCGGAATCACCGACGGCTCCACGGCCCCGATTGGGCAGGTCCGCCTCCCTGTCACCTTCGGGGCACGCGACAACTACCGCACCGAGCTCATCGACTTCCACGTCGCCCACATCCGCCTGCCGTATAATGCCATCCTTGGGTACCCAGCACTGGCCAAGTTCATGGCCGTGACTCACCACGGCTACAACGTCCTCAAGATGCCAGGGAGTGGCGGAGTCATCACGGTGCCCTGTGAAGAGAGGGATGCAGTGTGTTCCCTGGAGCGAGCCTTTCAGGCCGCGTCTGTCGGATTCAACGGGTTCCGGTAGACCCTTAAGGTTCGAACACTGGGGTGCGCACGGAGATCACACCCTCTACCTCCCTGTCTCACAAAGATCTAAACTACTAAAAGAACTACACGACAGACACAAGATTTATACTGGTTCGGGCCACCGTTGTGGTGTAATACCCTACTCCAGTGTGTGGTGGATGGATTGCCTCTTGGGGCTGGTGATGATAAACGATACAAGGAAGAACAGCCTCGCGAGGGTCTGTTCTTGGCTGGGGCGATGAACTGCTAGGAGGAGTTCAGTCACCCTTCTCTCTCTCTTTCTCTCATTTTTCTCCCCCCTACCATGTGGGTGGCTGGTCCTATTTATAGGGGCCCTGGTCCTCTTCCCAAATATCGAGTGGGAAGGGAGCCAACAATGGCAGGCTAATTTGAAGGGGGACAACAAGTATCAACCATCCTGACAAAAGCAGTCTTCGCCTGCGCAAAGCTCTGGTGATGACGCCGTCTTGGGCTCCACGGTGACCTCCGTCTCGTAGTCCGCCTGGTCTTGGTCTTATTGCACCGAAATGGCAACCTTTGCCTGACGCCTCGGTACTCCGCGGCTGCGCTTGCCCCCTTTGCACCAAAGAGGAAAGAAGGATGCTGCGCCCTGGCACCCGCCTGGCGCCCTGAGTCGTCATGGCTTGCGTCACGGGCACCTCGCGAGGTACCCCGCCTTGATCTCTCCGTCTCCTCGTGAGCCAACCTGACGAGGCCGTGCCTGAGGAAGCTCTGTGTAGTCCGCCTTACGAGGCTTGGCCCCTCGCGAGGGTCTTGAGTCTCGTGTTGATGAAGATGGGCCATGCTGGGCCTCCCTTGAGCCACGCCGCGGGCCGCAGGCAGGCAAGTCTGGGGACCCCCGTTCCCAGAACGCCGACAGTACCCCCGGGCCCAAGGCGCGCATGGACTTGGCCATGCTGAGAGGCGAAAGGGCAAGGGCGAAGCGCCACGGGCCCTAACAGCCTGCGGCCTTGGGCGCCGCGCGGCGGTTGATGGGACGCGAGTGCTTCAGCAACCACGCAGGTTGGTAGAGGAGCGGTATCTGCCCAGACTTCGCCTTTTGCTCTCTCCGGTCGCTGCTCAGATCCCCTTTCTTGCGCCTTCCCTTTCTTCCTCCAAACTTCCAGATCTACTCCAGCTGCGCGACCTAGGAAGCCATGGCGCCTCGCCAGCCTCCGGCCAAAGCTTGGTATTCTCCCGCTCTGGACTCGCCGAATGTGTCCAAGGCGAGCCTTGCTCGGCTGCGCCGGATGGCGGCGGCGCAGGGCATCAACGGGACGGAGGTGTTCAAGACCGGCTCTGCCACCCCTGAGGGCCGAGGAAGCACCTTTTATCCTCTCTTTGCAAGCTCCATTGCTGCGGGCCTGGTGCCTCCCTTCTCCGAGTTCTTCTTCTTTGTCCTCCGCCATTACAACTTGCAGGCTCTGCATCTCCACCCCAACTCTGTCCTTCTTCTGGCGATCTTTGCTTACTACTGCGAGGCCCACGTAGGGGTGCAGCCTTCGGTGGCCTTGCTGCGCCACTACTTCTCCCTCTGGGTAAACGGCGGCTCTCTTTCTGCGTGCGCGGGCTTCATCGCGTATGGCGGCACCATTGCCATCTCGAATCCCGGGAAGAGGATTGAGGGCTTCAGGAGCAAGTGGGTCTTGGCAGATGCCGGGCGCATCCACCCTCGGCTGATCTTGCCCGCAGAGCAGTCGGTGAGCTCCAGCGACTGGTGCCGAGCGGAGCTCACGGACCCCCGCGCAAAGCTGGTGTTGGAGAACATGGACGCGGACCTGAGGCCGGCCAGCATGGCGGCGACGAAGTTGACCGGTGCGTCGCTGCTGAAGGAGTTCCTGGAGCACCAGCTGGCTCCACTCCGGCGGTACTCTTCTCCAATGTGGAGGCCTCATCCGAGCCCCGAGGCTGTGGACGAAGAGGATGTGACCGCGGTTCTCCAATCTCTGGTCAGGGGCGAGGTGGCAAGGTTGAAGGGCGCTCCCAAGCCCTTGTTCCTTCGCGACGACTAGAAGCGGGTGGTGAAGTCCATGCCTGTTTTTAACGGGGACGGGCTCGTGCCCGTGGCGGCTTCCGAAGGACTGGTGGATGTGCCCTCCGGCGACTCCAGCAAGGAGGAGGACGAAGAGGAGCGGGGAGAGGGGCCCAACTCTGGGGCGACCGATGGAGAGTCGAGGGCTCCCCTCCCCCGGCACAGGTCCCGTACTCTCTGCCTTTCGCCGAGCGATGATGATGATGATGACGATGACGTGCTGGGTAGCGGGAGCTCGCCCACGATCCCGAAGAAGGACAGGACCGGGCTGATCTCCCGCGGGTCTGCCCCTGCCCCGAGGCAGTCCACAGACGCGCCTTCTGCTTCCGAGGTCGACCCTTCCAGCCGGCTGTCGGGCTTCAAGTTGGGCCGGAGGCTGCCCGAGCTCACCGGCGATGACCTGTAAGTGCTTGATCCTTGATCTTTTGTTTCTCGTTCCGCCGACGAGGCTTGATGATTGCTTCTCTTGAATAGGCTGGGGCCAGCGGTGAAGAAGCCGAAGGGAGCCCCCAAGGCCCCATCTGCGGCGATGCCTTCGCCTGCAGGGGAGGGAGATCGTGACGCGCGGGCCTCTCCTACCTGTTCATCCTTGCGAGGCTTGGCTGAGCTGGCTGGGGCGAGCCCAGCCCCCATGGCTCGAACGACTCCCGAGGCGCCCTCGTCTGGCGCCGCTGCTACGGTTGTGGAGGCGTAGCGGACTCCACCTTGGGACACTGCGGCCTCGCCACCGCTACCTTCTCCTCCCATTCCACTGACCGTTGCTTCCCCGGCTCCTCCTATTGTCTTGGGGCGCACCGATGTTTCTCCGCCTCCTTCTTCCATCTTGGAGCGTGCCGTTGCTGAACTGGACCGGCTGCGGCAGGATCTTCTCGGCGCCGACCCTCGCCTGGTGGCCGGGCGCCTGGAACTGGCTTCGGGGTGGATTCGTTCTGATGCTTCGATTCGGGTGGCGTTGGTTCAGGCCTCAACGGCCTGTGGCAGAGAGAGGGAGGCCACCCTCGAGGCGAAGGCTGCCTGAGACGCGGCCTTGGGAGAGGTGGTTGAAGTCCGCGGTCGTTGCAAGGTGCTGGAGGACGAGCTGCAAGGTCTGCGGGGCCAGCTCGCGGAGGAGGTTCGTCTTCGCCAGGAACAGGAAGAAGGCATGAAGGCTCGCGAGGCAGCCATCGAGGGCCGGGAGGTCAAGCTCAAGAAGCGTCGCGACCGTCTAAATGCGTTGGGGGAGGAGCTGGAGGCGACAAGGGTTGAGCTGGACAGCAAGGCCAAGGTTCTTGCCGAGGATCGCGTGGCCTTCGCGGACATGGAGAAAGATGCCCGTGCTTCGCTGAAGACGCTTTACGAGAGCGGCCTGGACAGCCCGCTAGCCGGTGATGGTGACGGCCCCGCCAAGCTGCTTCCTTTCCTGGTTAAGGCTCTTGGGGACGTCGCCCTTGGCATAGGCCCCATGGCCGAGGCCGAGGCACGCGTCCTGTCTTCTGCTGCGCTGACGCGGGTCTTCGCCCACATCTACCTTCATGATCCCAACGCCGACCTCGACGGCCTGCTGGAACCGGTGAGCGGCGAGGGTGCTGCCGCCGCTGTCGAAGCCGTGAAGGGGCGCGCGGAGGTGCTGCTGGGGAAGTTCCGGGTCTTCAGCACCAAGCCAAAGCAAGGCGCTGCCGGCCCTGCTGCTCCACGAGGCAAAGCCACTCCGCACAGCTTCACGGCCAACAAGTGACTCCGTTCCATCCTTGTTCTTCTTTCAATTCCTGCACATGCATCACGCCTCGGGGAGGCATTTAAACTTGCATTTGGTACTGAGACGACAGTATGGACTGTAATATTTGCTTTTAAGTTCCTTGAATTTTATGCTTTTCTTCCCTACTTGCTTGTGTTCTGCGCCGGCAGAGCCCGGCCCCGCGCGTGCCTCACCCAGCATTAGCCCCGACCGGAAACCAGGACGGGACCAAAGGAGTGAGGGGCTACGTGACAAGTTAGGCTCCTGAGTCGCGATGCTCAGGAGTCCCCCTTGGCGTGCGAACAACAAGTAGGGAGGCGTGATGTAGGTGTATCTTCTGTTCTACGTCTGCAGAGCCCGGCCCCGCGCGTACCTCACCCAGCATAGCCTTTCGGAACTAAGGAGTGAGGGGCTACGGGACCAGTTAGGCTCCTGAGTCGCGATGCTCAGGAGCCCCCCTTGACACGCAAACAGCGGGCGATGAGGTGCAATGTAAGCAGGGCTACCGTTCTACGTCTGCAGAGCCCGGCCCGGCCCGGCGCGTACCTCACCTAGCATAGCCTTTCGGAACTAAGGAGTGAGGGGCTACGGGACCATTAGGCCCCTGAGTCGCGATGCTCAGGGGTCCCCCTTGACGCGCAAATGGCCTTCATACCTTGGCTCCGCTCGGGGAGAGACGCGCGACGAACCAGGCCCGAGGGGCCTGGCTGGGCGGCGTACGTATGGGCGTGACCCAGTCGCAGCCCCCGTTGCTAGCCCCCTCGCGCGGCACTCCCGAGGGGAGGCGTTGCGATGAGGCCAGCCACTGAGCTCTGGGCTCCCTAAGGTTAATGCGGCCCGGAGGCCACCCCCAGTTGTTTATCACCAGCGCGGAGCATAGCGCTTCCGTATGTGTACGGGCATAGCCGCTCCTCGGCAGTGTCGTCAGCCAGCGCGGAGCATGGTGCTTCCATTGGTACGTGGGAGGGGGCTCCCCTCCGGGAGGAGCCCCCGGGGCGTGTACAGCCCCGCCCTGACACGTGGCCGGCACGGTAGGGCTAGGTGAGGTGTATCTGGGCACCCGTGAGCCAGCGCGGGACTCACGAGGCCCTACCTCTAGGCGGGTTGCGCCTGGCACTGGGCCGTATCTTGAGTTGTGTCCCTGCAAAATTTGGTTAGATGCCGGTACTCTACGTCCTCGGGTCCTGGCCCTCGAGCTTGTCTCAGCCGTCGCTGGTATGCCAGGTCGCGATGCCGTGGACAAGGCTAGAGGGTGAGGGCTGGAGAGCCAGTAAGAGCCCTGAGTCGCGATGCTCAGGCACCCCCCCTTTAACGTGCAAGTGGCCGACATGGAGAAGAAAGGATGCCGCGGACAGGCACCAAGCAATCAAGTGTGATAGCTGAATGCATAGTTGGAAATAAATGCGAGGGAGATACACGCCGCCGGGCCTAGCCCGAGCGGCTTGGGGATGATGCAGCCCGAGGGGCGCCCCAACAAGGCAAACTAACGACCGAAAGATAAAAGGGGATACATGCCGCAGGGACGGACCCACGCGGCCTGGGAGTGATGCAACCCTGGGAGGGCGCTCCCAGCTGGGAATGAAGCTTGAAAGATGTCACCTGAGGATGTCGTCGGCGGAGTGGCTTTGGTGCAGCAGACTCGGTGGGCTGCGGAGGCTGATCCTCACGAGCCCCCAGGCCCCGGGGCCTCGGGAGGCTCCGGAGGCACTAGTGACTCCTCGCGAGCTGTCCTCATCTCCGCTAAGGCCGTGGAACGCCTGTCTTCCTGAGCCTCCATGATGCCCCTCGTGAGGCGCTGGTACGCCGCAGCCATGCTCGGCAGGCCGTAAGGCATGCGAACATAGCTGTGGGGTGGACCCCCGCAACGCCCCACTCGCGAGGGCCAGAGACGCTCTATCGTGACGATCTGATTGAGTCCTGGTACGTCGACGCAGACGCGCAGCCCACCATCCACGCCTGGATGGGGAGCCACAGCCGGTAGACGGCGGCAACCTCTCATGATCCTTGATTCCTGTAGTCCTTGAATGGCCTTGTTAACGAACTCCTGCTGGTCTGACCTTCCTTGCCTGGCTCCTTCTCGAGGGAAACGTGCTGCGAAGCACGCCTCCACATGGTGCCCAAGCGCCTCCCTCGTGACCCTGGCTAGGTCGGTGGCCCTCCAGGTGAGAGCCCCCGAGCCCTGCCTGAGGAGGGCGTCGGGCGCACTTTCCTATGCGGTGGATGGGGGGTCCCCCTGGGCAGATACGGACCCTGAAGGGCCTGCCTCCTAAGGGGCTGAGCCTGACGATGTCTTCTTCTTCTTGGGGGTGGTCTCAGGAAGCCTCCTGCTTCCGCGATCTGGGTCTTCTAGCGACGCGGCCTGATAGGCCCGCTCCAGGGAACACACTGCATCCTTCTCTTCACAGGGCACCGTGATGACACCGCCACTTCCTGGCATCTTAAGGACGTTGTAGCCGTGGTGAGTCACGGCCATGAACTTGGCCAGAGCTGGGTACCCGAGGATGGCGTTGTAGGGCAGGCGGATGTGGGCGACGTCGAAGTCGATGAGCTCGGTGCGGTAGTTGCTGCGAGCCCCGAAGGTGACAGGGAGGCGGACCTGCCCGATCGGGACTGTGGAACCGTCGGTGATTCTGGAGAAGGGCTTGGTTGGCTGAAGCTGGTCGTGGGGCACCTGGAGGTTGTTGAATGTTTCCACGGACAGGACGTTGAGCCCTGCCCCACCATCGATGAGGGTCTTGGTGACCAGCACGTTGCTGATGACTGGGGAGCAAAGCATCGGGAGGACTCCTGCCGTGGCCACACACTTGAGCTAGTCTGCTGAGCTGAACGTGATGGCGCACGCCGACCACCTGAGGGGGCGCGTTGCTTCGAGCTTGGGGAGAACTGCATTCACTTCGTGGGCAAACTGCTTGAAGATACGTTGAGAGGCTGGGGCTTGAGCTCCGCCTAGGATGCAGGCGATTGCGCACGGCTCCTGGAAGCCCCCGGCCCCCTCGTCTTGATGGCGGTCTTCATTCCTCCTTGGCAGGGCGGCAGCGGAGGTAGGCCTGCGTTGCCATGAGGGCGATCCTCATGAGGCTGATCCCTCTAGTCTCCCTCGCGAGGCAGGTCCCGCCAGCGGTCCTCGCGAGGTTGGTCGCGCCACCCCTGGCGCGGGCCGCGATCTTCCCAGCGTCCTGGGTTTCTTCCTCCTCCTCGGCCATAGCCCCGGTCAGCACGGTCAGGGCGACGGCCGATCCTTCCTTCTCGCACGACGCGGAGTTCTTGACATTCGTTGGTGTTGTGGGTGTGGAGGTCATGGTACACACAGTACCGGCTGCCTCTGGAGGGTTCGGGCAGATCCTTGCCCCGCTTGGTGTCTGGTTCTGCGGCAAGTACGACAGCCCCCTTGCGCTTCACGTCCTTGGCCTTAGGCTTCTTCTCTTCTGGGTCCGCGATAGGCAGCTCGAGGAGGGAGAGACGTCCCTCCTCAGCCCTGGCGCACTTGGTCGCCAAGTTGAACAGCTCCAGGGAGGTGCAGAGGTCTTCGTGCATCGCCAGCTCGTCCTTCATCTTGACGTCGCGCACGCCATTGGAGAAGGCCGAGATGATGGCTTCCTCGGACACCTTGGGGATCTTGAGGCGCGCGCTGTTGAAGCGCTGGATGTACTTTTGCAGGGTCTCTCTGGGTTGTTGCTTGATGCGGCGCATGTCACTCACGGCGGGTGGCTGGTCGCGAGTACCTTGGAAGTTGGCGATGAAGCGGGTGCGCATCTGGTCCCAGGAGGAGATCGTGACTGGAGCCAGATTCAGGAGCCAGGTTCGAGCTCCTTCCTTGAGCACCATGGGGAACCAGTTCGCCATGACCTTTTCATCCCCGCTGGCAGCCTCGATGCCCAGCTCGTAGAGCTGGAGGAACTCTGTGGGGTCAGTTGTGCCGTCGTAGCAAGGAGGCAGGTCTGGCTTGAACTTGCCGGGCCATGCGACGCTGCGCAGCTCAGTGGTGTAGGCACGACAGCCGGCGGTGGCCACGAAAGGCTTCGGCTGGTGGAGATCTTGGTCTTGAGGGTCCCCACGCGCTGCACTAGGAGCAGAGCGGGGTCTTGGCGCGCTGGAGCTGGAGCAGGATCGTGGCGTGCCAGAGTAGGGAGCGCCCTGGCAGCCCCTTGCGGGCGAGGGACTTCCTGGCAGCCCCGTTCTTGTTGCGCTAGCACCCGACGGAGCGGGTTCCGCCCAGGGGCCACGCGCCTTGGAGCCATGGCATCTTCTTGGAGAGGAGGCGGCTGGTGCGCCTCTGGAGCTTCGTTGCCCGCGCGGGGCGGGGTGTGGCGCAGAGGAACGGACGGCGCGGAAGAGCCCCTTGCGGCGCGGACAAGCTCGGCGACGCGGCCGAGCCACTCTTCGTAGACGTCGTCGACGGGGCGGTAGCGCAGGAGCTCGTTTGCCGCGAGGAGCGCGGCTCGAGCCTCCAAGGGTGCACGGAGCGCGCGGGACAAAGAGCCAGCTTGTGCGAGCGATGGAGTGGCGGTGCGGCCGTCTTGGCGCACAGACGGATGCTGAGACGACACTTGCTGCTCGCCCCCCGCCGGGCCGGTGGCGGCGTTGACGGCGGGCGACGGGGAACGACGAGGACGCCCATCGACGGGGGCCGTCTGGGCGACGCGAGAAGCGATGGCGGCCCGGCGCTCGGCGCGGGCCCGACGAGCGTCGGACATGGACGCGACGGTCGGAGGAGAACGGAGTGGTGGAGGAAAGATTCCGGCGCACCCCTACCTGGCGCGCCAAAATGTCAGATTCAACGGGTTCCGGCAGACCCTTAAGGTTAGAGCACTGGGGTGCACGCGGAGATCACGCCCTCTACCTCCCCGTCTCACAAAGATCTAAACTACTAAAAGAACTGCACGAGACACAAGATTTATACTGGTTCGGGCCACCGTTATGATAAACGATACAAGGAAGAACAGCCTCGCGAGGGTCTGTTCTTGGCTGGGGCGATGAACTGCTAGGAGGAGTTCAGTCACCCTTCTCTCTCTCTTTCTCTCATTTTTCTCCCCCCTACCATGTGGTTGGCTGGTCCTATTTATAGGGGCCCTGGTCCTCTTCCCAAATATTGAGCGGGAAGGGAGCCAACAATGGCGGGCTAATTTGAAGGGGGACAGCAAGTATCAACTATCCTGACAAAAGCAGTCTTCGCCTGCGCAAAGCTCTGGTGATGACGCCGTCTTGGGCTCCACGGTGACCTCCGTCTCGTAGTCCGCCTGGTCTTGGTCTCGTTGCACCGAAATGGCAACCTTTGCCTGACGCCTCGGTACTCTGCGGCTGCGCTTGCCCCCTTTGCACCAAAGAGGAAAGAAGGACGCTGCGCGCGCTGGCACCCGCCTGGCGCCCTGAGTCATCATGGCTTGCGTCACGGGCACCTCGCGAGGTACCCCGCCTTGATCTCTCTGCCTCCTCGCGAGCCAACCTGATGAGGCCGTGCCTGAGGAAGCTCCGTGTAGTCCGCCTCGCGAGGCTTGGCCCCTCGCGAGGGTCTTGAGTCTCGTGTTGATGAAGATGGGCCATGCTGGGCCTCCCTTGAGCCACGCCGCAGGCCGCAGGCAGGCAAGTCTGGGGACCCCCATTCCCAGAACGCCGACAGCATCACTGGAAGACCCGGATCGCGGAAGTAGGAGGCTTCCCGAGACCACCCCCAAGAAGAAGAAGACATCGTCCGGACCAGCCCCTCGGGAGGCAGGACCCTCAGGGCCCGCGTCTGCCCAAGGGGAGCCTCCCTCCATCGCATAGGAAAGCGCGCCCGGCGCCCTCCTCAGGCAGGGCTCGGGGGCTCTCCCCTGGAGGGCCACCGACCTGGCCAGGGTCACGAGGGAGGCGCTCGGGCACCACGTGGAGGCGTGCTTCGAAGCACGTTTCCCTCAAGAAGGAGCAAGGCAAGGAAGGTCAGACCCGCAGAAGTTCGTCGACAAGACGATTCAAGAACTACAAGAATCAAGGATCATGAGAGGTTGCCGCCGTCTACCGGCTGTGGCTCCCCATCCAGGCGAGGGTGGTGGGCTGCGCGTCTGCATCGACGTCCCAGGGCTCAACCAAGTCGCTACGACGGAGCGCCTCTGGCCCTCGCGAGTGGGGCGCTGCGGGGGTCCGCCCCACAGCTACGTTCGCATGCCTTACGGCTTGCCGAGCGCGGTTGCTACGTGCCAGCGCCTCATGAGGGGCATCATGGAGGCTCAAGAAGACAGGCGTTCCGCAGTCCTGGCGGAGATGGAGATGACTCGCGAAGAGCTACCAGTGCCTCCGGAGCCTCCCGAGGCCCCTGGGCTTGGGGGCTCGTGAGGATCGGCTTCCGCAGCCTACCGAGTCTACTGCACCAACACCCCTTCGCCCTCGACACCCTCAGGTGACATCTTACAAGTTTCATTTCCAGCTGGGAGCGCCCTCCTAGGGCTGCATCATTCCCAGGCCACGTGGGTCCGTCCCTGCGGTATGTATCCCTTTTATTTTCATGTCGTTAGCTTGCTTTGTTGGGGGCGCCCCTCGGGCTGCATCATCCCCAAGTTGCTCGGGCCAGGCCCAGCGGCATGTATCTCCCTTGCGTTTATTTCCGGCTATGCATTCGCCCATCATGCTTGATTACTCGATGCCTGCCCACGGCACCTCTTCTTCTCCATGTCGACCGCTTGCACGTTAAAGGGGGGGGGGGTACCTGAGCATCGTGACTCAGGGCTCTTACTGGCTCTCCAGCCCTCACCCTCTGGCTATGTCCACGGCATCGCGACCTGGCGTACCAGCGATGGCTGAGACAAGCTCGAGGCCGGGACCCGAGGATTTAGAGTGTCGGCATCTAACCAGGTTTGCAGGAACACACCACAAGATAAGGCCCAGTGCCAGGCGCAACCCGCCTAGAGGTAGGGCCCCGTGAGTCCCGCGCTGGCTCACGGGTGCCCAGATACACCTCACCTAGCCCTACCGTGCCGGCCACGTGTCAGGGCGGGGCTGTACATGCCCCGGAGGCTCCTCCCGGAGGGGAGCCCCCTCCCACGTACCAGTGGAAGCACCATGCTCCACGCTGGCTGACGACACTGCCGAGGAGCGGCTATGCCCGTACACATGCGGAAGCGCTATGCTCCGCGCTGGTGATAAACAACTGAGGGTGGCCCCCGGGCCGCATCAACCTCAGGGAGCCCAGAGCTCAGTGTCTAGACTCATCGCAACGCCTCCCCTCGGGAGCGCCGCGCGAGGGGGCTGGGCACGGGGGCTGCACCTGGGTCACGCCCGGACGTACGCCACCCGGCCAGGCCCCTCGGGCCTGGTTCGTCGCGCGTCTCTCCCCGAGCGGAGCCAAGGTATGAAGGCCGTTTGCGCGTCAAGGGGGACCCCTGAGCATCGCGACTCAGGGGCCTAACTGGTCCCGTAGCCCCTCACTCCTTAGTTCCGAAAGGCTATGCTGGGTGAGGCACGCGCGGGGCCGGGCTCTGCAGATGTAGAACGGTGGTCCCACTCGCATCTCACTTAATCACCTGCTGTTTGCGCGTCAAGGGGGACTCTTGAGCATCGCGACTCAGGAGCCTAACTGGCTCCGTAGCCCCTCACTCCTTTGGTCCCGTCCTGGTTTCCGGTCGGGGCTAATGCTGGGTGAGGTACGCGCGGAGTCGGGCTCTGCAGACGTAAAACGGAAGATTCACCTACATCACACCTCCCTACTTGTTGTTCGTGCACCAAGGGGGACTCCTGAGCATCGCGACTCAGGAGCCTAACTGGCTCCGTAGCCCCTCACTCCTTTGGTCCCGTCCTGGTTTCCGGTCGGGGCTAATGCTGGGTGAGGTACGCGCGGGGCCGGGCTGTGCCGGCGTAGAACACAAACAAGTAGGGAAGGAAAGCATAAAGTTCAAGGAACTTAAAAGCAAATATTATAGTCCATACTGTTGTCTCAATACCAAACACAAGTTTAAACGCCTCCCCGAGGCATGATGCATGATGCAGGAATTAAAAGCAGGACAGGAGCAGTAGCGGAGTCACTTGGCGGCGGTGGAGCAGCGCGGGTGGCCCCGCCTCACGGAGCAGCAGAACCGGAAGCATCCTGCTTCGACTTGGTGCTGAAGGCCCGGAACTTCCCCAGCAGAGCCTCTGCGCGACCCTTTACGGCCTCGGCAGCGGCGGTAGCACCCTCGCCGCTTACTGGCTCCAACAGGCTGTCGAGGTCGGCGCTGGGGTCGCGAAGGTAGATGTGGGTGAAGACCCGCGTCAGCGCAGCAGAAGACAGGACACGCGCCTCGGCCTCGGCCGTGGGGCCAAGGCCAAGGGTGACATCCTCAAGAGCACGAACCAGGAAGGGAAGCAGCTTGGCGGGGCCGTCCTCAGTGCCGGCCAGCGGGCTCTCCAGGCCACTAGCGTAGAGCATCTTCAGCGAAGCACGAGCCTTCTTCTCCATGTCTGCGAAGGCCACGCGATCCTCGGCAAGAACCTTGGCCTTGCTGTCCAGCTCGGCCTTCATCGCCTCCAGCTCCTTCCCCAGCGCACCTAGGCGGTCGCGGCGCTTCTTGAGCTTGGCCTCCCGGCTCTCGATGGCCGCCTCGCGAGCCTTCATGCCTTCTTCTTGCTCCTGGCGAAGACGAACCTCCTTCGCGAGCTGGTCCCGCAGGCCTTGCAGCTCGTCCTCCAGCGCCTTGCAACGATCGCGGACTTTAACCACCTCCCCCAGGGCTGCATCACGAGCAGCCTTCATCTCAAGGATGGCCTTCCTATCCTCGTCGCAGGCCGTCGAGGCTTGAACCAGCGCCGCCTGGATCGAGGCATCGGAGCGAATCCATCCTGAAGCCAGCTCCAAGCGCCCGGCCACCAGGCGAGGGTCGGCGCCCAGAAGATCCTGCTGCAACCGGTCCAGTCCAGCAATAGCACGCTCCAGGATGGTAGGAGGAGTTGGAGAAACAACAGTCGGTGGAACGGGGGAAGAAGGCGGCGACGGCAAGACCACAACGTCCCGAGGTGGAGCCTGCTGCGCCCCAGCGGCTGTGGTGGCGGCAGTGGGCAAAGGCACCACAGGAGTCACTTGGGCCATGGGGGCTGAGCTCGCCCCAGCCAGCTCGACCAGGTCTCGCGAGGCCAACCGGGCAGGAGAAGCCGCGCGCCACGGTCACCCTCCTCCACAGGCGGAGGCGCTGCCGCGGCTGGAGCCTCAGGAGCCCCCTTCAGCGTCTTCGCCGCGGGCGCCAGCCTATTCAAGAGATGCGAACGTCAAGCCTCGGCAGCAGAACAAGAAATAAAGACAGGGGTCAAGCACTTACGGGTCATCGCCGGTGAGCTTGGGCAGCCTCCGGCTAAACTTGAAGCCTGACAGCCGGCTGGAAGGGTCAACCTCGAAAGCAGAAGGCGTGTCTGCAGACTGCCTCGGGGCAGGGGTAGACCCGCAGGAGATCAGCCCGGTCCTGTCCTTCTTCGGGATCAGGGGCAAGCTCCCGCCGACCTGCTCGTCTTCATCCTTGTCATCATCGCCCGAAGAAAGGCGGAGACTGCAGGGCCTGCGCCGGGGGAGGAGAGCCCTCGATTCTCCGTCGGTCGCCTTGGAGTCGGGCCCCTTTCCCTGCTCCTCTTCGTCCTCCTCCTTGCTGGAGTCACCGGAGGGCACGACCACCGGTCCCTCGGAAGCCGCCACGGGCACGAGCCCGTCCCCGTTAAAAATGGGCATGGACTTCACCACCTGCTCCCAATCGTCGCGAAGGAACAAGGGCTTGGGAGCACCCTCCAACCTTGCCACCTCGCCCCCGACCAGAGATTGGAGGACCATGGCCAAATCTTCGTCGCTCAAGGCCGCGGGGCTCGGATGAGGCCTCCACATCAGAGGTGAGTACTGCGGGAGTGGAGACAGCTGGTGCTCCAGGAACTCCCTCAGCAGCAACGCACCGGTCAACTTCGCCGCCGCCGTGCTGGCCGGCCTCAGGCCCGCGTCCATCTTCTCCAACATAAGTTTCGCGCGGGGGTCCGTGAGCTCCGCTCGGCCCCAGTCGCCGGAGCTCGCGGGCGGCTCCGTGGGCAAGATCAGCCTAGGATGGACGGGCCCGGCATCTACCAAGACCCACTTGCTCCTAAAGCCCTCAATCCTCTTCCTGGGATTCGAGATGGCAATGGAGCCACCGTACGCGACAAAGCCCGCGTACGCGGAAGGAGAACCGCGAGAGACCCCGAGGGAGAAGTAGTGGCGCAGCAAGGCCACTGAAGGCTGCACCCCTATGTGGGCCTCGCAGTAGTAAGCGAAGATCGCCAGAAGAAGGACGGAGTTGGGGTGGAGATGCAGAGCCTGCAAGTTGTAATGGCGGAGGACAGAAAAGAAGAACTCGGAGAAGGGAGGCACCAGGCCCGCAGCAATGGAGCTTACAAAGAGAGGATAAAAGGTGCTCCCTCGGCCCTCAGGGGTGGCGGAGCCGGCCTTGAACACCTATGCCCCATTGATGCCCTGCGCATCTGCCATCTGGCGTAGTCGGGCAAGGCCCACCTTGGACACGTTTGGCGAGTCCAGAGCAGGTGAGTACCAAGCTTCGGCCGGAGGCTGGCGAGGCGCCATGGCTTCCTAGGTCACGCAGCCGGAGTAGATCTGGAAATTTGGAGGAAGAAAGGGGAGGCGCAAGAAAGGGGATCTAAGCAGCAACCGGAGTAAGCGAAAAACAAAGTCTGGGCAGATGCTGTTCCCTTATCAACCTGCGCGGTTGCTGAAGCACTGGTGTCGACTCAACCGCCACGTGGCGCCCGAGGCCGCATGCTGTTAGGGCCCGCGGCGCTTCGCCCTTGCCCTTTCGCCTCTCGGCACGGCCAAGTCTGGGTGCGCCTTGGGCCCGGGGGCTACTGTCGGCGTTCTGGGAATGGGGGTCCCCAGACTAGCCTGCCTGCGGCCTGCGGCTTGGCTCGAAGGGGGCCCAGCACGGCCCATCTTCATCAACACAAGACTCAAGACCCTCGCGAGGGGCCAAGCCTCGCGAGGCGGACGACACGGAGCTTCCTCAGGCACGGCCTCGTCAGGCTGGCCCGCGAGGAGGCGGAGAGATCAAGGCAGGGTGCCTCGTGAGGTGCTCATGATGCAAGCCATGACGACTCAGGGTGCGAGGCGGGTGCCAGCCCGCGCAGCGCCCTGATTTCCCCTTTGGTGCAAAGGGGGCAAGCGCAATCGTAGAGTACCGAGGCATTAGGCAAAGGTTGCCATTTTGGTGCAACGAGACCAAGACAGGGAGGACTACGAGACGGAGGTCACCGTGGAGCCCAGGACGGCGTCATCTCCAGAGCTTTGCGCAGGCGAAGACTGCTTTTGTCAGGATAGCTGATACTTGCTGTCCCCCTTCAAATTAGCCCGCCATTGTTGGCTCCCTTCCCGCTTGATATTTGGGAAGAGGACCAGGGCCTCTATAAATAGGACCAGCCGCCCACATAGCAAGGGGTTCGGTTCGGTTCGAAGGGGCTGGCTAGTTCGTTCGGTTGGCGTGTAAGTGAGAGTAAGACAGCCAGAGAGAGAGAGAGAGAGAGAGAGAGAGAGAGAGAGAAAGGGTGGCTGAACTCCTCCCAGCAGTTCATCGCCCCAGCCAAGAACAGACCCTCGCGAGGCTATTCTTCCTTGTATTGTTCGTCATCATCAGCCCCAAGAGGCAATCCACCCACCACACACTGGAGTAGGGTATTACACCACAACGGTGGCCTGAACCAGTATAAATCTTGTGTCTCTTGTGCAGTTCTTTCAGTAGCTTAGATCTTTGCGAGACGGGGAGGTAGAAGGCGTAATCTCCGTGCGCACCCCAATGTTCGAACCTTAAGGGTCTGCCGGAACCCGAAATCCGACAGGGCCGCATAGCTATGATGAGGAGGAGCCCCGGCAGCCGCACACTGGAGGACAGAAGAGGTTTCCCCCGCAAGTGCGGACGATGAACATGATATACGCAACCCACATCCCCAAGAGGGAGCGGAAGTGTGCGCTCAGGGATGTATATGCATTGGAGCCAGTTGCCCCAAAGTTCAACCCTTGGTCCTCCTGCCCGATCACCTTCGATCGCAGGGACCACCCCACTAGTATCCGTCATGGCGGATTTGCCGCACTGGTCCTAGACCCAATCATCGACGGATTTCACCTCACTCAGTCCTTATGGACGGCGGCAGCAGCCTGAACCTGCTTTATCAGGACACGGTGTGCAAAATGGGTATAGACCCCTCAAGGATCAAACCCACAGAAATGACCTTTAAGGGCGTCATTCCAGGTGTAGAGGCCCATTGCACAAGCTCAGTTACACTGGAAGTGGTCTTCGGATCCCCGGATAATTTCCGAAGCGAAGAGTTAATCTTCGATATAGTCCCGTTCCGCAGTGGTTATCACGCGCTGCTCGGGCGAACCGCATTCGCTAGATTCAATGCGGTACCTCATTATGCATACCTCAAGCTCAATATGCCAGGACCTCGCGGAGTTATTACAGTCAATGGAAACACAGAGCGCTCTCTCCGAACAGAGGAGCACACCGCGGCCCTCGTAGCAGAAGCGCAAAGCAACCTCTCAAGGCAATCGACCAGTTCGGCGCTTCAAAGCCCGGACACCTTCAATCGCGCTCGGGGCAATCGGCAAATAGACCGCCTGGCGCGATCTGAGCTCGCGTAGCAATACGGCCGCCACCCCAATCCCGGCCCAGCGGCGAAACTCATGCCGCGCGTACATAATTACGCATTAAAAATACCATGGGCACAGGTGGGGAGGGGGGCACAACTGCGGCACGCCCCAAAACGCGGCCTAAACCGCACTAGGGGCTTTCCCATTTGGTTATTTTTCTTTTTCTTTCAGGACCTTAATCTCTGGAAACACTGTCCGGCAGCACTATTGCCGAACACATGATACAACAACCAAGGAGGCGAACAACTACGTCATACCACGGAATTCCCACGTTGATTACAGCAACAAGCGAAATATTCGATTTCATATCATTCCTCAGCTTGCCCTTGGAAGGGACATAGTCCTACTCTTTGCTTTTCGCACTATCTGTATCATTCTGCTTTAACGCAATTTTTCAATAAACAATGCATGACATTACGACTATTATTGCATTCTCGTTATATATATATATATATATATATATATATCTGTGTGTTCATTAATGACGCCTTGCAACCGTACACTCTGGTACGACCAATACACCAGGGGCTTACGTACCCCACAATGCGGTGTGAAAAGTCCAAACACTTTCACAAGTGCGGCACCCCGAACTTATAGCATTATATGCATCAGCTCCGAATCATGTCTTTGGTCAAATGTTGGGTTTGCCCGGCTCCTATGTTTTGGTACCTTACGTTCCGCTCTATCGGCTAAGGTAGCGCTAGGAGAACTACTGCGATTGTGCCCCGGTTCTGCCGGGCTGAGCACCTCAGTAGAGAAAGCTAAAACTGACTGTCATGATAAGGCGAGAGACTGGTCACTGTTCGGTGAGGTTTTTCGAGTCCCTAAAGACTTATGCCGCTTAGGGCGAGGGGCCGGCCCTGTCCGGCTTATAGGCGTGTATCGTGCCCCGAATTCGACATTCCGAATACCAGGGGCTTCGCCGAAATTTAAAATTATAGAATTCTATGGCTAAGTGAGAGTGATAAAGCATTATTAGTCTGGTTGCCTTGTTCGTTGTGCTGAGCACCTCCCTCGAAGGACCGAAATATGGGAACAAGAGTGCTCAGGTTTATCCCGAACACCCCAGCACTCGTGGCATGGGGGCAGAAGCCGAGGACTAGCCATCGCTCAGATTGGATAAACAGCCAAACAGAAGGTAATATTTTAAATTCCAACAAGCATTGCATAGCGCATATGAAACAAGTTTTCATACATACAAGATAAAACGAGAAAGTCTCATTCAAATATTACATCTTTCGAACACTTGTCCGCGATGAGACGGCGCACGGCAGAACACCCTCATAGTACATCTCGGGGTGGCGGTGCTCCTTGCCCTCTGGCGGCCCCTCCTTGATCAGCTTCACGGCGTCTAGCTTGACCCACTGTAATTTCACACGGGCGAAAGCCCGGCGTGCACCTTCAATGCAGACGGATCACTTGACGACCTCCAGCCGCGGGCAGGCATCCACAAGCCGCCTCACCAGGCCGAAGAAGCTGTCCGGAAGAGCGTTGCCAGGCCACAACCGGACTATAAAGCTCTTCATGGCCTGATCGGTCGCCTTATGTAGCTCGACCATCTGCTTCAGCTGGTCGCTCATTGGCACCGGATGTTCGGCCTCAGCATACTGAGACCAGAACAGCTTCTCCATCGAGCTTCCGTCCTCGGCTTGGTAAAATTGTGCGGCATCGGACACACTGGGGGGCAGCGAATGCTCCTGGAGAGCTCCGGATTCGGGTAAGTGTAATTAACTTTTACATGCTTGCTTTGCATATAGAAAGCCTTACCCGCCGCTATCTTCCTCATCGTGTCGATCTCTTGGAGGGCCTTTTGGGCTTCGGCCTTGGCACTCTTTGCGCTCTCAAGGGTCACGGCAAGCTTAGACTCTCGCGTCTTCAAGTCAAGCTCCAACGCCTCGTGCTTTGTCACGAGAGCCTGGAGCTCTTGCTGCACCTTGCCCACCCGAGCCGCGTGCTTCTCTCGCTCGGTGCGCTCCTTGGCCGCTGTATCTTCGGGCTTGGTTAGCGCTTGCTTCAGGGTCGCCACCTTGGCCGTGGCCCCTAGCAAACATAAAATGATCCTGTCATTTTGCAATCACGTCCTTTTTTATATATACATTTCTATAGACAGGGTATTACTTACCCCTGTTCTCCTCGAGCTGCCTCTTGGCAAGGCCGAGCTCTTTCCTGGACCCCTCGAGGTCCTACTTCAGTACGGCGACCTCCGCAGTCAGTGCGGCGGACGCCAGCAGCGAAGCCTGCATACGCATATTGACACACTTATGTTAGACTCCTGCGATATTATTTGATCCTCTGTTTGGCTTTTCTTTGTGAACACCGAACAAAGCATCAGGGGCTACTGTCTATGCGGTAATATTTCTACTACATTTTAAAACACTTACCTCGAATCCTATTAGAAGGCTGGCACATGCTTCAGTCAATCCGCTCTTGGCAGACTGAACCTTCTGGATCACCGCACTCATGATAGTGTGGTGCTCCTCGTTGATGGAAGCATTGCGAAGTGCTTCCAGCAGATTGTCCGGTGCCTCTGGATGGACAGAGGTCACCGGCACAGGCGTCTTGCCCCTCTTAGAAGGACGCCACCTGCCCGAGCCCGAAACCGCTGGAGGGTCCGACGCGGTGTTTGGCTGAGGGCCGAACTCGGAGCTCTCGGGGGCCCCGTCCCCTCGGCTCCTAGAGTCCGGAAGGTCGCCTTGAGGTGCCTTCGGGACTGTCTCCCCTCGATCCAGTGCCTCTTGAGAAAACACCTCGGTGTCATCGGCAGGATGAGGGGAGGTGGCGGTCGGGACTGGATCGCTATCCATGTCTGACAAGCCCAAGGAGCCGTCCGACGATACATCGATGCTGGCTCGGGGCGGCCTGCATAATTGTGTTCGGCGTTAGGGAAAACAGTGCGACAAAGGAATCCTATGGGTTACTTTGATATCCGAATACTTACAATCTCCTCGGGGGCTTGGCCCTGGGCAACCACTCGTCTTCGCCTTCATCGGCGGCGGTGGAGCTGTCCGGAAGGAGAGTCCTTCCCTTCTTGGACCCTCCGGCCTCCCCAGTTGGGGCGGCCTTCCTTTTCTTGTCTCCCCCAGTCGGTGGGGGAGCATCTTCTTCTTCTTCTTCTTCTTCTTCCTCGTCTTCGGGGGAAGAGTGCGCCGCAGAGTCATCGGACGGTGAGTCCGACGACGCCTGGCGTCGGGAACTCTTTCGAGTTCCCTTGGCCTTCTTGGTCTTCTCCGACACCTTATAAGGGGTCAAAGTCAACATCTTCGCCAGAAGAGCGTCTATGGGGCCTTCGGGCAAAGGAGCCGGACAGTCGATCTGTCCAGCCATCTTCTGCCAGTCCTATCAAAGGTACGGGAGTTTAGATCCCGCATAGAGTCAACCTATATGAAAAAGTAAATATCCTGTGAAAGGTAGAGCAGCTTACCGCACTGGCTTGGCGCTTCGCGCTGAATCCGCGATCCTCCGTAATAGGAGGGGGGGGGACCTCGGCACTTTTGAACAGCACCCTCCAGGCGTCTTCATGAGTCGTGTCGAAGAGCCTGTTCAGAGTTTGGTGCTGCGCTGGATTGAACTCCCACAAATTGAACTCCCGTTTGGCACGGGATTATCCGGTGGATGAGCATGACTTGGACTATGTTGACAAGCTTGAGCTTCTTGTCCACCATGTTTTGAATACATGTTTGGAGTCCGGTCAGCTCTTTCGGATTACCCCAGGACAGGCCCTTCTCTTTCCAGGAGGTGAGCCGCGTGGGGATGCCAGATCGGAACTCGGGGGCCGCTGCCCATGCAGGGTCGCGCGGCTCGGTGATATAGAACCACCCCGATTGCCACCCCTTTATGGATTCCACAAAGGAGCCCTCGAGCCATGTTATGTTGGGCATCTTGCCCACCATGGCGCCTCCGCACTCTGCTTGGCGGCCGCCCACCACCTTCGGCTTGACATTGAAGGTCTTTAGCCATAAACCGAAGTGGGGCTTGATGCGGAGGAAGGCCTTGCACACGACGATAAACGCCGATATGTTGAGGATGAAGTTCGGGGCCAGATCGTGGAAATCCAGGCCATAATAAAACATGAGCCCCCGGACGAAGGGATGGAGAGGGAATCCCAGTTCGCGGAGGAAATGGGTGAGGAATACAACCCTCTCGTGGGGCCTGGGGGTGGCGATGAGCTGCCCCTCATCGGGGAGCCGGTGCGCGATGTCATCGGGCAGGTATCCGGTTCTCCTCAGTTTCTTGATGTCCCTCCGTGATGGAGGAGACCATCCACTTGCCTCCCGCTCCGGACATGGTTGGAGAAGGTTGAGGCGGAAGTGTGGGCTTGGGCGCTGGAGCTCGAGTTTGCGAAAACGGATGAGCAAAGGAGGAAGAAGGCGTGGATAGAAAGGTGAATCCTTATCCCTTTATATGGGCGGACGAAACTAAGTGTCCCCACTTGCCTGGTAAAACTCGCTTATCGCCCAAGCGCCGCAATTGATGGTGCAGTTGGGTTACCCACGCCCGTATTGATGAGAATCCCGTAATAAGGGGACACGATCTCTGCTTTGACAAGACGTGTCGAAAAAACTGCCTCGCGTTATGTGCGGGGCTGCTTAAAAGAAACGGTTCGAATAATCATCGGGCCATGACATAACATCATGTTGCCAGAACAAGCCAGCAATTTAGATGTGCAAAAATATTATTCTCTCTACGATGGAATGTGGAACTTATTTTGCAGGGTCGGACACTATCCTCGTATTCAAATTCTTCTGATGTATTCGGAGAAGGAACCCGCCTTGCAATGCCGAGGACAATACTGCGCGCCGGACTCATCGTCATTGAAGCCTGGTTCAGGGGCTACTGAGGGAGTCCTGGATTAGGGGGTCTCCGGACAGCCGGACTATCTCCATTGGCCGGACTGTTAGGAAGATACAAGATTGAAGACTTCGTCTTGTGTCCGGAAGGGACTCTGCTTGGCGTGGAAGGCAAGCTAGGAAATACGGATATGGATATCTCCTCCTTTGTAACCGACCTTGTGTAACCCTAACCCTCTCCGGTGTCCCCTGCCTCCTGTAACCATCCGGCCTACACGCACAGTGCGGGACCCCCTACCCGAGATCCGCCGGTTTTGACACCGACACACATCATCCATCTGAATTATGGCATGGCGACCCATTTAATAAAGACATCATATAGTTATATCATCTCATCCTGTTTAGTGTTTACAGTCATCATATTTTGAATTATGGCATTCTATCCGTGAATGTATGTGAATTATGGCATGCCAACCTATTTAATAAACACATTATATAGTCATGTCATCCTATTTACATAGTCTCATATTTTGAACTATGTCTTTCCATCTTTTTTAGTTAGCCATCATAATGTGAAATTGTGTCATGCTAGCCTGTTTAGTTAACCATCATATATGTGAAATTGTGTCATGCTATCCTGTTTGGTTAGACAACATAAATATGAATTATTTCATTCCCTCTTTTCCACTATCCATTGCACCTGTCTATCATACAACGTCTATACTTTCAATTACTTTTCTTGTTTATCAGCCATTTGAATTGGAGAGCATGATGGCAGTATCTAAGGGAGTAACAACATGGTCTTCAGAAAAGATAGTGCTACCAGTTGATGCAGATAGAACCATGGTTGTACTTGCCCAAGGACCAGATCCACCACACATAACCCAGACTCTCGCAGATTGTACCCCTACCCAGTTGGACAGAGAACCAGCTACACCCCTTCTAACCCCAACCCCGGCAGATAGTAACCCAGTTCCAGTTGACACAACACCGTCTCCACCACAGAGCACCCAAACACGAGTAGTTAGTAAGGGAACTGCAGTGCCCAAAGCACGAGGACCACCACTCCGAATCCCAACTGAACACTTAAAGGAGAAGAAGATTTGTTCTTAGGTCAGGTTCTATAGCTATGGTTCATACTCCTTTGCTCTTGCATGACTGTATTTACTCATACCAACTATTTTCAAATTTGAAGGATGGAATTGAAACTCCAATGGCGCAACAGGTATGTTTTAAACCTGTTTCTTTAACTGGTTTGCTGTTGTAACCTGCTCTATGTTGATTTCAGTTTCAATTGAATAAATAGTTATGTTCTCATGTCATGCACATTACAAGTGTGGTTATTGCTCTATAGTTACCCACACTTATATTCTGTCTATTCTGCTTTGTCTTGAACAAATATTATTTGAACTGTGTCTCTATCTTGATTTGGCAACAAAAACTAGAATGATATAGACCATAAAGTGACCATGGTACATAGATATATGTTTGTTTCATGCTGTTATCCTGTCCACTTTACTACTGAACTCATTTACCAAAATGAGTTTCATATACAACATGGTAAACATGTGATGTGTCTGCTTGTTTCTCTTTTAGAATGCAGACAAAATATTGGAGAACAGTACCGCGTTATCCAATGGTAAAGGAAGTAATGCAGATAAGGTTCAAGATAGTGAGACATCCCTGTTGGTCTCCAAGAAAGCTGATAAAAACTATCTTGACGACAGTGAGGGAACCCAAAAGTCCTGTCTTGATGTAGTGTTCGAGTTACTGGCCAGTAGTGCCGGCACAAGCTCTTTGAACTCGCTGCCTGAATCAGTTCGTCTTCTTGAGTCTCAACTTCAAGTTGAAAAACATCGATCAGATGTGCTGCGATAGGAAGCTGAAGGACTGAGGAAGTCCCTGCAGAATTCAGATGCATATTTTCTGGTGCAACAGCAAGCGCTGGAGGATTTAAGCGCCAAACAAGAGAAAGTTAATAAGCTTGCTAAGCATCTTGCCAGCATTATGGGTACCCAGGATATTGTTTCTTGAGATCTTCTGAAGTGGTTTCAGTTCTGGATTTGTTTTGCTGCGGCATTTATTTGCACTGGTCGCCAACTTTGACAACCAGTGTATATGATATGCTACTTTGTTCCCTATATTTGCACTGGTGGCGAACTTTGATGCCCAGTGGATGTAATATGTGTAATAGCCGTGATACCCTAGCATTAGTTGCTTGCTTATTTATTTCCTTGTTGTCTTGTTTATTTGTTTGCTTGTAGTCATTGCGGTTCTTTTCCCGTGGGTAGCTAGTGGCTGCAATAACCTATTTTTTAAAACTAGGCCACAATAACCATGGGCTAATATTTACTGTAGTGACACTAGGCCTCCTACTGGCCGTAGAAATAGTGGGCCTTCTACGGGTTGTAGAAACAATGGGCCTTCTACGGGCCGTAGAAACAATGGGCCTTCTGCGGGGCGTATTATCAATGGGCCTTATACGGGCCATATAATCGATTGGCCAAACATGGGCCAAACAGACCGCATTATGGCCGTAAACGGGCTAGAGTTGGAATCATCCGTTCATGGGCCGACCATAATGGGCCATCGTTAATAGGCCGTATTTGATGACGCTATGAAATCGGCCCAACGTATTAACGGACCACAAACGGGCCGACTGTAACCACTGGCTGAATTTGGCCCACAAGAAGAAAATGACAGTAACGGGCCGTAAGTAATGAATGCTGGAAATGAGCCCAAGAATAAATGGGCTCTGAGAAGGCCGAAAGATAACATGGGCTAGAAACGGCCCAACGGAATAATGGGCCGTTAATGGGTATAAAGTGATACACTGTTCATTACGGGCCAGTTTCACCACCGGCCATTAATGGGTGTGAAGTGATACACTGTTCATTACGGGCCAGTTTCACCATGGGCCGTTAGTAGGTCAAGAGTTACATAGGGCCTCATATGGGCCGAAAGACGTCATGGGCCAGAAGTGAAAGCGGGCTGAAATCATATTGGATGGCCCAGATGACGGTACTGGGCCTAATTCGGATAGGGCGTAACGGGCCTTAGGTTAGCGGGCTATAAATGGGCTATATTCGAATAGGCCGTTAACTGGCTTTCCATGGGCCGGCCCGCCAGCTTTTGACCAAGTCAAACAAGCCGGCCTTTTCATAGGAATGGGCCTCTGTTGGGCCGTGCCACGTGTCGACGTATCATAGGCGCCTTCCGTCCAATGAGTGGTTGACATCTGTCCCAACGATGAGCCGACACGTGTTTCGTCCAGCCAATGATGATTTTACATGTGGAAAATCCCCATTGGTCGGGGCTGTTAACGGGTTATCGGATCCAAAACCTGACCCGATAGCTTAACGGAGTTCCGTTACGGTGGATGCCACGTGTCGGTCACCCTTGACGAAAGCACTTCTGTGACGCGCGATTTATCGTCATGGAAGTGGACACTTCCGTGATGATAATTTTGGTAATGTCATGGAACACTTCTATGACAGCACATGTATGACTATCTTGATTCTGTCATAAATTTGTCATGGATGTACATGCATGATAGAAAACGCGACCTACTGTGACAAACACGTATCATCACGGAAGTGTATTTTTTTGTAGTGCTAGATTATTGACTCTAATGCAAGTGGGAGACTGAACAAAATATGCCCTAGAGGCAATAATAAAGTTGTTATTTATATTTCCTTATATCATGATAAATGTTTATTATTCATGCTAGAATTGTATTAACCGGAAACTTAGTACATGTGTGAATACATAGACAAACAAAGTGTCCCTAGTATGCCTCTACTAGACTAGCTCATTAATCAAAGATGGTTAAGTTTCCTAACCATAGACACGTGTTGTCATTTGATGAACGGGATCACATCATTAGAGAATGATGTGATGGACAAGACTCATCTGTTAGCTTAGCATAATGATCGTTTAGTTTTATTGCTATTGCTTTCTTCATGACTTATACACGTTCCTCTGATTATGAGATTATGCAACTTCCGAATACCAGAGGAACACCTTGTGTGCTATCAAATGTCACAATGTAACTAGGTGATTATAAAGATTCTCTACAAGTGTCTCCGATGGTGTTTGTTGAGTTGGCTTAGATCGAGATTAGGATTTGTCACTCTGATTATCAGAGAGGTATATCTGGGCCCTCTCGGTAATGCACATCACTATGAGCCTTGCAAGCCATGCTACTAATGAGTTAGTTATGGGATGATGCATTACAGAACAAGTAAAGAGACTTGCCGGTAACGAGATTGAACTAGGTATGATGATACCGACAATCGAATCTCGAGCAAGTAACATACCGATGACAAAGGGAATGACGTATGTTGTTATGCGGTTTGACCGATAAAGATCTTCGTAGAATATGTAGGAGCCAATATGAGCATCCAGGTTCCGCTATTGGTTATTGACCGGAGATATGTCTCGGTCATGTCTGCATAGTTCTCGAAACCGTAGGGTCCGCGCGCTTAACATTCGATGACGATTTGTATTATGAGTTATGTGATTTGATGACCGAAGTTTGTTCGGAGTCCCGGATGAGATCACAGACATGGCGAGGAGTCCCAAAATGGTCGAGAGGTAAAGATCGATATATTGGAAGGTTATATGCGGACACTGGAATGGTTCCGAAGTGTTTCGGGTATTTTCTGGAGTACCGGGAGGTTACCGGAACCCCCCGGGGAAGTAATGGGCCTTAATGGGCTTTAGGGGAAAGGATAGAAGGGCCTCAAGGGGTGGCCGCGCCCCCCTCCATGGCTGGTCTGAATTGGACTAGGAGGGGGCAGCGCCCCCCTCTTTCCTTCTCCCCTCTTCCTCCTTCCCTCCTTCTCCTAGTTGGAATAGGAAAGGGGGGGGGCGAATCCTACTTGGACCGGTAGTCCAAGTAGGACTCCCCCCTATGGTGCGCCCCCCTTGGGCCGGCCTCCTCTTCCCCCTCCTTTATATACGTAAGAAGGGGCACCCCAAAGACACACCAAGTCTTCTTTTAGTCGTGTGCGGTGCCCCCCTCCACAGTTACACACCCCGGTCATATTGTCGTAGTGCTTAGGCGAAGCCCTGCGCCGGTAACTTCATCATCACCGTCAACACACCGTCGTGCTGACAAAACTCTCCCTCGTCCTCAACTGGATCAAGAGCTCGAGGGACGTCATTGTGCTGAACGTGTGCCGAACACGGAGGTGCCGTACGCTTGGTGCTAGGATCGGTTGGATCGCGAAGACGTTTGACGACATTAACCACATTACTAAACGCTTCTGCTTTCGGTCTATGAGGGTACGTGGACACACTCTTCACTCTCATTGCTATGCATATCCTAGATAGATCTTGCGTGATCATAGGATTTTTTTTGAAATACTGTTTTCCCCAACACCAGACACCCGGGGTGTCCAGGGGCGTTCCCCAGCCGGCGGCCGAGCACCCGGAGTGTCCAGGACCTCCACACGCTGGTACAGTGAGGTGCTATACAAACATTTTCAACCTCTTTTCGCGACATTTTTCTGAACCGTCACCAAGTGAGTGACTGTGATAGCGGGGTCCTTCCCACACGGCCCAGAAACCGTCAGGGATAGGCCCTCCTGGTACACACGCTCGGCAAAATAAGGTCATGTGCGACGGGCAAGCGATCAGATACGGTTATACATACTGTTGTGCTAAAAAATACAATTATACAGGCCAAATCGTTTCCGGTCGTAAGTACATCCCACACAATCAGTCCCGGCTAAACGTTTCCATTCGTATGTACATTCCACACAGTCAATGCAAGGAATACGTTTCTGTTAGTATGTACATCCCACATAGTTAATCTAAAAAGTACATTTCCGTTTGTATATACATCCCACAAAGTCACTCCAAGTAGAATGTTTCTATTTGCAGGTACATCACACACAATTTTCTCCATTAAATCGTTTGTGATAGCGTTGCCATTGCACACGATATTAACAATTTTATCGCTTGCGTTATTGAATGCATCACACATGGTTCGTAGAAGAAACTATGTGGCAAAGGCTGTCCACAACACACACTTTTTATGTGGTAAACGTTTGCGCAAGGTGGCCTAGTGCAAACAGTTTTCAAGAGGATGTCATGTGTGATTGTTCATTGATCCAACACGGTTTATTCGTAGAAACTGTGTGCGTTGCCTGAGGTCATCGCCCACGGTGTTTTCTCAATAACCGTTTGCAAGAGGAAAACCCAATTAGCAGGCTGATTGTCCTATTATTAATAATACATTTATTAATCTAATTGACATTTCATATTAAGCACATAATATATTTCATTTTCATATTAAGGAAGTAGGATATCATAATTGAAATACATCAAAGTACAACATCATATAGCTTCAGAACTCAGCTACCCCATTACATAACTGCACCAACACCAAGTTTCACATGCAACATCTATAACCTTTCGAAATTAGCATCATAGACGGTACATAGACAGATGGATCTCATCTGGAAAAATGCTGAAGCGGAAGGCGAATATTGAGCCTTCATTGATGTTGAAGGTCTTTGCAACTTTAGGCCAGTGCCTGTCCATCCTTCGTCCTCTTCAGGAACACTTCAATAGTGAACTGTGGGTGTTGTATGAATACCTTCCTCGCCTCCTGACCATACAGGTGGTTTGAGAGGTAATCATCAGTGAACTACTTTGGAAAGGCCTGAAAACAAGGATATGCATAAATATCTTCTCTAGATTTGAAATGGTGCAAAGGAATTAAAAAGACAAGGTACAACAGTTAGTACCATCATGTAGTGAACTGATGTCTTCTTCATTGTGCAGACAAAGATCTTATTGTTTTTTGTCGCTAATATCTTTATCGTAACAATCTTTCTGAGTTTCTTAACTTGACTAATATTCATGGACAACTCATTTCCACATATGCAAAAAGGATCAAAAAGTGGGTCAAAACCTCTGACAACAGGACCTACATGTGCAAAATCAAATTGTTAAAAACCTAATATTTTAAAACAAGAAGTGGAAAGGTGTGCTATTAACTGCAACATGCCTAATATTTAAAAACAAGCAAACATAGTCATTCAAACTTGTGTTGTGCGGGTCTAAGTACACTAGTTATTGGCCCTGTTTGGAATTTGGATCCATGGGTTAGAGTTATTTTGATCTAGTTTGGGCTCAAATATCCCTACAGTATCCAAACATGAGGGCTAGTTTGTGCTAGTTGCGTCTAACCCACCCAAAACAACTATCCCACCCAAGAGGTACCAATTGGGGTTAGTTCTTCTAGTGCATTTATTGTCAATCTAACACTGTCATCCAAACACCTTTTTGACTAGAGTTAGTTCAAGGTTAGTCATTGTTGAGTATTATTGTTATTTAGGAAACGTAGGATAGCGTAGAATTTATTCTACCTTGACTTGTACTCCAAGATGACCATGTACTCCTATATATATGCCCACGAGGCTCAAGCAATACAACCAACTATTCCACCAATGTCTTTCTCTCTCCCTTTTAACTATCATGAGCTAGAAACTAACTCTAACCTCTAGAGTATCCAAATAGTACCATTGTTAAATAAAATGGAAGGGCGTGGTAAATACTCCCTCCAGTCCTTTTTACTCTGCATATAAGAATTGTCTGAACTCAAACTTCATAAAGTTTGACCTTATTTATATGAAAAAATATCAACATCTACCATGCTAAAGTTATACAATATGAAAATTTAAGTCATGACACATGTACTGATATTGATTTCATATTGTGAATGTTGGTATTTTTTCTATAAAGTTGGTCAAACTTTACGAGGCTTGACTTTAGACAAAACTTATATGCGAACTAAAAAGATTCAGAGGGAGTTCAACATGCTTAACAGCAACCAGATATAGTCATTCATAGAGCTATTGTTAAAATTGGTATTGATGAAATTGAACTACACAGTTCATACTAGCAAATATAGAACATGGTTAATAGCTAAAATAAACAAGGCATACTACGAACAACCAAAGATGGCAATTGAAACTGGACATATGCTAGCTACAAACAACCGAACAACCATAAACTGTAAGAATAAACAAGGCGTAATGCAAAAAACCAAATATAGCAATAAATACTGGACATGTTCTCACTACAAAAGGGGTTCGAGAAAACAAATCATGAGTTTCCTCACTTGCCACAGATTGACTCCTCCTCGTGGTCGCCATCGATGAGGTCTGACTTGCCAGCTGAAGATCCCAAGCCAGCGTCGCAAAACATGTCCTTCAGAAATGACAAAAGGGGCTCCATGGCGATGAAGGATCGTAAATTGTTCACAACAAGCTGCAGGAGATCAGCGGCAGGGGCATCGATGAGATAGACGGCTATCGAACCCAAAGGGTTGGGGGTGGGCAACTTAAACTGTGACATAACTCGCGTCAAGCCGTCGGTGTCGATGACCTCGATGTCATAGCCGGCGTCCGCGATATGCCAGAATACTCTAGCTCACTGATTGAAAGGCTCAATCTAGGTCCAGTCATCGTCGTCAGCTTCCTCGGCGGCCACCTCGCCGACGACGGGCGAAGAGGCCGCGGTAAAGCTCTTTTGGGCCATTCGCTCCTCGAGCTCCGCGGGAAGCGTAGCCAGGCTTAGGTTGCGATGCTTTGAAGTGGGGGAGAGGGTGGGGATGGGGATCTTTGGTAAAGGGGACATTTCGCAGGCGTCATCTAAGAAACTCAGGGCGGCGAGGGTATGTATATCGGTGGGTAAACTGCATGGGTAGACCGACAAAGGTTGTCGATGGAGGCGGCGCAGCGGCGGTGGCGACCTAGCTAGGTTTGGAGCGAGGGAGAGGTGGTGTGTATGCATGTGAGCAGGGGGTTTGGGGTGAGCAGGATTTGGGGTGTGTGTGTGGAGGAGGTCCAAGGTGGTGTTTGAGGAAATGTCACGGGTACTGAAAATTTTATTGGGCGGGAGTAAAATGGCGGGGCTACTGAAAATTTGGATTAAGGGATTGAAGAAGAGCGGGGTGGGAGTAACGAACATGACACACGGTTAAAACATAATAATCATGTGCTATCAAACAGAAAAACACTCCAGCCGAGCAGATATTTTTGAGATTGTGAGGGATGCAGGCGGGAGTAAAATTCCGGGGCTACCGAAAATTTGGATCTACTGATTGAAGCAGAGCGGGAGTAACAGAAATCGCACACGGTCCATGCATATTAATCGTGTGCTATCAAATAGAAAAACCATCTACGCGGGTAGATATTTTTGAGATTGCGAGGAAGTAGATATTTTCTAGAGGGGGAGGGAAGCTTCGTGGAGCCCAATCTACTTTGATCACGTGTGATGACCCGGGACCGACACTCCAGACGCCTTCCATGTTTTTTGTTATCGTCGTGTGTATTTATTTTGCTTGTGGCATTTCATCATGGCATCATGCACATTGCATCTGCATGTTTTCATAAAACTTGCATCCATTCATAGTTCCCGCTTCTTCCTGTTGCCTTGTTGTCCCTTTCGAGAACAATCATTCCTTTGTTGTCTCAGCGTTTGAGCCTCTCTGCACAGTGCACAAAACCCCGCGCGTCCGAAACTTCCCCGAACCCGACCCGCTCAGTCATCGCTGTTGGATTCAGATCATCCCCAAACGTCCCTAAAATATATTGTAACGCCCTCAATGCGGCTATATCTCCCACGTGTCAAAGCACGGCTTAGAGGCATAACCGCATTGAAAGCAATGTCGCAAGTGAGGTAATCTTCACACAACCCATGTATTACAATAGGGGAAAAAGATACATAGTTGGCTTACAATCGCCACTTCGCACAATTACATGAATAAAGCATTACATCATCCACAAACAATCAGGGCCCGACTACGGAGCCAAAATAAAAGAAGAACCCCAAATGCAACAAGGCCCCCGATCGGCCCCAACTGGGCTCCACTACTGATCAACTAGAACGAAACAACACAAAGGACAAGATCTTCAACGAGCTCCTTCTGAGCTGGGTTGCGTCTTCTGCACGGATCTCATCGGCACCTGCAAGCTGGTTTTGGAAGTATCTGTGGGCTACGGGGACTCAACAATCTCGCACCCTCGCGATCAAGATTATTTAAGCTTATAGGAAGGGTAAAAGGTATGAGGTGGAGCTGCAGCAAGCGACTAGCATATTTGGTGGCTAACATATACGCAAAAGAGAGCAAGAAGAGAAAGCAAAGCACGATCGAGAAACTATGATCAAGAAGTGATCCTGGACTACTTACGTCAAGCATTACTCCAACACCGTGTTCACTTCCCGGACTCCGCCGGAAAGAGACCATCACAGTTACACACGCGGTTGATACATTTTAATTAAGGTCAACTTCAGGTTTTCTACAACCGGACGTTAACAAATTCCCATCTGCCCATAACTATGGGCATGGCTTTCAAAAGTTCAAATCCCTGCAGGGGTGTCCCAACTTAGCCCATCACAAGCTCTCATGGTCAACGAAGGAATAGACCTCTTCCCGAGACATTCCGATCAGACTCGGTATCCCGGTTCTACAAGACATTTCAACAGGGTAAAACTAAACCAGCAACACCACCCAGATGTGCCGAGAAATCCCGATAGGAGCTGCACATATCTCGTTCTCAGGGCACACCGGATGAGCCATATGTCGGGTAAGCCAGCCAGCCCAGAGTTGCCCCTGGTAGCCTCGGACATCGCTTAGTTGGACCAACACTCAGAGGAGCACTGGCCCGGGGGGTTAAAATAATGATGACCCTCAGGAGCGCGACTCCCAAGGGAAAATAAAAGGCTAGGTGGCAAATGGTAAAACCAATGTTGGGCATTGCTAGAAGAGCTTTACTCAAGGCGAACTATCAAGGGGTTCCCATAATAGCCCAACCGCGTACGGAACGCAAAATCCGGGAACATAACACCGATATGACGGAAACTAGGGCGGCAAGAGTGGAACAAAACACTAGGCATAAGGCCGAGCTTTCCACCCTTTACCAAGTATATAGATGCATTAATTATATAAGATATATTGTGATATACCAACAAGTAAACATGTTCCGAACAAGGAACAACATCTCCATGTTCCAACAAGGAACAAACTTCAATCTTCACCTGCAACTAACAACGCTATAAGAGGGGCTGAGCAAAGCGGTAACATAGCCAATCAATGGTTTGCTAGGACAAGGTGGGTTAGAGGCTTGGTTCAACAATATGGGAGGCATAATAAGCAAGTGGTAGGTATCGCAGCATAGGCATAACAAAAGAGCGAGCATCTAGCAAGCAAAGATAGAAGTGATTTCGAGGGTATGATCATCTTGCCTGAAATCCCGCAAGGAAGAAGAACGAATCCATGAAGAAGACAAACGGATGTAGACGAACGGGTCCTCACAAACACGACGTTACCGGATCCAACCCGAAGAAGCAAACACCGGAAAGAAGCACACAACATAGTAAACAACCAACACAAGAACATGGTATGATATGCGGGATGCGGTATGCGATGCATATGCATGATTTGACAAGGAATGCATGAACCTGGCCTCAACTTGGAAATCCAAGAGTGCCACTGGAAAGGTGAGGTGATTTCGGGTGAAATCGATATAAAGATCACCGGAATCGGAGTTACGGTTTGGAAATGGCAAGCGATTCAAAATATGACAACGGTGTGCGATATACAACAAGTAGTCATCTAAATGCAACAAGATGAACATGCTACAGCACCCAAACATGGCAACAAAATACATGGCAGGGATCCATACAAGATGCTTAACAAAATATGAACACTGAGCTACGGCCAATTCATCCATTAACAGGTTCAAATAAGCACGACAAAATGCAAACGATAACAGGTTTCAGACTTAGTGAAATTAACACTCGTCTGGGATTTCAGATCAGGTAGCACACTTTGGAGCATGAAAACTATATGCTACAGGAACTTAACATGGCAAATCAAGGCATGGCATGGGGCTACTCAAAGAGCTTAACAAAAGTCCCTTAGTGACCTTGAGCCAAAAGGGATCAGAAAATACATTTGCAACCATGTGAACATGGCAAAAACATAATCAGATCACAGACTTAGTGAAAACTGGAGCATGCTGAAAATAGATATCAAGTAGGCATGTTTACGAGCTCGATGCACTCACTACAGAGCAAGGCATGACAATCTAAGCATACACCCATCAAGAATACACATTATACAAGCTAGACATGGCAAGAACAATAACATAGCATGCACGGATCAACTACAACATCCTCGGCAAAATTGCTAACAAGTAGACAATCTGCCCAGATTCACGAAATAGCAAAAGTAGAGCTCGATTGACTCAAGCTAGGGTACTCCATAATTGCAAACAAAGACATGGATGGATAGAGCACTACAAGATTAACAAAACATCCTTACTGATCATCCTCAAAAGAGGCACGGATCACTAGGAAACAACATGAACATATGGCATAACGAGATAAACAGTTCAAGGACTTAGTGGAAATGCTAAGTCCCTGAAATCAGCATTAACGAATGCACCATTTTGCAAGCTTGTGCTAGTCACCACACACATCACAAAAATACATGGGTTGCACCTCTAGATAGATGGCAAAACCCTTAACAAAACACATGTAGAGCTCATGGGCATATCATGCACACAATAATCATGGCAAAAATGACAAATATCTAAACGGAGCAGCAGATCTGACAATTATCTCAAGTAGCACTCTTCTAACAGCATTTCGGGCATCAAGATGAACTCAAATGAAAATGATGCAATGAGATGAAATGATGTACTCTCTGAGACAAACATTTTGATATGCTAAATGCCCAAAACGGAACTACAGATGCGGAGTTACGATGCGATGAACATGGGCATATGAATCTGGGAATTTCGGGGACTTAGTGAAATTATACCTCCGCGAAAGTCAACGCGGGATGGAGGGATCCGGGACGGAGCGGTGCAGATCTAAGATGGGACGTTTGGTTCGGGGAGTGGTGGATCTGGTCCACCCTCACCAGATCCGGTGACGGAGGGGATCTCCGGCGAGGGGCGGCTCCGGTCGCCGGAGCTTCTCCGGTGAGCTCGAGCGGGGCCAGGGTGGCGCAAGGCGGGGCCGACGCGGTCGTGACGACGGGGCGGCGCGGAACCGCGGAGGGCGGCGACGAAGACCGGTGGTCGCCGGCGAGGTGGTGGCCGCCGGCGAGGGAAGCGGCGCGGGGCGGCGCACGGGCGACGGAAGACTCGGGCGACGATGCTTCATGGAGGTGGCAGGGCCGGGCGTGAGGAGCGGGACGCCTCGGGCTCCCGGCGCGCGGCGGAGATGATTTGGGCCCGCGCGGGCCTGATCTGGGTTCCATGGGCCGGCGGGCGCGGGGTAAAGTGGGGCGCGGTGGCCGGCCAGGTGGCGCGCGCTAAGTGGAGGGGAGCGGCGGTGGGTCGACGTGGCATGATCCGATTGGCTGGAGTGAGGTGGCTGCGGGGCGGCGGACATGTCCGGCACGGTGGGAGTATTTGTCCGGCGGCGCGAGGGGAAGAAGCTAGGGTTTCATCTGCGCGGAAATGATCCGAAATTTCGGGGAGGGGTGCTCTTTTATAGGTAGAGGGAGCTAGGTGAGTCCAAATGAGGTGCGGTTTTCGGCCACACGATCGTGATCGAACGACCGAGATGATGGAACAGGTTTAGGTGGGTTTTGGGCCAAATTGGAAGGGTGTTGGGCTGCAACACACACGAGGCCTTTTCGGTCCCTCGGTTAACCGTTGGAGCATCAAACGAAGTCCAAATGGTACGAAACTTGACAGGCGGTCTACCGGTAGTAAACCAAGGCCGCTTGGCAAGTCTCGGTCCAATCCGGAATTTTTTAATCCCCACACACGAGAAGAAGGTAGAAATGACCACCAAAGGAGAACGGAGCGCCGGAATGCAAAACAGACAACGGGGAAAATGCTCGAGTGCATGAGATGAACACGTATGCAAATGAAATGCACATGATGACATGATATGCAATGCATGACACGCAAGCAATGACAATGCAACAATAGCGAATAACAGGAAGACACGGGGCGTTACATCTATACGGTTCTTTGTTAGACTGTCCTAACCTATTTATTCTCAACCGTCCAATCTAAATCGGAGGGTCGAGATAACCCCTAACCTAACCCACTCGATATATATGTTAGTCTAACCCGAGACCAAATCCCTAATTTATAGGGATCCTCCTAGACACCGCCACCCCTATCCATTCCCTCCTCCTTCCTCGGGATCTCACCCGCCTACCCATGCACCAGCCGCCACTCTCTCCATCGGGATCCCTCCCGATCCACCACCTCCCCTCGTTTTCAGCCCCAAGCCAACCAGCAAATCCTTCTCGTCCCCGTGCAGCAGCGAGCAGTGTCTGACCTTCTTGTCTCCTTCGGTTCAAACTACAAGAGGTCTCAACCATGGCGCCGCCGCTTGCGTCTCCATGATTGCGCCTCCCTCGCCCGTCTCCAGCTAGATCCACGGCCCAGCGGACGGATCCATCTCGTCATGTCCATCCCTAACGTCCCTGCTCTTCCACACCCCGCCAAACCGCGTCATCCTCCTGCCAACGCCCGCCTGGGATGAATGCATCGTCGCCTCGCTCACCTTCTTCATGCGCCTGCGCCCCACGCCGAGCTCATCCTCGAGCACGATGCCGCCCTATTGACCGCCGTTGACCAGGCCAGGCCTCCCCTGCTCCTTTCCTTCTCCTTCCCTGCCTTCTACTCCGTCCTCTCACATCTCTCTCTCACAGGGACAGCCATGGTCGTCGCCTTGTCAAGACCCGTCGCTGGACCCCGTGGGGCTCTGTTTAGCTGGATCTACCGCGCCCGCCCGCACCGCGACTACCAGCGCCGTCGACCTCCATCTCCCTGCTTCGCTCAGACGCCGGTGCCCTGACCCCGGGATCGAGCAGTGCCTCGACATGTGCCTCCTCTGCCTCTGTTCGAGAGGAGGATGATGCAGACGCGCCCGGTCGCTCGCGTTGACCACGACCTGCCCATCTCCTTTGCCTCCTGGGTCACCAGCAACCTCCCCAATCCGGCCTGCTTCGGCCTCCCTCCACCACCGGCCCGACTTGGCCCTCTAGTGAGAAGCCCAGTACGCCCGAGATGCGGCCCAGTTCCTTTTTTTCCCAGATCTGTGAATTTAGTTATTTCCACTGACTGCTTATTTTACAGAAAAGTCCTTCATGTCCATGCATATTATAACTAAGAAACTATGCATCGGTTTAAAATGCTTTAAACATGTAAAATGCTTAGAATTTCATCTAGTTTCATAATATGCTGATTTCATCCATGTTAAAATGTTTTGCTGTTTGCATTAATTTGCTCAAATGACATGTTAAAATGGTTTATTTCATAACTAATTAACCGTAAATTCGAATTAAATAAACTTTATATGTAAATGGGGTAGAAAAATGCATAGATTAGCATGGTGGCATTACTTTGCATGTTTAACAGCTCTAAAATTGTGTATAGGGAAGAACAGTACCAAATTCAAAAATATGCATATGGGGATATTCCGGAAATGTTGTTTGTTGTCTGTGGCCTCATTTAAACTTGCCTAGATAGGTAGTTCATGTATGTTCACCCTCTTGCCATGTTAACCAACATTTAATATTGTTGAGTAGATTAAACGGGAGAGAACCAAATAATTGTTGTGGGGTTTCGTCAATATGCAACTCGTTACATATTGAGCTCCACTTAACTTGTAGTGTTGTTTGTGCACTTTGCCATGCCATGCCTCATTAAACGGGACATGCATCATATTTGATTATGCATCATGCCATGTTTATGCTTGTTGGTTTACCATGTTGTTTGTTTCTTTCCGGTTGTGCTTCTTCTCGATAGTTCCTATTTCGTTGCATCGTGAGGATTCGTTCAACTACGTTGGTTCGTCTTCTTCATGTACGCGATTTTCTTCCTAGCGGGATTTCAGGCAAGATGACCGTCACCTTGGATCTCACTACTATCTTTGCTATGCTAGTTGTCTCGATGCTATCGCTATGTCGCGCTACATACCACTTGTTTCTCAAGCCTCCCAAATTGCCATGTTAGCCTCTAACCTTTTCCACATCCTAGCAAACCGTTGTTTGGCTATCTTACCGCTTTGCTCAGCCCCTCTTATAGCGTTGCTAGTTGTAGGTGCAGTTGCAGGTTGTTCCATGTTGGGACATGGATTCACGGATATCTTGGGATATCACAATATCTCTTATTTAATGAATGCACATATATACTTGGTAACGGGTGGAAGGCTTGGCCTTTTGCCTGGTGTTTTGTTCCACTCATGCCGCCCTAGTTCCGTCATACCGGTGTTATGTTCCTTGATTTTGCGTCCCTAAAACTGTGAGGGTTTATGGGCCCCTCTTGACAGTCTGCTTTGAATAAAACTTTTCCAGCAAGGCCCAACATTGGTTTTACCATTTGCCTAATAACAACTAAAACTTGCATAGGGACCTGCCGGCCCCAAGGTCTCTTAATCACCCCCGGGCCAGTGCTCCTCATGACTGTTGGTCCACCTACCTAGCAGTCGGTGGTGCCACCTCGGGGCAACTCAATGGTATTTTGGCTATCGCCCACTTTGCATAGACGGTGTTGTCCTGAGAACGAGATACGCGTGGCTCCTATCAGGGTATCGACGCACCGGGTGGTCTTGCTGGTTTTGTTTTACCATTGTTGAAATGTCTTGTGCACCGGGATCCCGAGTTTGATCAGATGTCCCGTGATGGAGGATTGTCTCCACGGATCGTGAGCTTGTCATGGGCTAAGTTGGGACACCCCTGCAGGGTTTAAACTTCCGAGAGCCGTGCCCGCAGTTATGTGGCAGATGGGAATTTGTTAATATCCGATTGTAGTGGACTTGAACTAAACTCAATTAAAAATACACCAACCGCGTGCATAACCGTGACTGTCTCTTTTCGGGTGCGTTCAAGAAGAGAACACGGTTGTGTTATGTTTGAACGTAAGTAGTTCAGGATCACTTCTTGATCATTACTAGTTTGCGACCGTTTGCATAGATTCTCATCTTACTCTTGTAATCGTAAGTTAGCCACCATACAATGCTTAGCCGCTTGCTGCAACCCCACCACTTATACATTCCATACCATTTAAGCTTTGCTAGTCTTGATACCCATGGTAATGGGATTGCTGAGTCCTCATGGCTCACAGATTACTACAACAATAGTTGCAGGTATAGGTAAAGCGATGCTCTAACGTGAGAGCGATGCTTGATTGTTTGGAGTTCTTCTTTCACTTCTTCTTTGATCAAGGGAATAGGTTCCGGGTCAGGAGCCTGGGATTAGCAGGGTGGATGTTCTTCTTCTTTTTTGTTTGATTTCATCCATAGTCGGATCCTGCTCTTCTGTATGATGATTGCTATGTATTGATGTATTCATGTTGTGGCTTGTGGCGAGTGTAAGCCTTTATCTTGTATCCTCATCTATTCAGTACATGGTATGTTGTAATGATATCCACCTTGCTATGCCCTCTAAATGCGATTGTGCCCCAATCATGAATTCATCACATGATTGGGATAGAATCGCATCTTGGGCACGATAAGTTGATATCAGAGCCTTACCGACCTTAGGAGCCCACTTGATTGATCGAACCGATGCCGTTGTTGAGTCTAGAAAAAAAATCTATTTCGAGTCTTAGTTATATCGGAGAGTAGGAATTCTTTTTACACCTCATCCCCTTCGTCATTCTGGTGAGGACTCGTGACGTAGATGTTTTAACTTCACTCTCCTCTTTTTCACTCACTTTTTTTAGGATCACGCGGGTATCTTGGGATTGTTTCGATATCATTGTGACGGGAATTCTATCTTGGTGCCTACTGTCATTTAGGGGTTGTGGCAGTGTCCTAGGGAGTTGAGCTCCAAGGTGTTTTTGTCGCAGTGCTTATCGTTTCAGTTCCGGAATACCAGAGGTCGCCGACATCGAAGACGCTTGTATACTCTTTGTGGTGAGAGTAGTTTGGCGCCACCCAGTACTGGGGAGAGCGATCAGATGTATTGCCACATCTAGTATATCGAATGTTTTCGAAGGTCTGAGGTACACGATTTCCGAGGTTTTCTTGGTTATGTGTTGACATATGGATACAGTTGGAGTGTAGGATTTGTTAGTTGTGTGAGATATTTGTGCCTCCCTGTATCCCCAACACCAGATTGCATAACCAGAAAGTTTCAGGAGTTAATAGGTGGGAATTCAAGTAGTTACCTAGGTTTATCCTTCCAACAAATGCATGAGGGGTTATGTATTTGTTTCTGGCTTATTCTGCAAGCCAAACCCTTTGTTTTGTTTTATTTGTGGTATCGAGTTGCTTTGAAGTCAAGTGTTGATTCCATACCTTTCCTAAGCAGTGTTCACATATTTCTATGTGAATACTAATCCTTCTTTATCATCAAGATTTTCGTGTTAATCCTTTTCAATTGGTGCACTTCTCTTCAAGAGCATTCCATACGGGCGTCGTTGAGAAGCCTAAGGATTGTCTCTTTCATCCGTCCCCAAGTTGCCTTTGTTTTCCCGCCCTCCCACCCTTTTCTTCAAGAACTCAAATTTCTTAATCAAGTATCCATCTTATGAATGTGAAGTTTCTTCATTCTTTCCTTCAATGTAATTCTTATCCTGGTGATTCTCACGAAGATGCTAAGGAAGCTTCAAGTTCATCATTCCTCATTCTCTTTCTTCTCTGGTCGACTAAACTCAAGCTTCGGTGTTGATCATATCTCTTTGTTTTGTTTCACATGTTTTCCCGTGTTGGAATTTCTTCCAAGCCCCTCTTATTTATTCACCTCTCTCTATTCATATGCAAACTGCCGGAGATATATCCGAAGATTCGTGTTTCCATTCTCAATCCGTTCAAGTTATTTCGAGCTAGTTATACCATTCAAGCCATTTAATTTAACCGGTGCAATCTCCCTTTGAAAGTTGTTCAATGGTGTTCTCTTTTGAGTGGGCCCATAACCCATAGGTCTTTTCCTAGGATCTTACCTAACTCTTCTAAATTTTTCCCTGAGTTATTCTCAAACTCTTTTTAAAGTTTGACGTAAGAATGAATGCCATCAGTCATATGTCTTTCGCCAAGATCTTTCAAATTCTTTTCATTGTTGGTTCAACCTTTTTATTCTTCATTCCGGAGTGCCTCAACAATTCATGGTGGTGTTTCTCGTCGTCATTCTCTACATTTGAAGACTAAAGAAGAGTTTCTATTAAATCTTGCCTGTTCTTCCAAGGATTCATGGTTCTAGCTTCAAGCCATCCTTAAAATTGTTTTCGATTGTGAGAATTCTTTTCATACCCATCCGACGCATTTAAGGAGTTGCTTTCCTTTCTTGATCATTCGAAGGCCATCCATTCAGAAGATTTCTTCGTTCTAAGTTTTTAGCTTCATTCTCCAATTATTCTAAATTGACGCCTCTTCGTTAATTCCCCAATTCTACCGGTGCATCATTCAAATATCCTCTAACCAGTTCATGATCTCTTTGTTCTCTTGTATCTGAATTTCCCCAAGTATCTATATTAATTTTCTAATTCTTCCTGTTGGTTCATGCCCGTTCCTTCGATCGCTTTCAATTCTTATGGTGGTTTGTTCAAGAGTTCTCTTCCTTGGTTATCGTATCGATTTATTCGTCACTCCCAAATCCTACCGGTGGTTCATTCAAGATTTTCCCAAGTTTGTGCTATATCTCTCCTTAACCCCTTTGAACGAGAATAAGTAGTATGCCAAATCCTTTGCTTGTCATCAATTTTAAGTTGATGAAGGATAGGCATGACATAATTCTTATTCTTGTTTCTTCGAGATGATTTAATTCTTTCTACCGGAGTTTGTTCGTGATATCAATTTCAAATCATTACAAGGCTTTTACCGGAGTTCTTTTCAACCTTCCTTTCGTTTGATCATTCTTTTATTACCGGAGTTCTCACAAAGGCTCAACATGGTGGTTCATCAAGGATTCCTTTCATTCTTCAATGTTTGTCAAGATTTCTCTCGAAGTTAAGATCCGCCAAGCTATATTGTAAAATAAACATGGTGCTCAACACATGTTTTGTTTTGAGGAGTTCAAGCATTCTTCATCTTGCATCCGAAGTGCACTTCTTTCTATCTCATCTTTTGAGGTGGTGTTATGTCATTCTTGATAATTTTCCTTCGTGTTTCATGATTCACATGTTGTCAAGAATGAGGTATTTTAAATCCATCATTCTCTTTGTTGGAGATATCTTGGTAAAGATTTCACCTAAAGCCTTCCCTAAGGAATGCTTCTATTATGGTGCTTATCAATGATCCAAGTTATCTCTTTATCATCTTGGTGGAAGAAGTTTTTCATCTCATTGGTGTTATCAATTATATTATTTGTTTCCGTAGTGGCAGAATTTTGCCTCAATTTTGAGAAGTTTTCCATAAGCCCACTACAAGCTTATTTTTTTCGTTATTGGGTTCCCAACAACTCCATTCTTACCTTCTTGAAAGGATGCTTTCCAAATTCAGTTATGGTAGAAGTTGCCATTATCTTCTCCATTCTTTCCTTCCAACCATCTAATTTCCATTCTTTTGTTCCGGAGGCATTGTGATGTTTTCTTCGACCCATCATCTCATTTTGGACGTCATGCTCTTTTCCTTGCTTATCCATTTAGCAAGAGTGTCATGTCCTCTTTTCAAGTTCTTTTCATCTTATTAAGTTTTCCTTCTCTTTTCTAGTGGAGTGCTGTCCAAATTCTGTCATTCTTGTTCCTTGGCTATCTCATTATACCGGTGTGGTCATATTCTTTTGGTTTGTGAAGCTCTTATTTTATGTCTTTCAACCTACAAGGTTCTCGTAATGTTTCTTGTTCCTCTTTGCTAACGGAGTGTGAGCAATCTCGTTCATCTCCATTGCATTCTTTCTTTCAATTTGTTCAACCTCTCAAGGTTCATGGTTTCACTCGTTTGTCAAAGAATCAACTTTGTTTTACCTCTTCCTCTTCCACTTCTCTCAGGTGCCATCCCTAGATCTCGGGGCGAGATCTCTTGTAAGTGGAGGAGTGTTGTATCGACCCGAGACCGATGCTCTAGATGCCTTCCATGTTTTTTGTTATCGTTGTGTGTATTTATTTTGCTTGTGGCATTTCATCATGGCATCATGCGCATTGCATCTGCATGTTTTCATAAAACTTGCATACATTCGTAGTTCTCGCCTCTCCCCGTTGCCTTGTTGTCCCTTTCAGGACCAAGCGTTCTTTTGTTGTCCGACCGTTTGAGCCTCTCTGCATAGTGCACAAAACCCCACGCGTCCGAAACTTCCCTGAACCCGACCCGCTCAGTCATCGCCGTTGGATTCGGATCATCCCCAAAGGTCCCTAAAATATCTTCGGTTCTTTGTTAGACCGTCCTAACCTATTTATTCTCGACCGTCCGATCTTAATCGGAGGATCGAGATAACCCCTAACCTAACCCATTCGATATATATGTTAGTCTAACTCGAGACCAAATCCCTAATTTATAGGCCTAATTTATAGGGATTCTCCTAGCCGCCGCCCCTGTCCATTCCCTCCTCCTTCCTCGGGATCCCACCCGCCTACCCATCCACCAGCCGCCACTCTCTCCATCGGGATCCCTCCCGATCCACCACCTCCCCTCGTTTTCAGCCCCAAGCCAACCAGCAGCTCCTTCTCGTCCCCGTGCAGCAGCGAGCAGTGTCTGACCTTCGTGTCTCCTGATGAAGCCATGTACCTAGGGTAGGGGCACGGACCTGTCCTAAGAGCCCTACCCAAGGACATCCATAGAAGAAGTCACCTTTCAATCGACTTCAAGATACCCATTCGACGGGTTCAAGACACTCGACCAGGAAGCTATCACTCGACCACGAAGCCAACCACTCGACTGCCAGGAGATCTAAAGTCACTCCGCAGGCAAACGGTCGGTCATTAAGTAGCCTTTATGGTCATTATAGCACTTTATTAGAGGCGTTACCAGTAACGCCCAACCTTAATGTACCTTAAACCCTGCATTACTGAGGGCAGGAGAGGGCTGGCGAACTCTATATAAGCCACCCCCTCCTCAGTATCAAGGGTTGGCATCCCTGTCATTTTGACACATATAATCCAGTCGACCGCCTCCGGGCACCGAGACATAGGGCTTTTACTTCCTCCGAGAAGGGCCTGAACTCGTACATCTTCATGTGCTTACAGCTCCTGCATAGCTAAGATCTAGCCTCTCCATACTTACCCCCTGCATCACTGTCAGACTTAGAACCACGACAGTTGGCGCCCACCTTGGGGCCGGAATCTTAGCGCTTGAATTGTAGGAGTTGCAATTTTTCGGATCTCCTTGATCATGGTTTCATGCGGAGTTTTGGTGGAGGGCTGCGAGATCCGTCTCGGTGCGCTCACGTTCATCGCCGATGACTCCGCCTGGCTTCAAGAGGCTCCGCTCGACATCGACGCGCTCCCCGTCCGCGGGGCGACGCACTTTCGTGCATGTGTTCGCGGCGTCCTACTGCGGCAGCCGTCGACCCAGTATCGGTCGGCTCCCATGTCATCTCCCCGCCTCGTCTCTCGCTGGCGCAAGCACTCTGGTCGATCGAGACTTCAGAGGTGGGTGAGGCATGCGGTGGCTCGCCAGTCGGCCACCCCACAAGTCGCGGCAATCGAGCCCGACGAATCTCTCTACGGCCTGTTCGACTGGCTCCGTAGATACCGCATCCGAGTGCGACAGCAGTGATCCTGCGGCGGAGGTCCTGGCAATTGATGGGACTCGCAGCCCTCCCGGTTTTACTCGTACCGACGAAGGGGCAGGTGGGGGCGACCCGTCGCATCCCCACGAAGAATATCTCCCTGAGCCTCTCACGTCGCTGCAGCGAGAGGAGCTCCGCCGCCGGAACATGGATGCACTCCACACTCCTATCGTTGGAGAAACCCCCGAGGCCCGAGCCTTGGAGGACGCGCGCTTGGCTAACTTGGCCGAGCGCACTCGACTAGAGAATCTCCAGCGAGCACTCGACGAGAAAGCGCGTCAGCAGGCCCCTGAGTCCAGTCGACGTCAGCTCTTCCCGCCTACACAGGTATATTGAACTCCCGTTCAGAATTTGGCAGCCGCGGCCCGAATAGCAGAATCAATTCAGCCCTCCCAGTCAGAAGCCGGCAGAGGCTTGTTGCAAATCAGAGTGTTGCTCCGGGCAGCGGGAAACCAGAATTCCGCTGTCTCTCAGTCGCGGAATAGGATCCACAGTCGATCCGTTGCAGCGGATACAGTGCAGTCGGCTCGCAGCCCAAGATCGCCCCCGAGGCGTGAGGGACGTGGAGACCGACCAGATCAGTACAGAAGAAACAAGTAGTATGATCATCGATTCGATCGTGATGATCGACGTCGAGTGCCAACCCCTCCCCCGAGGAGTGGGTCGTATGCGCCTCGACAGCAGGATGACAGACACCCTCATAGTGTTGGGCGGAGGATCCCAGTCGACCCCAGGGAACCAGGCTTTGACGCGAGATCCATCCTCGTTCAAGGTTTGGTCGATAGGAACAGGGCTCACAGAGAAGGACATGACAGAGATGCTCCTACCAGCAGCAGGGTACTTGTTTTAGGGCCAGAATGTTTCAGTCGAGCCATCAGGGCCGCAGTGATTCCTCCCAACTTCCGATTGGCGGCTGGAGTCAGCAAGTTCACCGGCGAGTCTAAGCCTGACACTTGGCTCGAAGACTACCGAGTGGCTGTCCAGATTGGCGGCGGCAATGATGAGGTGGCTACGAAGCATTTGCCTCTCCTGTTAGAGGGCTCAGCCAGAGCGTGGCTGAATCAATTAGCACCCAGCAGCATCTACACTTGGGAGGATCTCTCTCGAGTGTTTGTCATGACCTTTGAAGGAACATGCAAGCGACCGGCAGGCCTTACAGAATTGCGGTCTTGCGTGCAGAAACCGAGTGAAACTCTAAGGGATTACATCCAGAGGTGGATCACTTTGCATAACACAGTTGAGAATGTACCAGATCACCAAGCAGTTTGTGCCTTTAAAGAAGGCGTCAAGAACAGAGAGTTGAACCTGAAGTTCGGTCGGACCGGAGAAATGTCTCTGAATCGGATGATGGAAATTGCCACCAAATACGCTAACGGAGAAGATGAAGATCGACTCCGGAGTGGCAAGCAGAAAGCAGTCGCCCAGGAAACCGGAGGCAATTCCAGTCGGAAGCAGAAGCAGAAGGCCGAGCCAGCCGCTCCTGGGGAGGCCCTGGCCGTAACCCAGGGGAAATTCAAGGGAAAACCCAAGGGGCCCTGGAACCCCAAGAAAGTAAAAGATCAAGACGGAAATGATGTTTTGGATCTGCCGTGTCACATTCACACCAAGAAAGACGAGGAGGGTAAACTCATTTACCCAAAGCATACCACTCGACAGTGTCGGCTCCTGATCCAGCAGTTCCAGGGCAAGCAGTCCAAAGACAAGGAAAAAGAGTCGGACAAGGTTGAGGATAAGGAAGATAGTGACGACGGGTACCCCCAAGTCAATTCCACCTTGATGATTTTTGCTGATGTCGAAAGCAAAATTCGACTAAAAGTCATTAACCGTGAAGTGAATATGGTTGCCCCGGCAACACCCAGCTACCTGAGGTGGTCTCAGACTGCCATCACGTTCGACCAGTCCGATCACCCTGCGCACATTGCCACCCCTGGGAGGCAAGCTCTGGTGGTCGATCCAGTTGTCGAAGGCACTCGACTGACCAAAGTCCTGATGGATGGTGGCAGCGACCTGAACATACTATATGCAGAAACATTGAAAGGGATGGGCATTCCTATGTCCAGGCTCAGTGCCAGCAACATGAGTTTCCATGGAGTCATTCCTGGAAAGAAAGTCAAGTCACTCAGCCAGATTGCTCTCGATGTGGTTTTCGGTGATTCAAAGAATTACCGCAAGGAAAAGTTGACATTTGAGGTTGTGGATTTCCAAAGTGCTTATCATGTTATTCTGGGCCGGCCAGCTTATGCACGCTTCATGGCTCGACCGTGCTATGTGTATCTCAAGTTGAAGATGCCCGGCCCCAGAGGTGTGATCACCGTTACAGGCAATCAGAAGAAAGCAGAGGAGTGCTTTCAGAAAGGATCAAAGATCGCTGATGCTCAGATGTCAGTAGTCGAGCTGCAAGAGTACCAGAAGACTGCTGATCCGAGTGAATTGCTGCGAGCCAAGAAGCCAGCTTCAGAATCAGCTTTTCAGTCGTCCGGTGAAACTAAGCTAGTTCACATTCACCCGACCGATCCCAATGCTGCTCCGACTCACATCTCAACGATGCTCGGCTCGAAATAGGAAGAAGCGCTCATCCAGTTCCTCCGTGAGAACTGGGACATCTTCGCATGGAAGCCTTCTGACATGCCTGGAGTTCCCAGGGGGCTGGCTGAGCACCGTCTACGAGTCGACCCGAAGTTCAAGCCTGTGAAAGAACATCTTCGACGGTCCGCCGTCCAGAAGAGGAAAGCTATTGGCGAGGAGGTGGCTCGGCTCTTAGCAGCGGAGTTCATCCGAGAGATTTACCACTCCGAGTGGCTCACCAATATTGTCATGGTCCCCAAGAAGGACAAGTTACTTCGCATGTGCATTGACTTTAAACATATCAATCGGGCCTGCCCGAAAGATCATTTCCCTCTCCCCCACATCGACCAGATAGTCGACTCGACCGCGGGGTGTGAGCGTTTGTCTTTTCTAGACGCTTATTCAGGGTACCATCAGATCCGTCTGTATGGACCCGACGAGATCAAAACGGCTTTCATCACCCCATTCGGGTGCTTCTGTTATGTCACCATGCCCTTTGGCCTCAAGAATGCTGGAGCCACGTTCATGAGGATGATTCAGAAGTGTTTGCTCACTCAGATCAGTCGGAACGTAGAAGCATACATGGATGATATTGTGGTTAAGTCACGGAAAGGTTCCGACCTCCTGACTGACCTTGCCGAAACCTTTGCTAACCTTAGGGGATATGATATCAAGCTCAATCCATCAAAGTGCACATTCAGAGTTCCAGGTGGAAAGTTACTCGGTTTTCTCGTTTCCGAACAAGGAATCGACGCCAATCCCGAGAAAGTTGGCACCATACTCCGGATGAAGCGCCCTGTGCGTGTGCACGATGTCCAGAAGCTTACAGGTTGCTTGGCAACTCTAAGTCGATTCATTTCTCGTCTCGGTGAAAAGGCGTTGCCTCTTTACTGACTAATGAAGAAGTCTGACAAGTTCGATTGGACTCCAGAAGCTGATGCAGCATTTGCAGAGCTCAAAGCTCTGCTCTCCACCCAGCTGGTGCTTGCTGCCCCAATCAGTAAAGAGCCTCTGTTGCTTTACATTGCGGCCACGGGACAAGTTGTCAGTACAGTACTTACGGTCGAGCGGGAAGAAGAAGGAAAGGCCTTCAGAGTTCAGCGCCCAGTATATTATGTGTCTGAAGTTTTGACTCCTTCAAAGCAAAGATATCCCCATTACCAGAAGCTTGCATATGGGATTTACATGACCACGAAGAAGGTTGCACACTACTTCTCTGACCATTCCATTACAGTCGTCAGCGACGCTCCACTGTCAGAGATTTTGCACAACAGAGATGCAACTGGTCGAGTGGCGAAGTGGGCGATTGAACTCCTTCCCCTAGATATCAAGTTTGAAGCAAAGAAGGCTATCAAGTCCCAAGCAATTGCAGATTTCGTCGCCGAGTGGATTGAACAGCAGCTTCCGACTCAAGTTCACCCGGAGCACTGGACCATGTTCTTCGATGGATCTAAGATGTTGAATGGTTCCGGTGCTGGGGTAGTATTGGTCTCCCCCCGGGGAGATAAGCTCAGATATGTTCTCCGGATTCACTTTGATTCCTCCAATAATGAAGCAGAATATGAAGCACTCTTGCATGGGTTGCACATGGCCATTTCACTCGGCGTCCGGCGCCTCATGGTCTATGGCGACTCAGATTTGGTGGTTAATCAGGTGATGAAGGAGTGGGATGTCAAAAGCCCAGCTATGACTGGCTACTGCAACGCAGTAAGAAAGCTAGAAAAGAAATTCGAGGGGTTAGAGCTTCATCACATCCCCCGACTGAAAAATCAAGCAGCTGATAATCTGGCAAAGATAGGCTCCAAGAGAGAAGCCATTCCTAGCAATGTGTTTTTGGAGCACATCCGCTCGCCGTCAGTCCAGGAGGATCCTTTTACAGAAGAAGCCCCGCAACCGAAAAGTGCCACAGATCCGACTAAAGTCGAAATTCCTGCTGTCGTCGACCTAGTCATGGAGGTCTTGGCAATCACTCCTGATTGGACGATACCATACATCGCATATATCTTGAGGAAAGAACTTCCAGAGGACGAAGAAGAGGCTCGACAGATCGTCCGTCGATCTAAAGCTTTCACAGTCATAAAAGGACAGTTGTATAGAGAAAGCGCAACTGGAATCGGTCAAAGGTGCATAACGCCAGAAGAAGGTTAGATAATCCTTGATGATATCCACTCGGGGACCTGTGGTCACCATGCGTCCTCTCGGACCATTGTGGCCAAAGCATACCGAGCGGGTTTTTACTGGCCCAGGGCAAACGAAATGGCGAAAGAGATAGTCGACAAGTGTGAAGGCTGCCAGTTCTACTCCAACATGTCGCACAAGCCAGCATCAGCTCTGAGGACCATTCCACTCGTCTGGCCCTTCGCTGTTTGGGGACTGGACATGGTTGGTCCACTGAGAACAGGCAGGAGCGGATTCACACATGTGCTTGTGGCAGTCGACAAGTTCACCAAATGGATTGAAGCCAAGCCTATCAAAAATCTTGATGCTAGCACTGCTATCAGTTTCATCAGAGAGTTGATATTCAGATATGGAGTCCCGCATAGCATCATCACTGACAATGGGTCAAACTTCGATTCAGACAAGTTCAGAGCTTTTTGCGCCTCTCAAGGCACACGAGTCGACTACGCGTCGGTCACGCATCCCCAGTCGAATGGACAAGCTGAAAGAGCAAATGGTCTGATTCTCAAAGGATTGAAGCCTCGACTGATGCGTGATCTCAAGCACGCAGCAGGCGCTTGGGTCGATGAGCTTCCGTCAGTTTGTGGGGATTGAGGACCACCCCGAACCGGTCGACTGGAAGAACGCCATTCTTTCTGGTTTACGGAGCCGAAGCCGTCCTGCCGAGTGATCTACTTCACAATGCCCCCAGAGTCGAGCTTTATAACGAAGACGAAGCAGAGCAAGCCCGGCAAGACGCAGTCGACCTCCTAGAGGAGGAGAGGGAAATGGCTATGATCAGATCGACCATCTATCAGCAAGACTTGCGTCGATTCCATGCCAGAAATGTGAAGAGCCGAGCCTTCCAAGAAGGAGATTTGGTCCTCCGAGTGGATCAACAGAAACCACACAAACTTGCTCCTACTTGGGAAGGCCCCTTCATCGTCACCAGAGTCCTCCACAATGGAGCATATCATCTCTACAACGTTGATCGCCGGATCGACGAGCCACGAGCTTGGAATGCGGAACTACTCCGCCCACTCGGATGAGATGTAATAAGAAAAACTTATGTAGTTTATTTTTATCAAAGACAAGAGTGTCCCAGTTCTTCCTGTAATTGCTGTCACTTTTGTTTGCGTACGAAATCCCCCAGTGGGTAGCTTAGCTGCGAATCTGTTTCTCCTAAGTTTGCAAAGAAAATCCTACCGAGTGGTGAGCCAGACTCCCACTCGGGGGCTTAGCTGCAGCCCAGTGCTCGCCTAAGTGTTTGAAAATCCTACCGAGTGGTGAGCCAGACTCCCACTCGGGGGCTTAGCTGCAGCCCAGTGCTCGCCTAAGTATTTGAAAATCCTATCGAGTGGTGAGCCAGACTCCCACTCGGGGGCTTAGCTGCAGTCCAGTGCTCGCCTAAGTATATAAAAATCCTACCAAGTGGAGAGCAAACCTCCCACTCGGGGGCTTAGCTGCAGTCCAAGTACTCGCCTAAGTATATAAAAATCCTACCGAGTGGAGAGCAAACCTCCCACTCGGAGGCTTAGCTGCAGCTCAGTGCTCGCCTAAGTGTTCAAAAATCCTACCGAGTGGAGAGCAAACCTCCCACTCGGGGGCTTAGCTGCAGTCCAAGTACTCGCCTAAGTATATAAAAATCCTACCGAGTGGAGAGCAAACCTCCCACTCGAGGGCTTAGCTGCAGTCCAAGTACTCGCCTAAGTATATAAAAATCCTACCGAGTGAAGAGCAAACCTCCCACTCGGAGGCTTAGCTGCAGCTCAGTGCTCGCCTAAGTGTTCAAAAATCCTACCGAGTGGAGAGCAAACCTCCCATTCGGAGGCTTAGCTGCAGCCCAGTGCTCGCCTAAGTGTTCAAAAATCCCGCCGAGTGGAAAGCAAACCTCCCACTCGGAGGCTTAGTTGCAGCCCAGTGCTCGCCTAAGTGTTCAAAAATCCCACCGAGTGGAAAGCAAACCTCCCACTCGGGGCTTAGCTGCAGCCCAGTGCTCGCCTAAGTTCGGAACACGTCCCAATCCACAAGGACGACAAGATGCGAACCGACTGTTACCTTTTCCTTCGGAGCTGCACCACAAATACGAAGTTATTTCGAGTGAAGACCAAGTTCCACTCAACAGATAATTCCCGAAGATATTCAACGATAAATCAAGTTCGGATAAAACCCAAAGGTCCAAGACCTCAGATCAAAGTACGCGAGCCCTCGGCTCGACAGAGTTTAACGGTTACAGAATCCACTCGGCATTCCGAGGCAAATTTAAAGTGAAGCATAAAAGTTTTTTACTCCTCCGGCGGAGGACTGGAAGGGGCAAGGAACTCGTCCAAGTCGATCCCGTCTGCAATATGGGTGGCAGCAGCAATGGAAGTTTCCATGAAGTCTTGAAAGCTAAGCTTCCTGGTGTTGGCAACTTGGATGGCGGCCAGCTTCTCCTCTCGCACCTCCTTGCAGTGGACGCGGACGAGGGACAAAGAGACATCGACACCACACCTTGCGGAGGATTTCTTCCAGTCCGTCACTCGACCAGGAAGGTCGTTCAGTCGAGTCATCAGAGACTCGAGATCATTTGAAAGCGTCGCCCTGGGCCAGAGAGATGTGTCGATCCGCGACACCGCAACTTTCAGCCGAGCCAGATAGTCAACCACGCTGGCAATACGAGACTCCAGACGGAGCACGTTCATTGCAGCCTCGTCCTTCACAAGAGAGTTAGCAGGGTCCAAGCCTGGCTCCACTCGACTGGTCTCCTCTTCAAAGTTTTGACAGAATTCTGCAAACACGATTCAAGAGTAAGACAGTGGCCTTACGCAAGCTTGGTAACTGCAAGACAGCCAGATCGAAGTAATTACCTTCAAGCATGACGAACAACTTCTTGGCGAGTCCACCGAGATAAACCTCCAGATCGTTTACCTTCCCTGCCAGCTCACCCGCCTGGTCGTGCAGAACCATCTTGTCGTTCTTCAGTCGGCTGACCTCTTGATTAGCTGTCTCGAGAGCAGTCTTCAGTCTGGAATTCTCCTGTTCAAGAGTTCCGACGGAAGCCAGTTTTTCTTCAGCAAGTTTCATTTTGTTCAAGGCCTCCTTCTGTGCCTCTGCAAGATCTTGATCCTTCTTCTTCAGAGCTTCTTCCAGTTTATCTGCAGCATGTCGAGTGAAATCAACATCAAGAATGGAAAAGAAAGAAAAGTCACTCGCCAAGAATGGAGAACCTCACCAGCCATACCTTTTGCTTCTTCTTGCGCCTTCTTCAAGTTCTCTTGAGCAAGCTTCAAATCAAGGTTGAGCTAGATCTGCTTATACTCCAACTCAGTATAGCGAGCTACAAGTTCGCAGGATTTCTACAAAACAAAAATCAGTCGACAGACGTCCTGGATAAGTTGCTTCCGAGTAACTAAGAGACAATGATGGCATTTCTAAGACTACAGCCGAATCAAAAAACATTCGACAGTAGTCTCGGGGACTACACCCAGTGGGTGCACTCAGCGTGCCCCCACTGGTTTTTGAAAAAAAAATCGACTGCCAGCAGTCGACCGGATACAGTTCCATTCGGCACGGCCTGACCAGACCGAGTGAAGAAGTACAACTACAGCAACACAATGTAAAGACTACAGTCGACTGCCAGCAGTCCACCGAAGTCTCGGGGACTACACCCAGTGGGTGCACTCAGCGTGCCCCCACTCATCCAAGAATTGGTAGACACACCCAGTGGGTGTACAGATGTAAAGATCTTCGGAAAAGAGATTCTTCTAACAGCATATCGTAACAGACCAAGTGTTGAGTCGACTGACCTGGATGTTGCTCTGAAGAGCCGAACTTGCGTCATAGGCTGCTTGGCTGGCCTCCTGAGCCACTTTCACTTGTTCCATAATGATCCCCGCCTGACGTATAGCCTCTTTCACGTCACTCGCTTGGTCCTCAGGGGCGGAGTACGTGGCAAAAAGCGAAGGAGGATTTGTGGTCGACGTCGAAGGCCGCATGCTCGTTAGAGGATCGGCGAAAGTCACAGAAGCCCGAGTGGTGTCACCACCATCCCGAGCTACGACCTCAGACGCTGGAGCAGATTGAGGGGTCTTGCCAGCCAATGCCCGCCTGTTCCTTCTCACTCTCAGTGGCACGTCATCGTCGTCATCCGGGAGGTTAATAACATGAGGAGGAGCTACAAGAAAAAAATTCAATCGACCAGGGTTGCAATAAATATCCAGTCGACTCAAGGCAGAACATCGATAATCGTACCAGGGTTGGAGGTAATAGCGTCCTCCATCTCTTGATCGTCGTCCTTGGCGGAGAGTTCAGAAGTAGCAGCGCTGCAAATCTCGAAAATCAGTCAGTTGACTCAATGAATCGACCAAGGATCTGTCCGTGGTCGACAAAGGAGAACAAGTTCTATTATTACCCAGAAATGGTGGGGACAGCCATCTTCATCTTGGGCAGAGCCTTAGGCGGCTTAGACGGCGTCGCGCGTGGGTGCTTGGGAGCCTTTTCAGCCGGCTGAGGAGAAGAGGTCCGAGGGCGTTTCGACGACTGCCCAACAAGAGCAGTCGACTTACCATGTTCCCGTGCCGGGTCATGTGTAAGCTTGGATCGCCTCTCCGAGCGGGGGGGGGGGGGGATTCAACTTCTTCCTCCTCCTCTTCGCTGGAGTCGACATCGTCGTCTCCCTCTCCTTCGCCATCGGATTCCCACTCGGCTTGTTCATCTCCACTCTCACCGCCGCTCGCCTCCCCTTCCTCAGTCGGCTCCTGCGCCCCATTGGGTGTCGAGTACATCTCAGTAGTTGCCTAGAAAACAACAGACAAGATCAAAGTCAATCGACCAATTCAAAGAAGACCAATGAAGAAAACAAGATCTCAGTCAGGAGCATAAGGTCAGACCTGGTCCACTTCGTATGTATTGTCGAGTGGAGGAACCCTCCTGGCTCCTCGGGGGTTGTCTTTGTTCCTTGTGATGCTCGACAGCCATCCTTCTAGCATCTCATCAGTGACCTCCTCCGGGTGGATCCGAGTGGTGTCTTCAAGACCCGAGTACAGCCACATCGGGTGGTCGCGAGCCTGGAGCGGTTGGATGTGCCTCCGAAGGAAGACCTCTAGCAAGTCCATGCCAGTCACGCCGTCGTGGACAAGCTGAACCACTCGACCAACCAACACTTTGACTTGAGCTTTTTCTTCCGGCGTCACTTTCAGAGAAGCAGGTTTTTGAGCTCGTTCCAGAGAGAAAGGGGGAAGCCCAGTCGACTGTCCTGGAGTCGCCTGGTCTTTGCAGTAAAACCAGGTCGCCTGCCAACCACGGACCGACTTAGGGAAAGTGATGGATGGAGAAGAGCTTTTTCCCCTCGTCTGGATCGCCAGACCCCCGCACAACTGGATCACCTGCGTCCTTTCGTCACTCGACTTGGCCTTCTTGACCGATTGGGAACGACAAGTGAAGATGTGCTTAAAGAGTCCCCAATGGGGGCGGCAACCCAAGAAACCCTCACACAAGGAAATGAAAGCAGCCAGATACACGATAGAGTTGGGAGTGAAGTGATGGAGCTGCGCTCCAAAGAAGTTTAGAAAGCTCCGGAAAAAAGGATGAGGAGGCAGAGAAAACCCGCGATCGATATGGGTGGCGAGGAGCACACACTCACCATCAAGAGGTTGGGGCTCGAGTTCTCTCCCCGGGAGACGCGCAGCTTCATAAGGTATGACTCCCCCCTCAACCATATCGTCGAGATCTTCCGGCCGAATCACCGTCGGCATCCAGTCGCCCTGGATCCAGCCTCTGGGCAGAGAAGTCCTTGAGGAAGATCCGCCCCGAGCGGACTTCTTCCCTTTCCCCTGCGCCGCCGCCTTCTTCGCATGCTCTGGAGCGGACGTCTTGTCCTTAACCATCGACGCCAGCAAAGCTCGAACGGGCCTGTGGCGCTAGGGTGAGAGCGGAGGTGGTGGAGAACTTTGCGAAGGGAGAAGGGAAGGAGAGAGCACACTGTTTGGAAACCCCAAGCCGATGGCTTATAAGAGGCCGCTCCCGAGTGGATGACCGGTAGGCCCAGGCTATCCCATCAAATCCCGCAGTAGACGCGCGCGCGGTACGTGGCGAAAAAGGTGGCGCAGGGATCGAGGAGCTTCCACCTTATCACGTCCGATTACTGCGGCCGCTCCCGTCCCGTGCGCTTCCCGAAATTCAAATCCCACGAAATCCGCGGGTTGCAGAACAATTTGTCAGACAGAAGATCCCTTTCACATCGTCATTCGGAACTCCACAAGCAAGGAAACTCACTCGACGAAAGACTTGGAATGGATCAAGGCGACTGAAAGAGGTTGATGACATCATCCGTGGCGATTGATCCAAAACAAGGCACTCATGTAGCACAAAGAACTAGCCGGAAAGGTCCCCAACTCTTTCCCCACTCTAACCTCGATCCATTCGGGGGCTAATGATGAAGCCATGTACCTAGGGTAGGGGCACGGACCTGTCCTAAGAGCCCTACCCAAGGACATCCATAGAAGAAGTCACCTTTCAATCGACTTCAAGATACCCATTCTACGGGTTCAAGACACTCGACTAGGAAGCTATCACTTGACCACGAAGCCAACCACTCGACTGCCAGGAGATCTAAAGTCACTCCGCAGGCAAACGGTCGGTCATTAAGTAGCCTTTATGGTCATTATAGCACTTTATTAGAGGCGTTACCAGTAACGCCCAACCTTAATGTACCTTAAACCCTGCATTACTAAGGGCAGGAGAGGGCTGGCGAACTCTATATAAGCCACCCCCTCCTCAGTATCAGGGGTTGGCATCCCTGTCATTCTCACACATATAATCCAGTCGACCGCCTCCAGGCACCAAGACGTAGGGCTTTTACTTCCTCCGAGAAGGGCCTGAACTCGTACATCTTTGTGTGCTTACAACTCCTGCATAGCTAAGATCTAGCCTCTCCATACTTACCCCCCTGCATCACTGTCAGACTTAGAACCACGACATCTCCCTTGGTTCAAACTACAGGAGCTCTCAACCATGGCGCTGCCGCTTGCAGCTCCATGATTGCGCCTCCCTCGCCCGTCTACGGCCAGATCCGAGGCCCAGTGGCCGGATCCGTCTCGTCATGTCCATCCCCGACACCCCTGCCCTTCCACACCCCGCCAAGCCGCGCCATCCTCCTACCAACGCCTGCTTGGGATGAGCGTAGCGTCGCCCCGCTCGCCTTCTTTGTGCGCCTGTGCCCCATGCCGAGCACGATGCCGCCCTGTTGACCGCCGTCGACTAGGCCAGGCCTCCCCCGCTCCTTTCCTTCTCCTTCCGTGCCTTCTACTCGCTCCTCTCACAGGGACCGCCTTGGTCGTCGCCCGACCGTCGCGCTGTCAAGACCCTTCGCCGGACCTCATGGGGCTGTGTCTGGCTGGATCTGCCGCGCCCGCCCGCGCCGGAGACCACCAGCGCCGTTGACCTCCATCTCCCTGCTTCGCCCAAACGCCGGTGCCCAGACCCCGGGATCGAGAAGCGCCTCGACATGCGCCTCCTCTGCCTCTGTTGGAGAGGAGCATGCTCTAGAGGCGTTCGGTCGCTCGCGTTGACCGCGACCTGCCCATCTTGTTTGCCTCCTGGGCCACCAGCAACCTCCCCAATCCGGCCTGCTTCGGCCTTCCTCCACCACTGGCCCGACCTGGCCCTCTGGTGAGAAGCCCAGTCCGCCCGAGATGCAGCCTAGTTCCTATTTTTTCAGATCTGTGAATTTAGTTATTTCCAGTGACTGCCTATTTTACAGAAAAGTCCTTCATGTCCATGCATATTATAACTCATAAACTGTGCATCGGTTTAAAATGCTTTAAACATGTAAAATGCTTATAATTTCATCTAGTTTCATAATATGCTGCTTTCATCCATGTTAAAATGTTTAATTTGCTGTTTGCATTAATTTGCTCAAATGACATGTTAAAATGGTTTATTTCATAACTAAATAGCCGTAGCTTCGAATTAAATAAACTTTATATGTAAATGGGGTAGAAAAATGCATAGATTAACATCGTGGCATTACTTTGCATGTTTCACAACTCTAAAATTGTGTATAGGGCAGAACAGTACCAAATTCAAAATTATGCACATGGGGATTTTCCGGAATTGTTGTTTGTTGTTTCTGGCCTCATTTAAACTTGCCTAGATAGGTAGTTCATGTATGTTCGCCCTCTTGCCATGTTAACCAGCATTTAATATTTTGAGTAGATTAAACGGGAGAGAACCAAATAATTGTTGTGGGGTTTCGTCAATATGCAACTTGTTACATATTGAGCTCCACTGAACTTGTAGTGTTGTTTGTGCACTTCGCCATGCCATGCCTCATTAAAGCGGATATGCATCATACTTGATTGTGCATCATGCCATGTTTATGCTTGTTGGTTTACCATGTTGTTTGCTTCTTTCCGGTTGTGCTTCTTCTCGATAGTTAATGTTTCGTTGCATCGTGAGGATTCGTTCGACTACGTTGGTTCGTCTTCTTCATGGACGCAATTTTCTTCCTAGCGGGATTTCAGGCAAGATGACCGTCACCTTGGACCTCACTACTATCTTTGCTATGCTAGTTGTCTTGATGCTATCGCTATGTCGCGCTACCTACCACTGTTTATCAAGCCTCCCAAATTGCCATGTTAGCCTCTAACCTTTTCCACATCCTAGCAAACCATTGTTTGGCTATGTTAACGCTTTGCTCAGCCCCTCTTATAGCGTTGCTAGTTGTAGGTGTAGTTGCACGTTGTTCCATGTTGGGACATGGATTCACGGATATCTTGGGATATCACAATATCTCTTATTTAATTAATGCACATATATACTTGGTAACGGGTGGAAGGCTCGGCCTTTTGCCTGGTGTTTTGTTCCACTCATGCCGCCCTAGTTCCGTCATACCGGTGTTATGTTCCTTGATTTTGCGTCCCTAAAACTGTGAGGGTTTATGGGCCCCTCTTGACAGTTCGCTTTGAATAAAGCTCTTCTAGCAAGGCCCAACATTGGTTTTACCATTTGCCTAATAACAACTAAAACTTGCATAGGGACCTGCCGGCCCCGAGGTCTCTTAATCACCCCCGGGCCAGTGCTCCTTATGAGTGTTGGTCCACCTACCTAGCAGTCAGTGGTGCCACCTCAGGGCAACTCAATGGTATTTTGGCTATCGTCCACTTTGCATAGATGGTGTTGTCCTGAGAACGAGATACGCGTGGCTCCTATCAGGGTATCGACGCACCGGGTGATCTTGCTGGTTTTGTTTTACCATTGTTGAAATGACTTGTGCACCGGGATCCCGAGTTTGATTGGATGTCCCGCGTCGGAGGATTGTCTCCGCGGATCATGAGCTTGTCATGGGCTAAGTTGGGACACCCGTGCATGGTTTAAACTTTCGAGAGCCGTGGCCACAGTTATATGGCAAATGGGAATTTGTTAATATCCGGTTGTAGTGGACTTGAACTAAATTCAATTAAAAATACACCAACCACGTGCATAACCGTGACTGTCTATTTTCGGGTGCGTTCGAGAAGAGAACACGGTTGGGTTATGTTTGAACGTAAGTAGTTCAGGATCACTTCTTGATCATTACTAGTTTGCGATCGTTTGCATAAATTCTCATCTTACTCTTGTAATCGTAAGTTAGCCACCATACTTAGTCGCTTGCTACAACCCCACCACTTATCCATTCCATACCCTTTAAGCTATGTTAGTATTGATACCCATGTTAATGGGATTGCTAAGTCCTCGTGGCTCACAGATTACTACAACAACAGTTGCAGGTACATGTAAAGCGATGCTCTGACGTGAGAGCGATGCTTGATTGTTTGGAATTCTTCTTCTGCTTCTTCTTCGATCAAGGGAATAGGTTTCGGGTCGGGAGCCTGGGATTAGCAGGGTGGATGTTGTGCTTCTTTTTCATTTGATTTCATCTGTAGTCGAATCCTTCTCTTATGTATGATGATTGTTGTGTATTGATGTATTGATGTTGTGGCTTGTGGCGAGTGTTAGCCTTTATCTTGTATCCTCATCTATTCAGTACATGGTATGTTGTAATGATATCCACCTTGCTATGCGGTCGAAATGCGATTGTGCCCCAATCATGAATTCATCACGTGATTGGGATAGAATTGCATCTTAGTTGCAACATCACGTGGGTGACAGGGGTAGGGGCGCGGCACACGGGTAGTCCTAGGGAACCGTGTCTGTTTCGTACCCGATCATAGACGGTTGCTACGTCCGACTTGTCTGTTGTTTATAAATTTGGCCAAAAAATGCGGGAAAGGGTCAGAACATGAACACGCTTGCATGTGGAACAAATATATGTATGAAAAGGGTGGTTTGATGTTCAAATACCCAATGCACAACTTTGATGTGGCACCGGTCGCACAAAGCGCACATTATTATTACTAGCCCCCCACCCCTCCCCCCCACCACACACACACTTTGTGTTGCTGGGAGGGGAATCCTAGCTATGAACGTATGCCCCCAAATAGGTAGGTCTGACATCTCACCCTACCACAACAAAAAACCGAAAGGAGTACATCATGATCAACCCCCCTTTGCTTTCGATCAAATGTGGACCATGTGTGGGCCCACAGATGTGTTCTTCTGGCGTTAGATGGGTGAGACCACATACAAACCACACCTGCGGGTGGCCCGATGTGTGTGTGTGTGTGTGTGTGTGTGTGTGAAAATGATGTGTTATGATATTTAAATAACCAAATCACAAATTTGATGTGGCACATGTGCATCGCAAATTAACCGGACATCCCCGACCCCATGGAGGTTCATCTAGTACGAAGTAGTACTGTGCCCCCCACACACTTTGAGCCGGTGGGAGGGGGCATCTCACCAAGGTGTATTATAAGACTGACCACGAAGAATCACCACCTTGGTCGTATAACCTCTCTTGTTTGTTGGGTCAAAGTCATGCATTGATGTTCCACACGCGGTCCCACAAAATAGGCTAGCTTGTCACTGATAACCACGCAAGGGAGTGCCTGAAGACAACCACTGTGTGCATGTGGCCCAAACATATGTATGAAGTGTCATGTGGTGTTTGAATATACCCAATGCACAACTTTGATGTGGCAGCGTGCTTTTGGAACCAGAAAGTCCCCACACAGAGCGAGGGTTCACTACGCGTAGTATACTATATATATAGGGATTTATGTGTATGTGAGCCCTCAAACTTAGGTCTCGAATCTCACCATGATCAACATACGACTATATGGTAATGCGAACCAAGAGAAGAAGAATCGACCCTGGTAAGCTCTATCGCGATGTTGGTCGAAGTGATGGATGTCCACGCGGGCCGACAAATATATAGGTCGTCGATGATAACCAAGCGAGGGAGAGTGTCCAAATTAAGACAACCACTGCATGTATGTGCCCCAAACATATGTATGGACATGGGTGATGCATGCATATATGTTTGAATACCAAAAGCACAACATTTTGATGTGGCGCATGCATGCGTCGAAAATCACACAGTCCGCACACATATTTGGTTCATGACACGCGCGTGCTCGCCCCCCCCCCCACTTCGACTCGGTGGGAGGGATTCGTGCGTACACATGCGCGCAAAGTATAGTTGCATGTACCGAAACATATAAGACGAACCAAAATTTAACCCCCTCCTAATTATAAGTCAAATTAGCCTCTATCGCAGTCGGTCGAAGTGATTGACCAAGTGGGCACACAGAGATGAGCGAAGCATCTCGCCGATAACCCCATGAGTGAGTGCTAGAGGACAACCGCCATCGCTTGCTTATGGTCCAAACACATGTATGGAGATGTGTGGTTGTGATGTTTTGAATACCTAATATATATATCCAGAACTTTGATGTGGCACCTACCCCGACAACCTTTAAGTCCCCCACACGAACCGAGCTTCATGACATCTAGTATATATATGTTTCCCCCTCCCCTCTTCGACGCGTAATATATACTCCTACGTACCGTAGCACAACCCGAAAATAATCCTTCTTGTTCGTCAAATTACCTTTCTTGTTGGGTCATATATTTGATGGACGACGACCTCACGGGCCCATGGAGGGATGAGTCGGAGGCGAATGAGTGACAACCATCGTCTGCACGTGGCCCAATGTGTTGGTGATGTTTTTAATACCCAATATGCACAACTTCTTTGCGGCACCTGCCTCGAAAACCGAAAATTCCCCACACGGAGCGAGATCGATTCATGATGTGTGCGCAGATGTGTTGCCTCGGCCCCCTCCTCCCCTCTTCGATGTGTACTATATACTCCTACCGCAACACAACCCAAAAAGAAATCTCCTTGCTGGGTCAAAGTGATGGAGGACAACCTCGTGGGCCCACGGATGGAAGCATCACACGCGAGTGAGTGTTCTATATGACGCGTAGTATTGCCCCTGGCCACCCTCTTCAACGCGTACTATATATATACTCCTACTATACATATAACAAAAACCAAAAAACTGACCATCCTTGTCTGTCAAATTAACCTCTCTCATCGCATGTCATAGTGCCGGACGGCGCCCTCTCGCGGGCCCACGTGAGTGAGTGTCCTAGGACCACCGCGTGCATGTGGCCCAAAGATGCATGTCAAAAAATTTCTGCAGGGAACATGCGACCAAAGGAGTTTAGTGTTGAAAATTGAAAAAATAGATAACATTTGTCTGTTTTTTATACATTGATTGATTTCACAGGGATTTAAATGTGCAAAAATTAAATTTGATCTACATGAGACACGTGATAGTGCATGAAAATGGATTGCAAAATCATGTGTACGTGTCCTTGGGTGCATTTTTAGTCCCCATGCAAGAAATTTCTAACATCAAGAATCTTGATTTTAAAATACAATAAACCCAAAACTAAGTTGAAATCCATAAAACTTATCGTGGTGTCATATGGACACCAATAGACTGTGATTTTTTTCTTTCAAATTTGAGACAAATTTTGATATAATCTTCTTACATACATGAAATTATAAATAATTATCAACCAATATCGCAAGTGAACTCTTTATTCGAACCGTGTGCGTTAGACCAACAACGTAAGTGTCGTGCTTGGTTAAGCAATAAAGCGGTAGAATTAATCATCAAAAAGAAAAATCAATAATACATGCCGCGCACGTGTCCCGTGTTCCGTATGAGCATGCGTGAGTTGGCGAGATGCATGCTAGCAGGCAGACCGGGAGGCTGAGGCATGCACGTGTTCACTACGCACTCACCGTGGGGCGTGCTAGTAGCTGTGTGAAATGACGGTAGGCGTGCCAGCAGTCCGCTACGCAAGCTCACCGGGAGGCGAGCCAGCCCTTTGACCGCTGCCCACCTCACTCCCACATCTCCATATTAATGGCGCGCCTGATCTGCTGGTCATAATAGGCGTCCACACACCCCGTCCATAGTTGTCACCGCCACATGGAGTGTATTAGGATTTTGCCGAAGCGCACCATCGGTGGGAGTGGCGATGCCGGGGCTAGTGAAGCACCGACGGAACACATGAAGCTGGACGCATAGGTTGCTGTCGCCACCGATGAGGTCTCGCGTGGGCAGCAACGCGACATTAACTTCGTCACCGTCATCGTGCCTCCCTAGCCGGAGCCGGAGCCCGAGGTCCACAACTACTTCGGCAACGACTCCGACGGAAGACCATTTAGTCCCCCCTTTGTTGGGAACAGAAAGCCTTGGTTTTGTTCACCTAGTCCATGAAATCAGAGTAAGATTCATTAGATCCGTGTAGTGTATCGATTGTTTGAATGGTATCTATGGTTAATGATTGATTGTTTGTTCCGTACAAATGATTTTTTGCTAATAATCCGACTAGGGTTAGCGTGCGTGCTAATAATTCATAGCCAAATCTTGAGAATTGATTTTGAATGTCCTACATATATGTTTGTGCCCTTTTTTCTTCCAGATCTTGAGAATTGATTTTGAATGTCCTTCATGTATGTTCATACCTTTTTTTCTTCTAGATTGCTATGTACACAGATGAGGCTCCGACCAGCGGCACCGCCAGCTCTAGATCCTGCACCCGGCAGCGCGGGCAGAAGCGTCCATGCTCGCTGGATCTGAGGAACCCGCAGAATATCGGGCGGACTGCATTAGCGATCTCCGGATGCCATCCATGGGGAGATAAACTTCCTTCTCCCCACCAAGGATGGTTGCCGCACATAGGTCCTCGCATCTCGGTGGCGCACTCTGTGGTGTGCCACACCTCTTAATATCGATTAACGTTGGCTATCTGTCGTTCATGATTTTGAACTCCACGGAGCCATCATCTCCTCCCACCAGGGCTCCGTTCAACACCTATGCATCCCGGCATGCTGCCTGCTGCACATACCCTGCATGGTGAACGCCTGACTGACATCTCGTCAATTCAAAAAATCCAACATCTTGAGTTCTAACATTACTATGCAAATAGTTGTCCACCAAGCATTGTAGCCGTGGCCTCACCATCAGTGTCCATCTCATGGTTTTCCTCCTCTCTCCACACCACCACCCTGGCCCGGTGTCATCTACCAGACAATCTGGTACAAATGCTTCGACTCCCACTGTTAAAAAAAACTTGCGCTTGTGGTGCTCGATCTGTCGGAGGCCTCATGCGCAGCATCATCCACTCCTGCTGCCCTGCCCTGGAGCACTTGCTGCTTGTTTTTTGAAAAGAAATTCGTATCTGTTGTCTCCAAATAAAGTCGCCTCACCTTGTAAGCATTGGAATTTGCTTTAAAAGAAAGGAGTTCATCAACAAAGACGCCCCTTCACTCCGAAGGCTGCTCCTTGATTATCATTATGCACCTTCGCAAATAATTGTGGCATCTGCGCCTAGGCTGGAGACCTTGGGTGTAATTCCCGATCCGTTTTAAGGTTACAAGATGGTGGTTGGCTCCACACTTATTCAGGTACTTTTGTAATCATAAGCTGCATTTTTCATTTGTGTGCGTAAGTTTTATATCATCAACACTTTTGTAATCATAAGTTGCATTTTTCATTTGTGCGCATAACCTTTATATAATCTTGGAGTATGCTTTTGGTAATAATATTATGTTCTATGCTCAATGAAGATTTTGTCCATGGGTACCCTATCAATGGTGCTGGATTCTCTCAAGACCTTACATATCAGTACATGGTGTTTTGATCTGAACATGATTATCATCTTGCTGCGATGCTTTCCATGTCCGGAGAATTTGTATATAGGGGTGATGATATCAAGCACATTGATATACTTTACTAGAACTAACCCTTCAGCTGTACTATTTTTCAGACATTAACTGTTTTCAGTCTTCATGTCTATTTAGGCTAAAGGACAAGGACAAAAAGGTATAACCAATCGATGGCATAAGAAGCACCGGGATTTTCTCAGTTCTCATGACATTCGTTTGAGGACAATAACGCTGGAAGGATATGCATCCAACCATACAAACACTAGCTTTGTCACATTCTTCCTGTTGAATGCGAGAGTACTATTGTCCACGAGGATTAAGTTTTTTAAACTTTCTCACGGATGGACACGTTGAACAACATAAAAATAATTTTCAGGTGGACAAAAGGGCTTCTGAATGTGCCCAGCTTCTATTTACAACAACTTTTCTTCATTTACCAGTAGATTTTTTTGGTCCAGAATCTTTATTTTATGGATCAGACCGATCCATTTGATTGTGACTGCCGAAAACTTTGTTTGAGTTAGTTGTTATTGTCCTGTTCAATCTGGATTTTGTGTAAACCTGATGAACAATTAATCATCGTGCTTTTGTACCTTCTGTAAGCTGGGGTTAGATATTACTGCCCTTTTCAACTAGGCTTTGACCCATATTTTCTTGCATACAAACCGAAGCTTCTATCAAGAAGCCTCATGGTTCCGAGAGGGAACTTGGTCACATGATCTGTGTGCGAAACGACATAAGCTGTATCTTCCCGCCTTGATTTATTTTACAGAGGCAACATGCAACTGTGCTAAACATATGAAATTATGCAGGGTTCGTTTCACCTTTTTATACATTGATTTTCCTAGGCATTTTTAACAAATAGCCACCACGTTATTATCGCAAACGGCCGTATTAGTCCAACTGTGGGCGTTCAACTAACCATTTACTACCGCAGGCAGTTGTTTAATTAGACGGGATGACCGTGAGCAGTCCGCCGCGCACGCTGCGAGCGCTGCAATTTATTGCTGGTTTTGGGCTTTTGTTTCGCCCGCCTCGGGAAGGTACGTAGAACAGTCCTCCGTTCTCATTTACAAGCACTACCGCCATGGATTGCCGCCTGCTGCGAGATGGAGGACGAGCCAACCAATAAGCGGGGGCGGGTCGAGCCAGAACCGCAAGAGCCTTCGGTGAACATGGACTTCAGGAGCAGCCTCCCCGATGAGATGTTTGTAACCATCATATCCCACCTCCCCATCAAATATGGCGTGCGAACCACTGTCCTCTCGCGGCGGTGGCATCCCCTCTGGCACACCACCCCCTGGACATCATCGTTGACCACGAGTTCTATAGCGGGGAGCAGCAACGCCTGGACGCATTGTCCCATGTCCTCGCCATACATCCTGGGCCCGTCAGACGCCTTGTTATCGGCAGGCTCAATCCCCACAACAAGACCGAATCCAGGTTGCACTACAGGTTCCTATCCCCAGCCCTGGATCGGCTCAAGGAGCTCACCCTTCATGCTAGACGTCCTTTCTCGCTACCATCGTCCGTTCTCCGCCTTGCGCCTACGCTGTGCCGCGCTACATTCAGGCAATGCATTTCCCTCGGATTGATGTCGCGTGCACTCTTCATCTCCCTAAACTTAAGCACCTCGAGCTCATTGCCGTCCGCATCTCGAAGGAGGATTTGGAGCGCCTACTCGTTGGTTGTACATCGCTCGAGTACCTTCGTCTTCATGCGATGGATGGGTTCAACAGCCTCCACATCACCTCAATGAATGTCCGTGCGATTTATGTGCATTACTGGCGCCACCCAAGGTTGTTAGTTGAGGTGTTTCACGATATTGTCATTGAAAACGCGCATTTCCTCGAGAGATTGTATGTACTTGATAAATTAGGTAGCAAGAATCAGGGTCATTTGCGCACCGAGATTGATAGTGTTGGGCTATTCGTGTGCTGAATTCAACGAACTTGTTACTGGATCATTATCTGTTCAGGTACAATAGTCTTCTTCTTCTCCTCCTTATATATTATTGGACAACAAATTTTATCTAATTGTTGTTAATCTATATGTTCACCCGTCATCCAGAAAATGATTCCCACAAGCTTGACCCGGCCTCTACGCACAGTGAAGATCTTGGCACTATAATCTGTCGGCCCCGATCTGGATGAAGTTGTTAGATTCCATAGATGCTTTCCTTGCATGGAGAAGCTATACATCAAGGTGATGTTCCTTTCATGTTAATTTTTAACCACAACAAAGCTCAATTTTTGTTACTTTTACCCATGATTACAATGACAAATGTAGAATGATTTCTAAAGGAAATTTGGAGGATTTCAATACATATATTTTTTGAGATGCTAGTGTTGTACGCGTTTTATTCCTTCGCCCGACATGCTTTTTTGATAAAAGTGTTGGGGAACGTTGCAGAAAACAAAAAATTTCCTACGGTTTCACCAAGATCCATCTATGAGTTCATCTAGCAACGAGTGATCGGATGCATCTACATACCTTTGTAGATCGCGAGCGGAAGCGTTCAAAGACCGGGGATGAGGTAGTCATACACGACGTGATCCAAATCACCGATGATCCTAGCGCCGAACGGATGGCACCTCCGTGTTCAACACACGTACGGTCAGCGTAACGTCTCCTTATTCTTGATCCAGCAAGGGGAAAGGAGAGGTTGAGGAAGATGGCTCCAGCAGCAGCACGACGGCGTGGTGGTGATGGAGCTGCAATACTCCGTCAGGGCTTCGCCAAGCACTATGGAGGAGGAGGAGGTGCTGGAGAGGGAGAAGGAGGCAACCAAAGGCGTGGTTCAAGAGGCCCTCCTTCCCTCACTACATATAGGGGGCCTAGGGGGGGCGGCCCTAGGAGATCCAATCTCCTAGGGGGGCGGCGGCCAAGGGAGGATTCCCTCCCCCCAAGGCACCTAGGGGGTGCCTTCCCCTTGTGGGACTCTTCCCCTTTGAAACCCTAGGTGCATGGGCCTATTGGGGCTGGTGCCCTTGGCCCATGTAGGCCAAGGCGCACCCCCTACAGCCCATGTGCCCCCCCGGGGCAGGTGGCCCCACCCGGTGGACCCCCGAGACCCTTCCGGTGGTCCTGGTACAATACCGGTGACCCCGAAACTTGTCCCGATGGCCGAAACAGCACTTCCTATATATAATTCTTTACCTCCGGACCATTCCGGAACTCCTTGTGACGTCCGGGATCTCATCTGGGACTCCGAACAATATTCGGGTTACTGCATATACATATCCCTACAACCCTAGCGTCACCGAACCTTAAGTGTGTGGACCCTATGGGTTCGGGAGACATGTAGACATGACCGAGATGACTCTACGGTCAATAACCAACAGCGGGATCTGGATACCCATGTTGGCTCCCACATGCTCCTCGATGATCTCATCGGATGAACCACAATGTCGAGGATTCAAGCAACCCCGTATACAATTCCCTTTGTCAATCGATATGTTACTTGCCCGAGATTCGATCATCGGTATCCCAATACCTTGTTCAATCTCGTTACCGGCAAGTCACTTTACTCTTACCGTAATGCATGATCCCGTGACCAGACACTTGGTCACTTTGAGTTCATTATGATGACGCATTACCGAGTGGGCCCAGTGATACCTCTTCTTCATACGGAGTGACAAATCCCAGTCTTGATCCGTGTCAACCCAACAGATACTTTCGGAGATACCCGTAGTCTACCTTTATGGTCACTCAGTTACGTTGTGACGTTTGGTATACCCAAAGCACTCCTACGGTATCCGGGAGTTACACGATCTCATGGTCTAAGGAAAAGATACTTGACATTGGAAAAACTCTAGCAAACGAACTATACGATCTTTATGCTATGTTTAGGATTGGGTCTTGTCCATCACATCATTCTCCTAATGATGTGATCTCGTTATCAATGACATCCAATGTCCATAGTCAGGAAACCATGACTATCTGTCGATTAACGAGCTAGTCAACTAGAGGCTTACTAGGGACATGTTGGTGTCTGTTATTCACACATGTATTACGATTTCCGGATAACACAATTATAGCATGAATAAAGACAATTATCATGAACAAGGAAATATAATAATAATGCTTTTATTATTGCCTCTAGGGCATATTTCCAACAGTCTCCCACTTGCACTAGAGTCAATAATCTAGTTACATTGTGATGAATCAAACACCCATGGAATTCTGGTGTTGATCATGTTTTGCCCTAGGGAGAGGTTTAGTCAACGGATCTGCTACATTCAGGTCCGTATGTACTTTACAAATATCTATGTCTCCATCTTGAACATTTTCACGAATGGAGTTGAAGCAACGCTTGATGTGCCTTGTCTTCTTGTGAAACCTGGGCTCCTTTGCAAGTGCAATAGCTCCAGTGTTGTCACAGAAGAGCTTGATCGGCCCCGACGCATTGGGTATGACTCCTAGGTCGGTGATGAACTCCTTCACCCAGATTGCTTCATGTGCTGCCTCCGAGGCTGCCATGTACTCCGCTTCACATGTAGATCCCGCCACGATGCTCTGCTTGCAACTGCACCAGCTTACTGCCCCACCATTCAAAATATACACGTATCCGGTCTGTGACTTAGAGTCATCCAGATCTGTGTCAAAGCTAGCATCGACGTAACCCTTTACGACGAGCTCTTCGTCACCTCCATAAACGAGAAACATTTCCTTAGTCCTTTTCAGGTACTTCAGGATATTTTTGACCGCTGTCCAGTGTTCCTTGCCGGGATTACTTTGGTACCTTCCTACCAAACTTACGGCAAGGTTTACATCAGGTCTGGTACACATCATGGCATACATAATAGAACCTATGGCTGAGGCATAGGGGATGACACTCATCTCTTTTATATCTTCTGCTGTGGTCGGACATTGAGCTGAGCTCAATTTCATACCTTGTAACACAGGCAAGAACCCCTTCTTAGATTGATCCATATTGAACTTCTTCAATATCTTATCAAGGTATGTGCTTTGTGAAAGACCTATGAGGCGTCTTGATCTATCTCTATAGATCTTGATGCCTAATATATAAGCAGCTTCTCCAAGGTCCTTCATTGAAAAACTCTTATTCAAGTAGGCCTTGATGCTGTCCAAGAGTTCTATATCATTTCCCATCAAAAGTATGTCATCTACATATAATATGAGAAATGCTACAGAGCTCCCACTCACTTTCTTGTAAACGCAGGCTTCTCCATAAGTCTGCGTAAACCCAAACGCTTTGATAATCTCGTCAAAGCGAATGTTCCAACTCCAAGATGCTTACACCAGCCCATAAATCGAGCGTTGGAGCTTGCACACCTTGTCAGCATTCTTAGGATCGACAAAACCTTCCGGCTGCATCATATATAATTCTTCCTTAAGGAAACCATTAAGGAATGCCGTTTTGACGTCCATTTGCCATATCTCATAATCGTAGAATGCGGCAATTGCTAACATGATTCGGACGGACTTTAGCTTCGCTACCGGTGAGAAAGTCTCATCGTAGTCAACCCCTTGAACTTGTGGATAACCCTTAGCGACAAGCCGAGCTTTATAGATGGTCACATTACCATCCGCGTCTGTCTTCTTCTTAAAGATCCATTTATTTTCTATGGCTTCCATTACAAGCCGAACTTGTGGATAACCCTTAACATGATTTCCAAGACAGGGTTGCCGTACCACTCTGGTGCGGAACGTGTCCTTGTGGACCTTCGAATTTTAGTAGGAGGTTGATCAGAAGTATCTTGATCATCATCAATAACTTCCTCTCTAGTCGGTGCAGGCACCTCAGGAACATTTTCTTGAGTTGCGCCATTTTCTGGTTCAAGAGGTAATACTTCATCAAGTTCTACTTTCCTCCCACTTACTTCTTTCGAGAGAAACTCCTTCTCTAGAAAGGATCCATTCTTGGCAACAAAGATCTTGCCTTCGGATCTGAGGTAGAAGGTATACCCAACAGTTTCTTTAGGGTATCCTATGAAGAAGCATTTTTCAGACTTGGGTTCGAGCTTTTCAGGTTGAAGTTTCTTGACATAAGCATCGCATCCCCAAACTTTTAGAAGCGACAACTTAGGTTTCTTCCCAAACCATAATTCAAACGGTGTCGTCTCAATGGATTTCGACGGAGCCCTATTTAAAGTGAATGCGGCAGTCTCTAAAGCATAGCCCCAAAAAGATAGCGGTAAATCGGTAAGAGACATCATAGATCGTACCATATCTAATAGAGTGCGATTACGATGTTCGGACACACCATTACGCTGAGGTGTTCCAGGCGGCGTGAGTTGTGAAACTATTCCACATTTTCTTAAGTGTGTGCCAAATTCGTGACTCAAGTATTCTCCTCCATGATCTGATCGTAGAAACTTGATTTTCCTGTCACATTGATTCTCAACCTCACTCTGAAATTCCTTGAACTTTTCAAAGGTTTCAGACTTGTGTTTCATTAAGTAGACATACCCATATCTACTCAAGTCATCAGTGAGGGTGAGAACATAACGATAGCCACCGCGAGCCTCAACACTCATTGGACCGCACACATCAGTATGTATGATTTCCAATAAGTTGGTTGCTCGCTCCATTGTTCCTGAGAACGGAGTCTTGGTCATTTTTCCCATGAGGCATGGTTCACACGTGTCAAATGATTCGTAATCAAGAGACTCTAAAAGTCCATCTGCATGGAGCTTCTTCATGCGTTTGACACCTATGTGAGCAAGGCGGCAGTGCCACAAGTATGTGGGACTATCATTATCAACCTTACATCTTTTGGTACTCACACTATGAATATGTGTAGTATTATGCTCGAGATTCATTAAGAATAAACCATTCACCATAGGAGCATGACCATAAAACATATCTCTCATATAAATAGAACAACCATTATTCTCGGATTTAAATGAGTAGCCATCTCGAATTAAACGAGATCCTGATACAATGTTCATGCTCAAAGCTGGCACTAAATAACAATTATTGAGGTTTAAAACTAATCCTGTAGGTAAATGTAGAGGTAGCGTGCCGACGGTGATCACATCGACCTTGGAACCATTCCCGACGCGCATCGTCACCTCGTCCTTCGCCAGTCTCCGCTTATTCCGCAACTCCTGCTTTGAGTTACAAATGTGAGCAACTGCACCGGTATCAAATACCCAAGAGCTACTACGAGTACTGGTAAGGTACACATCAATTACATGTATATCACATATACCTTTCGTTTTGCCGGCCTTCTTGTCCGCTAAGTATTTGAGGCAATTCCGCTTCCAGTGACCACTTCCCTTGCAATAAAAGCACTCAGTCTCGGGCTTGGGTCCATTCTTTGGCTTCTTCCCGGCAGCTTTCTTGCCAGGCGCGGCAACTTCCTTGCCGTCCTTCTTGAAGTTCTTTTTACCGTTGCCCTTCTTGAACTTAGTGGTCTTATTTACCATCAACACTTGATGTTCCTTCTTGACTTCTACCTCTGCTGATTTCAGCATTGCAAATACCTCAGGAATGGTCTTTTTCATCCCCTGCATATTGAAGTTCATCATAAAGCTCTTGTAGCTTGGTGGAAGCGACTGGAGGATTCTGTCAATGACCGCGTCATCCGGGAGATTAACTCCCAGCTGAGTCAAGCGGTTATGTAACCCAGACATAGTGATTATGTGCTCACTGACAGAACTATTTTCCTCCATCTTACAGCTGAAGAACTTGTCGGAGACTTCATATCTCTCGATCCGGGCATGAGCTTGAAAAACCATTTTCAGCTCTTCGAACATCTCATATGCTCCATGTCTCTCAAAACGCTTTTGGAGCCCCGGCTCTAGGCTGTAAAGCATGCCGCACTGAACGAGGGAGTAGTCATCAGCACGTGTCTGCCAAGCGTTCATAACATCTTGGTTCTGTGGGACGGGTGGATCACCTAGCGGTGCTTGTAGGACATAATCTTTCTTGGCAGCTATGAGGATGATCCTCAGGTTTCGGACCCAGTCCGTATAGTTGCTGCCATCGTCTTTCAGCTTGGTTTTCTCTAGGAACGCGTTGAAGTTGAGGACAATGTTGGCCATTTGATCTACAAGACATATTGTAAAGATTTTAGACTAAGTTCATGATAATTAAGTTCATCTAATCAAATTATTCAATGAACTCCCACTTAGATAGACATCCCTCTTCTAGGTATCTAAGTATAACATGATCCGAGTCAACTAGGCCGTGTCCGATCATCACGTGAGACGGACTAGTCAACGTCGGTGAACATCTTCATGTTGATCGTATCTTCTATACGACTCATGCTCGACCTTTCAGTCTTCTGTGTTCCGAGGCCATGTCTATACACATGCTAGGCTCGTCAAGTCAACCTAAGTGTTTGCATGTGTAAATCTGTCTTACACCCGTTGTATGTGAACGTTAGAATCTATCACACCCGATCATCACGTGGTGCTTCGAAACAACGAACTGTCGCAACGGTGCACAGTTAGGGGGAACACTTTCTTGAAATTATTATGAGGGATCATCTTATTTACTACCGTCATTCTAAGTAAACAAGATGCTAAACATGATAAACATCACATGCAATCAAATAATAATAGTGACATGATATGGCCAATATCACATAGCTCCTTTGATCTCTATCTTGGGGCTCCATGATCATCTTGTCACCGGCTTGACACCATGATCTCCATCATCATGATCTCCATCATCGTGTCTCCATGAAGTTGCTCGCCAACTATTACTTCTACTACTATGGCTAACGCGTTTAGCAATTAAGTAAAGTAATTTACATGGCGTTTCTTAATGACACGTAGGTCATACTAAAATAAAGACAACTCCTATGGCTCCTGCCGGTTGTCATACTCATCGACATGTAAGTCGTGATTCCTATTACAATAGCATGAACATCTCATACATCACATATATGTCATTCATCATTCATCACAACTTTGGCCATATCATATCACAAAGCACTTGCTGCAAAAACAAGTTAGACGCCCTCTAATTGTTGTTGCAAGTTTTACGTGGCTGAAATAGGGTTCTAGCAAGAACGTTTTCTTGCCTACGTGAAAGCCACAACGTGATTTGTCAACTTCTATTTACCCTTCATAAGGACCCTTTTCATCAAATCCGCTCCAACTAAAGTAGGAGAGACAGTCACCCGCCAGCCACCTTATGCAACTAGTGCATGTTAGTTGGTGGAACCGGTCTCACGTAAGCGTACGTGTAAGGTTGGTCCGGGCCGCTTCATCCGACAATACTGCTGAAGCAAGATAAGACTAGTAGCGGCAAGAAAGTTGACAACATCTACGCCCACAACAAATTGTGTTCTACTCGCGCAAGAAGAACTACGCATAGACCTAGCTCATGATGCCACTGTTGGGGAACGTTGCAGAAAACAAAAATTTTCCTACGGTTTCACCAATATCCATCTATGAGTTCATCTAGCAATGAGTGATCGGATGCATCTACATACCTTTGTAGATCGCGAGCGGAAGCGTTCAAAGAACGGGGATGAGGTAGTCGTACACGACGTGATCCAAATCACCGATGATCCTAGCGCCGAACGGACGGCACCTCCGCGTTCAACACACGTACGGTCAGCGTAACGTCTCCTTCTTCTTGATCCAGCAAGGGGAAAGGAGAGGTTGAGGAAGATGGCTCCAGCAGCAACACGACGGCGTGGTGGTGATGGAGCTGCAATACTCCGTCAGGGCTTCGCCAAGCACTATGGAGGAGGAGGAGGTGTTGGAGAGGGAGAAGGAGGCAACCAAAGGCGTGGTTCAAGAGGCCCTCCTTCCCTCACTATATATAGGGGGCTAGGGGGGGCGCCGGCCCTAGGAGATCCAATCTCCTAGGGGGCGGCGGCCAAGGGAGGATTCCCTCCCCCCCCAAGGCACCTAGGGGGTGCGTTCCCCTTGTGGGACTCTTCCCCTTTGAAACCCTAGGCGCATAGGCCTATTGGGGATGGTGCCCTTGGCCCATGTAGGCCAAGGTGCACCCGCTACAGCCCATGTGCCCCCCCGGGGCAGGTGGCCCCACCCGGTGGACCCCCGGGACCCTTCCGGTGGTCCCGGTACAATACCGGTGACCCCGAAACTTGTCCCGATGGCCGAAACAACACTTCCTATATATAATTCTTTACCTCCGGACCATTCCGGAACTCCTCGTGACGTCCGAGATCTCATCCGGGACTCCGAACAATATTCGGGTTACTGCATATACATATCCCTACAACCCTAGCGTCACCGAACCTTAAGTGTGTAGACCCTACGGGTTCGGGAGACATGTAGACATGACCGAGACGACTCTCCGGTCAATAACAAACAGCGGGATCTGGATACCCATGTTGGCTCCCACATGCTCCTTGATGATCTCATCGGATGAACCACGATGTCGAGGATTCAAGCAACCCCGTATACAATTCCCTTTGTCAATCGATATGTTACTTGCCCGAGATTCGATCGTCGGTATCCCAATACCTTGTTCAATCTCGTTACCGGCAAGTCACTTTACTCGTACCGTAATGCATGATCCCGTGACCAGACACTTGGTCACTTTGAGCTCATTATGATGATGCATTGCCGAGTGGGCCCAGTGATACCTCTCCGTCATACGGAGTGACAAATCCCAGTCTTGATCCGTGTCAACCCAACAGATACTTTCGGAGATACCCGTAGTCTACCTTTATGGTCACCCAGTTACGTTGTGACGTTTGGTATACCCAAAGCACTCCTACGGTATCCGGGAGTTACACGATCTCATGGTCTAAGGAAAAGATACTTGACATTGGAAAAACTCTAGCAAACGAACTATACAATCTTTATGCTATGTTTAGGATTGGGTCTTGTCCATCACATCATTCTCCTAATGATGTGATCTCGTTATCAATGACATCCAATGTCCATAGTCAGGAAACCATGACTATCTGTCGATCAACGAGCTAGTCAACTAGAGGCTTACTAGGAATATGTTGGTGTCTGTTATTCACACATGTATTACGATTTCCGGATAACACAATTATAGCATGAATAAAGACAATTATCATGAACAAGGAAATATAATAATAATGCTTTTATTATTGCCTCTAGGGCATATTTCCAACAAAAAGGTTACCATGAAAGATTGAAGGTGGCATTTTCACTCTTTTCGTGTATTTTAGAAATCCTGCAAATCAAAGAGGCTCGAAGTGTTCAAATCTGCAGCTATGCACTAATATGTTGTCTTTGTTTGCAGATACTAGCAGGCCCGAAAGTAGAAAATGTTGGGGAATATAACAATACCATTGCATGCCTTGATCTTCATCTCATAGAAATTACTTTTAACGAGTACCAAGGCACCACACCAGAAATTAAATTCGCCAGGTTCTTTGTTGAGAAAGCAAGGTTGCTCAAGGTAATGAGGTTTGCCCTATATTTACTGTGCAGAAGTGAATGGATTGCTAAAGAGCGCAGACATCTACAGCTTAATCGAAAAGGCTGTGCACAAGCTGAATTTCAGTTTGTAACTTCATATGATAGATTATTCGGAAGTCACTGTATCGAGCCACTATATGACTTGTCGGTGGCTGATCCTTTCATAGAAATAATGCATGAAAAAGATTCTGAAGAAGATGAATTTTATGTGTCTAAAAAGTTTGAACCTTGTAATCTTTGAATTTGGGGCTTGTAATACTGGAATTTGAACCTTGCGATATTTATGGTATTTGTTATATAACGTAATTGGATGTTTAATTTGGTCTTGCAATCATGTCCTATTACAAGTATATATATATATATATGTTGTTCTTCTATACACAGAGCATAGATGTTCTGCAGACAGAGCATATCACATCGCACACGGACCACACTAGGTAACTCGTCGGTGATGAATTCATCAATCGCAAATAGCTATATACCAGCAAGCGTTTGCCCACAACACACATGACTTATTCCATCACAAACAACTCGGATGGATCAACTATATGCCACGTATCGCACACGCAACTCTAATATGATCCGTGCTTGATGTCTCCGCTATTGCTCGCATAGTTCGTCTTATTTGCCACGTATCATGGTGCTGGCCTCTGCTCGCGTCCCTCGGCGCGCTCTACTCATCGTTAGGCGTCGCGGCGTGCTCTGCTGTCCGTCGATGCGCTCTGCTCGCGTACCTCCACGCGCTCGGCTTGTGGACATATTTTCCTTGCGTGTTCAATTGCTATATGCATATATATGGTTGCTCGTCGTTGAGGCACCGTGGAGCGCTCTGCCCGTGTCCCTACGCGCACGCTCTGCCAACGGTTGGGGCATGTGCACGATCACGTTGGAGGCCCATATGCATGCGGTTGCGCCGTGCGCGTCGCCACGATGCAGTTACGTGCGGCAGGAGTTATGCACTGCAAATTAGAACTGCCATCCGGGCTTGCAGATATTCCAGTCTGTCCGGCTTCCCCATTAATCCCCGCGGCCATTATACCTTAGTCTCTTCAACCTTTCGATCTCTCCCCACAAAACTATTGGGGAACGCAGTAATTTCAAAAAAAATCCTACGCACACACACAGGATCATGGTGATGCATAGCAACGAGAGGGGAGAGTGTGTCTACGTACCCTCGTAGACTGAATGCGGAAGCGTTAGCACAACGTGGTTTATGTAGTCGTACGTCTTCACGATCCGACCGATCCAAGTACCGAACACACGACACCTCTGAGTTTTGCACAAGTTCAACTGGATGAAGTCCCGCAAGCTCCAATCTAGCAAAGCTTAATATGAGAGTTTCGTTAGCACGAGCATGGTGACGGTGATGATGATGCTACCGACGCAGGGCTTCGCCTAAGCACCGCTACGATATGATCGAGGTGGATTATGGTGGAGGGGGGCACCGCACATGGCTAAGAGATCAATGAGCAATTGTTGTGTCCTAGGGTGCCCCCTGCCCCTGTATATAAAGGAGCAAGGGGAGGGGGCCAGGGCCTCATAGGATAATCCCCAAGGGGGGAATCCTACTCCTACTAGGAGTAGGTTCCCCCTTTCCTAGTCCAACTAGGAGGGGAAGGAAAGAGGAGTAGGGGAGAAGGAAAGAGGGGGCCGGCCCCCAAAGCCCTAAACCAATTTGGTTTGGGCCTAGGGGGGCGCACCCCACACTTCCTTGCTGCCCTCTCTTTCCACTAAGGCCCATGAAGGCCCATCGACCTCTCCGACGAATTCCCGTAACTCTCCGGTACTCCGAAAAATACCTGAATCACTCGGAACCTTTCCGATGTCTGAATATAGTCGTCCAATATATCGATCTTTACGTCTTGACCATTTACAGACTCCTCGTCATGTCCCCGATCTCATCCGGGACTCCGAACTACCTTAGGTACATCAAAACACATAAACTTATAATACCGATCATCACCGAACTTTAAGCGTGCGGACCCTATGGGTTCGAGAACTGTGTAGACATGACTGAGACACATCTCTGGTCAATAACCAATAGCAGAACCTAGATGCTCATATTGGCTCCCACATATTCTACGAAGATCTTTATCGGTCAAACCGCATAACAACATACGTTGTTCCCTTTGTCATCGGTATGTTACTTGCCCGAGATTCGATCGTCGGTATCTTAATACCTAGTTCAATCTCGTTACCGGCAAGTCTCTTTACTCGTTCCGTAATACATCATCCCGCAACTAACTCATTAGTTACAATGCTTGCAAGGCTTATAGTGATGTGCATTACCGAGTGGGCCCAGAGATAGCTCTCCGACAATCAGAGTGACAAATCCTAATCTCAAATACGCCAACTCAACAAGTACCTTCGGAGATACCTGTAGAGCACCTTTATAATCACCCAGTTACGTTGTGACGTTTGGTAGCACACAAAGTGTTCCTCCGGTAAACGGGAGTTGCATAATCTCATAGTCATAGGAACATGTATAAGTCATGAAGAAAGCAATAGCAACATACTAAACGATCAAGTGCTAAGCTAACGGAATGGGTCAATTCAATCACATAATTCTCCTAATGATGTGATCCCGTTTATCAAATGACAACTCGTGTCTATGGTTAGGAAACACAACCATCTTTAATTAACGAGCTAGTCAAGTAGAGGCATACTAGTGACACTCTGTTTGTTTATGTATTCACACATGTATTATGTTTCCGGTTTAATACAATTCTAGCATGAATAATAAACATTTATCATGATATAAGGAAATAAATAATAACTTTATTATTGCCTCTAGGGCATATTTCCTTCAGTCTCCCACTTGCACTAGAGTCAATAATCTAGTTCACATCATCATGTGATTTAACACCGATAGTTCACATCTTTATGTGATTAGTTCACATCTTCATGTGAATAACACCCAAAGGGTTTACCAGAGTCAATAATCTAGTTCACATCGCTATGTGATCAATACCCAAAGAGTGATCATGTTTTGCTTGTGAGAGAAATTTAGTCAACGGGTCTGCCACATTCACAGCCATATGTATTTTGCAAATTTCTATGTCTATAATGCTCTGCACGGAGCTACTCTAGCTAATTGCTCCCACTTTCAATATGTATCCAGATTGAGACTTAGAGTCGTCTAGATCGATGTAAAAGCTTGCATCGACGTAACTCTTTAGGACGAACTCTTTCATCACCTCCATAACCGGGAAATATTTCCTTAGTCCTCTGAGGATAATTTTGCCCGCTGTCCAGTGATCTACTCTTAGATCACTATTGTACTCCCTTGCCAGAATGATGCTAAGGTATACAATAGGACTGGTAAACAGCATAGCATACTTTATAGAACCTATGACTGAGGCATAGGGAATGAATTTTCATTCTCTTTTTATTTTTTGTTGTGGTCGGGTTTTGAGTTTTTACTCAACTTCATACCTTGCAGCACAGGCAAGAACTCCTTATTTGACTGTTCCATTTTGAACTACTTCAAAATCTTGTCAAGGTATGTACTCATTGAAAAAACTTATCAAGCGTCTTGATCTATCTCTATAGATCTTGATGCTTAATGTGTAAGCAGCTTCATCGAGGTCTTTCTTTGATAAACTCTTTTCAAACACTCCTTTATGCTTTCCAGAAAATTCTACATTATTTCCGATCAACAATATGTCATTCACATATACTTATCAAAAATGTTGTAGTGCTCCCACTCACTTTCTTGTAAATACAGGCTTCACCGCAAGCCTGTATAAAACAATATGCTTTGATCACTTTATCAAAGCATATATTCCAACTCCGAGATGCTTGCACCAGTCCATAGATGGATTGTTGAAGCTTTCTCACTTTGTTAGCACCTTTTAGGATCGACAAAACCTTCTGGTTGCATCATATACAACTTTTCTTTAAGAAATCCATGAAGGAATACAGTTTTGACATCCATTTGCCAGATTTCATAAAATGCGGCAACTACTAACATGATTCGGACAGACTTTTAAGCATTGATACGAGTGAGAAAATCTCATCGTAGTCAACACTTTGAACTTGTCGAAAACATTTTGCGACAATTCGAGCTTTGTAGATAGTAACACTACTATCAGCATCCGTCTTCCTCTTGAAGATCCATTTATTCTTGATGACTCACCGATCATCGGGCAAGTCAATCAAAGTCCATACTTTGTTCTCATACATGGATCCCATCTCAGATTTCATGTCCTCAAGCCATTTCACGGAATTTGGGCTCATCATCGCTTCCTCATAGTTTGTAGGTTCGTCACGGTCAAGTAACATGACATCCAGAACAGGATTACCGTACCACTCTGGTGCGGATCTCACTCTAGTTTACCTACGAGGTTCAGTAGTAACTTGATCTGAAGTTACATGATCATCATCATTAGCTTCCTCACTAATTGGTGTAGGAGTCACATGAACATATTTATGTGATTAACTACTTTCCAATAAGGGGGCAGGTACAATTACCTCATCAAGTTCTACTTTCCTCCCACTCACTTCTGTCGAGAGAAACTCCTTCTCTAGAAAGGATCCATTCTTAGCAACGAATGTCTTGCCTTCGGAACTGTGATAGAAGGTGTACCCAACTGTCTCCTTTGGGTATCCTACGAAGACACATTTCTCCGATCTGGGTTTGAGCTTATCAGGATGAAACCTTTTCACATAAGCATCGCAACCCCAAACTTTAAGAAATGACAACTTTGGTTTCTTGCCAAACCACAGTTCATATGGCGTCGTCTCAACGGATTTAGATGGTGCCCTATTTAACGTGAATGCAGCTGTCTCTAATGCATAACCCCAAAATGATAGCGGTAAATCAGTAAGAGACGTCATAGATCGCACCATATCTAGTAAAGTGCGATTACGATATTCGGACACACCATTACACTGTGGTGTTCCAGGTGGCGTGAGTTGCGAAACCATTCCACATTGTTTCAAATGAAGACCAAACTCGTAACTCAAATATTCTTCTCCACGATCAGATCATAGAAATTTTATTTTCTTGTTACGATGATTTTCCACTTCACTCTAAAATTCTTTGAAATTTTCAAATGTTTCAGACTTATGTTTCATCAAGTAGATATACCCATATCTGCTCAAATCATCTGTGAAGGTCAGAAAATAACGATACCCGCCATGAGCCTCAACACTCATCGGACTGCATACATCAGTATGTATTATTTCCAACAAGTCTGTTGCTTACTACATTGTTTCGGAGAATGGAGTCTTAGTCATCTTGCCTATGAGGCATGGTTCGCAAGCATCAATTGATTCATAATCAAGTGATTCGAAAAGCCCACCAGCATGGATTTTCTTCATGCGCTTTACACCAATATGACCTAAATGGCAGTGCCACAAAATAAGTTGCACTATCATTATTAATTTTGCATCTTTTGGCTTCAATATTATGAATATGTGTATCACTACGATCGAGATTCAATAAACCATTCACCTTGGGTGTATGACCATTTAAGGTTTTATTCATGTAAATAGGACAACAATTATTCTCTGACTTTAAATGAATAACCGTAATGCAATAAACATGATCAAATCATATTCATGCTCAACGCAAACAACAAATAACATTTATTTAGGTTTAACATTAATCCCGAAAGTATAGGGAGTGTGCGATGATGATCATATCAATCTTGGAACCATTTCCAACACACATCGTCACTTCACCCTTAACTAGTCTCTATTCATTCTGCAACTCCCGTTTTGATTTACTAATCTCAGCAACTGAACTAGTATCAAATACTTAGGAGTTGCTATACACACTAGTAAAGTACACATCAATAACGTGTATATCAAATATACCTTTGTTCACTTTGCCATCCTTCTTATCCGCCAAATACTTGGGGCAGTTCTGCTTCCAGTGACCAGTCCCTTTGGAGTAGAAGCACTTAGTCTCAGGCTTAGGTTTAGACTTGGGCTTCTTCACCTGAGCATCAACTTGCTTGTCGTTCTTCTTGAAGTTCCCCTTCTTCCCTTTGCCCTTTTCTTGAAACTAGTGGTCTTGTCAACCATAAACACTTGATGCTTTTCTTGATTTCTACCTTCATCGATTTCTGCATCACGAAGAGCTTGGGAATCGTTTCCGTTATCCCTTGCATATTATAGTTCATCACGAAGTTCTAGTAACTTGGTGATAGTGACTAGAGAACTCTGTCAATCACTATCTTATCTGGAAGATTAACTCCCACTTGATTCAAGTGATTGTAGCACCCAGACAATCTGAGCACATGCTCACTGGTTGAGCTATTCTCCTCCATCTTGTAGGCAAAGTACTGTCAGAGGTCTCCTACCTCTCGACACGGGCATGAGTATGAAATACTAATTTCAACTCTTGGAACATCTTATATGCTCTGTGGCATTCAAAACATTTTGAAGTCCTGGTTCTAAGACATAAAGCATGGTGCACTAAACTATCAAGTAGTCATCATACTGAGCTTTTCCAAACGTTCATAACGTTTGCATATGCTCCTGCAATAGGTCTGTCACCTAGCGGTGCATCAAGGACATGATTCTTCTGTGCAGCAATGAGGATAATCCTTAGATCATGGATCCAATCCGCATCATTGCTACTAACGTCTTTCAATTTATTTTTCTCTGGGAATATATCAAAAATAAACAGGGAAGCTATGTGCGAGCTATTTACTTACAACATAGATATGCAAATACTATCAGGACTAAGTTCATGATAAATTTAAGTTCAATTAATCATATTACTTAAGAACTCCCACTTAGATAGACATCCCTCTAGTCATCTAAATGATCACGTGATCCAAATCAACTAAACCATGTCCGATCATCACGTGAGATGGAGTAGTTTTCAATGGTGAACATAATTATGTTGATCATATCTACTATATGATGCATGCTCGACCTTTCGGTCTCCAGTGTTCCGAGGCCATATATGCATATGCTAGGCTCGTCAAGTTTAACCCGAGTATTCTGCGTGTGTAAAACTGTCTTACACCTGTTGTAGATGAACGTTGAGCTTATCACACCCGATCATCACGTGGTGTCTCGGCACGACAAACTTTGGCAATAGTGCATACTCAGGGAGAACACATTTACCTTGAAATTTAGTGAGAGATCATCTTATAATGCTACCGCCAAACTAAGCAAAAATAAGATGTATAAAAGATAAACATCACATGCAATCCAAATATGTGACATGATATGGCCATCATCATCTTGTGCTTTTGATCTCCATCTCCAAAGTACTATCATGATCTCCATTGTTATCAGCATGACACCATGATCTCCATCATCTTGATCTTTTGCCAACGTGTCGTCACATGGTCGTCTCACCAGCTATTTCTTTTGCAACTATTGCTCTCGCATAGCGATAAAGTAAAGCAATTACATGGCACTTGCATCTTATGCAATAAAGAGACAACCATAAGGCTTATGCCAGTTGCCGATAACTTCAACAAAACATGATCATCTCATACAACAACTTATATCTCACCACGTCTTGACCATATCACATCATAACAAGCCCTGCAAAAACAAGTTAGACGTCCTCTACTTTGTTGTTGCAAGTTTTACGTGGCTCCTACGGGTTGAGCAAGAACCGTTCTTACCTACGCATCAAAACCACAACGATAGTTCGTCAAGTTAGTGCTGTTTTAACCTTCAACAAGGACCAGGTGTAGTCACACTCGGTTCAACTAAAGTTGGATAAACTGACACCCGCCAGCCACCTGTGTGCAAAGCACGTCGGTAGAACCAGTCTCGCGTAAGTGTACGCGTAATGTCGGTCCGGGCCGCTTCATCCAACAATACCGCCGAACCCAAGTATGACATGCTGGTAAGCAGTATGACTTGTATCGCCCACAACTCACTTGTGTTCTACTCGTGCATATAACATCTATGCATAAACCTGGCTCGGATGCCACTGTTGGGGAACGCAGTAATTTCAAAAAAAATCCTACTCACACACACAGGATCATGGTGATGCATAGCAACGAGAGGGGAGAGTGTGTCTACGTACTCTCGTAGACCGAATGCGGAAGCGTTAGCACAATGCGATTGATGTAGTCGTACGTCTTCACGATCCGACCGATCCAAGTACTAAACGCACGGCACCTCCGAGTTCTGCACACGTTCAACTCGATGACGTCCCGTGAGCTCCGATCCAGCAAAGCTTTACAGGAGAGTTTCGTCAGCACGACGGCGTGGTGGCGGTGATGATGATGCTACCGACGAAGGGCTTCGCCTAAGCACTGCTACGATATGATCGAGGTGTATTATGGTGGAGGGGGGCACCGCACACGGCTAAGAGATCAATGATCAATTGTTGTGTCCTAGGGTGCCCCTGCCCCCGTATATAAAGGAGCAAGGGGAGGGGGCCGGCGGCCTCATAGGATGCGCCCCAAGGGGGGACTCCTACTCCTACTAGGAGTAGGTTCCCCCTTTCCTAGTCCAACTAGGAGGGGAAGGAAAGAGGAGTATGGGAGAATGAAAGAGGGGCCGGCCCCCAAAGCCCTAAACCAATTCGGTTTGGGCCTAGGGGGGGTGCACCCCACACTTCCTTGCTGCACTCTCTTTCCACTAAGGCCCATGAAGGCCCATTGACCTCTCCGACGAATTCCCGTAACTCTCCGGTAGTCCGAAAAATACCCTAATCACTCGGAACCTTTCCAATGTCCGAATATAGTCACCCAATATATTGATCTTTACTTCTCGACCATTTCGAGACTCCTCATCATGTCCCCGATCTCATCCGGGACTCCGAACTACCTTCGGTACATCAAAACACATAAACTCATAATACCGATCGTCACCGAACTTTAGGTGTGCGGACCCTACGGGTTCAAGAACTATGTGGACATGACTGAGACACGTCTCCGGTCAATAACCAATAGCGGAACCTGGATGGTCATATTGGCTCCCACATATTCTACGAAGATCTTTATCGATCAAACCGCATAACAACATACGTTGTTCCCTTTGTCATCGGTATGTTACTTGCCCGAGATTCGATCATCGGTATCTCAATACCTAGTTCAATCTCGTTACCGGCAAGTCTCTTTAGTCGTTTCGTAATACATCATCCCACAACTAACTCATTAGTTACAATGCTTGCAAGGCTTATAGTGATGTGCATTACCGAGTGGGCCTAGAGATACCTCTCCGACAATCGGAGTGACAAATCCTAAGCTCGAAATACGCCAACTCAACAAGTACCTTCAGAGACACCTGTAGAGCACCTTTATAATCACCCAGTTACGTTGTGACGTTTGGTAGCACACAAAGTGTTCCTCCGGTAAACGGGAGTTGCATAATCTCATAGTCATAGGAACATGTATAAGTCATGAAGAAAGCAATAGCAACATACTAAATGATCAAGTGCTAAGCTAACGGAATGGGTCAAGTCAATCACATCATTCTCCTAATGATGTGATCCCGTTTATCAAATGACAACTCATGTCTATGGTTAGGAAACACAACCATCTTTGATTAACGAGCTAGTCAAGTAGAGGCATACTAGTGACACTCTGTTTGTCTATGTATTCACACATGTATTATGTTTCCGGTTTAATACAATTCTAGCATGAATAATAAACATTTATCATGATATGAGGAAATAAATAATAACTTTCTTATTGCCTCTAGGGCATATTTCCTTCAAACACAACAATAGAGCACCCACGACGACACATACAGAGAGGATATCCATCGGCTCTGCAATGGAGTTTGGCGATCGTAAAGTCGAGACCCATGCGAGGGAGACGGATCTCATGCTGGTGTACACCATCGACCCAGCCGTGGTGGAGGACTACGTCAAAACCGTGGAGAAGTTGCTTGCTGGAGACAAGTACAAGGTGGTCGGCATCGGCCTCCAGTACACCACCGGTCTTCCCGGCAAAGATCAGAAGGTTGTCGTCACCCAGTTGCGCGTGCGCCATCATGTCCTCATCTACCACTACTGCATGGCCACAGAGCCTTGCTACCATTTCACCAGGTTTTTCAACAACACTGACTACAAGTTCGCTATGATGGAAACCACTGACGATGTAAAAGTGCTCAGGGTTACGGGCTTGGCCTGCAAGAACCTTGTCGAAATCTGTGAGCACTACAGGGTCTGGGGCAACACGAAGGACTCCCTGGTTGAACTCGCCTCGAGCATCATCGACCCCTACTATGAAAAGATGAAGCGGGATGCCAAGAGTACAAGTCTTGTATCTTGGCACGGGGCTTGGATGCGGCAACTGGATGAACCTCACCTCAGGTTCGCGGCCAAGTGCATGTACACATGCTACGAGATGCACAGGCAGATCATTGACATGAGGAAGTGCCTCGTTACCGAAATCAACGAGGTCGGATCGAGCCACAAGCAGAGTAGTAGCGGCAAGCGTCACAAGAAGTAGATGATGATCAGATGATCGTTTATCTTAGTTAATTATGCATGTAATATATAGTTGACTTTGGTGTGTGGAAATGTCATGTGTGTAGACCTATGTAATTATGCATGTAATAGTTTACTTTGGTGTGTGCAAATGTCATGTGTGTAGTAGCCACCTATGTAATTGGATGTTTAATTTGGTTATGCAACCATGTCCTTATAAATGTGTATATATATGTTGTTGTTTTGTATGCAATCGCAACTTACAACACACACGTCTTATTAGTAGCAATCATTTGTGTTATTATTGGTCTTCGCACACATTTCTGATTACAGACCTGTTTGCCGCGTATCACACACATCTTGTTAAATTGAATCGTTTCTGTTATCTTAGCTCAACGCAAACAGTTCATCCGAGTGAACTGTTTGCCCTCTATCGCACACACCTTTATCTGGCTGACCGTTTCTTTTGTTCTGCCTAATCAGAAATAGTTCATCCGAGTGAACCGTATGCCGTATATCGCACACGCCTTCATCTGGCTGCCCATTTCTGTTCTTCTGCCTCATCGCAGACAGTTCATTGAACTGAACCGTATGTGTTGTATCGCACACACAACTAAATTCTGAACCGTGTTTGATGTATCCACCATCGCAAACATTTTGCATCTTTTTTACGGTTTTTACATCACCATTTGCGATTATTGCATCGCACACAGTTTCGTTGAAGGGTCTCTGATTGTAGTGTCGCATTAGCAGCATCCTGCAGTAGTGACGTCCTCCTTCTTCGCATTTCCTTCTTCCTTCTTCTCCTTCTCGGATGCTTGGGTCTCCCTCCTAGCTTCTTCATGGGATTCTTCTTTGTACCTGAGAATGCACAACATTTCCATTTGAGGTAGAACCCAATTCACATGTGAATTCGAACGAAACTCAAAGAGGAAAGAATTGACCTCGGTTTCAATGGCACATGCGCGTGCTCTTGTCATTGGTACTCTTGGTGCTTGTGGTGGTGATGGTATGTACATGGGGATGGTCGAGGGATGCTCCACATCATCTCCCCCCTTGGGAGAGATCCGTCCGTAGATCGTGATCTTCATCACCATGGTACTTGGCCAAGTCTTTGACGTTGAAGATGTCGCTTATGTTGTACTTGTCATGTGGAACATCGATCTAGTAGGCGTTGTCGTTGTAGCATGCGAGCACCTTGAAGGGTCCATTGGCTCTCGAAAGTATCTTGGACTTGCGCTCCTTGGGAAAGCGGTCCTTGCGGAGATGTAACCATACGAGATCGCCCGATGGCTTGTTGATGTTGAGCTTGGTGGCGAGGTGGTGTACTTGACACTCGATCGTGGACCTTGTTTCTTCATGCATCTTCTTGAGGTAGGTGGCTCTTGTGCTAGCGTGCATGTTCGCTCGTTCTTGGAGAGGTAGAGGAAGGATGTCCAAGGGCGACAAAGGGTTGAATCTGCAGAGAACCTCGAAGGGGGACTTGCTGGTAGTAGTGTGTCTTTCTCGGTTGTAGGCGTACTCGGCGATGGGTAAACATTCCTCCCACTCCTTGATGTTCCTCTTTATTAACACGCATGGGAGAGTAGATATCATCTGGTTGGTGACTTCCATTTGGCCATCGATTTGAGGATGATAGGCCGTTGAGAATAGTAGGTTTGTACCGAGCTTGGCACATAGCATCTTCCAAAAGTAGCTTAGGAACTTGACGTCTTGGTCCGACACAATTGTCTTTGGCACTCCATGTAACCTCAAGATTTCCCTGCAAAAAAGATTTGCAACATGTGAAGCATTGTTTATCTTATTGCATGGGATGAAATGTGCCATTTTAGAGAATCGACCCACAACAACAAATACAGAATCCTTGCCATTCTGAGTCCTAGGCAATCCAAGCACAACATCCATGATAATATCTTCCCATGGTTGATGTGGAATAGGAAGTGGCATAAACCATGGGATTGAGATTGTGACTTAGCTTTGCGCCATATAGAGCACCAGTTGGTGAAGCGTGAGACATCGCAGAACATCTTGGGCCAAAAGTAGTTCTTGGAGAGCGTGGCAAAAGTCTTGTCGCGTCCAAAATGTCCCATAAGTCCTCCTCCATGAGCCTCTTACAAAAGTAACAAACGAAGAGAAGACTCGGGGATACATTGTTTGTTAGCTTCCATTAGATAACCATTTTTGATATAATATCGCTCCCAAGATGTATGCGTCACACACTTAGCATAAGGAGTAGCAAAAGTAACATTGTGCTCATACAAGTCTTTGATATGTTCGAATCCAACAACATTCAATTCAAGTGGAGTAACTAACATGCACTTGCGAGACAGAGCATCCGCCACACCATTTTCTTTGCCCTTAATGTACTTGATCACATAAGGGAAAGATTCAATAAATTCACTCCATTTAGCATGTTCTTTATTCAACTTGGGTTGACCTTTAAGGTACTTAAGTGTCTCATGATCGGTATGTATGACAAATTCATGTGGGCGAAGATAATGCTCCCAAACATGCAACACATGCACTAAAGCATACAATTCTTTGTCATAGATGGGATAGTTAAGTTGAGCACCGGAAAGTTTTTCACTAAAAAAATATGCAATTGGTCGCTTTTCTTGCATCAAAACTCCACCAATTCCATTACCACTAGCATCGCAATGAACCTCAAAAGTTTTGTCAAAGTTAGGAAAAGCAAGAATCGGAGCATGTGTAAGCAAAGATTTGAGCTCATCAAATGCGGTAGATTGCAAGGGTCCCCAAACAAAGGGTACATTTTTCTTACTCAAGGCATGCAACGGTGCGGCAATAGTGCTAAAGTCTTTCATAAAGTGACGATAAAAACCCGCAAGACCAAGGAATCTACGCACTTGTTGCAAATTAGTGGGTTGAGGCCAAGTTTTAATTGCTTCAATTTTAGACTCATCAACATGAACACCCTTTGGAGAAACGACGAAACCCAAGAAAACAAGCTTGTCAACACCAAAAGTGCATTTTTCCATATTGGCATAAAAACGTTTTTTTGAAGAGTTTGCAAAATGGTCCTAAGATGATTTACATGATCTTTGATGGACTTGCTAAACACAAGTATGTTGCCAAAGTATACCACAACAAACACTCCAATGTATGGACGAAGCACAAAATGCATAACACGCATGAAAGTACCGGGAGCTTCCGATAAACCTATAGGCATAACTAACCACTTGTACAAGCCAAATTTAGTTTTAAAAGCGGTTTTCCATTCATCACCTTCTTGTATGCGGATTTGATAATAGCCACTTTTAAGATCAATTTTTGAGAAAATGGTGGCACCGCTAAGCTCATCTAGCATATCATCAAGGCGTGGGATGGGATGCCTATAGCAAACGGTGATAGCATTGATGGGTCTACAATCGGAACACATGTGAAAACTACCATCTTTTGATGACCCACAAGTATAGGGGATCAATTGTAGCTCTTTTCGATAAGTAAGGGTGTCGAACCCAACGAGGAGCAGAAGGAAATGACAAGTGATTTTTAGCAAGGTAATGTCTGCAAGTGCTGAAATTATAAGTAGCAGAGTAGTTTGATAGCAAGGTAATTTGTAACGAGCAAGTAACGATAGTAGTAACAAAAGTGCAGCTAGTTAGCGCAATCCTTTTGAGGCAAAAGACATGCCAAAACGGTTTCTTATGATAAGCAAAGTGTTCTTGAGGGTACACGGTATTTTCATCTAGTCACTTTCACCATGTTGGTTTGATTTGTGTTCTGTACTTTGATATGTGGGTGGACCGGTGCTTAGGTGCTGTGATTACTTGAACAAACCTCCTACTTATGTTTAACCCTCCCACAAGCATCCGCAACTACGAGAAAAGTATTAAGAATAAATTCTAACCATAGCATTAAACTTTTGGATCCAATCGGTCCCTTACGGAATAGCGCATATACTAGGGTTTAAGATTCTGTCACTCTCGCAACCCATCATCTAATTGCTACTCCACAATGCATTCCCTTAGGCCCAAATATGGTGAAGTTTCATGTAGTAAACGTTCACATGACACCACTAAGGGAATCACAACATACATACTATCAGAATATCGAACACATATCAAGTTCACATGATTACTTGCAACATGGTTTCTCCCGTGACCTCAGGAACAAAAGTAACTACTCACAAATGATAATCATTCTCAAGATCATAGGGGTATTAAATAGCATATTGGATCTAAACATATAATCTTCCACCAAATAAACCATATAGTAATCAACTACAAGATGTAATCAACACTACTAGTCACCCACAAGCACCAATCTATAGTTCCGGTAACAAGATTGAACACAAGAGATGAACTAGGGTTTGAGATGAGATGGTGCTATTGAAGATGTTGATGGAGATTTCCCTCCCCAAGATGGGAGAGTTGTTGGTGATGATGATGACGATGATTTCCCCCTCCGGGAGGGAAGTTCCCCTAGCGGATTCACTCCATCGGAGGGCAAAAGTGCTCCTGCCCAAGTTCCACCTCGAGACGGCAGTGCTCCGTCCCGAAAGTCCTCCCTTTATTTTTTCTAGGTCAAAACGACCTATATACCAGAAGATGGGCACCGGAGGTGGGCCTGGGTGAGCACAACCCACCAGGGCGCGCCTGGGCTCCCTGGCGCGCCCAGGTGGGTTGTGCCCACCTAGTGGGCCCCCTGTGGTTGTTATTTGCTCCAATATTCTTAACATATTCCATAAAAAATCTTCGTGAAGTTTCAGCTTGTTTGGAGTTATGCAGAATAGGTGGCCTGACGTAGCTTTTCCAGGTCCAGATTTCTAGCTGCCGGAATTCTCCCTCTTTGTGTATACCTTGCATATTATGAGAGAAAAGGCATTAGAATTACTCAAAAAGCATTATTATGGATAAAAACATCATAAATAATAGTAAGAAAACATGATGCAAAATGGACGTATCATCTTTCTTTGGCACAAGAATAACCGGAATGGCACAAGGGCTTAAGCTTTCACGTACATGTCCATTGTCGATGAGTTTTTGTACTTGCCATTGGATCTCTTTAGTTTCTTCGGGGTTGACGCGGTATGGAGCCTTTTTCGGAAGAGGTGCTCCGAGGATGAGGTCGATCCGGTGTTAGATGCCACGTATAGGAGGAATAGCCGGAGGTAGGTCATCCGGGAAGACATCCGTGAATTCCTGCAACAAGTTATAGAACACTATAGGAAGAGGGCTAGAAGGGTTAGTCCTTGCCACCTTATCTTTGCACACCAGGACATAGTGTATGACACTCGATGGGTTCTCACACACTTCTTTCATCTCACTTTTGGTGGCTAGGAGGACTAAGTTTTTCTCTCTTGGCGAAGAGTCACTCATTTTGGGCTTGTGGCGCTAACTTTCTTTGTGGTGGTTCACTCTCTCACTAGTCTCTCCATGATGGATGGATGCTTTCTTGTCGGCGATCACTTGGCTTGGTGACAGAGGTCGTAGCACGTACTCCTTGCCCTTCATCTTGAAGCTACAGTGGTTTGTTCTTCCATTGTGGTTGACGCCGCGGTCGAATTGCTAAGGTCTTCCCAAGAGAACGTGGCACACGGACATTGGGACCACGTCGCACTCCAAGGTGTCCTCATAGGCGTCGATCTTGAAGGAAACTTGCACCGTGTGCTCCACTTGAATAGTGCCAGAGTCGCTAAGCCATTGGACCTTGTAGGAACGAGGATTCTTCTTCTTAACCAATTGTAGCTTGGAAAATAGCTCTTCACTTGCTAAATTGTAGCAACTTCCTCCGTCGATGATGACCTTCACGGAACGCCCGTTGATGCCGACCTTGGTGTGGAAGATGTGGCAACGTTGGTCTTCTTCTTGGTGGTGTCAAAGCGTCAAGACCTTGGAGACCACAAGAGAGGGACTTGAATCATTGTCACAAAAGACTTGATCATCTTGATCTTCATCTTCATTCATGCACCGGTGCATGGCCACGTGCTCAAGGGCTTCCACTTCTTCTTCACTCATGGAGTCGTATGTGCCATCATTGTTGAAAATCATGGTTCACTTGTTGGTGCATTAGAAGAACTTGTGTCCTCAGCCACCACATGTGAAGCACTTGATAGAACTTTTCTTGATGGGATCCTCCAATGGTGCCGATGATGAGGGAGTCTTGGATTTGTAGTTGCTTGCCGGAGGACGAGTCGAAGAAGACATAACTTGCTTGGAACTTGACTTGTCGCCGGTACTTGGTGATGCTCTAGTTGAGGTAGGAGGAGCCGAAGTCATGGGAGCTCGAGTGTAGGAGCTGTAGGTCTTGGAAGCATACTTGGCTTATTTGAAGTCATCTTGCACTTGTCGCTCGACCTTTGTCGCTTGGTGAACTAACTCGAGGAGGTTGGAGTAGGGTTGGAAGTCGGCAATCCGCTTGATTCGGTGGTTGATGCCATTCAAAAAGCGTGCCATAGTTCGCTCATCATCTTCCTTGACATTGGGTCTTATCATGGCAATCTCCATTTCTTGGTAGTATTCTTCCACCGTCTTCATGCCTTGCTTGAGGAGTTGCAACTTCTTGAAAAGATCACAGGTGTAGTGTGTAGGCACAAAGCGAGCTCGCATGACATCCTTCATTTGTGTCCAAGTTGTGATGGGTGGTTCGCGTCTTGTTTGTCGTCGCTCGATCACTTGTTCCCACCAAATGAGGACGTAGTCTTGAAACTCAAGGGAGGCCATGGCGATCTTCTTTTCCTTGCCGTAGTTGTGAAGACGGGATATATTGTCAACCTTCAATGCCCATGAGAGATATTTCGGGATCATTGCTTCCGGAGAACTTGGGCATGGTGAACTTGAGCTTGTCGTATCGAATTTCTTTATCATAGTGGCAGTTTTGATGTCGCTCTTTCCATGGTGGAAGGTCCTCAAATGCTCATTCCTCCTGATGTTGCTCTTGGCATGGAGGAGGGTCTTCAAGCACTCGATCCACTTGGTGTCTCTCTTGTCATGGAGGAGGACGAGGCATATGCGCTTGGTTTCATCTTTCTTGTTGCTCCTCAAGTCGAGCGGCCTCTTCTTGTCGTGCTTGATGGAGTGCTTCTTCTTGTTCACACACTTGGCGGTTACACTCGTCGATGGCTCTAGTGGCCTCGCGGAGTGCGTGTTGTGCTTTGAGTGCTTGTGCTTCATGATGCTCTTGTGCTTGTCGGATTGCATCACCGTCTTGAGATTCTTGACATTGCACTTGTGGAGGTTGCTCTTGGTCCTCGGCATCTTGAGCTTCACGTCTTGCCCTTTCGCGTGCTCGGACTTGGCCTTGCAAACCATTTCCATGGAATGGATTTTCTTGAGCTTGGCGATCTTGAGAGTAGTCGCAGCGAGGAAATGGAGCTCGAGGAGGACTCGCATCAGAAGAAAAGTATGACGATGGGTGGTGACTTGAGTGGCGGCGCCGTCTCGGTGAAGAATTTGAGGAAGACGCGCGGCTCACGATCATGGTGCCGAATTCTTCCATTTTTTTGGCAAACTTGGCATCTAGGTAGCCACGGTTCCTTGCTTCCAATTGATGAAGGTCAGTGGCGAGTTGCTCAATGCGACCACCCAATGCTTCACTTTCTTTATGGAGAGCTCGTTGAGCGACAAAGAAGTGGTTCTTGGTGACGTAGTCACCTTCATCATCTTGACCCTCGAAGAGTTGGTTTTCCTAAATAGTTGGACTATCCATCATAACCAAGTGGAGGTGAGTAGGAAAATGAGAGAACAATACCAAGTTACCTTTTCCAAAGATTGTGGATGTATCGAGGGTCGCTCAATGTAATGCTACAATAGTAGAATTGGTACCGGGTTTGTTTCTCACACCTACACAAGTAAGGCTTATGGAGGAGCTTAGTTAGGATGAGTGGCACAAAATTTCAAGAAAACTTTAGTCAAGATATAGATAAGGTTGAGAAGGTTCACAAAATTACAAGTAAAGCAAATAGATCAAACCCAAGAATATCACTAGGAACACACACACGAAACATAGATGGGATCCGCACAACCAAGGAGTGAGCTCAAGATGTGTGACCACGGGAAATGCTCTTGTTATATGGATGCAAGAGAGATGCTAGGTCGATTGCTCAAATGGGCTAGATATGCTTGTGCACCAACCTATGAGAGAAACGTGCCGTCTTCAATCCCAAATATGCTAAGTATGTAGTGACCAAGATGATGTAGCGATGCAAAATGGATCAATGCTATTGCTTACAAGCTCTTTGTTTCTCCTCTTTCACTTAAAAGCTTTCTTTTTTTCACTATGCTTGATGCTCGAGCCAAGTATGATATGGGACAGGTATGTAAGATATGCACGGGAGAGACTTATTGCACAAAGATGATAGCAAGATGATTTGCACGCTAAATGTAGCTATGCGGACTAAGCGTATCACTAAGGTGCACAAAGAGCGTGGCCTGACATCTCAACTCACTAGTCTCAATAAGAAAGTGACGCAAAATGGCTCATGAAAGCACAAGTGCTCCCTAGGTGGTTTTGATAATTGATGACAACATATCTCTTGTTGGACTAACGTTTTCATATAGTATGTTTCAGATAAGTTCAACAATGAAGTGGCATGGACTAAAGGTTGTGGGAAGGTCTCCAAGATGCTAAGGAGAAAGGATTGGCTAAAGCTTGAAGCTCAAGACTCTTCATTTTACATTTTAGTGATCCAAGATCACATTGAGTCCATAGGAAAAGCCAATACTATCAAGGAGGGATGAGGTGTTGCTTAATGAGCCTCTTGCTCAAGTGCTTAATGATATGCTCCAAAATCCTCAGCTACTTTCCCATATCCACTTATGACCTAAACCTAAAGCCAAAATCGGACCTACCGATTATTCCTATCCGGCTCCACCGAGTTTCACTTGTCATAGCCACTGCCAGAAACCCTAATCAGTTCGGTCTCACCGATGGGATCTAGGTCTCACCGAGATGGGCTTGCAAACTCTCTGTTACCTATTGCATTATTCTCGGTCCCACCGAGATATGCAATCGGTCCCACCGAGTTTGCTTGGCCAACTCTCTGTTTCGCCTATTACCCAAATCGGTCGCACCAAGTTTGAGTAATCGGTCAAACCGAGTTTTGGATTTACCCTAACCCTAGCACATCGGTCCCACCAAGTTGATTCAGTCGGTCCCACCGAAATCTCTAACGGTCAATAGGTTTACCTTTTCGGTCCGACCGAGTTTGTTGATTCGGTCCCACCGAGATTGGAAAACTGTGTGTAACGGTTGGATTTTGTGTGGAGGCTATATATACCCCTCCACCTCCTCTTCATTAGGAGAGAGAGCCATCAGAACACATACACCATTCCAACTCATATGTTCTGAGAGAGAACCACCTACTCATGTGTTGAGACCAAGACATTCCATTCCTACCATATGAATCTTGATCTCTAGCCTTCCCCAAGTTGCTTTCCACTCAAATCTTCTTTCCACTAGATCCAAATCCTATGAGAGAGAGTTGAGTGTTGGGGAGACTATCATTTGAAGCACACGAGCAAGGAGTTCATCATCAACACACCGTTTGTTACTTCTTGGAGAGTGGTGTCTCCTAGATTGGCTAGGTGTCACTTGGGAGCCTCCGACAAGATTGTGGAGTTGAACCAAGGAGTTTGTAAGGGCAAGGAGATCGCCTACTTCGTGAAGATCTACCGCTAGTGAGGCAAGTCCTTCGTGGGCGATGGCCATGGTGGGATAGACAAGGTTGCTACTTCGTGGACCCTTCGTGGGTGGAGCCCCCCGTGGACTCGCGGAACCGTTACCCTTCGTGGGTTGAAGTCTCCATCAACATGGATGTAGGATAGCACCACCTATCTGAACCACGGGAAAAACATCCGTGTCTCCGATTGCGTTTGATTTCTCCAAACCCTTCCCTTTACCTTCTTGCAAGTTGCATACTTTACTTTCCGCTGCCTATATACTCTTTGCATACTTGCTTGATATGTATTGTGATTGTTGAAATTATGCTTAAACTCCACTTAAACCGAAACCGCTTAAAAAATTGCAACTTTGGCAAGAAGTGTCTATTCACCCCCCTCTATACACATCTACTTCAAGGTCCTACAAGTGGTATCAGAGCTTTGGTCTCCATTGCCTTGGTTTAATCACCGTTGGAGGAAGATGGATGTGTCTACTTTAGGGAGTCTTAGACATAGAGTGCCTATTCTTGATGGAGAGTATTTTCATGAGTGGAAAAATGAGATGTTGTAATTTTCAATCAATATCACTTAAACAAATATATTGCTAGACCTTGTGCACCTCACATTGATCCTTTGCATCCTACCCTAGATGAAGATATTGATATGATTCGCAATCTTAGAACTATTGAGCTCATCATTAGAGGATTGCCCAAAAACTTGATTGCTAGTTTGCCTACTCTTAATTGTGCCTATACTATGTGGAAATTTCTTGAGGAACGATTTCCCGACTATTCCTTAAAAAAATTGGATGAAATTCTCCATAAATCTATTGCCTTGAGTAAGATGAACTCTAGTGATCCTAGTTTTGGTGATTGTCTATTTGAGCTTGCCAATCTCAAGTGAGCTAAAAGAGATGTTGGAATTATTAGTGATATTATATTCGAAGCTATAAGAATTCATAAAAGCGACCACTTTGATGATCATTTATCTAATGAATTATCCTCTCTAGGAAATGATGAGTCACAAGATCATGGTGAACATGGATACTATGATGATGATGATGATGATGATAGTGACTTCGATCTTGATGATGCAGTGAGACACTTTGGTCTTACGGCAAATCTTCGGGGATATGCATCAGGAGGAAAGGAATGGGTTCTTGATAGTGGATGTACTGATCATATGACCGGAGATGAAGAGATGTTTCGTGAGCTTGCTGAAAATGACGGACCTCGAAAATATGTCACTTTTGGTGATAACTCAAAGGGTAAAGTGGTTGGCCTTGGTAAGGTGGCCATCTCACATGATAGTTCCATTCAAAATGTCATGCTCGTTGATTCACTCGGCTACAACGTACTTTCAGTATCTAGACTTGCTGATTTCGGTTTGAATGTCCTATTTACTGAGGTAGATTGCCAAGTTTTTCGTCGAGACAATCATAAAATAGTCTTTACCGGTATGCGTAGAGGTGATTTGTACATTGTCGATTTCTCTAAAAAGGCACAACCTAAAACTTGCTTTATTACTAAATCATCAAAAGGTTGGTTGTGGCATAGACGACTAGGACATGTTGGCATGAGAAACCTTGACAAGCTTATTAAAGGAAATCATATCCTTGGAGTTAACGGTGTCATATTTGATAAGGATAGACTTTGCAGTGCTTGTCAAGCAGGTAAACAGGTTGGAGGAAGGCATCCCGTGAAGAACATCATGAGTACAAGGAGGCCACTCGAGCTACTTCATATGGATCTTTTTGGTCCCAACGCCTACAAGAGTCTCGGTGGAAATTCTTTTGGTCTAGTTATAGTTGATGATTTTTCAAGATTTACATGGGTGTTCTTTCTTAATGACAAGTCGCAGGTCCAGAAGATTTTCAAAAACTTCGCTAGGAAGGCCCAAAATCAGTTTGACGTGAAGATCAAGAAGGTTCGGAGTGACAACGGAACGGAGTTCAAGAACGCAAATGTGGACACCTTTCTTGACGAAGAAGGGATTTCACACGAGTTCTCGGCTATGTACACACCTCAACAAAATGGAGTTGTTGAGAGGAAGAACCGGACGCTCATCGAAATGGCAAGAACAATGCTTGACGAATACAAGACGCCGAAGCACTTTTGGGCAGAAGCGGTTGAGACAGCTTGTCACGCAACAAATCGCTTGTATCTTCACAAGCTACTCGGCAAGACGGCATACGAGCTTCTCACCGGTAACAAGCCCCAAGTTGGATACTTTCGAGTATTCGGCTCAAAGTGCTACATTCTTGATAAGCATCGTCGTTCAAATTTTGCTCCTAAATCTCATGAAGGTTTCCTACTTGGTTATGGCTCAAACTCTCACACTTACCGTGTCTACAACAATTTCACCCGAAAGGTTGAAGAGACGGTAGATGTGAAGTTTGATGAATCTAATGGCTCGCAAGTAGAGCAATTGCCAATTGATGTAGGAGACAAAGACCCTTCAGAAGCAATCCAAGACTTGTCCATAGGCAAAGTTCGTCCAATGGAGGTGAAGGAGAGTACTTCATCCGTCCAAGTGGAGGCTTCTACTTCACAACAAGGTGAACCAAGAATTGATACGGAAGCATCCACAAGTGGGACACACCAAGATGAAGAAGACAAGGAAATGCATCAAGACGAACATCGACAACCTCCTTCTCCACCACGACAAGACAATGACAACGTCAATGTAACGCCCTCGATGCGGCTATATCTCCTATGTGTCGAAGCACGACTTAGAGGCATAACCGCATTGAAAGCAATGTCGCAAGTGAGGTAATCTTCACACAACCCATGTAATACAATAAGGGAAATAGAGATACATAGTTGGCTTACAATTGCCACTTCACACAATACATGAATAAAGCATTACATCATCCAAATACAATCAAGGTCCGACTACGGAACCAAAATAAAAGAAGAACCCCAAATGCGACAAAGGTCCCCGATCGACCCCAACTGGGCTCCACTACTGATCAACTAGAACGAAACAACACAAAGGAAAAGATCTTCATCGAGCTCCTCCTGAACTTGGTTGCGTCATCTGCACGGTCTCATCGGCACCTGCAAGCTGGTTTTGGAAGTATCTGTGAGTCACGGGGACTCAGCAATCTCGCACCCTCGCGATCAAGACTATTTAAGCTTATGTGTAAGGTAAAAGGTATGAGGTGGAGCTGCAGCAAGCGACTAGCATATATGGTGGCTAACATATGCAAATGAGAGCGAGAAGAGAAGGCAAAGCACGGTCGATAAAAGTATGATCAAGAAGTGATCCTGGACTACCTACGTCAAGCATAACTCCAACAACCGTGTTCACTTCCCGGACTTCGCCGGAAAGAGACCATCACGATTACACACGCTGTTGATTCATTTTAATTAAGGTCAACTTCAGGTTTTCTACAACCGGACGTTAACAAATACCCCTCTGCCCATAACCGCGGGCACGGCTTTCGAAAGTTCAAATCCCTGCAGGGGTGTCCCAACTTAGCCCATGACAAGCTCTCACGGTCAACAAAGGAATAGACCTCCTCCCGAGACATTTCGATCAGACTCGGTATCCCGATACTCCAAGACAACCTCGACAATGGTATAACAAGTCCAGCAAGACCGCCCGATGCGCCGACATCCTGATAGGAGCTGCACATATCTCGTTCTCAGGGCAACACCGGATGAACACTACGTACAGCTAAAACCATCCCTCAAGTTTCCCCGAGGTGGCGCCGCAAGTGGCTCTAGTTTGGACCAACACTTAGACAAGCACTGGCCCGGGGGGTTAAAATAAAGATGACCCTCGGGATGCGCAACTCCCAAGGGAAAAAGGCAAGGTGGCAAATGGTAAAACCAAGGTTGGGCCTTACCGGAGGAGTTTTATTCAAAGCGAACTATCAAGGGGTTCCCATATACCCAACCACGTAAGGGACGCAAAATCCAGGAACATAACACCGATATGACGGAAACTAGGGCGGCAAGAGTGGAACAAAACACCAGGCATAAGGCCGAGCCTTCCACCCTTTACCAAGTATATAGATGCATTAATTAAATAAGATATGTTGTGATATCCCAACAAGTAAGTAAATGTTCCAACAAGGAACGGCCTCCAATCTTCACCTGCAACTAGTAATGCTATAAGAGGGGCTGAGCAAAGCAGTAACATAGCCAAACAACGGTTTGCTAGGACAAGGTGGGTTAGAGGCTTTACATGGCAATTGGGAGGCTGACAAGCAAAAGGAAGGCATCATAGCATTGGCATAGCAAAAGAGCGAGCATCTAGCAAAGCAAAGATAGAAGTGATTTCGAGAGTATGGTCATCTTGCCTGAAATCCCGCAAGGAAGAAGAACGAGTCCATGAAGAAGACAAATGGACGTAGTCGAACGGATCCTCACAATCACGACGTTATCGGAACCAGCCCGAAGAAGCAACACCGGTAAGAAGCAAACAACATAGTAAACAACCACCACATAAGCATGGCATGATGCACAACCAAGTATGATGCATGTCCAGTTTAATGAGGCATGGCAAAAGAGCACAAACAACCCAACAAATTAAGTGGAGCCCAATATGCAACGAGTTGCATATTGACGGAACACCACATTAATTATTTAGTTCTCTCCCGGTTAGGTACTCACCAATATTAAATGTTGTTTAGACGTGGCAAGAGGTGAAGCATAACTAAACTATACTATCTAAACAATTTAGATGGGGCCGGATATAGCAAACAACAAATCTGGTAAATCCCCATATGCATTAGTAAATTAATGCAAACAACTATTTAAACGTTTTAATTGTTGTTATCATGATGCAGATGACATGAACAAGTTTATGCAATTTTTTATTAAAACTTGACAAGAGCATTATTATGAAGCATTTGACATCGTGGTGGAAAGGAAAAGGGTGCCACGACGACGAATCCGAAAATGATGCCACGACAACATATCGGTTCCGGTAACTCGATTGAGATCCCGGTGCAAAAAGAAAATGCGACGGGAGCGTGACATGCTCTCGAATACCGAGTTCCCACATGTCGGCGGCAAGGCAAAAGAGGGGCGACGTTATCGAACAAGGGTGCATCTCATACAACATGCATTCATTTACGAGCATCATCTCGGGGTTATACCTTCGAAGCGTGTGTTATCGGAACGGATCGAGTTCGGCAATAGGGGTACACGTGTCGAAGGGGAAGTAGTTGTTCACGGGGTCGTCGTGGGAAGTAGGGGTACATGATGACATAGAGGTACTCGGGACGGTAGTCGTTCACGTTCACGCTACACAGGTCTTCGGCGACGATCGTCGTACATGGTTCAGAGTGGTACTTGCACCTTCGGACTTGACGAATCCGAGGACTTCGGGGTCGATGGTAGTGGTACACGTTTCGTAGACGTTCGAGCCATATCGGTAGCGGTACTTGACGAATCCCGAAACGGACTTGGCGTCTTCGTGCGTAGGGGTACTTGGCATTTCCGGAGACGACGGAAGAGGTACTTGACGCGTCGTTGTGGTACTTGGCAAAAATCAGCTCGAGGGTACTTGTACTCGCACCATCGTGGAAGTAGTTGCTCGGGCTCCCGTGTGAAACTTGCCGGTCTTGGTCTCCGCAGCGTAGTTGTGCAAAAATGTTGTCGGGCTTGGACGAATCCAGAGGCGTGCACGAGCGGTGGTGATCATGGAGGTATGTGACCGAAGTAGGAGGTGTTCACGGTCAACGAAGGGACGTACGTGCGGACGGATCTGGCAGGCAGCAGCACTGCTCGTCCTTCTCGGTTGAGGCCGAGGCGAAGCAGGGCATGGCGAGCAGACAGCGAGGCAAGGTAGCTCGGGGCGGCTAAGTGCCTCCAGGAGCGATGTAGGGCTGCAGGCGCGCGTGGAGAGAAAACCCGGTAGGGGAGCTGACGGAGGGGAACGAAGGAGGCAATGAGGCGCAGCCGCGGACTGGACTCGGGCAGGAGCGGCAAAACGGAGCAGAGCAGTAGCGCTCGTGCTCAGAGGCGGGACAGCGACTTCGCGGCGTAGAAGGAAGAAGAGGGCGACGTGAGGCAGGGGCGTCGGAGTTGGCCTCCAGTGGCGGCTCGGGAGGCTCGGCGCGGCGGAGGAAACAACCACGATGGACGCTGGTCGTTGGCAGGGTTGCAGAGGATGGTGGGCAGGTGAGGGCGCGAGGAAGGAGGGCGGTGGCACTGGCAGGTCTGGTCGCCGGTGCGGGCGCCATGGCCGGAGATGGGGAGGCAGCGGCGAGGTCTTGCGGCGTTCATGGCGGGGCAAGGCAGCACCGCGAGGGGAGGAGGTAGCTGGAGGCGGCACTTGGCGGCAGCGTCTGGAAAGGAGGGCTTGACGGGAGGAGGAAAAGGGATCGGGAGAGAGAGATCGAGGAGAGATCGTGCGCGAGGCTTCTCCCTGGCGGCGGTGGATGAGGACGAGAGGGGGAGGATGAGCGAGGGAGATGGGATCGGGCTCCTCGTCCCTGAGTGGCGGCGCGAGGGAGAGAAAACGAGGGGGATCGAGGGACTGGCTAGGTTTAGCAGCGGGATTGGTGGGCCTCGGTGATGGATGGGCCGACGAGAGGCCCAGCTGGGCTGGACTCTCTTCTCCCTCTCCCCTATTTCCTTTTCTCTAAATAACAGAGAAATAAAGAGAAAGAAAAGAGAGAAGAGATGGTTAGAGGAAGAATTTGGGCATGCGGATAACAATCCCAGACTCGCAGAAATGTGCACGATCCAAGGAAAATGGAGTGGCCATTTTTCAAAGTTTAAATTCAAACTCATTTGATTTAAATTCAAATGGTTCGAATACGAAGTGAGGGTCAGGAAGGTCCAAAAATGTTTGGATTTTTGGTGGAGCTCCGGAAAATGACGAAAGAATTTACGAACAAGGTTCGAGGTCAAGCAGCGAGATAACAAAGGCATGGGGAAATATGCAAGTGTGTTTTAGGTGATTCCATAAGAATGGATTATTTTATAATAGCTCCACTAATATCGGGAGGATATATTATAAAGAGAAGTCATCCCTCCCTCGATTTAAATGCATCAAAGATCCACACAAATTATTTAGTTGAGATGCAATAGATTTATGACATGATGCAATGCACATGATGACATGACATGATGCAACACGCAAGCACATGACAACGCAACAACATTGAATAACTGCATGACACCTGGCACATCGGTCTCGGGGCGTTACAACACTCCACCACTACGAGAGGATCTCGTCCCGAGATCTAGAATGGCACCGGAGGGAAACGGAAGAGGAAGAGGAGAGGTAAAACTAATTGCTTCTTTGACAAATGAGTGAAACCAAAGAACCTTGCGAGGTTGAAAAAATTTAAAGAAGAAAACAACGAAGATGGACGAAGTTGAAAACACTCCGTTAGAAAAGAGAAACAAGGAAGAACAAATTTGGACAGCACTCCGGTTGAAAAGATATACAAGACTTGATAAGGCGAAAAGAACTTGAGCAAAAGGGCACAACACTCCGGTTAAATGGATAAGCAAGAGAAGAGCATGATCCAAGATGATGAGAGAGAAGAGCAACATTACAATGGCTCCGGAACAGAAGAATACAAGATAGATAATTGAAATAAAGGAATGGAGAAGAAAATGCCATCTTATGCCACAAAAGAGCTTGAAAAGGCATCTTTAGGAAAAGGGTCGAACGGAGTTGTTGAAAAACCAACAACGAAAGGAATAATCTTGATATGGTCTTATGGAAAACATCTCAAAACTCAGGTGACAACCTGGCACTCACGGGAAGAATAATTGGATTGATAAGAACAAAGAGGCGAGAAACTTATTTCACCGGGAGGATAAATGAAGAACTTGGGTCCTATATTGTCACCATTAATAGCATTACTCCTTAGGGAACACTTTAGGTGAAATATAACCCAAGATAATTCCAATGACGAGATTGATGGATTTAAAATATCTCATTCTTGACAACATGTGAATCATGAAACATGAATTCCAATTATCAAGAATGACATAATGCCACCTCTAATGATACGGAAGTAAGAATGCACTCCGGATTACAATATGAAGAAAGCTTAAGCTCCTTAGAAAAGAATCTTGATGAACGCTTCGAGAAGGAAATAAATCCTTGATGAACCATCGAGTATAGCCTCCAAGAAGAAACTCCGGTAACAAAAGAATAAAAAGAAAGAGAAATTGAAAAGACAAGGTGAATCCTTGCAATGATTTAGATGGATCTTCATGATGATGAAAGCTTGGAACTCCGGGAAAAATAGAAGATGAAATAATTGAAATCAGGAATTTGATGAGCCTCTGGAATAGGGAATTAAGTTCACTCGATGAAACAAGAATAAGAATTACATTATGCTTATCCATCACCAATTTAAATTGATGACAATCAACGGATTTAGCATACTACTTATTCTCGTAGAAAGGATTAAGATAGATATAGCGCAAACTTAAGAAGGTATTTCGACGAACCACCGGTAGAATTGAAAACAATGAATAAATAGATAAGATAAGGAAGAGAAATCTTCAATGAACCACCGTAAGAATTGAAAATGAACAGAGTAAAGATAAGGAAACACCGGGAAGAATTAGCAAATGAACGATGATGCTTGAGTGAATTTAGATCCATGAAAGCGAAGAGATTACGAGCTGATTAGAGAATCCTTGATTTAGACACCGGTATGATTTAGAGTATGAGAGCTGAAAGCTGGAATGAATAAATCTTAGATGATGGGCTCCGGATAAACAAACTGAACAGACTCTTGAATTGCCCCAGATAGGTGGAAAGAATTCTCACAACCGAAAACAATTATGAGAGGATGGCAACAAGCTAGAATCACGAATCTTGAAGAGAATGGAGCAAGATATGGAGGTAAAAATCTTCTTCGGTCTTCAAAATCCGAGAATGACGATGAGAAACAGCACCATGAATTATTTAGACCCTCCGGAAGAATCAAAAGCGAAGAGGTTGAGCCAACGATGAAAAGAGTTTGAAAGATCTTGGGGAAATACATTTGACTAATGATAACTCATTCTTACGTCAAACTTTAAAAGGAATTTAGGATAGCTCCGGGAAAATAAGAAGAGTCAGGTAAGATCCTGGGAAAAGACCTGTGGGTTAGGGCCCACTCAAAAGAAACACCGTTGAAATGATTTAAAAGAGAGGTTGCACCGATTGAATTAAATGGCTTGAATAAGATAACATCCTTGAAAGCTCTTGAACGACTGTAGAGTGGAGACGTGAATCTTTGAGATATCTTGAGCACTCCGGAACAATCGAATAGCGAGCAGTGAAAGATTATGAGGTGTACTGTTATGAGAAGGCATTTGAAACGAGGAAAAAGATATGACCAACACCGAAAGCTTGAATTGGTTCCACCGGAGAAGAAAACGAGTGATGAGAGACGAACTTGAAGCTCCGTTAGAATCTTCGTGAGAATCACCGTATAAGAATATTGACGGAAAAGGAATGAAGAAGTTTCCCAACAATAACAGGATACTTGAATAAGAAATCTGAGTCCTTGGAGAAAAACAAAGGGAGGGAGGGTGGGAAAAACAAAGACAATTTGGAATGGATGGATCGAACAACGTAGAGAAGAACTGATACTTGATCTTGCGGTTGTAGAAATGATCGGATCCACTTGAAGAGAAACATGCCGGTAGAAAAGGATTAACATGACAATATCGATGATCATGAAGGATTGGTATTCACATCGGAGTATGAGAACACCATTTAGGAAAGGTATGGAATCAACACTTGACTTTGAAGCAACTCGAATACCACAACTCAAAAACAACAAAAAAGGGTTGGCTTGCGGAATAAGCCAGAACAAACATATGATAGAGATTTCGTCCGAAGTTTTCGTGGTGGGGCCTACACGGCCTCGATCGTACAGCACCATCATGTACAAGGCAGTGCACATGACATACGAAGCGTCCCCGAGTCGGCATAGCCAAGGACTCTTTAAGACACAACGAGACCACTGTAAAACCGACCGTGAATAGGCGGACCACTAGACGTCGAACCCCAATTTCATATCATACATCTGTCGGAAAGATATCCTAAGAGCTACTTGACTTCCCACCTATGAAACTCCCGAACCTTTCCGGTTATGCAATCAGGTGTTGGGGATACAAGGGAAGCATAATATCTCACCCAAAGCTAGCAAATCCTACATCCAGCTGTATCCATCCTTCAACACATAACCAAGAAACCTTCGGAAATCGTCTACCTCAACCTTCGAAAAGCATCCGTTATACGAGTTATGGCAATACTCCCGAACTCCCGCCCCAGTACTGGGTGGCGTCGAGGTTATCTCACCAACGAACTGCATAAAAGAGATTTTCGATGTCGGCGTACTAAACTCAGGTATTCCAGAATTGCAACGATAAAATTATGACGACAACACCTCAGAGCTCAACTCCCCGGGACACTTCCACAAAACCCCTGACAGGAGGCACCAAGACAATGTTCTCATCATAAAACCATCGGAACGATTCCAAGATACCCGCGTGATCCTAATTTTTTTTAGTGAAATTTGAGAAGAGAAGAGTCAAAACTCTATGTCAGGATGCCTTACCAGAGCGATGAGGAGACTGGGAAGTAAAAAAAATTACTAAACTCTCCGATATATAATTCCTAAATGACTCAAAACATTTTTCTAGACACAACTCGGCCGCTAAAAATGATCAAGCAATGGGGCTCCTAAGGTCGGGGAAGGCTCTGATACCAACTTGTGACGCCCTCGATGCGGCTATATCTCCTACGTGTCGAAGCACGACTTAGAGGCATAACCGCATTGAAAGGAATGTCACAAGTGAGGTAATCTTCACACAACCCATGTAATACTATAAGGGAAATAGAGATACATAGTTGGTTTACAATCGCCACTTCACACAATACATGAATAAAGCAGTACATCATCCAAATACAATCAAGGTCCGACTACGGAACCAAAATAAAAGAAGAACCCCAAATGCGACAAAGGTCCCCGATCGACCCCAACTGGGCTCCACTACTGATCAACTAGAATGAAACAACACAAAGGACAAGATCTTCATCGAGCTCCTCCTGAACTTGGTTGCGTCATCTGCACGGTCTCATTGGCACCTGCAAGCTGGTTTTGGAAGTATCTGTGAGTCACGGGGACTCAGCAATCTCGCACCCTCGCGATCAAGACTATTTAAGCCTATGGGTAAGGTAAAAGGTATGAGGTGGAGCTGCAGCAAGCGACTAGCATATATGGTGGCTAACATACGCAAATGAGAGCGCGAAGAGAAGGCAAAGCACGGTCGATAAAAGTATGATCAAGAAGTGATCCTGGACTACCTATGTCAAGCATAACTCCAACAACCGTGTTCACTTCCCGGACTCCGCCGGAAAGAGACCATCACGGTTATACACGCTGTTGATTCATTTTAATTAAGGTCAACTTTAGGTTTTCTACAACCGGACGTTAACAAATTCCCATCTGCCCATAACCGCGGGCACGGCATTCGAAAGTTCAAATCCCTGCAGGGGTGTCCCAACTTAGCCCATGACAAGCTCTCACGGTCAACGAAGGAATAGACCTCCTCCCGAGACATTCCGATCAGACTCGGTATCGCGGTACTCCAAGACATCCTCGACAATGGTAAAACAAGTCCAGCAAGACCGCCCGATGCGCCGACATCCTGATAGGAGCTTCACATATCTCGTTCTCAGGGCAACACCGGATGAACACAACGTACAGCTAAAACCATCCCTCAAGTTTCCCCGAGGTGGCGCCGCAAGTGGCTCTAGTTTGGACCAACACTTAGACAAGCACTGGCCCGGGGGGGGGGGGTTAAAATAAAAATGACCCTCGGGATGCGCGACTCCCAAGGGAAAAAGGCTAGGTGGCAAATGGTAAAACCAAGGTTGAGCCTTGCTAGAGGAGTTTTATTCAAAGCAAACTGTCAAGGGGTTCCCATATACCCAACCGCGTAAGGGACGCAAAATCCGGGAACATAACACCGATATGATGGAAACTAGGGCGGCAAGAGTGGAACAAAACACCAGGCATAAGGCCGAGCCTTCCACCCTTTACCAAGTATATAGATGCATTAATTAAATAAGATATGTTGTGATATCCCAACAAGTAAGTAAATTTTCCAACAAGGAACGGCCTCCAATCTTCACCTGCAACTAGTAAGACTATAAGAGGGGCTGAGCAAAGCGGTAACATAGCCAAACAACGGTTTGCTAGGACAAGGTGGGTTAGAGGCTTTACATGGCAATTGGTAGGCTGACAAGCAAAAGGTAGGCATCGTAGCATTGGCATAGCAAAAGAGCGAGCATCTAGCAAAGCAAAGATAGAAGTGATTTCGAGGGTATGGTCATCTTGCCTGAAATCCCGCAAGGAAGAAGAACGAGTCCATGAAGAAGACAAACGGACGTAGTCGAACGGATCCTCACAATCACGACCTTATCGGAACCAACCCGAAGAAGCAACACCGGAAAGAAGAAAACAACATAGTAAACAACCACCACATAAGCATGGCATGATGCACAACCAAGTATGATGCATGTCCGGTTTAATGAGGCATGGCAAAAGAGCACAAACAAGCCTACAAATTGAGTGGAGCCCAATATGCAACGAGTTGCATATTGACGGAACACCACATTAATTATTTAGTTCTCTCCCGGTTAGGTACTCAACAATATTAAATGTTGTTTAGATGTGGCAAGAGGTCAAGCATAACAAAACTATACTATCTAAACAATTTAAATGGGGCCGGATATAGCAAACAACAAATCCGGTAAATCCCCATATGCATTAGTAAATTAATGCAAACAACTATTTAAACATTTTAATTGTTGTTATCATGATGTAGATGACATGAACAAGTTTATGCAATTTTTTATTAAAACTTGACTAGAGCATTATTATGAAGCATTTGACATCATGGTGGAAAGGAAAAGGGTGCCACGACGACGAATCCGAAAATGATGCCACGACAACATATCGGTTCCGGTAACTCGATTGAGATCCCGGTGCAAAAAGAAGATGCGACGGGAGCGTGACATGCAATAGAATGTGGGGTGCTCTCGAATACCGAGTTCCCACATGTCGGCGGCAAGGCAAAAGAGGGGCGACGTTATCGAACAAGGGTGCATCTCATACAACATGCATTCATTTACGGGCATCATCTCGGGGTTATACCTTCGAAGCGTGTGTTATCGGAACGGATCGAGTTCGGCGATAGGGGTACACGTGTCGAAGGGGAAGTAGTTGTTCACGAGGTCATCGTGGGAAGTAGGGGTACATGACGACGTAGAGGTACTCACGACGGTAGTCGTTCACGTTCACGCTACATGGGTCTTCGGCGATGGTCGTCGTACATGGTTCGGAGTGGTACTTGCACCTTCGGACTTGACGAATCCGAGGACTTCGGGGTCGATGGTAGTGGTACACGTTTCGTAGACGTTCGAGCCATATCGGTAGCGGTACTTGACGAATCCCGAAACGGACTTGGCGTCTTCGTGCGTAGGGGTACTTGGCGTTTCCGGAGACGACGGTAGAGGTACTTGACGCGTCGTTGTGGTACTTGGCAATAATCACCTCGAGGGTACTTGTACTCGCATCATCGTGGAAGTAGTTGTTCGGGCTCTCGTGTGAAACTTGCTGGTCTTGGTCTCCGCAGCGTAGTTGTGCAAAAATGTCGTCGGGCTTGGACGAATCCAGAGGCGTGCACGAGCGGTGGTGATCTTGGAGGTATGTGACCGAAGCAGGAGGTGTTCACGGTCAACGAATGGACATACGTGCGGACGGATCTGGCAGGCAGCAGAACTGCTCGTCCTTCTCAGTTGAGGCCGAGGCGAAGCAGGGCATGGCGAGCAGACAATGAGGCAAGGCAGCTCGGGGCGGCTGCGTGCCTCCAGGAGCGATGTAGGGCTGCAGGCGCGCGTGGAGAGAAAACCCGGTAAGGGAGCTGACAGAGGGGAACGAAGGAGGCAATGAGGCGCAGCCGCGGACTGGACTCGGGCAAGAACGGAAGAACGGAGCAGAGCAGTAGTGCTCGTGCTCAGAGGCGGGGCAGCGACTTCGCGGCGTAGACGGAAGAAGAGGGCGACGCGAGGCAGGGGCGTCGGAGTTGGCCTCCAGTGGCGGCTCGGGAGGCCCGGCGCGGCGGAGGAAACAACCACGACGGACACTGGTCGTCGGCAGGGTCGCAGAGGATGGTGGGGAGGCGAGGGCGCGAGGAAGGAGGGCGGCGGCACTGGCAGGTCTGGTCGCCGGCATGGGCGCCATGGCCGGAGATGGGGAGGCAGCGGCGAGGTCTTGCGGCGTTCATGGCGGGGCAAGGCAGCACCGCGAGGGGAGGAGGTTGCTGGCGGCGGCACTTGGCGGCGGCGTCTACAAAGGAGGGCTTGACGGGAGGAGGAAAAGGGATCGGGAGAGAGAGATCGAGGAGAGATCGTGCGCGAGGCTTCTCCCTGGCGGCGGTGGATGAGGACGAGAGGGGGAGGATGAGAGAGGGAGATGGGATCGGGCTCCTTGTCCCTGAGTGGCAGCGCGAGGGGGAGAAAATGAGGGGGATCAAGGGACTGGCTAGGTTTAGCAGTGGGATTGGTGGGTCCCGGTGATGGATGGGCCGACGAGAGGCCCAACTGGGTTGGACTCTCTTCTCCCTCTCCCCTATTTCCTTTTCTCTAAATAACAGAGAAATAAAGAGAAAGAAAAGAGAGAAGAGATGGTTAGAGGAAGAATTTGGGCATGGGGATAACAATCCCAGACTCGCAGAAATGTGCACGATCCAAGAAAAATGGAGTGGCCATTTCTCAAAGTTTAAATTCAAACTCATTTGATTTAAATTCAAATGGTTCGAATACGAAGTGAGGGTCAGGAAGGTCCAAAAATGTTTGGATTTTTGGTGGAGCTCCGGAAAATGACAAAGAATTTACGAACAAGGTTCGAGGTCAAGCAGCGAGATAACAAAGGCATGGGGAAATATGCAAGTGTGTTTTAGATGATTCCATAAGAATGGATTATTTTATAATAGCTCCACTAATATCGGGAGGATATATTATATAGAGAAGTCATCCTTCCCTCAATTTAAATGGATCGAAGATCCACACAAATTATTTAGTTGAGATGAAAAAGATTTATGACATGATGCAATGCACATGATGACATGACATGATGCAACACGCAAGCACATGACAACGCAACAACATCGAATAACTGCACGACACCTAGCACATCGGTCTCGGGGCGTTACAACACTCCACCACTACGAGAGGATCTCGTCCCGAGATCTAGAATGGCACCGGAGGGAAACGGAAGAGGAAGAGGAGAGGTAAAACTAATTGCTTCTTTGAGAAATGAGTGAAACCAAAGAACCTTGCGAGGTTGAACAAATTTAAAGAAGAAAACAACGAAGATGGACGAAGTTGAAAACACTCCGTTAGAAAAGAGAAACAAGGAAGAACAAATTTGGACAGCACTCCGGTTGAAAAGATATACACGACTTGATAAGGCGAAAAGAACTTGAGCAAAAGGGCACAACACTCCGGTTAAATGGATAAGCAAGAGAAGAGCACGATCCAAGATGATGAGAGAGAAGAGCAACATTACAATGGCTCCGGAACAAAAGAATAGAAGATAGATAATTGAAATAAAGGAATGGAGAAGAAAATGCCATCTTATGCCACAAAAGAGCTTGAAAAGGCATCTTTAGGAAAAGGGTCGAACGGAGTTGTTGACAAACCAACAACGAAAGGAATAATCTTGATATGGTCTTATGGAAAACATCTCAAAACTGAGGTGACAACCTGGCACTCACGGGAAGAAGAATTGGATTCATAAGAACAAAGAGGCGAGAAACTTATTTCACTGGGAGGATAAATGAAGAACCTGGGTCCTATATTGTCACCATTAATAGCATTACTCCTTAGGGAAAACTTTAGGTGAAATATAACCCAAGATAATTCCAATGACGAGATTGATGGATTTAAAATATCTCATTCTTGACAACATGTGAATCATGAAACATGAATTCCAATTATCAAGAATGACATAATGCCACCTCCAATGATACGGAAGAAAGAATGCACTCCGGATTACAATATGAAGAAAGCTTAAGCTCCTTAGAAAAGAATCTTGATGAACGCTTCGAGAAGGAAATAAATCCTTGATGAACCATCGAGTATAGCCTCCAAGAAGAAACTCTGGTAAAAAAAGAATAAAAAGAAAGAGAAATTGAAAAGACAAGGTGAATCCTTGCAGTGATTTAGATGGATCTTCATGATGATGAAAGCTTGGAACTCCGGGAAAAATAGAAGATGAAATAATTGAAATCAGGAATTTGATGAGCCTCTGGAATAGGGAATTAAGTTCACTCGATGAAACAAGAATAAGAATTACATTATGCTTATCCATCACCAATTTAAATTGATGACAATCAACGGATTTAGCATACTACTTATTCTCATAGAAAGGATTAAGATAGATATAGCGCAAACTTAAGAAGGTATTTCGACGAACCACCGGTAGAATTGAAAACAACGAATAAATAGATAAGATAAGGAAGAGAAATCTTGAATGAACCACTGTAAAAATTGAAAATGAACGGAGTAAAGATAAGGAAACACTGGGAAGAATTAGCAAATGAACGAAGATGCTTGAGTGAATTTAGATCCATGAAAGCGAAGAGATTACGAGCTGATTAGAGAATCCTTGATTTAGACACCGGTATGATTTAGAGTATGAGAGCTGAAAGCTGGAATGAATAAATCTTAGATGATGGGCTCCGGATAAACAAACTGAACAGACTCTTGAATTTCCCCAGATAGGTGGAAAGAATTCTCACAATCGAAAACAATTATGAGAGGATGGCAACAAGCTAGAATCACGAATCTTGAAGAGAATGGAGCAAGATTTGGAGGTAAAAATCTTCTTCAGTCTTCAAAATCCAAGAATGGCGATGAGAAACAGCACCATGAATTATTTAGACCCTCCAGAAGAATCAAAAGCGAAGAGGTTGAGCCAACGATGAAAAGAGTTTGAAAGATCTTGGGGAAAGACATTTGACTGATGATAACTCATTCTTACGTCAAACTTTAAAAGGAATTTAGGATAGCTCCGGGAAAATAAGAAGAGTCAGGTAAGATCCTGGGAAAAGACCTGTGGAATAGGGCCCACTCAAAAGAAACACCGTTGAAATGATTTAAAAGAGAGGTTGCACCGGTTGAATTAAATGGCTTGAATAAGATAACATCCTTGAAAGCTATTGAACGACTGTAGAGTGGAGACGTGAATCTTCGAGATATCTTGAGCACTCCGGAACAATCGAATAGCGAGCAGTGAAAGATTATGAGGTGTACCGTTATGAGAAGGCATTTGAAACGAGGAAAAAGATATGACCAACAGCGAAAGCTTGAATTGGTTCCACTGGAGAAGAAAACGAGTGATGAGAGACGAACTTGAAGCTCCGTTAGAATCTTCATGAGAATCACCGTATAAGAATATTGACGGAAAAGGAATGAAGAAGTTTCCCAACAATAACAGGATACTTGAATAAGAAATCTGAGACTTTGGAGAAAAACAAAGGGAGGGAGGGTGGGAAAAACAAAGACAATTTGGAATGGATGGAACGAAGACCGTAGAGAAGAACTGATACTTGATCTTGCGGTTGTAGAAATGATCGGATCCACTTGAAGAGAAACACGCCGGTAGAAAAGGATTAACATGACAATATCGATGATCATAAAGGATTGGTATTCACATCGGAGTATGAGAACACCATTTAGGAAAGGTATGGAATCAACACTTGACATTGAAGCAACTCGAATACCACAACTCAAAAACAACAACAAAGGGCTGGCTTGCGGAATAAGCCGGAACAAACATATGATAGAGATTTCGTCCGAAGTTTTCGTGGTGGGGCCTACACGGGCTCGATCGTACAACACCATCATGTACAAGGCAGTGCACATGACATACGAAGCGTCCCCGAGTCGGCATAGCCAAGGACTCTTTAAGACACAACGAGACCACTGTAAAACCGACCGTGAATAGGCGGACCACTAGACGTCGAACCCCAATTTCATATCATACATCTGTCGGAAAGATATCCTAAGAGCTACTTGACTTCCCACCTATGAAACTCCCGAACCTTTCCGGTTATGCAATCAGGTGTTGGGGATACAGGGGAAGCATAATATCACACCCAAAGCTAGCAAATCCTACATCCAGCTGTATCCATCCTTCAACACATAACCAAGAAACCTTCGGAAATCGTCTACCTCAACCTTCGAAAAGCATCCGTTATACGAGTTATGGCAATACTCCCGAACTCCCGCCCCAGTACTGGGTGGCGTCGAGGTTATCTCACCAACGAACTGCATAAAAGAGATTTTCGATGTCGGCGTACTAAACTCAGGTATTCCAGAATTGCAACGATAAAATTATGACGACAACACCTCAGAGCTCAACTCCCCGGGCACTTCCACAAAACCCCTGACAGGAGGCACCAAGACAATGTTCTCATCATAAAACCATCGGAACGATTCCAAGATACCCGCGTGATCCTAAATTTTTTTTAGTGAAATTTGAGAAGAGAAGAGTCAAAACTCTACGTCAGGATGCCTTACCAGAGCGATGAGGAGACTGGGAAGTAAAAAGAATTCCTAAACTCTCCGATATATAATTCCTAAATGACTCAAAACATTTTTTCTAGACACAACTCGGCCGCTAAAAACGATCAAGCAATGGGGCTCCTAAGGTTGGGGAAGGCTCTGATACCAACTTGTAATGCCCTCGATGCGGCTATATCTCCTACGTGTCGAAGCATGACTTAGAGGCATAACCGCATTGAAAGCAATGTCACAAGTGAGGTAATCTTCACACAACCCATGTAATACAATAAGGGAAATAGAGATACATAGTTGGCTTACAATCGCCACTTCACACAATACATGAATAAAGCATTACATCATCCAAATACAATCAAGGTCCGACTACGGAACCAAAATAAAAGAAGAACCCCAAATGCGACAAAGGTCCCCGATCGACCCCAACTGAGCTCCACTACTGATCAACTAGAATGAAACAACACAAAGGACAAGATCTTCATCGAGCTCCTCCTGAACTTGGTTGCGTCATCTGCACAGTCTCACGGGCACCTGCAAGCTGGTTTTGAAAGTATCTGTGAGTCACGGGGACTCAGCAATCTCGCACCCTCGTGATCAAGACTATTTAAGCTTATAGGTAAGGTAAAAGGTATGAGGTGGAGCTGCAGCAAGCGACTAGCATATATGGTGGCTAACATACGCAAATGAGAGTGAGAAGAGAAGGCAAAGCACGGTCGATAAAAGTATGATCAAGAAGTGATCCTGGACTACCTATGTCAAGCATAACTCCAACAACCGTGTTCACTTCCCGGACTCCGCCGAAAAGAGACCATCACGGTTACACACGTTGTTGATTCATTTTAATTAAGGTCAACTTTAGGTTTTCTACAACCGGACGTTAACAAATTCCCATCTTCCCATAACCGCGGGCACGGCATTCGAAAGTTCAAATCCCTGCAGGGGTGTCCCAACTTAGCCCATGACAAGCTCTCACGGTCAATGAAGGAATAGACCTCCTCCCGAGACATTCCGATCAGACTCGGTATCGCGGTACTCCAAGACATCCTCGACAATGGTAAAACAAGTCCAGCAAGACCGCCCGATGCGCCGACATCCTGATAGGAGCTTCACATATCTCGTTCTCAGGGCAACACCGGATGAACACTACGTACAGCTAAAACCAGCCCTCAAGTTTCCCCGAGGTGGCGCCGCAAGTGGCTCTAGTTTGGACCAACACTTAGACAAGCACTGGCCCGGGGGGGTTAAAATAAAGATGACCCTCGGAATGTGCGACTCCCAAGGGAAAAAGGCTAGGTGGCAAATGGTAAAACCAAGGTTGGGCCTTGCCGGAGGAGTTTTATTCAAAGCGAACTGTCAAGGGGTTCCCATATACCCAACCGCGTAAGGGACGCAAAATCCGGGAACATAACACCGATATGACGGAAACTAGGGCAGCAAGAGTGGAACAAAACACCAGGCATAAGGCCGAGCCTTCCACCCTTTACCAAGTATATAGATGCATTAATTAAATAAGATATGATGTGAACAAGTAAGTAAATGTTCCAACAAGGAACGCCCTCCAATCTTCACCTGCAACTAGTAACGCTATAAGAGGGGCTGAGCAAAGCGGTAACATAGCCAAACAATGGTTTGCTAGGACAAGGTGGGTTAGAGGCTTTACATGGCAATTGGGAGGCTGACAAGCAAAAGGTAGGCATCGTAGCATTGGCATAGCAAAAGAGCGAGCATCTAGCAAAGCAAAGATAGAAGTGATTTCGAGGGTATGGTCATCTTGCCTGAAATCCCGCAAGGAAGAAGAACGAGTCCATGAAGAAGACAAACGGACGTAGTCGAACGGATCCTCACAATCACGACGTTATCGAAACCAACCCGAAGAAGCAACACCGGAAAGAAGAAAACAACATAGTAAACAACCACCACATAAGCATGGCATGATGCACAACCAAGTATGATGCATGTCCGGTTTAATGAGGCATGGCAAAAGAGCACAAACAACCCTACAAATTAAGTGGAGCCCAATATGCAACGAGTTGCATATTGATGGAACACCACATTAATTATTTAGTTCTCTCTCGGTTAGGTACTCAACAATATTAAATGTTGTTTAGACGTGGCAAGAGGTGAAGCATAACAAAACTATACTATCTAAACAATTTAAATGGGGCCGGATATAGCAAACAACAAATCCGGTAAATCCCCATATGCATTAGTAAATTAATGCAAACAACTATTTAAACATTTTAATTGTTGTCATCATGATGCAGATGACATGAACAAGTTTATGCAATTTTTTATTAAAACTTGACAAGAGCATTATTATGAAGCATTTGACATCGTGGTGGAAAGGAAAAGGGTGCCACGACGACGAATCCAAAAATGATGCCACGACAACATATCGGTTCCGGTAACTCGATTGAGATCCCGGTGCAAAAAGAAGATGCGACGGGAGCGTGACATGCGATAGAATGTGGGGTGCTCTCGAATACCGAGTTCCCACATGTCGGTGGCAAGGCAAAAGAGGGGCGGCATTATCGAACAAGGGTGGATCTCATACAACATGCATTCATTTACGGGCATCGTCGCGGGGTTATAACTTCGAAGCGTGTGTTATCGGAACGGATCGAGTTCGGTGATAGGGGTACACGTGTCGAAGGGGAAGTAGTTGTTCACGGGGTCGTCGTGGGAAGTAGGGGTACATGACGACGTAGAGGTACTCGCGACGGTAGTCGTTCACGTTCACGCTAAACGGGTCTTCAGCGACAGTCGTCGTACATGGTTCGGAGTGGTACTTGCACCTTCGGACTTGACGAATCCGAGGACTTCGGGGTCGACGGTAGTGGTACACGTTTCGTAGACGTTCGAGCTATATCGGTAGCGTTACTTGACGAATCCCGAAATGGACTTGGCGTCTTCGTGCGTAGGGGTACTTGGCGTTTCCAGAGACGACGGTAGAGGTACTTGACGCGTCGTTGTGGTACTTGGCAAAAATCACCTCGAGGGTACTTGTTCTCGCATCATCGTGGAAGTAGTTGTTCGGGCTCCCGTGTGAAACTTGCTGGTCTTGGTCTCCGCAGCATAGTTGTGCAAAAATGTCGTCGGGCTTGGACGAATCCAGAGGCGTGCACCAGCGGTGGTGATCTTGGAGGTATGTGACCGAAGCAGGAGGTGTTCACGGTCAACGAAGGGACGTACGTGCGGACGGCTCTGGCAGGCAGCAGCACTGCTCGTCCTTCTTGGTTGAGGCCGAGGCGAAGCAGGGCATGGCGAGCAGACAACGAGGCAAGGTAGCTCGGGGCGGCTGCATGCCTCCAGAAGCGATGTAGGGCTGCAGGCGCGCGTGGAGAGAAAACCCGATAGGGGAGCTGACGGAGGGGAACGAAGGAGGCAATGAGGCGCAGCCGCGGACTGGACTCGGGCAGGAGCGGCAGAACGGAGCAGAGCAGTAGCGCTCGTGCTCAGAGGCGGGGCAGCGACTTTGCGGCGTAGACAGAAGAAGAGGGCGACGCGAGGCAGGGGCATCGGAGTTGGCCTCCAGTGGCGGCTCGGGAGGCCCGGCGCGGCGGAGGAAACAACCACGACGGACGCTGGTCGTCGGCAGGGTCGTAGAGGATGGTGGGGAGGCGAGGGCGCGAGGAAGGAGGGCGGCGGCACTGGCAGGTTTGGTCACCGGCGCGGGCGCCATGGCCGAAGATGGGGAGGCAGCGGCGAGGTCTTGCGGCGTTCATGGCGGGGCAAGGCAGCACCACGAGGGGAGGAGGTTGCTGGAGGCGGCACTTGGCGGCGGCGTCTACAAAGGAGGGCTTGACGGGAGGAGGAAAAGGGATCGGGAGAGAGAGATCGAGGAGAGATCGTGCGCGAGGCTTCTCCCTGGCGGCGGTGGATGAGGACGAGAGGGGGAGGATGAGAGAGGGAGATGGGATCGGGCTCCTTGTCGATGAGTGGCAGCGCGAGGGGGAGAAAACGAGGGGGATCAAGGGACTGGCTAGGTTTAGCAGTGGGATTGGTGGGCCTCGGTGATGGATGGGCCGACGAGAGGCCCAACTGGGTTGGACATCTCTTCTCCCTCTCCCCTATTTCCTTTTCTCTAAATAACAGAGAAATAAAGAGAAAGAAAAGAGAGAAGAGATGGTTAGAGGAAGAATTTGGGCATGGGGATAACAATACCAGACTCGCAGAAATGTGCACGATCCAAGGAAAATGGAGTGGCCCTTTTTCAAAGTTGAAATTCAAACTCATTTGATTTAAATTCAAAGGTTCGAATACGAAGTGAGGGTGAGGAAGGTCCAAAAATGTTTGGATTTTTGGTGGAGCTCCGGAAAATGATGAAAGAATTTACGAACAAGGTTCGAGGTCAAGCAGCGAGATAACAAAGGCATGGGGAAATATGCAAGTGAGTTTTAGGTGATTCCATTAGAATGGATTATTTTATAATAGCTCCACTAATATCGGGAGGATATATTATAAAGAGAAGTCATCCTTCCCTCAATTTAAATGGATCGAAAATCCACACAAATTATTTAGTTGAGATGCAAAAGATTTATGACATGATGCAATGCACATGATGACATGACATGATGCAACACGCAAGCACATGACAATGCAACAACATCGAATAACTGCACGACACCTGGCACATCGGTCTCGGGGCATTACAACACTCCACCACTACGAGAGGATCTCGTCCCGAGATCTAGAATGGCACCGGAGGGAAACGGAAGAGGAAGAGGAGAGGTAAAACTAATTGCTTCTTTGACAAATGAGTGAAACCAAAGAACCTTGCGAGGTTGAACAAATTTAAAGAAGAAAACAACGAAGATGGACGAAGTTGAAAACACTCCTTTAGAAAAGAGAAACAAGGAAGAACAAATTTGGACAGCACTCCAGTTGAAAAGATATACAAGACTTGATAAGGCGAAAAGAACTTGAGCAAAAGGGCACAACACTCTGGTTAAATGGATAAACAAGAGAAGAGCACGATCCAAGATGATGAGATTGAAGAGCAACATTACAATGGCTCCGGAACAAAAGAATAGAAGATAGATAATTGAAATAAAGGAATGGAGAAGAAAATGCCATCTTATGCCACAAAAGAGCTTGAAAAGGCATCTTTAGGAAAAGGGTCGAACGGAGTTGTTGACAAACCAACAACGAAAGGAATAATCTTGATATGGTCTTATGGAAAACATCTCAAAACTGAGGTGAAAACCTGGCACTCACGGGAAGAAGAATTGGATTCATAAGAACTAAGAGGCGAGAAACTTATTTCACCAGGAGGATAAATGAAGAACTTGGGTCGTATATTGTCAACATTAATAGCATTACTCCTTAGGGAAAACTTTAGGTGAAATATAACCCAAGATAATTCCAATGACGAGATTGATGGATTTAAAATATCTCATTCTTGACAACATGTGAATCATGAAACATGAATTCCAATTATCAAGAATGACATAATACCACCTCCAATGATACGGAAGAAAGAATGCACTACGGATTACAATATGAAGAAAGCTTAAGCTCCTTAGAAAAGAATCTTGATGAACGCTTCGAGAAGGAAATAAATCCTTGATGAACCATCGAGTATAGCCTCCAAGAAGAAACTCCGGTAACAAAAGAATAAAAAGAAAGAGAAATTGAAAAGACAAGGTGAATCCTTGCAATGATTTAGATGGATCTTCATGATGATGAAAGCTTGGAACTCCGGGAAAAATAGAAGATGAAATAATTGAAATCAGGAATTTGATGAGCCTCTGGAATAGGGAATTAAGTTCACTCGTTGAAACAAGAATAAGAATTACATTATGCTTATCCATCACCAATTTAAATTGATGACAATCAACGGATTTAGCATACTACTTATTCTCGTAGAAAGGATTAAGATAGATATAGCGCAAACTTAAGAAGGTATTTCGACGAACCACCGGTAGAATTGAAAACAACGAATAAATAGATAAGATAAGGAAGAGAAATCTTGAATGAACCACCGTAAGAATTGAAAATGAACGGAGTAAAGATAAGGAAACATCGGGAAGAATTAGCAAATGAACGAAGATGCTTGAGTGAATTTAGATCCATGAAAGCGAAGAGATTACGAGCTGATTAGAGAATCCTTGATTTAGACACCGGTATGATTTAGAGTATGAGAGCTGAAAGCTGGAACGAATAAATCTTAGATGATGGGCTCCGGATAAACAAACTGAACAGACTCTTGAATTGCCCCAGATAGGTGGAAAGAATTCTCACAACCGAAAACAATTATGAGAGGATGGCAACAAGCTAGAATCACGAATCTTGAAGAGAATGGAGCAAGATATGGAGGTAAAAATCTTCTTCGGTCTTCAAAATCCGAGAATGACGACGAGAAACAGCACCATGAATTATTTAGACCCTCCGGAAGAATCAAAATCGAAGAGGTTGAGCCAACGATGAAAAGAGTTTGAAAGATCTTGGGGAAAGACATTTGACTGATGATAACTCATTCTTATGTCAAACTTTAAAAGGAATTTAGGATAGCTCCGGGAAAATAAGAAGAGTCAGGTAAGATCCTGGGAAAAGACCTGTAGGTTAGGGCCCACTCAAAAGAAACACCGTTGAAATGATTTAAAAGAGAGGTTGCACCGGTTGAATTAAATGGCTTGAATAAGATAACATCCTTGAAAGCTCTTGAACGACTGCAGAGTGGAGACGTGAATCTTCGAGATATCTTGAGCACTCCGGAACAATCGAATAGCGAGCAGTGAAAGCTTATGAGGTGTACCGTTATGAGAAGGCATTTGAAACGAGGAAAAAGATATGACCAACACCGAAAGCTTGAATTGGTTCCACCGGAGAAGAAAACGAGTGATGAGAGACGAACTTGAAGCTCCGTTAGAATCTTCATGAGAATCACTGTATAAGAATATTGACGGAAAAGGAATGAAGAAGTTTCCCAACAATAACAGGATACTTGAATAAGAAATCTGAGTCCTTGGAGAAAAACAAAGGGAGGGAGGGTGGGAAAAACAAAGACAATTTGGAATGGATGGATCGAACACCGTAGAGAAGAACTGATACTTGATCTTGCGGTTGTAGAAATGATCGGATCCACTTGAAGAGAAACACGCCGGTAGAAAAGGATTAACATGACAATATCGATGATCATGAAGGATTGGTATTCACATCGGAGTATGAGAACACCATTTAGGAAAGGTATGGAATCAACACTTGACATTGAAGCAACTCGAATACCACAACTCAAAAACAACAACAAAGGGTTGGCTTGCGGAATAAGCCGGAACAAACATATGATAGAGATTTCGTCCGAAGTTTTCGTGGTGGGGCCTACACGGGCTCGATCGTATAGCACCATCATGTACAAGGCAGTGCACATGACATACGAAGTGTCCCCGAGTCGGCATAGCCAAGTACTCTTTAAGACACAACGAGACCACTGTAAAACCGACCGTGAATAGGCGGACCACTAGACATCGAACCCCAATTTCATATCATACATCTGTCGGAAAGATATCCTAAGAGCTACTTGACTTCCCACCTATGAAACTCCCGAACCTTTCCGGTTATGCAATCAGGTGTTGGGGATATAGGGGAAGCATAATATCTCACCCAAAGCTAGCAAATCCTACATCCAGCTGTATCCATCCTTCAACACATAACCAAGAAACCTTCGGAAATCGTCTACCTTAACCTTCGAAAAGCATCCATTATATGAGTTATGGCAATACTCCCGAACTCCCGCCCCAGTACTGGGTGGCGTCGAGGTTATCTCACCAACGAACTGCATAAAAGAGATTTTCGATGTCGGCGTACTAAACTCAGGTATTCCAGAATTGCAACGATAAAATTATGACGACAACACCTCAGAGCTCAACTCCCCGGGCACTTCCACAAAACCCCTGACAGGAGGCACCAAGACAATGTTCTCATCATAAAACCATCGAAACGATTCCAAGATACAAGTGTGATCCGATTTTTTTTAGTGAAATTTGAGAAGAGAAGAGTCAAAACTCTACGTCAGGATGCCTTACCAGAGCGATGAGGAGACTGGAAAGTAAAAAGAATTCCTAAACTCTACGATATATAATTCCTAAATGACTCAAAACATTTTTTCTAGACACAACTTGGCCGCTAAAAACGATCAAGCAATGGGGCTCCTAAGGTCGGGGAAGGCTCTGATACCAACTTGTAATGCCCTCGATGCGGCTATATCTCCTACGTGTCGAAGCACGACTTAGAGGCATAACCGCATTGAAAGCAATGTCACAAGTGAGGTAATCTTCACACGACCCATGTAATACAATAAGGGAAATAGAGATACATAGTTGGCTTACAATTGCCACTTCACACAATACATGAATAAAGCATTACATCATCCAAATACAATCAAGGTCCGACTACGGAACCAAAATAAAAGAAGAACCCCAAATGCGACAAAGGTCCCCGATCGACCCCAACTGGGCTCCACTACTTGTCAACTACAATGAAACAACACAAAGGACAAGATCTTCATCGAGCTCCTCCTGAACTTGGTTGTGTCATCTGCACGGTCTCATCGGCACCTGCAAGCTGGTTTTGGAAGTATCTGTGAGTCACGGGGACTCAGCAATCTCGCACCCTCGCGATCAAGACTATTTAAGCTTATGGGTAAGGTAAAAGGTATGAGGTGGAGCTGCAGCAAGCGACTAGCATATATGGTGGCTAACATACGCAAATGAGAGCGAGAAGAGAAGGCAAAGCACGGTCGATAAAAGTATGATCAAGAAGTGATCCTGGACTACCTACGTCAAGCATAACTCCAACAACTGTGTTCACTTCCCGGACTCCGCCGGAAAGAGACCATCACGGTTACACACGCTGTTGATTCATTTTAATTAAGGTCAACTTCAGGTTTTCTACAACCGAACGTTAACAAATTCCCATCTGCCCATAACCGTGGGCACGGCTTTCGAAAGTTCAAATCCCTGCAGGGGTGTCCCAACTTAGCCCATGACAAGCTCTCATGGTCAACGAAGGAATAGACCTCCTCCCGAGACATTCCGATCAGACTCGGTATCCCGGTACTCCAAGACATCCTCAACAATGGTAAAATAAGTCCAGCAAGACCGCCCGATGCGTCGACATCCTAATAGGAGCTGCACATATCTCGTTCTCATGGCAACACCGTATGAACACTACGTACAGCTAAAACCAGCCCTCAAGTTTCCCCGAGGTGGCGCCGCGAGTGGCTCTAGTTTGGACAAACACTTAGACAAGCACTGGCCCGGGGGTTAAAATAAAGATGACCCTCGGGATGCACGACTCCCAAGGGAAAAAGGCTAGGTGGCAAATGGTAAAACCAAGGTTGGGCCTTGCCGGAGGAGTTTTATTCAAAGCGAACTGTCAAGGGGTTCCCATATACCCAACCGCGTAAGGGACGCAAAATCCGGGAACATAACACCGATATGACGGAAACTAGGGCGGCAAGAGTGGAACAAAACACTAGGCATAAGGCCGAACCTTCCACCCTTTACCAAGTATATAGATGCATTAATTAAATAAGATATGCTATGATATCCCAACAAGTAAGTAAATGTTCCAACAAGGAACGGCCTCCAATCTTCACCTGCAACTAGTAACGCTACAAGAGGGGCTGAGGAAAGCGGTAACATAGCCAAATAACGGTTTGCTAGGATAAGGTGGGTTAGTGGCTTTACATGGCAATTGGGAGGCTGACAAGCAAAAGGTAGGCATCATAGCATTGGCATAGCAAAAGAGCGAGCATCTAGCAAAGCGAAAATAGAAGTGATTTCGAGGGTATGGTCATCTTGCCTGAAATCCCGCAAGGAAGAAGAACGAGTCCATGAAGAAGACAAACGGACATAGTCGAACGGATCCTCACAATCACAACGTTATCGGAACCAACCTGAAGAAGCAACACCGGAAAGAAGAAAATAACATAGTAAACAACCACCACTTAAGCATGGCATGATGCACAACCAAGTATGATGCATGTCCGGTTTAATGAGGCATGGCAAAAGAGCACAAAAAACCCTACAAATTAAGTGGAGCCCAATATGCAACGAGTTGCATATTGACGGAACACCACATTAATTATTTAGTTCTCTCCCGGTTAGGTACTCAACAATATTAAATGTTGTTTAGACGTGGCAAGAGGTGAAGCATAGCAAAACTATACTATCTAAACAATTTAAATGGGGCCGGATATAGCAAAGAACAAATCCGGTAAATCCCCATATGCATTAGTAAATTAATGCAAACAACTATTTAAACGTTTTAATTGTTGTTATCATGATGCAGATGACATGAACAAGTTTATGCAATTTTTTATTAAAACTTGACAAGAGCATTATTATGAAGCATTTGACATCGTGGTGGAAAGGAAAAGGGTGCCACGATGACGAATCCGAAAATGATGCCACGACAACATATCGGTTCCGGTAACTCGATTGAGATCCCGGTGCAAAAAGAAGATGCGACGGGAGCGTGACATGCGATAGAATGTGGGGTGCTCTCGAATACCGAGTTCCCACATGTCGGCGGCAAGGCAAAAGAGGGGCGGCGTTATCGAACAAGGGTGGATCTCATACAACATGCATTCATTTACGGGCATCGTCTCGGGGTTATACCTTCGAAGCGTGTGTTATCGGAACGGATCGAGTTCGGCGATAGGGGTACACGTGTCGAAGGGGAAGTTGTTGTTCACGGGGTCGTCGTGGGAAGTAGGGGTACATGACGACGTAGAGGTACTCACGACGGTAGTCGTTCACGTTCACGCTACACGGGTCTTTGGCGACGGTCGTCGTACATGGTTCGGAGTGGTACTTGCACCTTCGGACTTGACGAATCCGAGGACTTCGGGGTCGATGGTAGTGGTACACGTTTCATAGACGTTCGAGCCATATCGGTAGCGGTACTTGATGAATCCTGAAACGGACTTGGCGTCTTCGTGCATAGTGGTACTTGGCGTTTCCGGAGACGACGGTAGAGGTACTTGATGCGTCGTTGTGGTACTTGGCAAAAATCACCTCGAGGGTACTTGTACTCGCATCATCATGGAAGTAGTTGTTTGGGCTCCTGTGTGAAACTTGCTGGTCTTGGTCTCCGCAGCGTAGTTGTGCAAAAATGTCGCCGGGCTTGGACGAATCCAGAGGCGTGCACGAGCGGTGGTGCTCTTGGAGGTATGTGACCGAAGCAGGAGGTGTTCACGGTCAACAAAGGGACGTACGTGTGGACAGATCTGGCAGGCAGCAGCACTGCTCGTCCTTCTTGGTTGAGGCCGAGGCGAAGCAGGGCATGGCAAGCAGACAGCGAGGCAACGCAGCTCGGGGCGGCTGCGTGCCTCTAGGAGCGATGTAGGGCTGCAGGCGCGCGTGGAGAGAAAACTCGGTAGGGGAGCTGACAAAGGGGAACGAAGGAGGCAATGAGGCGCAGTCGCGGACTGGACTCGGGCAGGAGCGGCAGAACGGAGCAGAGCAGTAGCGCTCGTGCTCAGAGGTGGGGCAGCGACTTTGCGGCGTAGACGGAAGAAGAGGGCGATGCGAGGCAGGGGCGTCGGAGTTGGCCTCCAGTGGCGGCTCGGGAGGCCCGGCGCGGCGGAGGAAACAACCACGACGGACGCTGGTCGTCGGCAGGGTCGCAGAGGATGGTAGGGAGGCGAGGGCGCGAGGAAGGAGGGCGGCGGCACTGGCAGGTCTGGTCGCCGGCGCGGGCGCCATGGATGGAGATGGGGAGGCAGCGGCGAGGTCTTGCGGCGTTCATGGCGGGGCAAGGCAGCACCGCGAGGGGAGGAGGTTGCTGGAGGCGGTACTTGGCGGCGGCGTCTGCAAAGGAGGGCTTGACGGGAGGAGGAAAAGGGATCGGGAGAGAGAGATCGAGGAGAGATCGTGTGCGAGGCTTCTCCCTTGCGGCGGTGGATGAGGACGAGAGGGGGAGGATGAGCGAGGGAGATGGGATCGGGCTCCTCGTCCCTGAGTGGCGGCGCGAGGGAGAGAAAACGAGGGGGATCGAGGGACTGGCTAGGTTTAGCAGCGGGATTGGTGGGCCTCGGTGATGGATGGGCCGGCGAGAGGCCCAGCTGGGCTGGACTCTCTTCTCCCTCTCCCCTATTTCCTTTTCTCTAAATAATAGAGAAATAAAGAGAAAGAAAAGAGAGAAGGGATGGTTAGAGGAAGAATTTGGGCATGCGGATAACAATCCCGGACTCGCAGAAATGTGCACGATCCAAGGAAAATGGAGTGGCCATTTTTCAAAGTTTAAATTCAAACTCATTTGATTTAAATTCAAATGGTTTGAATACGAAGTGAGGGTCAGGAAGGTCCAAAAATGTTCGGATTTTTGGTGGAGCTCCGGAAAATGACGAAAGAATTTACGAACAAGGTTTGAGGTCAAGCAGCGAGATAACAAAGGCATGGGGAAATATGCAAGTGTGTTTTAGGTGATTCCATAAGAATGGATTATTTTATAATAGCTCCACTAATATCGGGAGGATATATTATAAAGAGAAGTCATCCTTCCCTCGATTTACATGGATCGAAGATCCACACAAATTATTTAGTTGAGATGCAAAAGATTTATGACATGATGCAATGCACATGATGACATGACATGATGCAACACGCAAGCACATGACAACGCAACAACATCGAATAACTGCACGACACCTGGCACATCGGTCTCGGGGCGTTACAGTCAACAATGAAGAAGGCCAAGAAGAAGAACAAGATGGAGAAAATGTTCAACGAAGACCCAAGCAAAAGCTCTCACGAGTTCGAGCAAGAATTGCCAAAAGATCATCCCGTCGAGCAAATCTTCAATGATATACAAACCGGGAGAATCACTCGCTCAAAAACTCGTTTAGCTAAATTTTGTGAAAGCTATTCATTCATCTCTAGCATTGAACCTATGAAGGTTGATGAAGCATTGGAGGATCCAGATTGGATAAACGCCATGCGCGAAGAGCTACACAACTTTGAGAGAAACCAAGTTTGGACATTGGTTGAGAAGCCCGACGACAACCACAACATCATTGGTACCAAATGGGTGTTTCGCAACAAGCAAGATGAAGATGGACAAGTGGTTCGCAACAAAGCACGCCTCGTCGCCCAAGGGTACACACAAGTCGAAGGTATGGACTATGGTGAGACATATGCTCCCGTTGCTAGACTTGAGTCCATTCGAATCTTACTTGCCTATGCTAATCACCATAACATCACCTTGTACCAAATGGACATTAAAAGTGCTTTTCTAAATGGTGAAATAGAGGAGGAAGTTTATGTCAAACAACCTCCCGGCTTTGTCAATCCTAAGAAACCTAATCATGTTTACAAACTTCACAAAGCTCTTTACGGTCTTAAACAAGCTCCTAGAGCATGGTATAAATGCTTGACTAAGTTCCTTATTGCAAGTGGTTTTGAAATTGGTAAAACTGATTCTACTCTTTTTGCTAAAAGGGTTAATGGAGAACTATTTGTATGCCTAATTTATGTTGATGATATCATATTTGGTTCAACTAACCCTCTCTTTAGTGAAAAGTTTGGAAAGCTAATGTCAGAGAAGTTTGAGATGTCTATGATGAGTGAACTCAAATTCTTTCTCGGTTTGCAAATCAAGCAAACTAAGGAAGGTACATTTGTCTCTCAAACGAAGTACACCAAGGACTTATTCAAGAAGTTCAATATGCAAGAATGCAAAGGTATGTCTACACCCATGCCTACTAGTGGACATATTGATTTGACCAAAGATGGTGAACCGGTTGATCAACAGGTTTATCGCTCTATGATTGGTTCATTATTATACCTATGTGCTTCACGTCCCGATATTATGCTAAGTGTGTGCATGTGTGCACGATATCAAGCTGCTCCTAAAGAATGTCATCTTAAGGCCGTGAAAAGGATAGTTAGATACTTAATTCATACACCAAATTTTGGCATTTGGTATCCTAAGAGGTCTTCTTTTGATCTTGTTGGCTATTCCGACTCGGATTATGCCGGAGACAAGGTTGATAGAAAGTCAACTTCGGGTACTTGTCAATTTCTTGGTAGATCTCTTGTGTCTTGGTCTTCCAAGAAACAAAACTCCGTATCCTTATCCACCGCCGAAGCAGAATACATTGCCGCTGGTTCATGTTGTGGTCAATTACTTTGGATGACCCAAACTCTTAAAGATTATGGGATCTATATGAAACATGTTCCATTGCTTTGTGACAATGAAAGTGCTATTAAAATTGGTCATAATCCTGTACAACATTCTCGAACTAAGCACATTGAAGTTCGTCATCATTTCATTCAAGATCATGTTGCTAAGGGTGACATTGATCTTAAGCATGTTCGCACTGATAAGCAATTAGCGGATATATTCACTAAACCACTTGATGAGAAAGTGTTTTTCAGGTTGAGAGGAGAATTGAACATCATTGATGCTTCGAACTTGGAGTAGGAACTCCATTGGATACATGCAAGACATGAGCTTATGACTAATCCATGATATATCTCTTATGATGACTATCTTATGTCTTGGATATATTTGTACCTTGCATGTTGTCTAACCCATGTAGGTGCTTGGTTGAATCTAATTCCATGAGATTGCGACTCACTCACATCTTGAGCAATCTCTACATCACCAAGTCTCTAGACGATGGTGGTTGAAGACAAGGACGCACAAAATCATTCAAACATATCCTTTGACAAATTCTATGTTGAGCTTCATGAATGTCATTTTTGGATACACAAGTGCTTTTCCTTGCAAGAACTAATCCATGTAGGTAGGTGAACTCACACTCCAAGTGGTGCTCCCAACTCTTGATGAGCTACATCAACCTTGAGCACCCACACAAGTTCAACTACATGAGCGAGAACCACACCACCACCCAAGGTATGTCATTCCATCTTAGAGAAGCTTTACTCCAAGACATGAAGTCAAAGCAACTCAACAAGATGTGAATACATCAAGATGCTTAAACGAAAAATGGTAACCCCATTTTGAGCTTAAACGCTGAGTATGACCTATGATCAAGTGTTCTCACTTGACTCCTAAGTCAATATACTCTAACATAGGTGACTATGTCACCGCCCAACTCTAGATGAAGTTCTCTTGTGTTCCTTCTTTGTGTTATTGCATTTGTGTCATGCATGTTTATTTTCTTTCTCTTTTTCAAAAAAAAACTTCATCTAGATCTTTCAGTTTCTTATTTTTCTCTTTGCTTTTGTTCTGCATTTTCTGCATTCAATTCCTTGCAAATCCTTCAGGTAATTCATTGCAAATCTTTGTGAGATCCTACATGTCTAGTGAGCTGAGGTGACAAGTGTTTTTCTCTGTGTAAACTCAGTTTCACCGACTTGCAATTTTCGGTCCAACCGAATCTTTTCGGTACCACCGAAATATGCCACTCGGTGCCACCGACTTTGCAATCAGAAAAACAGTTTGCCACTTGTTCTATATTTATTCTCATCGAGCTCCACTCAATGAATCTTGTCCTCTACAAGCATCACAATTTTATCCATTGCTTTGTGCTGAGTCTCAAGGACCAAACCTATACGACGGATTCCAGAAAGCCCTTCTTGGAAATTGATGTCAAAGGGGGAGAGAGAGATCACATCAAAGCTTGTAGGAGAGAGATCACATCAACAAAAAGTCTCACGGACCAAACCTACCAGAGAGAAAGTCTCAAGGATCCCAGATGTTATTAAGGGGGAGAGAGAGAGAGATTTCCAGGGGGAGAGAAAATACTCAAGGATCCCAGATGCTTGATGATTCAAGAGGAGAGATGTCACATGTCTTTTTAGGGGGAAAGACATGTTCATATGTATTTGTCAGCTCTGATCTTCTGTTCCCTATCTTCTCCCAATATCCCATGTAAGATTCAGGGGGAGCAAGACACCTAAGGGGAAGAAATCAGTCAAATTCATTGCATATTTTTACTCTTGGGGACATGTTGAATTCAATGTAGTACCTAGTACTTACTCTCTACATGTCATCCCAGTCTTGGTACTCTTGTGGTTTCTTTTGTTTGCCCTGGCTAGTGGATGTACCTGTGTTATCTAACTTTGTTTGTGCAGGTTCATTCTAGCCTAAGCCAACTCAAAAACTACAAGGTAAGTGTATGCATCAAAATCATGAGTATGAGGAGTTCTTGCTTATGTACATACTGTTTGCAAGAAGGACTCATGAGCATGAATGTATTTTCCTTGATAATCTTTTACTCTGATGCATATGGCCAAGATACATGTAACACATTGCCTACTCTATCATGATTATGCTCTCACATGCTGCAATATCTTATATTCATATGATTGCATACATTTGGGGGAGCCTATGTTTGTTACATGTCCTTCCAAAGCTTTACTTGCTGTTCTTTATATCTTTATCTAAAGCTTTGATGTATGTTGCCATCAATTACCAAAAAGGGGGAGATTGAAAGCACAAGTGCTCCCTAGGTGGTTTTGATAATTGATGACAACATATCTCTTGTTGGACTAACGTTTTCATCTAGTATGTTTCAGATAGGTTCAACAATGAAGTGGCATGGACTAAAGGTTGTGGGAAGGTCTCCAAGATGCTAAGGACAAAGGATTGGCTAAAGCTTGAAGCTCAAGACTCTTCATTTTACATTTTAGTGATCCAAGATCACATTGAGTCCATAGGAAAAGCCAATACTATCAAGGAGGGATGAGGTGTTGCTTAATGAGCCTCTTGCTCAAGTGCTTAATGATATGCTCCAAAATCCTCAGCTACTTTCCCATATCCACATATGACCTAAACCTAAAGCCAAACTCGGACCTACCGATTATTCCTATCCGGCGCCACCGAGTTTCACTTGTCATAGCCACTGCCAGAAACCCTAATCAGTTCGGTCTCACCGATGGGATCTCGGTCTCACCGAGATGGGCTTGCAAACTCTCTGTTACCTATTGCATTATTCTCGGTCCCACCGAGATATGCAATCGGTCCCACCGAGTTTGCTTTGCCAACTCTTTGTTTCGCCTATTACCCAAATCGGTCCCACCGAGTTTGAGTAATCGGTCAAACCGAGTTTTGGATTTACCCTAACCCTAGCACATCGGTCCCACCGAGTTGATTCAGCCGGTCCCACTGAAATCTCTAACGGTCACTAGGTTTACCTTTTCGGTCCGACCGAGTTTGTTGATTCGGTCCCACCGAGATTGGAAAACTGTGTGTAACGGTTGGATTTTGTGTGGAGGCTATATATACCCCTCCACCTCCTCTTCATTCGGAGAGAGAGCCATCAGAACACATACACCATTCCAACTCATATGTTCTGAGAGAGAACCACCTACTCATGTGTTGAGACCAAGACATTCCATTCCTACCATATGAATCTTGATCTCTAGCCTTCCCCAAGTTGCTTTCCACTCAAATCTTCTTTCCACTAGATCCAAATCCTATGAGAGAGAGTTGAGTGTTGGGGAGACTATCATTTGAAGCACAAGAGCAAGGAGTTCATCATCAACACACCGTTTGTTACTTCTTGGAGAGTGGTGTCTCCTAGATTGGCTAGGTGTCACTTGGGAGCCTCCGACAAGATTGTGGAGTTGAACCAAGGAGTTTGTAAGGGCAAGGAGATCGCCTACTTCGTGAAGATCTACCGCTAGTGAGGCAAGTCCTTCGTGGGCGATGGCCATGGTGGGATAGACAAGGTTGCTACTTCATGGACCCTTCGTGGGTGGAGCCCTCCGTGGACTCGCACAACCGTTACCCTTCGTGGGTTGAAGTCTCCATCAACGTGGATGTTGATTGTGAAGCACCACCTATCCGAACCACGGGAAAAACATCCGTGTCTCCGATTGCGTTTGATTTCTCCAAACCCTTCCCTTTACCTTCTTGCAAGTTGCATGCTTTACTTTCCGCTGCCTATATACTCTTTTCATACTTGCTTGATATGTATTGTGATTGTTGAAATTATGCTTAAACTCCACTTGAACCGAAACCGCTTAAAAATTGCAACTTTGGCAAGAAGTGTCTAATCACCCCCTCTAGACACATCTACTTCAAGGTCCTACAGCTCGGTTTATCAAGGAAAAGGCAAGGAAATGTACTATTTATCATCGAAGTTACCGTCCTTGCTTATGGTTGGTATGATGTTGTAGCGGTCGTTGTCAGTGTCGAGGTCAAAGCGATGATGTGGAGTGGCGTCGTCGATGTCAAACCGTTCCCAAGTAGCCGAAACATGATAGGAAACAGAAACCACAAGTCAAAATCAGTAAAATGCGGAAGGTGGGTGTTTTTATGGCGATTTTTATGGGGGAAAATGGTGGTGGTGATGATATATGTGGATAGGGGATGCCAAGAGCTTCCAAACGAGCTAAAGAACACGAAAAACGGACTTCAGGAGTGAAAGTTATGGCCAAAATGGAGGTGTAGTTGGGCTGTTTTGGGGGGTGCGGGCACCCGGGGGTGGGAGGTGCGGGTGCCCAGGGTGGTCAGGGGCAAACAGCCCGGGGGTGTGGGCACCCGGGGGTTCGGGGCGCGGGTGCCCAGGGGTCTCAGATTTGGGCGGAAATCTTTGGGAAATGGTCAAATTCGGTGGATTTCGTGGTGGGAAGGGTGGGGATGAAGGTGTAGGGGCTAGATTCATTTGCCAAACAACAAATCCATGGACCAAAACAACCAAATCTCACAAGATCCTACAAATTGCAAGAAAAACTTATGGGGCTATTTTTGTGGGGCTTTCTGAATTAGGACGAAAAACAACAAAATCAAGCTAGCAAATGGGGGGTAGGGACTCTAAGATGTGAATCAACCTTGCTCATGATACCAAGATGTTGTAGGGTGAAACCCTAGATGGGATATTTTCACACTTGGAGGGGGAAAAGTGTTGAACACACAAGAACACAAAGGAGAAGAATCACGCAAACAAACCCAAGTAACACATCCACTAGAGTAGGATACATGAGATCCACAAGCATACAAGAACAATTTAAAGAAAATAGCACTAGGGTAAAGTTCTTCCCACTCCAAGGAGGTGAGGTCTTGATGTTAATCTTCTCCAAGAGGAAGCCTTGATAATCCACAAGGATTCTTCCCAAAGAGGGGTCTTGATCTCCAAGAGGAGGGTATACAAGGAGCAGAGCTCTCTAGTGTCTATCAAATACTTTGCTAACCTCACAAATGAGCTAGATGGGGAGTACTTATAGGCTAGGGACGAATTGGGGGTAAAACAAGGGTACATGGGTAATTTATTCGAAAAACGCTTAGCCACGGTGGAGGGTCCGGGCACCCGAGCCGCGCCTGGGGAGGAGGGCTGGACACCCGGGGCGTACAGGGGCTGGGCGGCTGAGGGGACTCGGCATCCGGGGCGGTCAGGGAGCCGACCCGCGGGGGACAGAAGTGGCCGGGCACCCGGGCGACCGCAACCAACGCCAGGCAGAGGGGCCGGGCACCCGGGGTGTCCAGGCGCGTTCCCCAGCCCGCGGCCAGGCACCCGGAGGGTCCAAGACCTCCAGGTCCTCCTTCTTTGTGTTTCCTTCTTCCTTCTTCTCCTTCCCGGATGCTTGGGTCTCCCTCCTAGCTTCTTCTTGGGATTCTTCTTTGTATCTAAGAATGCACAACATTTCCGTTTGAGGTAGAACCCAATTCACATGTGAATCCCAACAAAACTCGAAGAGGAAAGGGTTAACCTCGGTTTCGATGGCATGTGCACGTGCTCTTGTCATTGGTCCTTTTGGTGCTTATGGTAGTGACAGAATGTCCATGGGGATGGTCGAGGGATGCTTCGCATCATCTGCAGTAGTGGAGTGGTAGTTCAGAGCCGCAGTACCGCCGGAGCGGTACTATCGCGTTGAACTACCACTCATTTACAGAGCCCTAAGAATAGGCAGAAGTCCTAGTAGCACTAAATAGCGGTAGTGTCGCTGGAGCGGCACTACCGCTTATGTGCGTCAAGAAGGCCCATGTACAGGGGAGGACAAAGCTCTGAAACCAGGAAGGAAAGGGGGTGCAAAGAGTCTGCGTACGTATTGATTCCACCCAAACCTTTTCGAAGCGGACTCCCTCTTAATAGTATGGTGATCCTATGACTCAAATCCACCGAAAATGAAACACAAGAAAAACATCGTGTTCGCAATAGCTCTGAGGGGCAAGAATCGTCTTGTGACATATGATAGATTCTCTGAAATGCTCAATGCACACGATTAGTCCACAAATGCATTGTCATCAATCACCAAAACTACTAAGGGAGAAATATGCCTTAACACGCGGCCTTTGCACAAGCACCATGTTGTGCTCACTTTTTTTTGCAACAACAATCATATTGTGCTAACTTTCTTTGTAGTAGACCCCTTGTTGCAATGGTCGAATCCTTTCACACGAATCACAACATGCTCCATCTCATCTATCGTCGAATCATCCCCAACCTATGGAACAAGAACCATGGCGCTTGCTTGCTTTGCTATAGTCCATTTGTTATAATGATTGAACCATTTAATACTAATTGCAAACTGATTCATCAAACCTACCGTCGAGTCAACCTTTGCAACAAGCATCATGTTGCGCTCACTTACTTTGTAACTGGTGCCAAATTGCAAAGGCTGGAGATGGTTGCATGAGATACATCATGCACCTCATGTATCCTCCATGAACCTTCAAAGATCCGTTCCCAAGAACAACATCCTCTTAATCCACTTCACTATGGAGATAAGGACAACGCCGCCGCCGTGAACACATCGTCGCACCCATCCCTAAGGTAAGGACCACGCAGATTGAAATGTGTAGTGTAGAGGGGCATGCGTGGATGCACCTTGCCCAAAATCACCTCATTCCTTACCTATTTAGAGTCTATGCCGTCGATCTGTATTTTGATTGTTGTTCCATCAATGTTGCTCGCCTTTGCCTTTTTTGGTAACTATCATAATACAACTCCTATTAGGGACACTTACGACCTTGTGATATCATAGTCGCTAGTGACAAGAATTCGAGATGAACAATATGGTTGCCGCTAACAAGGATTCAAGAAGGACAATACACATAGTGCCGATTGTAAGATGTGGATGCATAGTGGATTTTGAAATGTTATGATCTAATGGATTTTTTCTAGAGAGAACAAATAGATGTGTAATCATGCAATGCACTGATTGCAATTGCTTCACACCACTATGTGGGTATGTTGCTGCAAAAATGGGTTGTTTTCTATTGTGTTATAGAACATGTAAAAATATTTTTTTCATTTGTTTGTTTGTTTGTTCTATGTGTTGTATTTGTACTGTAGAATGGTTGTTCTATTTGAAATGCAGTGTATTAAAAAGATGAATATATGAATGTGGTACCTACACAAAACTAATAAAAAAGGATTTTAAAATATCAGGGAGCTGTAGGAGTTATAAAATTAGGGGGTAAAATCTTTATAGGAGAGTCCCATGTATATAGATTTAGGGGAGCCATTTAGGGAAAACATACTTGCTCTAGCTCGTGAACCCCACCAACCCTACCCACATGACAAGCTCGACATCCATGTTCGTGTCCTCCGATAGCGACAAGGAGCGAGTGTGTGTGTGTGCGCACACACACAAGAGAGAGAGAGAGAGAGAGAGAGAGAGATCAGGCCATGCCTGGAAAGCTCGGCGCCCTAAGCCTTGTCGTAGCCCTACACCCTCCTTATGCCCCGCTCCCTGCTGCGCTAGAACAAATGAATCCAGAACACCCTGACGATAGCTTGAATCTGCATCGGGATTTCCCCAAAGAGGAAGGGATGATGCAACACAACTACGATAAGTATTTCCCTTAGTTATGAAACCAAGGTTATCAATTCAGTAGGAGAACCGAGCAACACTATGTAAATAGTACCTGCACACAAAGAACAAATACTTGCAACCCAACGCGTAAAAGGGGTTGTCAATCCCTCAACGGTAAAAGGATAGATTAAATTGTATGAGATTGGATAAATAGATCTAGCAAAAACACAAAATAAAATAAGTAAAGAAAAAGTGCAGCTAGGTATTTTTGGGTTTTGGAATAATATATTTGAAAACAATATGATAAAAGATAGACCCGGGGGCCGTAGATTTCACTAGTGGCTTCTCTTGAGAAAATAACATACGGCGGGTAAACAAATTACTGTTGGGCAATTGATAGAAGAGCAAATAATTATGATGATACCTATGCAATGATCATGTATATAAGCATCACATCCAAGATTAGTACACTGACTCCTGCCTGCATCTACTACTATTACTCCACACATCGACCGCTATCCAGCATGCATCTAGTGTATTAAGTTCATGGAGAAATGGAGTACTGCAGTAAGAATGATGACATGATGTAGAAAAGATCTATTCATGTAGGAATATACCCCGTCTTTTTATCCTTAATAGAAACAATACATACATGCCTCCTACCCCTTCTGTCACTGGGCGAGGACACCGCAAGATCGAACCCATCCCAAAGAACATATTCCCATTGCAAGAAAAATCAATCTAGTTGGCCAAACCAAACCAAAGTTTCAGAGAAGAAATATGAGGCTATAACAATCCTACATATAAGAGATTAAAGAAAACTCAAATAATATTCATAGATATATCTGATCATAAACTTGCACTTCATCGGATCCCAACAAACACACCGCAAAAATTCATTACATCAAATAGATCTCCAAGAACATTGAGGAGAACATTGTATTGAGAATCAAAAAGAGAGAAGAAGCCATCTAGCTACTACCTACGGACTCGTAGGTTGATAACCCACAAGTATAGGGGATCGCAACAGTTTTCGAGGGTAGAGTATTCAACCCAAATTTATTGATTCGACACAAGGGGAGCCAAAGAATATTCTCAAGTATTAACAGTTGAGTTGTCAATTCAACCGCACCTGAAAGACTTAATATCTGCAGCAAAGTATTTAGTAGCAAAGTAATATGGAAGTAACGGTAATGGTGGCAAAAGTAACAATATTGGTTTTGTAGTGATTGTAACAGTGGCAACGGAAAAGTAACTAGCAACGAGAAATATGTGAAAAGCTCGTAGGCAATGGATCAGTGATGGATAATTATGTCGGATGCGATTCCTCCTGCAACAGTTATAACATAGGGTGACACTGAACTAGCTCCAGTTCATCAATGTAATGTAGGCATGTATTTCGAATATAGTCACACATGCTTATGGAAAAGAACTTGCATGCCATCTTTTGTCCTACCCTCCCGTGGCAGCGGAGTCCTTTTGGAAACTAAGGGATATTAAGGCCTCCTTTTAATAGAGTACCGGACCAAAGCATTAACACTTAGTGAATACATGAACTCCTCAAACTATAGTCATCACCAGGAGTGGTCCCGATTATTGTCACTTCAGGGTCACCGGATCATAACACATAGTAGGTTACTATTGACTTGTAAAATAGGTGTCGGGTGGTAGGATCGACATATGCCAACGGGTGGCTTATCATTGCGGGGGCCAATAGAACGTCGCCGGTGCCTGGAAACGGGATGAGGCGTAGACATGCACGCCGGCGAATCTTACCCAGCTTCAGGGCTCTCTGGGGAGATAACACCCCTACTGCTGCTCTGCGGGGTCTCCGCATGGTTACTAAGTTCACAGGTGGCTACAATGCTCCTTGAGCTGTTTGGGGGCAGAAGGAGGAAGAAGGGCTTAGCTCAGCCTGCCTCTTCTCCTTGTAAGTGTCTATGTCTAGAAAGAGAGTTCAACCCTTTGCATGGGTGCACCGGGGGGTTTATATAGGCCTACCCCTGGGGGTACAATGGTAATCCGACTGGGCGCGGGGCCCAGCTGTCGGTGACTATGCTCGCCGGCTTCTCCGCCGGCTTCTGGGGCCCGCCGGCTGGTGGGTCCCACCGACTGCCGGCTCCTGGGTCGACAGGCCGGCCCCACCGGCCAGGGTCTTGTCAGCGGCCGGTTACTGTTGCTCCGTGTTTGTTGGCGCAGGCTTGGTCGGGGTAAGCGTGGCTACAGTAACGCCGCCCTGGCGGGCGATTACTGTAGCCCCGCCGCACCTTGTCTCCTTAATGGGCGTCTCCTTCGAGGAAGGCGGCAGGCCGGCTACGCCAAGCCGGCCCTCTGTCTCGCCGGCTTGAGAGGTGGTGCGGCCGCCTTCGGCATCTCTCTGCCCGAAGGGGCCCACTGCCTCGGGGGCCACGCTGGCGGCCCGTCGAGGACGGCGTCGGAGCCGCCGAGGCTACAGTGCCGCGCCGGGCAGGCCGCAGTTGCCTGCACGACGTGCTGTACCAGGCGTGCTCCGGGTTTTGGGGGTGGCAGGCTCCACTGTAGCCACGCCCCACTTCATCATCGCAGAGTGGACGCGTACATTGCGGGTACGGCGTTGACTGCTTTATCGGAGCCGGCCCGGCGGTAGCCGGCCGTGCCATAGCCAGCCTTGTCATAGCCGGCCTTGCCGCAGCCGGCCATGTCGTAGCCGGCCCTCCATAGTTTTCTTCATGGGGGTAAAAAGGGCGGGCCGCCCCCCAAGCCGGCTAGGGCGGCAGTCGGCTAGGGGGAGGCGGCCCAGGTCTTGAGTCTCCTTATGAGCCGGATGGGCTCACAATTTTTTCTGAGGGGCCAGGGGAAGCCGGCTGGGCTACCCACGGCTATTTACCCCGACAATAGGATCAAGAACTCACATATATTCATGGAAACATAATAGGTTTAGATCTGAAATCATGGCACTCGGGCCGTAGTGACAAGCATTAAGCATAGCAAAGTCATAGCAACATCAATCTCAGAACATAATGGATACTAGGGATCAAACCCTAACAAAACTAACTCGATTACATGATAAATCTTGTCCAACCCATCACCGTCCAGCAAGCCTACGATGGCATTACTCACGCACGGCGGTGAGCATCATGAAATTGGTGATGGAGGAAGGTTGATGATGACGATGGCAACAGATTCCCCTCTCCGGAGCCCCGAGCGGACTCCAGATCAGCCCTCCTGAGAGAGATTAGGGCTTGGTGGTGGCTCCGTATCATAAAACGTGATGAATCCTTCTCCCTGATTTTTTTCTCCCCGAACGTGAATATATAGAGTTGGAGTTTAGGTCGGTGGAGCCTCAGGGGGGCCATGAGACAGGTGGCGCGCCCCCACCCTCGTGGACAGGGTGTGGCCCCTGGTGTTGATTCTTTCACCAGTATTTTTTATAAATTCCAAAAATATTCTCCGTTAAGTTTTAGGTCATTCCGAGAACTTTTATTTCTGCGCAAAAATAACAGTATGGCAATTCTTCAGAAAACAGCGTCATCCGGGTTAGTTCCATTCAAATCATGCAAGTTAGAGTCCAAAACAAGGTCAAAAGTGTTTGGAAAAGTAGATATGATGGAGACGTATCAACTCCCCCAACCTTAAACTTTTGCTTGTCCTCAAGCAATTCAGTTGACAAACTGAAAGTGATAAATAAAAAACTTTTACAAACTCTGTTTGATCTTGTTGTTGTAAATATGTAAAGCCAACATTCAAGTTTTCAGCAAATATTATGAGCTAACCATATTCACAAGAACATTTAGGTCTCATGTTTACTCATATCAATGGCATAATCAACTAGCGAGCAATAATAGTAAATCTCAGATGACAACACTTTATCAAAACAATCATAATATGATATAACAAGATGGTATCTCGCTAGCCCTTTCTGAGACCGCAAAACATAAATGCAGAGCACCTCTGAAGTTCAAGGACTGACTAAACCTTGTAATTCATGGTAAAAGAGATCCAGTCACAGTCATACTCAATGTAAACTAATAGTAATGCATGCACATGACAGCGGTGCTCTCCAACTGGTGCTTTTTAATAAGAGGATGATGACTCAACATAAAAGTAAATAGATAGGCCCTTCGCAGAGGGAAGCGTGTATTTGTAGAGGTGCCAGAGCTCGAGTTTTGAAATAGAGATGAACAATATTTTGAGTGGCATACTTTCATTGTCAACATAACAACCGAGAGATCTCGATATCTTCCATGCTAGACACATTATAGGCGGTTACCAAACATAATGGTAAAGTTTATACTCCCCCACCACCAACAAACATCAATCCATGGCTTGTCCGAAACAACGGTTGCCTCCAACTAACAACAATCCTGGGGGAGTTTTGTTTGCAATTATTTTAATTTAAGCATGGGACTGGGCATCCCGGTCACCAACCATTTTCTCATGAATGAGGAGCGAAGTCCACACCTCGTGAGAATAACCCACCTAGCATGGAAGATATAGACAGCCCTAGTTGATACATGAGCTATTCGAGCATACAAAGCAGAATTTCATTTGAAGGTTTAGAGTTTGGCACATACAAATTTACTTGGAATGGCAGGTAGATACCGCATATAGGAAGGTATGGTGGACTCATATGGAATAACTTTTGGGGTTTATGGAAGTGGATGCACAAGCAGTATTCCTGCTTAGTACAAGTGAAGGCTAGAAAGAGACTGCGAAGCGACCAACTAGAGAGCGACAACAGTCATGGACATGCATTAAAATTAATCAACACTGAGCGCAAGCATGAGTAGGATATAATTCACCATGAACATAAATATCATGGAGGCTATGTTGATTTTGTTTCAACTACATGCGTGAACATGTGCCAAGTCAAGCCACTCGAATCATTCAAAGGAGGATACCACCCTATCATACCCCATCACAACCATTTTAATAGCATGTTGGCACGCAAGGTAAACCATTATAAACTCCTAGCAAATTAAGCATGGCATGAGCAACTATAATATCTAATTGTCATTGCAAACATGTTTCACTCATAATAGGCTGAATCAGGAACGATGAACTAATCATATTTACAAAAACAAGATAGGCCGAGTTCATACAAGCTTCTCTCATCTCAATCAGTCCATCATATATCATCATTATTGCCTTTCACTTGCACAACCAAACGGTGTGGATAATAATAGTGCACATGCATTGGACTAAGCTGGAATCTGCAAGCATTCAATACAAGGAAGAATACAAGGTAATATGGGATCTTCGTTAGATCAACAATAATGCATATGAGAGCCACTCAACATTTTCATCATGGTCTTCTCCTCTCGACCCCCAAAGATAAGAAAGGAAATATAACTATTTACACGGGAAAGCTCCCAACAAGCAAAAGAAGAACGAGAAATATTTTTGGGTTTTATTTTAATTACTACTACTACATGCATGGAAAGTAAACTAGCTAAAAGCTACAACTAATTTTTTTGTTTTTATTAAGGTTTTTCAAACACACAAGAAAATGCTGGAAAAGAAAATAAACTAGCATGGATAGTACAATGAAAAAGTATGAGCACCGACAACTGGCATGAGTGTGTGAACATGAATGTAATGTCGGTGAGAAATACGTGCTCCCCCAAGCTTAGACTTTTGGCCTAAGTTGGTCTATGGCCACGGCTGGCCTAGTGGATATCCAAAGTTGTAACTCGGGTCGTATTGTGATGCAACAGCTACTGCCTAACGAGCTGCCTCCGTCCTCCTCTCTTACTCGTTCGCCTCCTCACTGGTTATAACATATCTCCTTTTTGCCTGAGAGTCAAAGAAAGTAGGAGCGGGGAGAGCAACATGGACGGTGCGCCATCTGTCAAAGATTAGTCGGTACTGGAGGAATTGATCATTCCTCTCAACAAACTGATGGCGAACCATGGCATTATAATGTAGGTAAGCAGGAGGTAATTCTATATCATTTCCATGTATGGATATATCAAGATAGTTAGATACACGGGTTGCATAAATTCCACCAAAAAAATCTCCACTTATACTGTTGTGATGCAACTTACGTGCAACAATAGCCCTCAAGTTCTATTGTTTATCACCTAATACCACACTCTTTAGGACACTAAGATCTGGAAAGCACATGTGACAAGCCTCATCTTTACCATTAATGCATCTACCAATGAAGAGAGCAAAATAATGTATGGAAGGGAAATGAATGCTCCCTATGGTAGCTTGTGTGATTTCTCTAGATTCCCCCACAGTAATACTAGCAAGAAAGTCTTTATATTCAGATTTGCGAGGTTCACTAACATTGCCCCACTATGGGAGTTTACAAGCAATATTAAAATCTTCTAGGTCCATGTTGTATGATTTATCATAAAGATCAAATAAAACAATGTGAGAATTGCGCTATGATGTAAATTTAAACCTTCTCACAAAGGAATCAGTTAGATAGTGGTATTGCCGGCACTTATCTGACACGAAGCTCTCAAGATCAGCGTTACGCACATACGCGTCAAATTCATCCTTGATGCCTGCCTGGACCATGAACTCCTCTGACGACCATTCCCAAGGCCGCACTTGAGCTTCCCTTGGTGGTTCATCGTCCGGCTCACGTATCGCGAGCCTCGATCCTTGCTTCCTTGAGGAACCACCTTGGTACATTTTCCTAAGCATTTTTATTCCTATAAAAAATTTCTGAAATTTTTAGTGACTCAAAATAAAAGTGAATCAAACTCAACAAGATTGATAGCAACTACTCCTACAAGTGCGTAGAGGCCATATCATGCATTAGAACTACTTTTGACCACATAAATTTGACATGCAAGCTCAAGACACAGGGTCACCTAAGCAGCAAAAATTTGCAATAAATAAAGCACTAGAACAAAAACTAATTGGACCATTGGAGGAGTCACATACCAAAGAACAATCCCCCAAAACAGTTTTGTGAATGGAGCTTTGAGCAAGGAGATCGAAAATGGCATCAGGATGAGCTAGAACATGGGTTTGAACTATGGGATGATTTTTTCTGGAGGAAGACGAAGTGTGTAGGTGCTGGAATAAGTGGAGGGGGTCCACGTGGGGTCCATGAGGCAGGGGGCGCGCCCCAGGGGGGTGGGCGCGCCCTGGACCCTCGTGGCCAGGTGGTGTGGCCCCCTGGTGTGTTCTTAGTGCCAATAATTCTAAAATATTCTAAAAAAATTCATATATCATTTTCGGGACATTTGGATAACTTTTATTTTCGAGGTATTTTTTTATTGCAAGGATACTTCAGAAAACAGACAAAAAATACTATTTTTGCTTTATTTAATCTAAATAACAGAAGGTAAAAGGAGGATACAGAGAGTTGTGCTTTCTAACTTCATCCATCTCATGCTCATAAAAAAAGGAATCCATTAACAAGGTTGATCAAGTCTTGTTAAGAAACTCTTTTGGAATAACATGAAACCGGAGAATTTTCGAATAACACTAAGTTACCTCAACGGGGATATGCACATCCCCAACAATAAGAATATCAAAATTCTTCTTGACAGTAGGGAGAGGAAATTCAAAACCTCCAATAGTTATCGTTGAAGTTTTTCCAATAGAATTAATACTGTGGACTTGAGGTTGTTTTCTCGGAAAGCATACCGTATGCTCATTACCATTAACATGAAAAGTGACATTGCCTTTGTTGCAATCAATAACAGCCCCTATAGTATTAAAAAGGGTCTACCAAGGATAATCGACATACTATCGTTCTCGGGAATATCAAGAATAACAAAGTCCGTTAAAATCGTAACGTTTGCAACCACAACAGGCACATCCTCACAAATACCGACTGGTATAGCAGTTGATTTATTAGCCATTTGCAAAGATATTTCAATAGGTGTCAACTTATTCAAATCAAGTCTATGATATAAAGAGAGAGGCATAACACTAACACCGGCTCCAAGATCACATAAAGCATTTTTAACATAGTTTCTTTTAATGGAGCATGGTATAGTTGGTACTCCTGGGTCTCCTAGTTTCTTAGGTATTCCACCTTTAAAAGTATAATTGGCAAGCATGGTGGAAATTTCAGCTTTCGGTATATTTCTTTTATTTGTAACAATATCTTTCATATACTTAGCATAAGGATTCATTTTAAGCATATCAGTCAAACGCATACGCAAAAAGATAGGTCTTATCATTTCAGCAAAGTGCTCAAAATCCTCATCATCCTTTTTCTTGGATGGTTTAGGAGGAAAAGGCATGGGTTTCTGAACCCAAGGCTGTATTTCTTTACCGTGCTTCCTAGAAACGAAGTCTCTCTTATCACAACGTTGATTCTTTGATTGTGTGTTATCAAGATCAACGGCAGGTTCAATCTCTACATCATTTGTAGTGACCCGACCTCAAATGGTCAAGTCTCTATGCTTCAGTGTCATCCCTGGATCGGTAATGCTGACACACACAGTACTTGAAGGATTTATAACAGAGTGGCAATCACACACTTATTACAATGAAAGTCTCAAGAGAGAACTTATTACAATAAATATGGCTTAAGGCCATCTAATACGATAACAGCGGAAGGCTTGGAAGATAAAGTGAGTCCATCAACTCCAACGGCATAGCTGAGTGCATGACAAACGACCTATCGCACCTTACTCCTTGTCTGAAAAGTCTGCAACATGATACGTTGCAGCCCAAAAACGGGCCAGCACATGGAATATGCTGGCAATGTAACACAGGAGAGTAATGAACAGATAAAAGCTATCACTATATGCATATATGGTCGGTGGAGGCTGTATGGTTAATATGTTTTGCAAAAAGCCATTTTTTCCCTACAACAAAGGAATATATTTTATTTAACTATCATGGTAGTTGAACAATATTGAGAAGGTTCCTCCAACTCAATCGTAATTAAAAGTAATTATCAACCCAACAAATTAATTTAGAGTGATGAGATCCATATGATAATCCAAGAGCCAGATACTCAAGATGTCCATAATCGGGGACACGGCTAACCATGATTAGTTTATACACTCTGCAGAGGTTTGCGCACTTTACCCCACAAGACTCGATCTCCCCCGTTGGATTTCTTGCACTACAGGGTGTTTGAGAAACGGATGACCAAGACACAATCTTTCAGAAGCATTTGCTCTCTACACCGGGCGGACCGGTACACCTACAATCCCCTACATCTGCTAGTCCACCTCTTCAAGAACTCATGCAACTTACTCAACTATGCCAGAGCCCATAATGGCTTGTGGCTGCACACGGAAGTTTCAAGCATGAATAGCCTTATTATCCCTTTGAGCCTGGGTGGCGAACCGTAGGATGATCACATGGGTACTCCGGGATATCCTAGGACAACACTGGATTCTCCAAGTGCCCACAAGCAATCCACCCAGATGTGTATTAAAGTTGCCACCTTAAGTTGAACCATTAATTAACAACTCACATCTGTTATGGATACACTCAAAACCCAAACCACGTCTACGAGCATAGCATGGCAATATAAGCATAATGTAGAAGTAACTCCCAAGGGTTTGATAATAAAAAAGGTAATAGGTTCTACCTCATTATCTACTTCCCAGACCCACATGTTAAGAGATCCTGCTCATGCAATGTGTGAAGGTTGAAACTAATGCATACAAACTGGGTGATAAAGGGGTATGATCAAAGTGTTACTTGCCTTGCTGACGATCTGCAAATCCTAAAGACTCGTAGTAGCACGCTTCGCACTCTGGGTGTTCTTTTGCAAACAAACAATAGCATACATAAGCAATCAAGCAAAGATACACGGGTAAATCTCAAATAAGAAGATCTAACCTAAAAGTTCAACTAAAGAACTCCGGTTTGCAAAAAGAATCAAATCAAACGGAGCAAAAAAAACTCAAATTGTGAAAGAAACAAGATCCGATTACTAATCTGGACTAAAGTCAAATTTTACAGTACCAAAATCTTGTTCAAGTTGGTTAAACAGAAAGAGGGCTTCGAGATGAAGATCTAGGCGCTTGAATCTCCTGATTCCGATAAACGAGCGAAAAGATAAACTAAAACAAAAAACAGGGCAGAAATCGCGATCGAAAATAATCGCGAAAAAACCATGGAAAAAGAAAACCGACGAACAGGCTAACGAACAAACGTTGCTGTCTGCGGTTAATGGGTGAAAACCGTTCGTTAAAATGAACATACGAATGGGCATTCGCTAAATAACTAAACCGGAAAAAACCGATCTAAAAAACGCATCTAGGTTTTCGTATAAAAACCGAACGGGTTTTAGAATAAAACCGATGGCTACCTCGCGAATCAGGACGTCGACAGCGGCGGCGAACTCCTTCGGCGACGGGCTTCAATGGCGGGCGACGGGGTGGCGGCGAGGCGGCGGCGCAGCAACGGGGTGGCGAGGCGGTGCTGCCGGCGGCGGCGGAGCGGCGGGGTGGCAGCGAGGCGATGCTGGCAGCGGCGGTGGAGCGGCGGTGTGGCAGCGAGGCGGCGCGGCAACGGGGCAGCGGCGGTGCTGGCGGTGACGGTGGATCGGGCCTAGGGTTTGGGGGCGGCTCGGGCCTCTGCTTAAAAAGGCTGGCCGGTGAAGTCCTAGTCGGGCACGGCCCGACTAGGTCGGTTGACTTTTTTTTAAATAATTCCGAGCAGAAAAACAAAGAAAATATATACTAAATGGACTCCAAAAATCCTGAAATAAATTTTCCCAGTCCTCTAAAAATACGCCGGACAAGGTGAACATTTATTTGGGCATCTAATGCAATTTCGAAAAACACACATTTTTCCTAATTCAAATAAAGTAGCGATAAAACCCCAAATAAAAACACAAATTGATTTTAATATTTTTCCTCCAACATTTCATTTATTTTGTAGAAGTCATATTATCTCCTCTCATATAATTTTAATATGAAATATTTTTGGGGAGAAAAATAATTAAAACCAAAGTGATCCTTATTTCAATATTTGATAAAACTCAAATATGAGAATGAGGGAAAATCCCCAACTCTCTCCGAGGAATGCAATAAAATATGATATGCATGGATGACCTATGTATAACATTCCAAATTGAAAATTTGGGATGTTACAAACCTACCCCCCTTAAGATGAATCTCGCCCTCGAGATTCGGGTTGGCTAGAAAATAGGTGTGGGTGGTCTTTGCGTAGACCATCCTCTCTTTCCCAGGTGGCTTCGTCCTCGCTATGGTTGCTCCACTAAACTTTGCAAAACTTGATAACCTTGCTGTGGGTAACTCGACTAGCAAACTCGAGAATCTTGACTGGTTTCTCCTCATACGTCAAATCACTGTCCAACTGAATTTCTTCCAGGGGCACTGTATCTCTCAGAGGAATATCAGCCATCTCGGCATGACACTTCTTTAACTGGGAAATGTGGAACACATCATGAACTCCTGACAATCCTTCAAGCAATTCCAACTTGTAGGCAACCTCTCCCATGCGCTCCAGAACACGGTACGGTCCTACAAATCTCTGGGCTAACTTTCCCTTAACTCCAAAATGCTTAACTCCTCGCAGAGGTGACACTCGCACATATGCTCTGTCTCCGGTTTCATAGACTACCTCCTTGCGTTTCAAGTCTGCATAACTCTTCTGTCTGGACTGAGCTACTTTCAGTCTATCTTGAATCAGCTTAACCTTCTCCTCGGACTCCTTAATCAAATCCGGTCCAAACAACTGGCGGTCTCCAACTTCATCCCACATCAACGGTGTTCGGCATCTTCTTCCATACAGGGCTTCAAACGGTGCCATCTTCAAACTGGCTTGGTAGCTGTTGTTGTACGAGAACTCAGCGTAGGGTAAATTATCATCCCAACTAGACACGTAGTCTAGTGCACAAGCTCTCAACATGTCCTCCAGAATCTGATTGACTCTCTCAGTCTGTCCATCTGTCTGCAGGTGAAAAGCTGTACTGAACTCCAGCCTGGTTCCCAAAGTCTGGTGCAGTTGATGCCAAAACTTTGAAGTAAATTGTGTTCCTCTGTCTGATACAATGGTCTTCGGAATTCCATGCATACATATGATCCTGGTCATATATATCTTGGCCAACTTTGCACTTGTATATGTGGTTTTCACTGGGATAAAGTGAGCTACTTTGGCCAAGCGGTCCACTACTACCTAGATAGAATCATATCCCGATCGGGTCCTGGGTAATCCGGTGATAAAATCCATGCCAAGTTTATCCCACTTCCATTCGGGTATCAGCATAGGCTG